>JASDDO010000004.1:438203175-439403175 GCA_030015575.1 Agapanthus africanus
TCACGGTCGCCAAAGAAGCCCCAAGAAGCATCAAACATTTCCGATGAGATCCATGGAGCTATTCTGAGATAGCAAGCACTAGCTCCCGGTGCGACTTCATAAAAAGCAATCATTGAGAAGATCGAAGAAAATGAAACGCACGTGGTGGTCATTATAGCGGTTCCTTCTGATCCTAGAAAACGTCCGAAAAAACCGGCTACGGAACTACCGAGCAGAGGCAAAAAGACAATAAGTAGATACATAAGATCGAGTGTATTCATCAAACCAAAAAAACAGACAATGAAAGAGCGGCCTGTCATTGAGAAAGGAGCGACAAGGCTAATGACTCTAAGAGGCGAACGAAGTGAGGACGAAGAATCCATGTGTTAAGCATATAGCGAGCCTTCCTTTTGGAGTTTATTTTGGAGTTTCAAGAGAACTCATTTAGGGTTTCTTCTCAAAAGAGAAAAGAGAAAATCCTTTTGGAGTTTAACTCCGCAATAAAAATCATTTTGGGAGTTTAACTCTATTTAAAATCTTTTGGAGTTTAACTTCATAATAAAAATCCTTTTGGAGTTGAACTCCACAATAAAAATCCTTTTGGGAGTTTAACTCCATTTAAAATCTTTTGGAGTTTAACTCCATAATAAAAATCCTTTCAGGAGTTTAACTCCATTTAAAATATTTTGGAGTTTTAACTCCATAATAAAGATTCTTCTGGAGTTAAACTCCACAATAAAAATCCTTTCGGGGAGTTTAACCCCACTTAAAATCTTTTGGAGTTTAACTCCATTATAAAAAAAGTTTTTTGGAGTTTAACTCCACATCTGCGGGCACCCTCCGCCTACCCCACCGAAGGGGTTCCCTTCCCCACGCACGTGGAGGAGTGGGAGCTTTCCCTCCTTCACGTGAGGGGGAGGCTCCCACCCATTTAGTGGGATCCTTTCCTCCCTCTCACGTGAGTGGGAGGGGGACTTCCCCTTTTTTTATTTTATTTTATTTTAAAAATAAAATAAATAGAATAAATAAAATAATTTTTTAAAAATGTTTCTTTGAATAATTTAAAAAAAAATCATTTTTCACAAATAGAATAAAAAAATGAACGCGTCCCTATTGTTAATTTTAAAAAAAACACCAACACATCATATTGATTTCGCATGACCAGTTTGACCCATCAATCGGAGCTTCTCTCGCTCCAAAAGTGAGGGGTAATTAACGGTAGCTTAGTCCGCGACTGCCGGAAATTTAGATCTCCACGATCAAAAAACCCCAGCCTGCCCCAGGCAGGGGGATTCTGTACATGCTTGACAAGCACGCGTATTTCTATCTCAATGGGATGATGAAAACACTCTACAAGAATGATACCCTATATTCTCGTTATATACATGAAGATCAAATACATGAGTTTCATTTAAAGAAACTCTATAAAAGAGTTTCTGCTTTGGCTTGAAGTAGCCATATGGAGGCTCAAATTAGGCTTCCCGGTTGTTTCGGAACCACTCCCGGTCTCTCGGGAGGTCTTAAACAGGCCTCGTTGAAATAGAAATACATTTGTTTCTCTATCTAGGGTGTGGACTCCATCTACACTTCAAATGTAATGATATGGACCCCACTAGGGTGTCCCACCCATACTTCAAACGAAGTGCGATCTACACTTCAAATAAAGTATTGCCTAAGGTTCAGAAACTCGGTTTCGGTTTCGGTCTCTCATAATTTTATTAGTTTCGTTGGGTTTCGTCTAGTTTCACTAATCTCGGTTCGGGTTTCGGTTTTGATGGTAATACAACATACATAAGTATAGATATATTAAATATTTAAATTTATGGTTCTATATTATAAGGCAATGATCCTGGTGTTTAAAAATACAGGCATGATGCAAAATATATTGAAAAGTGTGCTTAGATAAGTATTAATATAGGGTTTGGCTTTACTTTTTTGCGGTTTTCTAACAACGAAGGCCTACAATGATCACAATGACAGTAAAAATGGTATAAAATAATAAGTTTTTAAAGATTTCAGCTGAAACGATATTGTATGGTGGTTTCGTATCGGTTTCGAGTTTCGTATCGGTCTCTACCGAAATCGATGCGAAACCACCACGTATCGGTTTCCACCGAAACCGATACGAAACCACGACGTATCGGTGGTTTCGGCCGAAACCTCGAACCTTGGTATTACCCTTCACTTCAAATGAAGTGATTTTTACATTTCAAATGAAATGTCTGGGGACTCCATCCAAGGGTCCTATCCATACCTGAAATGAAATGTTCCCTATTTGAAACGTTGTGTGGACTCTATCCAGGATGTCCTACTTGCAGTGATGTGGCTTTCATAGTAGGGCAGTGCCCATCAACTTCTACCAAGTTGACGCTAAAACACCCTTAAGTATTTAAACGAAGATTTCAAAAGAGAATACTATGTAATTTTACATTATTTTGCAATGCTAAATGTAACCTGCATTTAAGTTGCATATAAAAACAAAACAAAATGAATAAAATATACATTCTTTTGTTTATATTGTGCTTTGATTTATTTTACTGTCATATATGTGATTTTCCCTCTAAAATGATGTAATTTGAAGCGAACTAGTAAGGTATCTCGTCCGGGTGCATACTGAGACAATATGGTGTAATTAACGACATACGTTTGCGGTGTTGGAAGTATCGAACCCAGGACTTTCTGGTTAACCTTTAAAACACTAAATAACTTTATTTGTTTAAATTCACATTTGTTACAATGTTCAAGCGTTGGAGGTTCCTTAAGATGATAAACAATTGTATGCAATCATTTTTATATTTTTATTTTTCAGCATATTAAAAATTTAAGATTTTTAGTTGGGATAGGAGGAAAATTTAGTTAGAATTGTGGGATAGGATCGAGATTTTAAATGATGATTTTAGTTAGGATAATAATTGATTTTTAAATGGGGATTTTAAGGAGATGGCAATCCGCGATTTTAGTTGAACAAGGATTTTTAGTTATGATATGGAATTACTTGTGATATGATGGACGAAAAAACATCAATTTGCTGTTAAGAGTATTATAGATAAGCTATATGAGAGAATATTAGAACATTAGAATATTTCTTGGAATATTCTCTTACCTAGCCTGGACTTTAGTGAAAAAATTGCCATCTAGCCCTTATTCTCTTACTGCATTTGGGTCATGGAAATTTCTTTATTGACTCCCAACTTAACATTTATTACTCTTTTATCCCATACAGCTACGTTTATATAGTGGAAAAATCCTGATCGGCCCTCTTATTTGAAATCTTTTTCTACCTTTTCTCTCACCACTTGGTTTTATTGTAAAAAAACGAAATTTTTCATGATTTTTGTATGCTATAACATACAAAATATAAAAAACGAGAAAAAAATTGACTTAAAAATTTTGTGATTTTTATTTCATTTGTTATTGCAAAAAATATAGAAATACCAAAGAAAACAGAAAATTTTGACTTCTTAAAAAATTCGCTATTTTAATGTGTTATAGCATGTAAAATATTAAAATTTTGAACACAGAAAATTTGATTTTTTTGAAAAGTTCACGATTTTCATGTGCTATAATATTGGGAAACGGAAGAGAACGGAAAGTTTCGAGATTTATGAAAATTTTACTATTTTCTTGTAATATAGCAAACAAAAAATATTGAGACTATTAAAAATTTTGTGGTTTAATATTGAAAAAATAAGAAAATAGAAAATTCTTAAGATTTTGCAATTTTTATATGCCATAACAAGCAAAATGTTGAAAAACCGCCGAAAACAAAGATTTTAAGATTTTTGAAAATTTCATGATTTTTGTGTGCTATAACAATCAAAATATTAGAAATTTGAAGAAAATAAAAGGTTTTGTGATTTTTTAAAATTTTGTGATTTTTGTTTGTTACCACGGGTTCCTGGTCACCCATAGCCTTAATTATTCGAACCAGAATTCTTTGTTCCTTAGATGTTTAGTAGCAATCGGTGACCTTTTGTTCGTTTACTTCACATAGGTTTTTGTCTTCATCATACCCAGAACTTATCCAAAAAACTGAGCAAGTAGAATATTGGAAAACCAAAGAATACATAAAATTTTGAGATTTTGAAATTTTATAGCATGCAAAATAATGAAAGAAAGGAAGAAAAAAGATTTTTTTTGGGCAAATTTTGCAATTTTCATGTGCTATATCTTACAAAATATTTAAAAGTGAAGAAAACAATATGGTATTTATGAAAATTTTATGATTTTCGTTTGTTATAGAAAAATATTGAATAATCGAAGAAAATAAAAAATTGTTGAATTTTTTAAAATATTGCAATTTCATGCTCTATAGAGCAAGAAAAATAAAAACCAAAGATACTAGAAGATTTCGAGATTTCTGAAATTTTCACGATTTTTTGTGCTATGTAGCATACAAAAAATTGTAAAACCCAAGAAAACAAAAAAATCGAGACTTTTTAAAATATAGCGATATTCGTGTGCTATAAGACGGAAAATATTGAAAATCGAAAGAAAATAGAAAATTTTGATATTTTGAAAAAGTTTACGATCATTGTGTGCTATAGCAAGCAAAATATTAAAAAACCGAAGAAAATATACAAGTTTGAAATTTTTACAAATCACGTAATTTTCGTGTGGTGGCATGAAAAATATTGCAAATTTGAAGAAAACAAATAATTTTGGGATTTTTGTAAATTTCGCGATTGCCATATGCTATAGCATACAAAATACTAAAAAACCGAAGAAAACAGGGGGGAAATAAGATTTTTGAAAATTTTATGATTTTCGTGTGCTGTATCATGGAAAACATTGAAACCGAAGAAAATAAAAAATATTTTATTTTTGAAAATTTCAGATTTTCTTATATGTAACAAGCAAAATACTAAAAAACATAATTTTTTAGATTGTAAACATTTAGCCATATTAGTGTGTTATAGCATTAAAAATGTTGAAAATTTGAAGAAAGTAAAAAATATTGGGATTTTTGTACATTTCGTGATTCTCGTGTGCTATAACAAGCAAAATATTGAGATAAAAATGCTGAGGTGTTTGCAAGTTAATCCTTCATATATTAACGAAAATTTTGAAATTTTTTTTCTTTGAATAATTTTTAAAAATTCATTTTTCACAAATAGAAAAAAAAATGAACGCGTCCCTATTTTAATTTTAAAAAAAAAACACCAACACATCATATTGATTTCACATGACCAGTTTGACCCGTCAATCGGAGCTTCTCTTGCTTCAAAAGTGAGGAGTAATTAACGACAGTTTAGTCCGCGGCTGCCGGAGATTTAGATCCCAACGATAAAAAACCCTCAGCCTGCCCCAGACAGGGGGAATCTGTACATGCCTGACAAGCGCGCGTATTTCTATCTTAATGGGGTGACGAAAACACTGTACAAGAATGATACCCCATATTCTCGTTATATACATGAAGATCAAATACATGAGTTTCATTTAAAGAAACTCTATGAAAGAGTTTCTGCTTTGGCTTGAAGTAGCCATCTGGAGGCCCAAATTAGGCTTCCCGGTTGTTTCGGAACCCCTCCCGGTCCCTCGGGAGGTCCTAAATAGGCCTCCTTGAAATAGAAATACATATGTTTCTCTATCTAGGGTGTGGACCTCATCTACACTTCAAATGTAATGATATGGACCCCACTTAGGGTGTCCCACCTACACTTCAAACGAAATGCGATCTACACTCTAAATAAAGTATTGCCTAAGGTTCAAGAACTCAGTTTCGGTTTCGTTCTTTCATAATTTTATTAGTTTCGTTGGGTTTCGTCTAGTTTCACTAATCTCGGTTCGGGTTTCGGTTTCGATGGTAATACAACATACATAAGTGCAGATATATTAAATACTTAAATTTATGGTTCTATATTACAAGACAATGATCCTGGTGTTTAAAAATCCAGCCATGATGCAAAATATATTGAAAAGTGTGCTTAGATAAGTATTAATATAGGGTTAGGTTTACTTTTTTGCGGTTTTCCAACAACGAAGGCCTACAATAATCACAATGACAGTAAAAATGGTATAAAAAAAATAAGTTTTTAAAGATTTTAGCCGAAACGATATTGTATGGTGGTTTCGTATCGGTTTCGGGTTTCGTATCGGTCTCTACTGAAACCGATACGAAACCACCACGTATAGGTCTCCATCGAAATCGATACGAAACCACTACGTATCGGTGGTTTCGGCCGAAACCTCGAACCTTGGTATTACCCTTCACTTCAAATGAAGTGATTTTTACATTTCAAATGAAATGTCTGGGGACTCCATCCAAGGGTCTTATCCATACTTGAAATGAAGTGTTCCCTATTTCAAACGTTGTGTGGACCCTACCCAGGATGTCCTACTTGTAGTGATGTGGCGCTCACAATAGGGCAGTGCCCATCAACTTCTATCAAATTGACACTAAAACACCCCCAAATATTTAAACGAAGATCTCAAAAGAGAATACTATGTAATTTTACATTATTTTGCAATGCTAAATGTAACCTGCATTCAAGTTGTATATAAAAACAAAACAAAATGAATAAAATATACATTCTTTTGTTTATATTGTGCTTTGATTTATTTTACTGTCATATATGCGATTTTCCCTCTAAAATGATGTAATTTGAAGCGAACTAGTAAGGTATCTCGTCCAGATGTGTACTGAGACAATATGGTGTAATTAACGACACACGTTTGCGGTGTTGGAAGTATCGAACCCAGGACCTTCTGGTTAACCTTTAAAACACTAAATAACTTTATTTTGTTTAAACTCACATTTGTTACAATGTTCAAGCGTCGAAGGTTCCTAAAGAGGGTAAACAATTGTATGCAATCTTTTTTATATTTTTATTTTTCAGCATATTAAAAATTTAAGATTTTTAGTTGGGATAGAAGGAAAATTTAGTTAGAATTGTGGGATAGGATCGAGATTTTAAATGATGATTTTAGTTAGGATGATAATAGATTTTTAAATGGGGATTTTAAGGAGACAGCAATCCGCGATTTTAGTTGAACATGGATTTTTAGTTATGATATGGAATTACTTGTGATATGATGGACGAAAAAACATGAATTTGCTTTTAAGAGTATTATAGATAAGCTATATGAGAGAATATTAGAATATTAGAATATTTCTTGGAATATTCTCTTACCTAGCCTGAACTTTAGTGAAAAAATTGCCATCTAGCCCCTTTTCTCTTACTACATTTGAGCCATGGAAATTTCTTTATTGGCTCCCAACTTAACATTTATTACTCTTTTATCCCATACAGCTATGCTTATATGGTGGAAAAATCCTGATCAGCCTTCTTATTTGAAATCTTTTTCTATCTTTTCTCTCACTACTTGGTTTTATTGTCAAAAAACGAAAATTTTCATGATTTTTGTATGCTATAACATACAAAATATAAAAAACGAGAAAAAATTGACTTTAAAATTTTGTGATTTTTATTTCATTTGTTATTACAAAAAATATAGAAATACCAAAGAAAACAGAAAATTTTGACTTCTTAAAAAATTCGCTATTTTAATGTGTTATAGCATGTAAAATATTAAAAATTTGAACACAGAAAATTTAATTTTTTGAAAAGTTCACGATTTTCATATGCTATAATATTGGGAAACGGAAGAGAACGGAAAATTTTGAGATTTATGAAAATTTTACTATTTTCTTGTAATATAGCAAACAAAAAATATTGAGACTATTAAAAATATTGTGGTTTAATATTGAAAAAATAAGAAAATAGAAAATTCTTAAGATTTTGCAATTTTATATGCCATAACAAGCAAAATGTTGAAAAACCACCGAAAACAAAGATTTTAAGATTTTTGAAAATTTCATGATTTTTGTGTGCTATAACAATCAAAATATTAGAAATTTGAAGAAAATAAAAGGTTTTGGGATTTTTTAAAATTTCGTGATTTCTGTTTGTTGCCAAGGGTTCCTGGTCACCCAGAGCCTCAATTATTCGAACCAGAATTCTTTGTTCTTTAGGTCTTTAGTAGCAATCGGTGACCTTTTGTTCGTTTACTTCACATAGATTTTTGTCTTCATCATACGCAGAACTTATCCAAAAAACCGAGCAAGTAGAATATTGGAAAACCAAAGAATACATAAAATTTTGAGATTTTGAAATTTTATAACATGCAAAATAATGAAAGAAAGGAAGAAAATAGTTTTTTTTTCTCCATATTTTTGCAAATTTTGCAATTTTCATGTGCTATATCTTACAAAATATTTAAAAGTGAAGAAAACAATATGGTATCTATGAAAATTTTATGATTTTCGTTTGTTATAGAAAAATATTGAATAATCGAAGAAAATAAAAAATTGTGGAATTTTTTAAAATATTGCAATTTCATGCTCTATATAGCAAGAAAAATAAAAACCAAAGACACTAGAAGATTTCGAGATTTCTGAAATTTTCACGATTTTTTTGTGCTATGTAGCATACAAAAAATTGTAAAACCCAAGAAAACAAAAAAAAATCGAGACTTTTTAAAATATAGCGATATTCGTGTGCTATAAGACGGAAAATATTGAAAATCGAAAGAAAATAGAAAATTTTGATATTTTGAAAAAGTTTACGATCTTTGTGTGCTATATAGCAAGCAAAATATTGAAAAACCGAAGAAAACATACAAGTTTGAGAATTTTACAAATCACGTAATTTTTGTGTGGTAGCATGAAAAATATTGCGAATTTGAAGAAAACAAATAATTTTGGGATTTTTGTAAATTTCGCGATTGCCATATACTATAGCATACAAAATACTAAAAAACCGAAGAAAACAGGGGGGAAACAAGATTTTTGAAAATTTTATGATTTTCGTGTGCTATATCATGGAAAACATTGAAACCGAAGAAAACAAAAAATATTTTTTTTTTGAAAATTTCAGATTTTCTTATATGTAGCAAGCAAAATACTGAAAAACATAATTTTTGAGATTGTAAACATTTAGCCATATTTGTGTGTTATAGCATTAAAAATGTTGAAAATTTGAAGAAAGTAAAAAATATTGGGATTTTTGTACATTTCGTAATTCTCGTGTGCTATAATAAGCAAAATATTGAAATAACCAAACAAAAAGGAAAATTTTGAGATTTTAAAAAAATTTCGTGATTTTTGGATGCAATAGCAACGAAAATATTGAAAAGGTGAAGAAAAATGCTGAGGTGTTTGCAAGTTAATCCTTCATATATTTTACATATGAAGATTATAAATATGAGATATTACAACTTACAAATTATATAACAATAAATTTTTTAATTAATATAATTTTTCTTGGCTTTGGACTTGTACTGAGATGTTGCATGCGTGGGGGCTTTGCTAGTATTTTACCATAAAATGCTAATGTAACAGTTCGAGATCAATATCCACTATGCTTTAGCTTTTATAAATAGATATGAACATCACTGTTCAGTTTGTGCTTTCTTATACCATGCATCTGTGACATATATTATCTTTAGCGTAAACTCCCTGGTTCTTCAGAACTGTTTATTTGTATCAATGCTATCGTATCTGTAGTCCACATCTTGTGCATGGTATCTTGACAATTGTTAACTTTTTGCCATAACATGTGGCTCATTTTGTGTTTTTCACTCATCACATAACGAGGAACTTGTTTTCAATCAATACCATAGTTCAATCCACCTGTTACTGTATTGCCGTATGGTGATGGTTACTGTGTGCGTTAGCTATTTGTATATAATGTCAGATATATTTCACATTATTCTGCATGATTGTAGACAAATTGCTCTTTTTTTCTCTTGAATCATTGTGCTGTTCCATAACTACTGCATTTACATTTCACTGATATTCCTTTTTGGCCCCCTTGATTCTTTTTTTGTGCAGAATTTTGGGCTTGTAGCTCCGATACCAACACTAGCGCTGGTCGTTACAGCGCTAGTTGGAGTCCTGACAGCAATCTTTATTTTCCAGTCTGCATCTCAAGACTAATCGCCTTCCCATCTGAGAACTTTTTCCATTCTCAAATACTCTTTCTTGCTCATCTGTTTTTATGTTTAATGATTATGTATCAGCTATGGGAAATTAATCATACTGTAAACAGATGAAGTTTGTATAGCATTTCTTAAGCAATTCCCTGTTGTTTAATACCTCTTATTCAGTGCTTATGCTGAATGTAGTTCTTAACAATGACTACTTCAGGTGCATGCTACAAATTTCTGAATCGAAATTGATTTTGCAGAGACAGTTTTTTTTACCCTAATCTGTTTGATAAAAATGACTTTTTGCGAAATGAATAGATCAAAAAATCTTATATATTATATACTCCAGGTATACCACTTGTCTGTTACGTGGATATACCATTTCTTTTATTCCTTGAAAATGGCTATCCAGCGCTATACGAAGATGTATGATGGAAACGGATCGATCCTATACTCCTGTTTACGAGGAATAGCATTATAATGGTAGAGATAATCTTCTCGCGGTCGGTTTTTCGATCACAGGCTTTACTTTAGAATGAGAAGTTTTCTTAAACCGCTTTTCTGGTTTCCAACATAGCATGACGAAGTGAAAATGCCAAATACATATTAAATCCTTCACAACAAAACAAAGAAATGAGTAATCCAACTCCAAATCATATTTGCACAATTGCTACTGCATCGGCTCGGCTATGAACTTACCAACCTGCGTCTGGTTTTCTTTAATCATACCACACCGTCATTTAATTACATTTTAAAAAAAATATTATAGTTTTTCATAAAAAAAGGAAAAAACATTTCACTTAAAAAGGGGGCAAAAAAGAAAGAAAAGAAAAGAAAAGGAAAACAAAAGGTGGTCACGTGCAATGCACGAGTCAGCCCACGGAGATATATCAGCCTCGCATTTCTCGTCATGGACAGAGCTTAAGAGCCAAGACCACTCGCTCCCTTTCTTCTTCCAAATAAAAATGGCAGCTTTCTCTTCGTCTTCTTCGATGATCGGAACCCTAATTTCATCTCGTTCCTCCTCCTCCTCTTCTCAATCTCTCATCGCTGCAAAACGACCTCGTTCCCTTATCCTCAAACCCCTGCAGCCCTCTTTCGCGACTCCCTACATTCAAAACCCCAGCCCTCAACGATGGCGAGGCGCCGCAATCATCGCCAAAGCCGAAGAGAAAGCCAAGAACTCCCCAACTTCCTCTTCTCTGCAGACCACCAACGACGACGACGACGACGAAGAATTCAAGGTAATTTCATTCTTCCTTGATTTTAAATAGAAAATCGAAATATTTATATATTTCAACTCAAATTACTCCATTTTAACCCTTTTAGCACTATAAAAGATAACCAAATTAATAATTTGGGTTGAATTAGACAGTTGCAAACTCCAGTTTGCATATCATAGACCTACATTAACAATTAATTATGAAATATCATACCCCAAAGGCAAACAATGCCTAGCTTTCTAGTACAAGGACAGTTGTTGGCTATCTCGTTTCCAATTAAAACCAACAGTATTGTGTTATATATGCACTTATCTCCTAGTTGCATGTAAGATAAGAGGGTTTGTAGTTGAAGAGGTGACCCTTAACATATCTGAATGGAAGAAAAAGATTCATATAGCCGACTTCAAAAGTTGTGGATAAAAGTTCATTGTTTTATGTAAGACAAGATGGTTGAAGTCGTATTAAAATGGGAGGTTAAACTTTTATAGATATAGACATGAACAATGCATTACCTAGCAGGGATGGACCCAGGAATTTTGGTCAGAGAGAGCACATCGGCAGCCATAAAAAAGGTTAAATTGATATGAGAATAATAACTTTTACAATATTATACATCTAGACTTCATAACTTGGATCGCAGGGTCTTATTTAAAAGTTAATTGTTCTTTTTTAAGTCTTGAATGTGGGACTAAGTTTCCCTTGTTTTAAAAAAACACTAAATAAAATCAAAATTAATAATGAGTATCGTGGGATTTGAGCCCATGCCCTCTTATTTTGGAATCAAATGTGTTACCACTTGAGTTATATGCTCTTGTAGATTAATTTAGAAGAAGTAAATATATATAACATATATCCAAAAAGTACCTGACTTCAATTGCAACCAATACTCGGTCCTTTTTTCCCAAAATTTGAGAGGGGACGTGCCCCCTGCGACCTTGATGTGGGTCTGCCCCGTTACCTTGCTTTTCCTTTTTTTTCCTGGGATGGGAGCCAATTAGAGCTCGAATTGGTGATCTCTGACTTTGGAGAGGAAAGTATTTCCATGTCGCTTGCTAAACTTGTGAACTAGTAACTTCAATTTAGAGAGGCCTGGTTGGGATATATACAGAATAACCTACTGCAGCAGATTTTAAGTATCTTTGAACAATGGACTATCAAGCAACTATAGTGAGATTGGGCAATGCATATTATCAAATACTATTAAAAGAATATGATTGAAATCTCAGGTTGAAATTAACTAGTTGATAAATATGGAGTAAGTTGAGAGGGTGAACAATAAAATATTAAGAATAGGGTTTATTTTGAAAAATGAAAGAGAATTTGAGCATGATATAAAAAAAACGTTTGTTTTTAATTCAGTTTGCCCCCTCTTTTTCCTAACTGTTAACTTGAAGTTACTGGGTGCAAATATTAGGAGCTGATGGATAATCCTAGAAAATGCGATCCTTTGTGTTCGGTTGATGATGTAAGCTCCCAGGATTTTGAAGCGAACTACCAGCCAAAGACTGATCTACTCAAAGCTCTTACTATTGTTGTATCGGCTTTTGCTGGGGCGGTTGCAATCAATCATTCCTGGGTAGCTGCTAATCAGGTCAGTTGATTTTCATTGTCACTCTTATTTCTACATGCAAGTCATTCCAATCTTCTTAATACCTTTATTTGAATGCTGCAGGATGTTGCTATGGCTTTGGTGTTTGCAATTGGGTATGCGGGCATAATCTTTGAAGAATCATTAGCGTTTAATAAAAGTGGAGTTGGTTTGTTGATGGCTGTTTGCTTATGGGTTATTAGAAGCATTGGGGTATGATTTTTATCTTTATTCTTGAAATAGCTGCTTATGATATGGTATTTGGAAATCAATTTTGCAAATTATTATTGAGAAAAAATTGCATTTGCGGTGCTAGTTTTAATTCCCCTGTAATTCATCCTAAGGGGACATTTTAGTTTGTTATTGACAGGTCCAATCCAATTCTGATCTGCCACTAGCTATTGCATTTTCCTGAAGATGTCCTTTTTACCAAAATCTCGAGTGAGAAGCTGGATGGTGTCACTTCATCTAGAACCGGGTCTATTCAATCTTCAGGCATTATTTTAGTAATTTATTGAATTATTTCATGTTGCTCCTTCCCTTTCCTTCTAAATCTTTCGCCCATAGCAAGAATATGTTGGATATCCTGCAATCCATTTTCTTTTGAGTGAATAAAGCATATTGACATTGCGCTTTGCTTTGCTCACTAGCTATTACATAAAATATATCCTATTCTACCCTAACTATCTCCAGTGTTTGCTCTTCTTCTTGATCTTTACTTCTAGGTGCTTGAAAATTTTGATATCTTCTGAATGCCTTTGGGAAGTATATGAATTTATATATTTGAGTGTTCAGTGTTTGCCCTTCACTTCTTTGGTGCCTTGCTGTTGCATCATTTCATATAATAGACCTGTTATTCCCCTTGTCCTCTTCTTCCAGGCATTCACTAATTATATGAGAATTTTGACTACATTAATGACACCATTTAGGATTATGGAAAGCCCTTCTTGTCTGCTGTTTCATTTTTCAAAAGTTTGGAAAAATTTAGGGCTGCTGTTTGGCTGACATTCACCCAAAAAACTTCGTCAAGAGCGTTGCTTGTTGTCATTTTGATGGTAAACACTTATATGAACGAAGATGATGATGGATCGTTCTTTTTCCCATTCAACAGAGCTTCTTTTAACTGCCATCTATGGAAAATTACACATTTTTTGCATTTTACTGTAGGAACTAATTTGATCTAAAATGCTGTCAGATTCGGATATAGTAATTAATCTGTGATATTTTACATATGAATTCTGTTATTAAGGAATTAAAATATTTCAACTGTAGGCTAGATTTGTTTGCATTTGACAATCTGTCTTATGACTGATGTAGGCTCCTTCAACAGATATAGCTGTTACAGAGTTAAGCCGAGCATCTTCTGAAGTCAGCGAAATAGTTTTTTTCCTTCTTGGTGCTATGACGATAGTTGAGATTGTAGATGCACATCAAGGATTCAAGCTGGTTACTGATAATATCACCACTCGAAAGCCTCGAGTTCTTCTTTGGGTGGTATGTTTCCGTAAGTAACTAAGTTTCAATATGAATGAGTATGAACAGTAGTAATTCAAACATACTCTGAATGGAAATGATACAGCCAAAATTCTTTTTTTGTATTAAGTATAAAAAAACATCTTCATTTCTACCCGTACACTCGATGACGTTTGTGAGAATCTAAACGAAAGAAAAGATACAAGTCTTAGAATTATTCCTGGAATTCAGAAGAAAAGGTGGGATCACATTATATCCAAGATTAAACTAAACAGAAAATTGTTGAAGAGAAAAAATCTACGGCTGTTTTTTCCATTTCGGGAGACTGTGGTATGTGACACACTTTTTATATTTATGAGGCATGGTGCTTCACGGTCCTGGGGATGTTTGGATATGAAAAGATCACATTTTTTATGGCATACTAAACTTAGTTCTAATTTCTTTTAAAACAAATTAAATGAGCAGATAGAATATCTAATATCTTGATTAGCACATACAGCGTGACAAAGAAGAGATTATATTTTATGCTGCAACTTTCCTTGCTAATAATGACATTTTGTTATAACGTTTCACAACAACTGTGCCTTTTATCCC
The DNA here is from genome assembly GCA_030015575.1 of Agapanthus africanus. Classification (NCBI taxonomy): domain Eukaryota; kingdom Viridiplantae; phylum Streptophyta; class Magnoliopsida; order Asparagales; family Amaryllidaceae; genus Agapanthus; species Agapanthus africanus. The sequence goes on from JASDDO010000004.1 coordinate 438,217,963, forward strand.
AAGCATATGGGGTAGGCTACATGAACCAACATGAGAAACATGAGAATCACGCTGGGTCGAGCACATGAATCCTCCGCCTTCACTCACTCCTATCAATATACTTTCATTAAGACCTTTGGCACCCATATCTTTTTGTATCGCCTCCATCCACTTTTTATTCGGTCTCCCTTTCGCTCTTTTGACTTGGTCTAAATCGAGAATACATTCGTCGAACCGGTGCTTCCGTAGGTCTGCGTCGCACATGACCAAATCATCTTAGACGGTTTTCTCGCTTCTTGTCCTCCACAAGTGCTACACCAATCTTTGCACGAGTATCCTCACTTCACACTATCTTTTCTAGTGTTACCACATATCCAACGAAGTATGTGCATCTTCGCTACACGCATCTTCTGTGCATGATATTTCTTAGGAGTCCAGCATTCCGTACGATATAATAAGTCAGGTCGAATAGCGCTTCGATAAAGCTTTCCTACAACCTTAACGGGAAGTTATGATCGCACAAAATTCCCGTTGCGCTCCATTTCAACCAACCAGCTTAAATCCTCTGGTTGACATCACTGTTGATCTTTTCATCCTTTTGGATGATAGAACCTAGATATCTAAACTGATCGCTCGGTGATATCTCTTGCTCATCCAGTGTTATACCAATGTGATTTCGACTGCTCTACTTACTAAATTTGAATTGCATATATGTTGTCTTGGACCTACTCAATTTTTACCCCCAAAATTCCAATGTTTGCCTCGATAACTCTAATTTGGTATTAATCCTGCTTTCGTCTTATTTACTAGAATAATATTATCAACGAATAACATACATCACGGTATCTCATCCTGGATAGTTCTAGTAAGCCCATCTATCACTATGGTAAACAAGAATAGACTTGATGCAGATCCTTGACGAAAGCCAATTGTGATCGAAAAATCTTTCGTTAGGCCGCCATAAGTCCTTACATTTTCTACTACCCCATCATACATGTCATTGATTATGTCAATATATCTGATTGAGACTCCTTTCTTCATCATTGTCCGCCATACCTTTCTAGGTACCTTTTTGTAAGCTTTCTCTAAGTCAATAAAAACCGTATGTCCATATGCAAATTCCTCTTCACCATCGAAACGTTCGATAAGTTGACGAAGCAAATGAATAGCCTCAATCGTCGATTGTCCAAACATGAACCTAAATTGGTTCTTTGTTATCTTAGCATCTTGTCTTAGCCTGTGTTCAATCACCCTCTCTCAAAATTTCATGGTGTGACACATGAGTTTTATTCCACGGCAGTTTGAGCAATTTTGAATATTACCTTTGTTCTTGTAGAGAGGTGCAAGGGTACTCTTTCTCCATTCATTTGATATCTTTTTGGTTTGCCAAATCTTATTAAACAGGTCCCTCGACCATCTAATGTCCATCTCTTCTAGGCATCTCTATATCTCAATAGGAATCACGTCTGGACCAACTGTTTTCCTTGATTTTATCCTCTTCAAAACCTCTGTGACCTCAGGTATTCTTATCTTACGCATGAAATCACGATTATATCTTGAAATTGAATGACAAGTTCATCCAAATTCTTAGTAAAGCTCTCATTGAACAATTTGTCAAAATAGTCTCTCTATCTTTTCTTGATATCTTCATCTCGAACTAAAACATTTTGATCTTCATCTTTGATACATTTCATCGTACATAAGGTTCTGGTCTTTCTTTCCCTCATCCGAGCAATCCTGTTTATGTCATTTTCAGCCTTCTTGGTGTACAATTTCTCGTACACCTCTTTATAGATCTTAGTTTTGGCTTCTCAAACAGCTTTCTTAACCTCTTTTTTAGCTATTTTATACTTCTCAAATCTTTCTACATCTCTGCTCTTCTTCAAATCTCTATAAGAATCCTTCTTGATTTTAATAGCAGTTTTTACTTCATTCCACCATGATGTGTCCTTAAATGGTGGAGCACCACTCATTGACCTACCAAGTAGATCTCTAGCTACCATTTTAACGCAACTAGCCATCTTATTTTATGTTGTGTCTGAATCGTTTTCGGACTTCCAATCAATCCCTTGAACTACACCATCTACAAAAGCTTCTTTGTTGCCTTCCTCCCGTCGCCAATGGCTTAATTTTAGGTTCTACCTTAAATTTAATCTTTACATGTTCTCTTCGAAACATAACATTTAGAACTAAAATTCTATATTGAGTGGTTGCACTCTTACCTGGCACTGCCTTACAATTGATATAACATCTATCTATCCTTCTAGTCAGAAAAAAAATTATTTGATTAGCACTCGATCCACTCCTAAAGGTGATCAAGTGTGAATCTTTTTTCTTAAATCAAGTTTTTGCCAAGATCAAGTCATAAGATAAGCTAAAATCTAAAATCGAGTTATTGCATCATTTCTCTGTCCAAAACTAAAACCTTTATGGATAGTATCAAATACTACGATTAGTACCTACATGTCTATTGAAATCACCATTAATAAATGACTTATCTCGGCTGGGTATCCTTTGCACCATCTCGTCTAAATCTTCCCAAAATTGACACTTATTAGCGTTATCAAGCCCTATATGTGTTTCATGAGCACTAATAATATTAAGGATCTCCCCATCTAAAATAAGTTTAACTAGTACAATCCTATCACTTTTTCTCCTAATCTCAACTACACACTCAAACAACTGTCTATCTATAATTACGCTTATCCCATTATGATTTTTATTTCTATCCGTATACCAAAGTTTATAACCACATGGCTCTATAATTCTACATTTATCACCTACCCACTTAGTTTCTTGCAAATATATAATGAGAATAATGGAGGAAAGAGGCCATAGGAGGGAATTTCCTCCTATGTCGTCGAAAAAATACCCTCCATTTTTTTCGACGATCGGCACCCGCCATCTTCATCGTTGTCATCTAAGATGTGGGTACAACAAATTTTATGTGATTCTACAACTTTTTCACCGTTGATTTAGCAATGTAAAAAGTTCTATTGTCGGTAAACCGTTAATTTTGAACCTACTAAATCAACGGTGCAAAAGTTGTAGAATCATATGAAATTTGGTGTACCCACATCTTAGATGATAACGATGAAGATGGCGGGTGCCGATCGTCGAAAAAATGAGGGAGGGGGTATTTTTTCGACGCCATAGGAGGAAATTCCCTCCTATGGTCTCTTTCCTCTATTATTCTTATATATAATACGAACTCTCCTAATTATCGCCTCTGCTAATTCTGTCGATCTACCCGTAAGAGAACCTATGTTTCAAGAGATTAGACGGATCCTATAAAAGCCTTACTTATTTGACACTACACCTGAGATTCGATGTAGCGTGCCGCTTCCGGACGACGATTTAGAAAATAGAATTTTCTGGGATTTTGAGAATATTGCAATTTTCATACTCTATATAGCAAGCAAAATAATAAAAAACCGAAGATAATTTTTTTAAGTTTTTAAAAAAATGCATGATTTTTGTGAGCTATGTATAGCATATAAAAACTGTAAAACCGAAGAAAAAATCAAGATTTTTTAAGATTTGGCGATTTTCGTGTTATAAGAAGCAAAATATTGAAAAACGGAAAATTTTGGTATTTTTGAGTAAATAATTTTTGTGTGCTAGTAAACGAAATATAGAAAAACCCAAATAAAATAGAAAATATTGAGATTTTTGAAAATTTTGAGATTTTAATGTGGTATACCATGCAAGATTGAAAATTTGAAGAAAACAGAAAATTTTAGAATTTTTAAAAAATTCACGATTTTTCATGTGCTGTAGGATGCAAAATATTGAAAATTTGAAGGAAACAGGGGATTTTAGGTTTTTTGAAGATATCATGGTTTTTGTGTGCTAAATGAAGTGAGATATCGAAAAACCGAAGTGCATAGAAAATTTTGAGATTTTTGAAAATTTCATGACTTCCATGGGAGCAAACAAATTATGATTCTTTTGAAAAACCGAAGAAAAATGAATTTATTTTAGAGAATTTGAAAATTTCGTGATTTTCGTGTGAGCAAGCAAAATATTAAAAAACCGAGAAAAATAAAAAAGTGATTTTTGAAAGGCTTAATTCTAAAAAACTACCAAATATTTTGCTTCATTTACGAGAAACTACCATGGTTAAAAATTTTATAAGTTTTTTTGTAGTTTCATACAATTTGTCGCTGATGTGGCATGTTTATGGTAGTTTTTCATAGTTTTTGAAAGTTTTGTAGTGGTTTCATGTAGTTTTTAAGTTTTATTGTGGTTTCTTGTGTAGTTGACAAGAATTTGGTAGTTTCTTGTGTATCAGGCAAAGTATTTGGAAGCTTTTTGGAATTAAGCCTTTTTGAAAATTACGCAATTTTCATGTTGTGCGTAAAATATTGTAAATTTGAAGGAAATGAATAACTTTGATAATTTTGTAATTTTCGCGATTGTCATATGTTATAACATGCGGAATATTAAAAACGGAAGAAAACATAAAATTTTGTGATTTTTTTGTGCTATATATCATGCAAAATATTTTTTTTGACATTTTTGAAAAATTTGCGATTTTCGTGTTTTATATCAAGCAATATTTAAGAAACCGAGTAAACAATAAAGTATTATATTTTTGAAAATTACGCATTTTTCTTGTGGTAGCGTACAAAATAGTGTAATTTGTAAATTTGAAGAAAACAATTAATTTTGGGATTTTTGAAAATTTTGCGATTATCATGTGCTATAGCAAGCAAAATATCAAAAAAGGATCGAAAATAGATTAATCGGAGATTATTGAAAATTTCATGATTTTTGTGTGCATGGAAATATTGAGAGTTTTGAAAATTATTGAAAAAAAGGAAGAAAACAGAAAATTTTGAGAGTTTTGAAAATTATGCGATTATCGTTTGCTATATCATGGAAATATTGAAAAATCAAAGAAAATAACAATATTTTATTGTTGAAAATTTCACGATTTTTTTGTGCTATGGCAAGCAAATATTGAAAAACCGAAGAAAACTAGAATTTTGATATTTTAAAAATTTCTCCATATTTGTGTGCTATAGCATGTAAAATGTTGAAATTTGAGGAAAGCAAAAAAATTTGGGTTTTTTGTACATTTCATGATTCTTGTGTGATAATCATATGGCAAGCAAAATATTGAAAACCAAAGGACAGAAAATTATGAGATTTTTTAAAAAACTACGGCTTACAAATCATATATTAATAAACTTTTAAGTTAATGTGATATTTTTGACTTTGGACTTCGTACCCACGCATTGCGCGGTGGCCCTTGCTAGTTCCTATTTAATAAGCATCAACTAATGCTATATTGAGGTCTATGTTGCCATCATACTTGTTGAGAATAATCTGCTCAACTGTTTTAGGTTGCTAATGTGATTATATCATTATATGTTCAAACAAGTAATTCTTTGTTCAAAATTCTAATTAATCTATATTTCTGAATAAGATGTGAATGGAAAAACAGGATTTAGTAATCTATCTGCACAGGACCTATCAACTTTATCTCGTTGTCTAGATGGTTTTTGCTGCATGTCATATTCTGACAGTTACAATTGTTGGATCTCTCAGGTTGGTTTTGTCACCTTCTTTTTGAGTTCAGTCCTTGATAATCTTACATCAACAATTGTTATGGTCTCCTTACTGCGGAAACTAGTGCCTCCATCAGAGTATAGAAAGTATGCAATCCAATATTCTGTACTTTGCTTGCTTGTTTTAAATAGTGAATACTCATGCTACTAAATTATTTGTGATCGTGGTAAACTATGTTACTTGTGCTCCTCTTCAATGAAAAAGGAATTGTATGCCCGACCAGAGGAAAGGATGCCACTCTATTCACTTTATACAGTATTAAGTAGCAAAGTATGTATCACTCCTGGAATGCAATATTGTTCAGAATACATTTAAGCCTGTCTTTAATAATCTATAGGTTTCTATGGATGATGATGTGAAATGTCAGCTATTGACCTTTCCTGTTCAATATTATAATTCCTCTCAAAATAGGCTAGACTTCACAATTACTTGGTAAAATCTGAATAGGGAGGGACGAGTGGAATTGGTATCAACTATAGTTTTGAGGAGTGTTTTCTGATATTACTATGCACTACGTTATACTGTTTTTTCTTCGTTTTTATGTCACCTAGGAATCCCTCTTCCTCACTACCCAAGAAATTAAACTTGAAAGATGGACTGAACTTAGTTAAGCATCAATATATCATCCCAAACTTAGTTGAGCATCAAGATAGGATTATTCTTTTCAGATAGAGAAAAGAAATGTTCATATCGTATATTGAGCCATCATCCATATCTTTGTTCCTGCAATTCTCATCACCATTTTAAGGAAAGTGTTTGAGACAAATGTTTATCAAGTTCTGGGCTCAGTATACTAAAAGTATGACCCATTTTGAGTTGTAATATGGGATGCTTGTCTGAAATTAATTTACTTTTCATGCTTTTCTATTTATAAATTCTGATTTGGTAGGTTGTAGGTACTGTTGCCAATATTTTTAATCCCTATAATCTGAATCCCAATAAAGTTTTCGTTACTTATTGGAATCTAATCTGGTAGGTTTCTAGGTGCTGTCATCGTAATAGCAGCAAATGCTGGGGGTGCATGGACTCCTATTGGTGATGTTACGACGACCATGTTGTGGATTCATGGGCAGATTTCCACTTTGCAAACAATGCAGGTATCGGTTTGGTGATTACATTATTCATTTTTCAGTGATCATCTTTCCATTGGCATTGTGTCTGCTATGTGTTTTGCTTGTATTTATTAATTGTTAAATAGAAGAAAAGTTTGAGCTGACTTCTATGTGCCTTACCTTGAATTTGCTCGACATATTCAGTATAATCTGACATATGGTCATAAAAAACCAGTGGATCTGTTCAATACTGCTGTACTTAATTCTGTTATTGAGCTTTTGTGGCTTGCCTTTCCTTTGTCTTGCATGTGGTGGTGTCAATTCACGACCAAAAGTGATAAAGGCAAAGATCTCGTTTTGATTTACAATAGACATGCATATCCCATTGAAAAAGACCTATTCAAAAGCCTACCTACACGCATGAATTGCTTTAGATGAAAGGTTTGGAATATAAGTTAAGGAAAGGATAAGCTGTTACACACAGAAAAGTAGAAAGCTAATTGGTTTTATTTCTCATGGGTTATTAGTCTCTTGTAGAGCTGTAGTTTCCCTAATTCTTGGCTTCTATGACATCCATCATTATGATACAACCTCTGGCGGGATGTTCTCTTATACATTTACCAATGAATTCTATGCCGTAATTCTTCTTATATTTACTTATTCTAGTTTAAATTTGTACAATGTGCTCCTATAAAGCACTTGCCAACCGCCACAACAACCTTTTATCCCAAATCGGCTATATGAATCTGATTCTTCCATATTGATCTGTTAAGGGCCATCTCTCCGGTTAAATTAACAATAACCGTATCGGATAAATTTTGCCATTTTGAAGTTTGAATAACAATTGTGGGTTGTTTTGGTATTTTTGAGTTGGAATACTTTCTGTTGAGGGCATGTAAAAACAATATATGGTTTGGTAATGGTATAAAACAATTGTAATGAGCAACTGCAAAAGGAGATAATACTGAAAAAGAAATTCACGATAGAACAGCGGACACAATCTAATGCAGAGATGAATAAGGGAGTTAATGGTGTAGTCTTGAATTGCTAATGCTGTTGATGATTTAATATTTGATGTACATGCTTATCATGTTTTAACCAAATACTGCTATCTTGTCATAAGCTACAACAACAACAATTGAGCCTTTTATCCCAAGCATATGGGTAGGCTACATGAACCAACATGAGAATCACGCCGGGTCCAGCACATGAATCCTCCGCCGTCACTCACTCCTATCGAACAATATACTTTCATTGAGGCCTTTGGCAACCATATCATTTCGTATCACCTCCATCCATGTTTTCTTCGGTCTCCCTTTTGCCATTGCCCATATCGAGAGTATCTATTCGTCGAATTGGTGCTTCTATAGGTCTGCGTCGCACATGACCAAACCATCTTAGCCGGTTTTCCCGCATTTTCTCTTCCACGGGCGCTACACCAACTTTTGCACGAATATCCTCATTTCGCACCTTATCTTTTCTAGTGTTACCACACATCCAACGAAACATGCGCATCTCCGCTACGTGCATCTTCTGTGTATGATGCTTCTTAGGAGTCCAGCATTCTGTACTGTATAATAAGGCAGGCCGAATAGCTCTTCGATAAAACTTTCCTTTCAATTTTAACGGAAAGTTACGATCACACAAAATCCATTTTGCACTCCATTTCAACTAACCATCTTGGATCCTTTGATTAACATCACTATCGATCTTCCCATCCTTTTGGATGATGGAACCTAAATATCTAAACTGATCGCTCGGTGATATCTCTTGCCCTTCCAATATTATACCAATATGGTTTTGACTTCTCTGTTTACTAAATTTGCAATGCATATATGCTGTCTTAGACCTGCTCAATCTGAACTCCCGAGATTCCAATGTTTGCCTCCATAATTCCAATTTGGCATTAACCCCTGCTTTCATCTCATTTATTGTAATCGGAATCGGAAAATCACTCGTTAGGCCGTCGCAAGTTCTGACATTTGCCACTACTTCATCGTACATATCCTTGATTATGTCAATATACTTGATGGGAACTCCCTTCTTCATCATTGTTCCCCATAATACTTCTCTAGGTATCTTATCGTACGCTTTCTCTAAATCAATAAATATCATATGCAAATCTTTTCTCTCTTGAAAACGCTCGACAAGTTGACGAAACAAATGAATAGTTTCTGTCGTCGATCGTCCAGACATGAAACCAAACTGGTTTTCTGTTATCTTAATATTCTTCCTTAGCCTGTGTTCAATCACTCTCTCCCAAAGTTTCATGGTGTGACACATAAGTTTTATTCCACGGTAGTTTGAGCAACTTTGAATGTCACCCTTGTTCTTATAGATAGGTATAAGGATACTTTTCCTCCATTCATTTGGTATCTTTTTTGTCTGCCAAATCTTATTAAACAGATCTGTCAGCCATTTAACGCCTATTTCTTCTAAGCATCACCAAAGCTCGATAGGAATCCCGTCGGGACCAACCTTTTTTTTAAATTCATTCTGTTCAAAGCTTCTTTAACCTTAGGTAGTCTTATTTTACGCATGAAATCACGGTTTATATTTTGAGATTGAATGATAAGTCCATCCAAATTCTTAGTAAAGCTCTCATTGAACAATTTGTCAAAATAATCTCTTCACCTTTCCTTGATATCCTCATCTCGAACTATAACCTTTTGATTTTCATTTTTGACACACTTTACTGCACATAAGTATCTGGTCTTTCTTTCCCGTATCCGAGCAATCCAGTATATATCATTTTCAGCCTCCTTAGTGTCTAATTTCTCGTACACCTCCTTGTAGACCTTAGATTTAGCTTCCCGAACAGCTTTTTTAACTTCCTTTTTAGTCATTTTATACTTTTTAAATCTCCTCACATCTCTACTTTTCTTCAAATCATTATAAAAATCCCTTTTAATTTTAATAGCAGCCTTTACTTCATTCCACCATGATGTATCCTTAGATGGTGAAGCACCACCTCTCGACCCATCAAGTAGATCTCTAGCTATCCTCTTGATACAACTAGCCATTTTGTTCCATGTTCCGTCTGAATCGTTTTCCGACTGCCAATCCGCTTCTTGGACCACACGATCTATAAAAACCTTTTGGTTACCTTCTTTTAATCGCCACCATTTAATTCTAGGCTCTACCTTACGTCTAATCTTCCTAGGTCCTCTTCTAAATCGAAAATCTAGAATTAAAAGTCTATGTTGAGTGGTTACACTCTCACCTGGCACTTCTCGTCAGAAAAAAGTCTATTTGACCAGCACTTGATCCGCTCCTAAAAGTGATAAGGTGGGACTCTCTTTTCCTAAACCGGGTGGTTGCTAAGATCAAGTCATAAGATAAGGCAAAATCTAGAATCGAGCCATCTACTTCATTCCTTTGTCCAAAACCCAAACCTTCATGGATAGTATCAACCCCACCATGACTAGTACCTACATGCCCATTGAGATCGCCGCCAATAAATAACTTCTCTCCACTAGGTATATTTTGCATCATCTCGTCTAAATCCTCCTAGAATAGACGCTTACTAGCGTCATCAAGACCTATCAGTGGTGCATAAGCACTAATAACATTAAGGATCTCTCCATCTAGAATAAGCTTAACCAGTAAAATTCTATCACATTTTCTCCTAATCTCAACTACATTCTCAAGCAACCATCTATCTATGATTTTGCCTATCCCATTACGATTTTTATCTCTACTCGTATACCAAAGTTTATAACTCTAAGGCTCTATGACTCTACTCTTTTCACCTACCCACTTAGTTTCTTGCAAACACATAATACCAACTCTCCTCCTAATTATCACATCCACTAATTCTATTAGTCTATCCGTAAGGGAACCTATGTTCCAGGAAGCTAGACGGATCCTATAAAATCCTTACTTATTTGTCACTACACCCGAGGTCCGATGTAGCGCGACGTTTCTGGACGACGACCTAGAAGCCCTTGCATACTTAACATTACATCCAAGATCCAGTTATTAACTAAGGCGATCAGGTTCTTTATAAGAAATTCAAAGAGTTAAGTTTCCCATATTTTTCATTAAGAGCTTTTGCCTCATTATGATTACAGTCTTGCAACTATGTCAGTCGTTAAAATAGATCCAATGCTTTTTTCCTCATGCTATGCTCCTATACAAAATGCAACTCAATAGTAAACAATGTGAACCACAGATTTAAGACCAATATAACCATGATTTCTATTTGGCAAAAAATGCTGGAAACCCTCCTCACTTCTGCCTGAAAAGCAGGAAACCTCCCATAAACCCTTACGGTGTTGAAATTTCCATCCATAAGTCTTTTTTATACCAAAAATGCTTCTCTAATAAATTTAATTGATTAACCTAATTATTCTCTTTTCTTCTTCATCTTTTCCCAAATCCATGCTCTTGAATTCCATGCTCACTCTTTGGAGGAGAAGAAAAGAGGTAGGTGCTGTTTTGAATTGAAGATGTTGAGGAAGAAAGAAGAAAAAGATGTCTGGATGGTAAAAAATTTTGAATAAAAAGGGTCAAGGAATTTGGAGAAGGAAGGATTAAAGGGCATGTTGGGAAACATGTACCGGAAAAAACTAACGGTGTTTAATTTGTGGGGGTGAAGTGCATGTTTTTTCAAGTTAAGGGGGTTTTCTTTCTTTTGGAGGGAGGGAGAGGGTTTCCTGCATTTTAATCTTTGTATTTTATATATTTAATGTAAAGAAAGTTTCCCAGTACACACAAATGGCCACTTGGATGCATATGTCAAATATTAACCACACCTGTTGGGTGGCTTGGGGATTCAGCTTGTTATCTTTTCTCACTGGTATGTTCTGGTTCTTGTGGACGCTGCAATTTTTAATTTGCTTGTTTCTCTGCAGATGTAGCCTAAGGTTGTTTATGTAAACAATGCTGTCCTAGAACAATTTGTTTATTAGAAAATCTCAAAAAATCATTAAATTAGAGCATGCCATTCACAGAAAATTATTGAACATATTGCCACTTAACAGTGTGTACAGGAAGATTTCCGATCATATTATTGCACGTGCCTTTATATTTGATATCCAATAATTCAGGGCCTCAGGCTTCCAACTTAGTTTTTGCTGTTGTCCCTTAATTGCTTGTATGATTTGTATGAGCTTATTATCCGAGTGAAACATAAAGTAGAAAGTTCATAACCATTCATTTTAAGTTCAAAAGTTTATAATTCTATTCTCTCTCTGGTTTGATTCTATGTTATGTGTGATATTAGAATTGACAAGTATAGATGTCTGGATTAAATACTTTCTGCCGTTGTATTTGGCAGGGTTTATTTATCCCTTCAGCCATTTCTTTGGCTGTCCCACTTGCTCTCATGTCTCTAACTGGGTAACTAGCATCAATCGACTCTCTGTACTTAGATTTCATTATGGCTTGTCTTTAAGCAATAATTCATCCCTGCTGACATTTCATGTCATATAGTGAAGTTAATGGAGAAGGTCAGCAAACATCAAGTGTGTTGGCATCGGAACAAATGGCTCCTCGAGGACAACTTGTCTTTGCTGTGGGCATAGGGGCTCTAGTGTTTGTTCCAATATTTAAAGCTACAACAGGTCTGCCACCTTTCATGGGTATGCTGCTTGGACTAGGTGTTCTTTGGATCTTAACAGATGCAATTCATTATGGAGATTCTGGAAGGCAAAAATTAAAAGTACCGCAAGCTTTATCTCGTATTGATACTCAAGGGATTCTTTTCTTCCTAGGGATCCTCTTATCAGTCAGCAGGTATATATGAAATTTGAGTTCCTTCTCAAATATGCATCGTTAGATATTTGCAATTTCTAACCATGCTTGTTCCATCTCAAGGTTTTTTTTTCATGACAACCAACAAATCACTTTCTGCATATGGATAAATATGTATGCCCGGAGGAGGTCCAGCCATCAGCATATTGAGCTCCATAAATTTGGCTGATGCTAGATAATTATATCACATTAAACTGATGGATGCTACATATGCTGCTGCTGCTGCTGACACATATTCATCTCTCTATTTACAAGAGTGATTGTTTATTTATTTTCCTTGACATAATCATTTTAAGGGCACTTGCTGCATGGATAAGAACTGCCATAGAATTTTATTTTCTCAGTATTGGTTATTATAGATGAACATTATACATTATCCATGTACAATGTTAACCTCGACATCATAACCTGTACATGTTATTATATTATTGAGTTGAAATCAAACTGGGTAATACTTTATTCTTCATTGTTGTTACAGTAACCATAATCTTTAACAGACACAAGAGTAACTACAAAAGACAATTGACACATACATGTCAAACCCCAGTAACCTTAATTGCTCTTTAGGCCATAAGAACTATTGTCAAGTGGTTCAAGTTATTTATAGCCTTAAAGGAGGTACCACGTTGCTGTTAGATGCACATTTTTTCACAGAAGATGTTCCCCTTCATGAAGGATTGAAGTAATTAATTTGAATCATTTAGCCAAGAAAAACACCATTCCCGACAAATCTGTTGTCAACTTGATCTCCCATTGTTAGCTGCAAGCCAGTTATATCAAGAAATACGGTAACTTGTGCTTTTACTGATGACAATAAATTTGCTATAGAAATTTTTTATATTTGGAAGTTTCTGCCAAAATTTTTGTTTCTGATAAGAAATATTTCATTTTTCATTTTGGGATTTTTTTTTAGAAAAATGATTTTCGGAATAGAAATTTTCTGCTTTTTGAATAGTTTTTGGTATGGAATTCATTGATTGTAGTTGCAGTTTACCATGTGTTTTATCATGCTCATTGTTGATGAGGTCATGGCATTCGAGGTAGTTTCAATGCCTTGGTCACCACAAACCTTCATAGGAGATTTTGAGTCCCTCTTCCAATCTGGAAGCCGTACCAATATCATGATATAAACCAATGAATGCCTAATAAGCTCCGCCCAAAGTCAGGCTGAATGAGAATATACACCTCTGGGAAATGATTCATCGAAATAATGAGTCACCCAATGCCTGCGAAGCCAGGAGAAAAGAAACCAGATAGATCGAGAAGCCCCAGACAGACCTGTTTCAGATACGTAGCCCGGCTTAACTTCTTCCATATTCTTTGTGGTTGGTCTGTTGGTTGCCAGTCTACCATGTGCCTTTGAATTTTAAAGCATACTATATCTGGTATTTTAGCTGCTTTATGTCAGAAAAAAGAGAAGGGTACCAAGACATAAATGTGGATATATGGGTAGTTTATCTGTTTTAATAACTTTTCACTAGATTGCATCGGCAGAAAGAAGTGACCATTGATCATTTACGCCATTGCCTTGCATCCTCGGACTACCTTTTGCATGACAAGTTGAAGCAGATAAATTGATGTGTCTTGTTTTTCTCATTTTTCAATATATCGATTATGGCTTACTGCTGCTTTATAATGGTAGCTAGTATATCGGTGCATGCATCAACTAAAATTAATGAAGAGTGTTATTCTCCTTCGTTTTCCGCTTTCTTAACAAGCTTCGTTTCCAGTTTAATTCTTCTAAATACCAAGGATAACCCATCAGTTCATTTGAAAGTCACTCAACAACTGCATTCTGAACAGTCTGGATTTGCTTTTTTAGCCTGGAGGCTGCTGGGATTCTTCGAGAATTGGCAAATTACCTTGATGCCCACATTCCGAATGTTGAGCTGATTGCGAGCGCAATTGGTGTAGTATCAGCAATTATAGACAATGTTCCGCTGGTTGCAGCAACAATGGGGATGTATGACTTGACTTCTTTTCCTCAAGATTCTGAGTTTTGGCAGCTTGTTGCTTTTTGCGCTGGCACCGGAGGTTCCATGCTCATTATTGGCTCAGCGGCTGGAGTTGCTTTTATGGGAATGGAGAAGGTCGATTTCTTTTGGTACTTTCGCAAGGTAAATAAGCTTCTACTCTCACATCTTGGGGAAGCGAAGGGGGTATATTCTAATAAAGAAACTTTAAGGTAGTTTAGTGAAAAACGACGATAGTTGAGGGTAGTTTAGTGTAATGTAGCTACCGATAGTGCTTTATTATTATTCTGGTATACTAATGATGGTACTTATTTGTTTGCAGGTAAGTGGCTTCGCATTTGCCGGTTATGCTGCTGGGATCATTGCATACTTGGCAGCTCGAAATATTCCCTTCTCGCTTCCGACTTTAGCTCATGTGCCTTTTCTATCGGGATCCATCTTAGATCTCAATCTTCTACTTCCTTCGCTACAAAATCATGTTTGTTAGGCATACTGGTACATGCCCACCATTTTATATCAGTTACAGTTCATTCTAAGGAGGAAGTTGTAATTTATTTATAACAATCAGATGCTCATAAGCAGAGGATTGTGGAAACAAAGTCGCAGTTCATTTTAAGGAGGAAGTTGTAATTTATTTATTACAATCAGATGCTCATAAGCAGAGGATTGTGGAAACGAAGGCGACTTTATCACAGCTGATAGTTAGAAACGAAGTAAAAGATATCCAATGAAAGTGAGAATACGAGTTGCATTACCTTTGTTCTGAAGGGTTGGGAGCAATTGTAAAATCTTCGTTTCAGTTCTGTTACTAGGGCAAAACAGCATGTAATAAGTCTTGGCATTATTGACTTGAGAGTAATTGTTTTCCTATAAAATTATACTAGTAATTATACTAGTACATACATATTTTAGCGTTTATTTGATGCACAGCACCCTGGTTCCAGATTTTCTTGTGTATGAGGTTGTGTGGATTTAGACTAACAAGTGGCCAAGATAATATAGGTTTTTGGCATTTCCTAATTTTGTAGTCCCTACAGCTTTCTTTCTCTGTGACTTAAAAAGTTGAGTATATGTAAGCTTTCTTCCCATTAGGGTACAGCCATAGGAAGTTTCATAAGATTTTATAACTGGATGATGACCAAGTTTCAACCCTTGCTAAGATCGAATTCTTTCCCAAACATAATTGACCTCAAACTTCAAGCTTAATATATAATCGTAGAGTAAACTTGCTAAAGGTTTTAGGAATAATGATCAACATCTGGCTACAGACAAAGCGAGCTGGTTCAACATTCATCACCTTTGAACACCAAAAAATGTTAATTGCACTGAATCAGCATGAGAATACAACCCCACCTCATAAAATATTATTCCCATATCGAATTTCATCATATCAAATGGGGAAATAAAGGCGACAGAACTTCTAACTGAAGCAGATGATACCAAAACTAAAATGAACCAGATATTCTACTACAATAAACCAATATGCTGGAAAATTCGACCACATCGCATATAAGCTTGCTAAAATAATAATCCTCAACTATTTTGGAAAAAATGATCATCGAAAACGCTCTCATCACCAACTCACCAACACACTATAACTTGAGGAAAACAAACTCCTCAACGGCCAGAATCTCCCCAATCTTCTTCAGACTCTCTTTGCTCGGCTCCTCATCAACCCCAATCGCCATAACCGTCTGTTTCCTAGGAGCGATTCTCCCAACACTCATAAAGCTCACATTCACATTCTGCTCCCCCAGAATACTCCCTACCGTCCCAATCATCCCCGGCTGATCCACTTGCCTACAAAAAAATCAAACTCCCTTCCAAGTTCACTTCGACTTCAAAAGAACCAACTTTTGTCAAATGTGGACCCCGTCTTTAACTCTCCCCTCAACCCTAATTTCTTCAGTTTCATATTAAATAAGATAACCTATTAGAATTCAACTTATGATACATCACATGACATATGATACAGTTAGGCTTTCAATGCGCAAAGCTTGGTATGAAATACTATTGCTAACCCGATATTTCGGAGAATACTACTAACCCGATATTTCGGGCGAATACTACTAAACCGATATTTTGGGCCAATAATCCAATATGTGAATGAAATAATAATCCTCAACTATTTTGGAAAAAATGATCATCGAAAACGCTCTCATCACTAACTCACCAACACACTATAACTTGAGGAAAACAAACTCCTCAACGGCCAGAATCTCCCCAATCTTCTTCAGACTCTCTTTGCTCGGCTCCTCATCAACCCCAATCGCCATAACCGTCTGTTTCCTAGGAGCGATTCTCCCAACACTCATAAAGCTCACATTCACATTCTGCTCCCCCAGAATACTCCCTACCGTCCCAATCATCCCGGCTGATCCACTTGCCGACAAAAAAATCAAACTCCCCTCCAAGTTCACTTCGACTTCAAAAGAACCAACTTTTGTCAAATGTGGGACCCCGTCTTTAACTCTCCCCTCAACCCTAATTTCTTCAGTTTCATATTAAATAAGATAACCTATTAGAATTCAACTTATGATACATCACATGATATATGATATAGTTAAGCTTCTAATGCGTAAAGCTTGGTATGAAATGCTATTGCTAACCCGATATTTCGGAGAATACTACTAACCCGATATTTCGGGCGAATACTACTAAACCGATATTTTGGGCCAATAATCCAATATGTGAATGAAATACAAGTGTGGAAATTCCATGTCTGGATGATATACGCACTATCTCTAATACGTCAAAGCCTTTACACTGAACAACAGGGATTGGTAGTTTTATTAGATAAGGATATGCGGAACTTGGATTCTCCTGTTACTCGATCGTGATCCCGGAAAGTGAAACCGTACATTTTACGTACTCAGTTGTTGTTCCGTGGCCACAACGGAATAATCGCAATATTTAACAAACTAATGCGAACATATTACCTAGTAGATATCTCATACATCATACACTTATGCACATATACATCATACCTTTAAACACATATCCTACCTATATACACTTATTATCTGTATCCTCGCTTCCTTATGAGGCAATCCTGCTCGAGTGTAATTCGTTGACGGAATTTCTTTTTCTCTTTTCTCTATTTTTTGAATGTCCATTAGATGATGACGGGTATTGCGATGAGGATAAAGGTGTGGAGCCCACTGATGAAGACTACGCGGAACTAACTCAAGAGTATTAGGATAGCCATATTATTTATCAGTTGCCCACGTGTTTAAGGCTTTGCTTTCCTTTTCGTTAATGTAATCAAACCATTTAGTTTATTTGACCCCTTTATTTTGGGATGTAATAAAGTTTCTGTTAATGGAAATAAATGACATCTGCTTTTATTATTTCGTTTCGGTACATATCCTGCATATTATATATATTCATACGCTTAACGTAACTGTATTGAAATAGACAATCTTCAATACAGTTAGGTTGTGGACAATACCACGTTACCTTTTCACTTTTTTTTGGAAAGCAGGACGTGACACTTTATATTTTACATGAATCCTATCTATCTATCTATCTATCTATCTATATATATATATTGCGTTCATTTATCCGTTATGGAGAACTTTGCATCTTTCTTTAAATAATATGGTATGGGTTTTAATTATTTTTATCCTTCTGTGTGTTTCAGAATATAGGAAGTATAATGTTGTATAAACTAGGCAGGTTACTCTCATCTAATTCATTAATTGCCGATTAAATTTTTATTTTTTGTAGAAGATAGATAGCTTGTTATCCTTATCTAATTCTATTTATTAATATTATTTTATTTAGTAAATTTTTATTTGAATCTGTATTTTGTGAAAAACTGATGTATTTTTCTATCTGCTACCTTTTGATCCAAAAGTTTGCAGAGGATAGAAAGCCAGCTATTGCATAGGCTAAGGAGGATTACCCTCATCTTGATATGGTAAATACTAATTAAAAATCTTATTTAATACAATAAATTTTTTATATGAATTTGTATTTTGTAGTAACTTTTTATTTGAATGTGTATTTTTTTTTTTATCTAAAACCAATATCTGATATCTTTTGTATCTGTTGTTTTTATTGAAAAGTTTGCATCTTATTTTAAATATCAAATAATTCTTAATTTAAAATTTTAATTAATTATTTTGCAGATTACAGAAGATAGAAAACATGTTGTCGTATAGACCAAAAACAATTGCCTTATTTGATTTCGGTAATTAATAACTAGAACCTTATCTTGTATAATAAGTATTTTATTTGAATTTTTATATTGTGTAAAACTGATATCTTTTTTATTTGTTATTTTATTGTATTTTTATAACTTATTTCACAGAAACCACCCTATGGTTTACCTGACTTGCCCAACACAACCTTCACATTTCATCAGTCACAAAAAACCACCAACTTTCACTTTGTTACACAACACATCCATGACGATTAATTATTGAAATAAGACATAAATACCTCTCTCTTTCTCTAATAGGACTTCACCTGTTCCGTATCACTTAATTTCCCAAGAGCGACGGCCCTAATTTCCTGCATTGATGTTGATAAAAATTCGTCAAAATCTACCGAAATATCGGCGTTAAGTACGGAAGGCTCGATTCATGAATGAATGATAGATTCGATCTCGTTCATTGATGATATACTGAGAGGAGAGGTAATTTCAGAATAAAAATACCAAAGGAAATCACATGATGGGTCATGTGACCGATCCATTTGCTAACAACGGTAAAATCAAATGACATGGTGTTTATGTTCAACGAACTAAGAGTTTGGGGGATTTTGATGATGAGTTTAAACGTGTTGGATGGTTTTACGCAATTTAGGTGTGATTAAAGTTGAATAGGCTTATTTTTATTTAAAAGTTTGCTTATTTTTTAAAGGGTAAATTGTCAAAACCCCAGACAAGTTTCCGCTGACAAAAAATAGTGGTCTAAAACGGTTATCAAAAGTCCTTGAAAAAGTTTCCGGCTGTAAAGAAAAACCCATATAAATATTGAAGGAAAATTTTTCGGGGTTTTAGACAACCGTTTCAAACCCAAGGGTTTTCTGTCAATGGGAAAACATGCCGAGTATTTTGACAATTTTCTTTTTCTAAAAAATATATGATATGATCATAATTACTTTTTAAATTATTTTTAAAAGTTAAGAAGATAAGAAGACTGTTTTCATAAATCAATGCTCTATTTTAAATTCTTTTATTTATTAAATACTCTACTTTAAATAAAAATATACATGATATGTATGTTTGAGGCGAGACCCCATATCCTTTTTTCCTCTACACAAGTAGGAAAGAAGATGAATGGGGCCGTGGATGCTACCCTCGTGAGTGGGACCCACAGCCCCGTTTTGTCCCTGTTTGCGTATGGGGAAGTTGAGCAGCCGGAGCATGCTCCCTTTCCTCTCATTTTAACACTTGTATCATATAAGAAAATTCGGATCCATTAAAAAGTAAATCATTTTTGTCCAGCATATATAGGATTCTCATTTTCACAAAGCGTTAGAAATTAAAGCCTCAGTGCATTAATAATCTGCAACTTGGTCCCTCCTAAAAAGTTTGATTCTGCTTCCGTTTTAACCTTACACTATCGAGAGACAAAAGCAGAATTGATCGATAATGATGAATAAAATACTGCTGACATTATTCGCACAACCTATTCAGAGCCGTGTATGTGTATATTATTCGATGATGATGAGTGCCAAGCTATCAAATCAGCCCAGATATCCTTAGTTTTCACATGGAATCGAACAGATCCCAATATATATCGAATCAATAAATCTAGTCTTTAAACATAGGAGGCCCACAGAGTCATGTGATAAACATAATAAAGCACACAATTATTGCCAACCTAATCAATTCTTCAACATTCACTTGATGAAATCGAAATTTCCATGAATGAGGTGTTTTATGCCTAGTTCCTAAGCAAGCCAGCCTTCATCATGCATGATACCATATACAATGAATTATTTCATTAACAGTTGTTTATATCTAATAGGATCTTGTGTGGACAAATTCGGAATACATGTACAATCAAACTAATGAGGCTCGATACCGGCGTTTTCCCAGATCATGACACGTGGTAGATGACATGTTCCAGAACTTATGAGAAAGGATCAAGATCGGTACGTTGGAAGCATACCCTGGGCCTTCGACCCGAGGATATTCCCGACCTTCGGCGGCCTTCCAGACCACCCCTACGATCACCTTACAAACGACCATCGGCTCGCCTCGGAGCCCTCCTACACGTTGAATTCCCTCGGCCCTCCAGCTCGCCTCCGAGCTACCGCATATCCAAGATGCCTCGGCCTCCCGCCGAGCGTAGCTTCCTCAGTCTCACCGACCGATCCACAGCATCGATCACAGGCGCCTCCGCCACGGCTCCGTGAATCTCGCCAGACGCGAGATATCCGCTACCCATGATCCCGCGTTCCACGCCATCACGATCCCCCATTAACGAGCGTATCTCTTCATTAATGGGGAATCCCGCCTATCACGCGGGCTTAACGCCAGGGGCATAACGGCTGGCGTGAATCTCGCGCCCGCCTGCCCATGGATGCCACTATATAAACTCCTCTCTCAGACGACTCAGGTAAGCTAATTTGACCCCAATAGGTCGTTACTCTACCAAAATGCCCCGTCTAACTTGATCGTCGGAGGGTCCTCGGTGGCACAACCACCCCGGGACTTCCTTGCAGGTAGCCCGGCCTCAACCACATAAAACCCATTGAGATCCACACGCTCCAGAAGGCAACCTCCAACTCAATCTCAGTCATCCATCACTGCTCGCTGCAGATCAACGGAAGGTAACATCTGAAGGAGATCGAGAGATCCATCAGTTGGCGCCGTCTGTAGGAAGGTTAGTTCTACTCAACGAAAGTTCATCTTCTGATCTCGACTTCATGGTGAGCGGTCACCGGGACGATCCAAGCACCAGCCGTCGCCCTCCCCGCAGTGGAGACGAGGGAGAATCCCCTCCTCCCCCAAACGCCATTCACGCCCTATCCGCTCGGATAGATAGGCTCACGTTCGTCGTGGATGAACTCGTTCGTGTCCAAACGACCGGGCAAGCTCTCCAGGTCGCCGCTCCCCCACCTCTGGACCGGGACCCCTACAGAGGGAGAGAAGAATCTGCCCGTGTCGGAACGACCAAACACCGCTTCGCTGTCTCCGGCGGCCGCAGATCCCCCGGGCCAACCAATTCAATGACCCATTAGGCGCCGTACAGCTCAAGGCCGAGGTCTTTCGCCAGAGCACCCCGCCCCAAGGCCTATCGCGCCCCTGTCCTTCCCGAGGAGGTGTCGGTCAGCTCGACTACACCCAGGCATGACCGGCACCCCCTCCCTCGACGGGGTCGCACGGACAGGACTCACCACGGTGGCTCAAAGACGACCTCACCGGGAGACCTGAGGAACCTCATCGAACGGAACCGGGGCCATGGCCAGGCAACGCTTAATATCTACCTTCGATGAGCTGGCCACCCAGTTCCTCGGTCATTTTGTCGGGAACAGGTGGTATAAGCGAACCGTTGACCATCTCTTCACCATAAAGAGCGGGGACAAAAAATCATTCAAAGGGTACGTCACCCGCTTCTACAACGCCCTCCTTGAGATCCCAGAGCACCGGGACAAGACGGTCATTACGGCCCTTAGGTCTTGTCTTAGGCACAAGGAGTGGCTATGCTCCTTTGCATTAGCGCAACCTAAGACCATGGCCGAGGTAAAGGCCTAGACCGAACGTGGGATCCAGCTTGAGTTCGAGGTGAACGCCAACCTGCCCCGAACAGAGTAAGCCGATCAGAAGAAAAGGGCCAGGGAGGAGAAAACGAAGATTGAGCGGCCAAAACCCTACTCCTCGAAGTTTCAGGAGTACACCCCGCTCAACGTCTCCCAGACGGTATTGTTGGACGAGGCTAAGAGCGAGAGGTTCTGTCATGCCCCACCCCCAATACAGAGAGCATTGTCCGCTCTGGCCGAAGCCGCACGGTTTTGTCCTTCGAGGCGAACCGGACCCGACCAGGGGCCATTTCCCAGGAGGTCACCCATCCCAGAACATCCCTGGCTCGAGCACGCTTAACTACGGAGTTCTCAAGCTCCTGTAGTGCCGGTTCACTTAAAAGGCACATCTGTATTGAAGAGTGGTATCATTCCATTTATAATACAGATCTATCCTCTTTCGGAATTCCGAAAAGTCTCCATTGTTCTACAGTGGGTCCCATGGACTCAAGAGATGGCCCCCACGGATTCAAGAGGTGGCCCCCACCCCCTTAACATGACACTTGGCGTGGCACTTTGTTCCGTGTGGCACTTTGTTCTATAAGCAAGAACCGGGTCCCGACATTCTCCCCACCTTTGAACAATGGTTCGTCCTCGAACCACAGACCTACTATTGAGGGACCGGCTCTGATACCATTCTGTCATGCCCCACCCCCAATACAGAGAGTATTGTCCGCTCTGGCCGAAGCCGCACGGTTTTGTCCTTCGGGGCGAACCGGACCAGACCAGGGGCTACTTCCAAGGAGGTCACCCATCCCAGATTTCCCTGGCTCGAGCATGCTTAACTACGGAGTTCTCAAGCTCCTGTAGTGCCGGTTCACTTAAAAGACGCCTCTGTATTGAAGAGTGGTATCATTCCATTTGTAGTACAGATTTGTCCTCTTTCGGAATGTATTCCGAAGAGTCCCCATTGTTCTACAGTGGGTCCCATGGACTCAAGAGGTGGCCCCCCACGGATTCAAGAGGTCTCCCCTACCCCCTTAACATGACACTTGGCGTGGCACTTTGTTCCGTATGGCACTTTGTTCGGTGTGGTTCTTCAAACTCCCCCCGGTCTCGAATAGGGCGGCAAAGCGCACCCGGGGCCCCTATCGCGGTTTCCACAGGTCGCAAGGCCACTCCACTGAGAACTGCAAGCAGCTCCGAGACTACATCGAGGAGTTAATCCGCTCGGGGCACCTGGCAACGTACTTGCGAGACAAGCGGCAAGCTGACCGTGAGCAAGAGCACCATCCCCCTCCCGGCAAGTTGACAATCGGCCAAATCATGGTCGTGTCAGCAGAGGGTACTACTGGCCGACGATTCATCAAGACGCCCAGAAGCTCATCAGGAGATGCAAAAGCTGCCAACTCCATAGAAGCATACCCCGCCTTCTGACTACCGAGCTAACCGCCCTAACCTCCCCGTAGCCGTTTGCCCAATGGGGAATGGACATGATAGGCCAGTTCCCTACAGGTACGGGCGGGCACAAGTACGTCCTCGTCGCGGTGGGCTACTTCACGAAGTGGATCGAGGCCATTCCCATCAGGAAACCGGACGCCACCACGACTATCAAGTTCCTGCAGAACAACGTGATACTCTGGTTCGACATCCCGAGGTGTATCGTCACCGACCATGGGACAAATTTCAAAAATGAAAAAGTTAAGGAATTCTGCAGTGAATATCGTATCCTCATGAAGTTTGCCACGGTCGTACATCCCCAATGCAACGGGCAAGATGAGGTCGCTAACCGGGACGTCCTCCGAGGTCTTCGGACACGCCTAGAAGGATGCCAAGGCAGTTGGGTCGAGGAATTACCCCGGGTTTTGTGGACCCTGCGCACGTCGAAGAAACCCCCCACCGGAAAGACCCCTTTCAGCCTCTGCTACGGTATCGAGGCAATGGTCCCAGCGGAGATCGGGCTCTCCGGTCACCGGGTCGAGCACTTCGACGACGAAGCGAACACCTCGGCCCTCCGGACTAATCTGGACGTATTGTTAGAGAAACGAGACCGGCCTCAAATTAGAACTGTCGCTTACCAACAGCAAATAGCCCGCTACTACAACGCGCGAGTCAAGCGCCGCTTCTTCAAAACCGGAGATTTAGTCTTAAGGTGGAACGAGTTCGTCGATCAAGGCAAGCTGCATAAGTTTTCCCCAAAATGGGACGGTCCTTTTCTCGTCTCGGAGGCCTTGCTCGGCGGAGCCTATCGTTTACAAGACGCGAATGGTTAAACCTAGCGCTCTGATACCAACTTTGTCACAACCGGAAATGGCACGCGATTGACACTTGAATCATGTGAAGTCTATAGGACCCCACCTAATTCAAGTAAACCAAAAGCCCAGAAATCTAAACCATTTTTAATGAAAAGAGTGAAGGAAAACTTGTTTTAAAGCAAGTGGTTTTAACAAAATAAGTGGCATTAAACATTTAAAAACAACATCATATTTTCCCGAAAAATTCGGCAGAGTCTCCTTTGTAAATACAGACCTCAAACGGGTACAACACATGAAATACATATAAATGATGAATAAAGGCATTCCCAAGCGGGAGCTAGCTCTTCGCCAATTGGCGGAACAACCACGCAAGCAATATAATATATAACGCCGAAGTGCGAGGATCAAAACTCAAAAAGAAAACCAGAGAAAAACCACAATAATACAAGCGCGCGATTCTATGGTCGAAAGAATATACAACTGGTCTTCTAAGTCTATCAATTATACAAGTCTGGTTTGATGGAGTTTATTAGATACAACTGAAAATAAATAAAAGTACAACGGTGGTCACGATACAAGTGAACCCACCTACCAAGCAATCAACCGGAAGGAAGTACTGTGTCAGCAAGCCGCAACTGTACGGCCAAACCTGCAAGAAACTGTGGCACAACGGGGGTGAGTTGCCAACTCGTGAGTAGAAAACATCACCGAGAAGAAATCGCATGTATGACTCTCTCCTAGGTCATACAATAATATCCTCATAAAATATAACCTGAAAACATCTAATAATGGTAAGGGTAAACATCTAAACATAAGTATAATACCCAGTGCTCGTGTCAGTGCCTCAGGTAGCAACATGTCAATATATGATGTACGAATGTATTAAGAATGAAAGTAAAATACATCTTGTACAAGAAAAATGTTTTCTTATCTCGGTGAGATTTTTACGTAAAAACCGAAGTATCATCAATGAAATCAACAGAGAATCTGTGTCAAGTATCGACACAAAATATATATCCCAATATCTCAATATCTCGGGCTCTGGCAATCCGGACTGACCCATATCATCAAATCTCAATACCTCGGGCTCCGGCAATCCAGACTGGCCCATATCATCAAATCTCAAGACTACGTCGGTATCCTCCGGATATTCGCCGTGTCACAATAACCGGTCGGTAGTGCTCCCCTGCCGGGCTCAACGCCATCATCTGCGACCATCTTGCCCCGGGGTACCGCACCGGGTCTACCATGCACCCGCAGACGGTTCCTCTTCCTCCTCGAATCGGGTGTACGATACCGCTCAAGAGCCGAGAAAACTCATGGTGGACACTTCTCACGTCATATCACGAGAAAACCGCAATCTCTATTATTATAAATGAAAATGAGTTTATAAAATCCTTGCGGTTTCTCCAAATCCAGAAATCTCATGGAAAATCCGAAATCCTAAACTCGAGAGTAAATAAATAGTGAATTACCGGCATAAAGTCCCATAATATTGTATGACAAATGAATATATACATGCATGAAGTGTCTAAGTAAGAAATGCAATATCAAAACTAGCATATGAAAGCAAACCTAGTAGTACTATGTCGAAGCTACCAGCTAGCAATTATACAAATGAAGTAATGTTTTCTGATGTGTACATGACATGGAAATTACCGATGATGATGTATGTGAGCCGGCAAGCAAGTGTACGTGGAGCATACGCATCATCGGTAATGGTGCTGGTGTCCTGACAACAGGGGTTCATAATAACTAAAGAAAACATAAGTATAAGCATGAAATGCGATAAGAACAATATGAATATATGGAAAAAGATGTAGTAACCGCAACATATAAGAACATACATCTATATATACGAGTCATACAGTTTTGGCATTTGAAATAGCACGAATCGGGGTTTTTAGAAAATAGGGGCTACGGTGTTTTCTAAGAAAAGGTACGTCTTTTGAAAAATCCGTAATATCTCTCGGGTTGTCTTTTGAAAATACTCACGATTCGTTGGTTTCTAAAAATAAGTATGACTCGAGCCCAGTCTAACGTCTACCAAATAAACTACAAGACTAAACTAAGAGACTAATCGAAAGGGTAAGGAAATCCACATATACTCCGAGTCGATATATTTAGTAGTCGGCGATCCCGCCTCAATAACGTCACGTACGGTAAAATATATAATACGACATTCTCGAATCAAGAGTGCGGATCAATCATCATATTTATACTTCGTACGGTAAAATCCATCGTATGGCATCCCGGAAATTGGGGTATGGGTCGAATATCACATATACCTTATTATTAACATGGTATCATTATCAATATCATGAACCAAGGGTACTGATCTAAAGTCTAGTACATTCCAATACCATCAACATATATCCACGTGTGAATAAAAACACATCGCCCATCGATCCACTATAATATCATTTCGTATTTCATATCACGACCCAAAACACATAACCGATCTTGCGGCATCAAGCCCGATCACATCGACTCATCTCTAAGTAGCATATACCATCTTCATCATCCGTGTATACGTATATGTGTATACACACACACACACACGCACACACCAAAGCATCCACACACACACACACACACACACACACACATATACATATACATATAACATATACACCCCAAACATATCACGTGTGTGCATGTGTGTGTGTGTGAACCTTTACTCTAGGGTTTCGCAACTAAGAAACTAAACTAAACTAAAAGCGCTTTCATCCAATTACGCTAAAACTTAACCCATGATCTCCTAAAGCCTTTCTTGCTAACTATATGTTGGGGTAAAAATTTACACCCCGGTTGACCAAGTAAAAATCAAAGTCAACCCCAAGGCAGGTGGGCCCAAGCCCAGGTCAAGCCGGCTCATGCCCAAGTCGAGCCCACAGCCAGCCTTCCCATGCCAACAACAAAATCATGTAATAAATAATTTTTATGTAATTGTTTATGCATGAATGTAAATAAAATGGGCATAAAACCAATATTTTGTAAGCCCATGGCTTATGTGCAAAAATGAAATGGCACATGGGCCATGGGATGGCTAAAACGTCATTTTTGTAAAGTCCAAGGGGCTATATGTAAATATGTAAGCCTATATAAGGCAACATGATGACAAATAAAAAAACACTTTTTCATTTCTCTCAAAAGCCTAGGGTTTGTATTTCTTCCCCTTTTCTGAAGGTCTCAAACCTTTTTCTTTCTTCTGAATTAAATCAAGAGTTTTACTCTTCCTTTTCAAAAGCAAAATAGTTTTTCACCACCAAACCCACAAAAGGGAACTTGGATCTGTCTTTAGATCCCAAAAAAGAGAGATTTTGAGATCTCACATCTCTTGATCTCCAAGATCCAGCTAGCAGAGGAGGAAAAAGAAGAACCCCTCTCACTAAACCCCAAAAAAATTAGAGAAAACACACTCAGGAGTCTAACTCCTCTCTGATTTCTCTTCCGAGAATTTTTTTGAGGCTAAAAGCCTCTTTTCTCGCCGGCGCTCAAGCGCAGAGCGCCCGCGTGCCGACACGTGGCGTGCTTGCGCTCCAGCGCCCAGCGCTCGAGCGCAGAACGCCTACGTGCCGACACATGGCGCGCTTGCGCTCCAGCGCAAGTCGCCCCGGTGCCGACACGTGGCGCGCTAGCGTTCAAGTGCAAGCGCTCGAGCGCAAGTCGCCCCGGTGCCGACACGTGGCGCGCTTGCCCTCAAGCGCAAGCGCTAGAGCGCAAGTCGCCCCCGTGCCGACACGTGGCGCGCTTGCGCTCAAGTGCCCAGCGCTCAAGCGCAGAGCGCCCACGTGCCGACATATGGCACTCTAACGCCTGAGCGCACAGCACCTGGACGCACAGCGCCTAAGGTGCTGCCCCCACGCATCCTTTAGATGCCTTTTTCTTCCATTTTTTTCCTTATATATATACATACATACATACATATATATATATATATATATATACATATGTATACATATGTACACACACGCACATACTCCACGACACTGTCCCTGTTAGAAAAAATTTCTAACGGGGTGCTGCCCCGCACCCCGCAAGGGGGCTGCTAGCCCCCTTGACCCCCAGCCCGCTATCCGGGTAGCGGGACCCCCGTAAAAACTTTGCGGGGCCCCCGATATATCCAAAACCCCTTCAAAACACAACACTGCACATTGAGTTCGCATGACCAGTTTAACCCGTCAATCGGAGGTTCCCTCGCTCCAAAGGCGAGGGGTAATTAACAGCAGCTTAGTCCGCGGCTGCCGGAGATTCGGATACCCATAATCATTAAACCCCCACCTACCCTAGGCAGGGGGAATCTGTAGTACGCCTGACAAGCGCGCGCGTATTCCCATCTCAATGGGGTGACGAAAAACACCCTACAGATTTTGGCACGCCCGGAAGGACCATCTCTCCTCTCATATTTCGGGTTAAACGTTCATGCGAACTCAATCAATATACATGTCTGTATTTATACTAAAATAATGCTCTTTCATGCAGGTTTTCAAGCAATCACCTCTCAACAATGTCTCCGAGGATGATCTCCGCTCTCAGCACGGCTCCTGTCTCCTACACGATGAGGATAGACTCTAGGACGGTCCTCCTGGCCAGTCTCGGGCGACAATGGGAGGAGCCGCTGCTACCATTCGGCTCTATTATGTTCATACCAATTGGCGCCATCCCAGCTCCTCAAGCTCCAGCAACAGACAAACCGGTCTCGAAAGGCAGGAGACCAAATGTGGTGATCTCGAGGGCGCCCCAACCCAAACGCAAGTCGGTGTCTGAACGACTTTCCTTGGCCCCAGCTGGGGGAAAGGCCATCAACACCGACAAAGCAACAATGCCTCTCGAGCAAGCTCCGGCGGTGCCCTTGACAACTGCTCGATCGGGTATCTTCTCTAAGCTCCCCATCACTCAGCCTATGGCGGCTTCCCGGAGAGCAGAAGCCTGCCAAGCGCTCAAGGCAGAGAAACTGAGGAAGAAGCGGCTCAGACACAGAGCCAACAAAAGGGCTAGGGCTCCGGCCATGTTAGAATTTGTGAATTTCCAAAGTCCGGACTGCTCCGCGAAACCAACTGCCAGTGATGAAAGAATGGCTGAATGTGTTATCCACACTGTCTACATGGCCGGATATGAAGAAACGAACCCTCCTCTTCTTCACAGCCATGGTGATGATATGGTTGACGCTACCTGTTAGTAATATGTATGCCCTAAAAGCCATTATATGGATAGTGGAAACTTGGACATATAATCTAAGGAGATAGATGACTTTCTTGCTCAAACATGATAGTATGCTATCTGGTTTACTTTATCTGGACATGTAGATTTGATCATTTACACATGTTGATAAAGCCCAAAGGATATTTGCTTGACTACTGTGATTATGATGCGGATCATACTAATGGGGCACGTATAGTTTATAAGCATATCCTTGAACCGTTCCTAGTCGAGGGTGTATCGAGACAGGGCATCGATATTCCAGAGTAGACTAGCGTATACCATTCTTGTCCCATATGATGGGCGATGGATGATCCCATATCCATCTGGTGAGGAGACACCAAAGACTGTATGCGGGTGCTCAGTGGAGACTGGGTACACTGAACGGACTCACCGAGAACTCCTATGTGGTATTATATCTATCGTCGGATAGCAGTTCTCAGGGAACACTGGTACAGGTTAGTCTGTAGACCCGAGATCGTCATAGAGTCTTGTGTGTCCTCCCACTATACTTTGATCTCCATCCTACCACGGCTCTACTGAGTCGTGCAAACAGGTGGTCTTTGGATACAGTCTCGAGGCACATGGAGGCAATGAGCGATAGGAGGGGTTTCGTCTCTCCCGGTATTGGGGGTTGATGTTGTGCTATGCTCGATTGGCTATAACATGAAGTCCCTGGCCAGGGCTGCTGAGATTTACTGATAAGAGTTATCAGTAGTTTCTCGATATGTTATGAGCCATACACCAGCATGACTTATTGAGTTACTGGGGTCGACGATTCCATCCCTGGACTCGATATGCAGCATATCTGACGAAGAGACTGGACTGTACGGTAAGTATTGCCAGTTGGCTCGACGGGAGTTTTTACAGCTTCGCTGGTTTTCTTCTAATCGTTTCAATACCCGGGTGGCCGTTACGTTTAGCTGACCTCTTGCGGCTTATAGATGTTTGATATGATCATCATCTACTGCCGGCGTATTGACGAGTCTTAGAGTCCCACAATGAAGTTTCCTGGCTCAGGCAAAAAGATATGGTGTGCATATGAGATATGCGCGGGACCCGATTAAATACAGTTATGTGATAACGTATATTTATCGGGCATTTTCTATTTGTTGGATCGTATGTGATATGACCGGTTTGCTAAATCAAGTGTTGATTTAACAAATTACATTTAGATTAATTCTTTAATTAAATCCTTTTGTATGCATGCATGTATGCACATGATGATGTGCATGGACACATACATGCATACATAGTATCATGGTTGATGATACAAGAATGGTGGCAATGCAAGACTTATATTGAAGCTTTTATTTATATTTATCATTTTAAGTTAATGTAAAGAAAACCCACTCATGCTCCTTTATTCTTTAGTGGGTAAGCTTTATTTAACTTAATGAAAAGAATTTCCACCCATGCTTAATTCTTTATGAAAAGAATTTCCACCCATAATTATAGTGGGGATGGAATAATGATGATTATTCCTTCTCATCACTATATAAGGCTTCATATGTGATATGAAACAATGAAAACAAAGCATGAAAAAATTGGTGTGAAGAAAACAAGTTATCATATGTGATATGATAGAAAGCTCAAGCTTAGCCACCATTATCTTCTTCTTCCTCTCTTGATTTTTCTCTTGAGTGAAGTTGATAAAAAGAAAGGGTTTTAATTGTTGAATATAAACCACATCATCATACTACACACATCTAGCCGATTTGTGTAAGGTGTTTGCTCTACTTCGTTCGCGAAACAAGTAAGGCAAGGAGCTTTGGGCAAAGCGACTTCGGGTGGATCATCGTGGACAAGGAAGGCTTCCATCGATCCGTTCCAAACTCTCATAGTGCCAAGGAGTCACCGAGGGAGATCTACAAAGGTTGTAATCTCTACTCTTAGTGATAGTTTTACATTTGCATGTGATGCTTATTTGTATGAATCCCTAAAACTTCTAGTTTCGATTCTTGTCGAGTTAACTTAGCACCTCTAAAATTTTGATTATGGCATATGTGATGCTACCAAACCCTTGACAAGGTGCTAGGCTAACCCTTCAGTGGTATCAGAGCCAGGCTAGAGCTTTAGGCGATGCGTAGGCGATGTTAAAAGTCCGATCGAACCATGAAACACCAATTTGGACCGCTCTCTGGAAATTTTTTGAAAATTGGATTTTTCCAAATTAAAAGTACTTAAAAAATTCAGCAGGCTTTTCTATGAATTGCTGTATAAATTTTTTTCAATGATCTCTCTAAAGTGCCGCGGAACCGCAGCCAAACCATGGTATTTGCGGCGGTTCCGCGGCCATAATAGGGAATTAGGAATAGTGTTTTCTACAGTAGACCCTCATGTAATAGTACATGCCTCTGAGATATTTTAAACTTACTCAAGTGTTGAGTTTTCTAGAGATATATTATTTTTGGTGATTCGATCGGAAAGTTTAACTTCGTTCAGATTTTCAGATTATTTAGAACGTGTTAAAATGTTTGAACGAATATTAGAAACACATTTTTTCCCGTATTGGAAAAATTCCAAGTGTTGGATTTTTCCCGAGTTCGAAACTTTCGAAAAACATGCAAGCGTATCTGTGGACACTCTAGAAGAACATAACCTTAGCTCGATTATGTGACCGTCAAAACTGTCACTGAACCTTAGGGTTTGTGGTAGTTTAGCGTTGCCACATGTGAGGCGTTGGTTTGACCCTTCTACGGTTGGTCCATAAGGGGCTGTGACATGTTCTAGAAATTTTTGAACTCGGCTCAAGTGTTGTGCAGTTTGGGAAATCTTGGGTGTTTATTTATTCGATCGAAAAGTTTAACATTGCCTATTTATCTGGAATGTGATACAATATGTGGAATTCAGATAGTTAGGCATGAAATACGAAGTATGTGATATTTCGAATTTATGATGTCTAAAGTGATTGTGGATTCCAAATGTTGTGGTTTTTCATTTTATTTTCTGCGACCGTAAGTGTAGTATGTGGTGTATCGCCGTTTTCGTTGCTATACGTCAACGACAATCGGGATACGCATACTTACTTACGTTGATGATATGAGATATTATGTGTTACTGAGATATGATGAGTAGGATTGTCGCGAATGAATAGCCGGGTTTTTTTTTATTTGAGATGAGAGTTTTATTTTCATTCATGTATAAATCAATTGTATATGTCACGACCCGCAGGGTACGAAACGTGACAGGCACTTAAGTTTACGAAACGTCTCAAGACGTCCGTAAAATAAGTAAGCCAAAGCCCAGAAAACCAAAACCAAATAAGCAAAAGAGTGAAGAAAACCCAATCAATTGAAAGCGAGTTTATCAAATAAGTCATGTAAAACCCTTTTTAAGAACAATACCAATTTTTCCGAAAATTTCGGCAGAGTCTCCTTTGTAAATACTGGCCCCCAAAATGGGTACAACAAGAATTTATATGAATCCATCAAATATGGCATCCCCAAGCGGGAGCTAGCTCTTCGCCACAAGGCGGTCACAAATCCCACGCAATATAAAACAACAACATGCAAAATAATCATAAAGAAGCATGAGAAAAACAGTATGTCGACTCAAGTGAGCTCGACCCCAAAATACAGCATAAAAAGTCCACAAATTTCACAGTCTCCTCTCTAGGTCAATATACAACAATACTGGTAGAAACAGTAGATGGAGTACTCTAGATACAAAGAATATACAAGGTGGTGCAAAAAATAATAATATAACCCACCTAAGAGCAAAACCTCGAGTCCAGGCAAAAGAAGCAAGTGCGCCCGCCGCTACTGTACTGACGGAGCGGACCTGAAAAAGGCTGTGGCACAACGGGGGTGAGTTGCCAACTCGTGAGTAATAAATAACATCTACACAGGCTATCGAATGCATGCACACAAGAATCCTAGCATCTCAAATACAGGTAAGGCAGGACATAATAGCAGGTATATATGCAATATGAATATACTAGCAGGTATGAATGCAATGCGAATCAACTCATGATCTGAATGTGTAAGTATAAGAATCATGTTCTTCCTTTAGGAATCTCTTTTGAAATACCAGCACAATACCAATGAATCAACAAGAATCTGTGTCCAGTATCGACACCTCAAAACTGTCTCAAATCTCATATCAATGTATCTCTGGCCTCAGCCGTCCGGCTGACCCATCTCAAATATCAATATCTCATCATCTCGCGGCCACGGTCGGTATCCTCTGGATATCCGCCGTCCCAAACAGTCACCGGTAGGTAATCCGTCCCCTGCCAGGCTCAACGTCAACACCACATTCATCTTGCCCCGGGGTACCATACCGGGCCCACCATGTACCCGTGACGGTTCCTCCACTCCTCGACACGGATCTCGAAAACCACAGCAAACTCATGGTGGACGACACTTTACATCACTAGAAATCCGCAATTACATATTTTAAAAACATAATAAGTTTAGAAATTTTGCGGTTTTCCCCCGAAATCTAGAAATATCATAAAATCTCAAGAAATCCTCATAAGTGCATATATCAATGGTGATGAATGCATATGGTATCAATAATTAAGCTACGATGTATGATTAATAGACTAGGCATGAACAAATAATATGATGAGGTACATGCACATGAATAGCAATCCTACGATTTCATTTTAAGAAATTAAAGGCAATAGCACAGGTTTAAGCATCAATTAGTAAAAGGTTTCAAATTATAGGTTATCTAGTGTGGTGGCATGGCAATTACCAGGGCGTGTGTGTAAGCATGAATAGTGCTCGTGCTGCATATAAAAACCCTGGCAATGGTGCAGGTGTCCTATAGAATGGGTTCGCATATGTATGTCAATATAAGGCATGGATGCAGCAAATAATCATATAAGTATTACACCCCTAATTACTTAATCTTTTAAGTTACTAAAACTATCGGGCGGTTTGCTCCATCCAACGATAGTCCCCCGTAGATGTTACATCTACTCACCGGAATCCCTAGCTAGTCACGTCCAATCACCGCTTTCCCCTTTCGTGCCGCGTCTGACGTCTCCGCGACCGAACCTGGAATTTACATCAATACCAAACATAAGATTACATATCAAGAACGACGCAAAACCCAAACGAAAATACTAACGTTCACAAGCTAGGTACAACGTGCACAAGGTGCGCGGAACACACGCGAAAATCGCAAAAACTGCAAAAATCGTCGATTTGGTCGCCCGGCAAAACTAAAACCCGATTACTCAAAAATCCGCACTCACGCATCCTAAATGTCATAGGATATGCCAACAATATAACCTAGATATCGCAATTAAATCGTCACAATAATTTACATAAAAACCTAGTAAACTAGAAATTTGCAATTTGGAACAAATATCGAAAATTAGCGACAAAGTTAACACAATCCAACACAACAATCCAAACTAACCCACTAGCTAGCCATTACACTAATTTTAAACCATTAACTATGTATCAAATCATAATTCCAACACAAACCCTTCTCTTGATTTTTGGCAATTAGCAACAACAATGAAAATTTCACACAAGTTAACTTAGATTAGCATAACATCAAGCCACTTATGCAAGGTAACCATATAGATTGGTTAAGTAAACAACTAGGTTAATTAAAAAAATTTAATTAACTAAAACATGGTTTCAAGAAACCCTAGTTAAATTTTCAACCATTAACTAAAAAAAACTAGATTAGGATTAACACTAAAATTAACACTAAACAACTAGATTAAAGAATTCTAACCATATCAACTTAAAAGAGTAGAAATTATACCTCAAATCTATGGATCTAGCAAGAAGAAATTTGCTTCAATTGATGGCCTCAAAGCATCATGATCCAAGCAAGGGAGGTGAAGGAAAAAGGGATGAAGGATGGGGTTTAAATTGTGAGCTTTAAATTGCAATTTTTGGAGCAAACTTTGAAGAATTTTTTGAAGAAGATGAAAAGAAAAGAGATGAAGGGGGGCTGCTGGAATTTGGCCAGAATGAGGGAGAGGGGATGGTGTGGGGTGTGGGGAAAAAAGTCTTGGTCAACTCCTACCAACCACAAAAGACCATACCCAAAAACAATTCAAAAACCTTTAAAATAAAACCCCATTTCCACACAATAAAACAAGTCAAAGAGCATGGAATTTTTTCTGGACCTGATGATGGTGGGGCCGGCCTAGAGGTGAGGAATGAGTGAGAGAGAGTGCACAAAAAAAATTTATGCAAAAAGACCCCCTACAAGTCCAAAATTGCAAGTTTAAGCTTAAATTCAATAAATTTCGTTTTCTATAATAAAAATTAGTTAAAAATCAAAATAAAATACTAAAAATTTATGTTACAACTAGATTTTAATTAACATAATTTTAAAAATTAAAATTAGCCCAGAAAAATTTGTATTTATCGCTAATTTAATGTATTTTCTTACCGGCTTAAAATAATATTAAAAAATTGAAAAATAGGGAAATTTTTTTAAATGACCAAAATTTCATAAGTAACTCATTAGCTACTAAAAACAAGCAATTACCTATCCATTTTAGGTATAACTAGTCCTAAACTGCAAAATAACAAAAAAGACGGTTTACGGAAAAATACCGAATTTTCACCGATTTTCAGGAAAACTCCAAAACGACTTTCAAGACGCTACAATCTTCCCCCCTTAAAGAAATTAGGTCCCCGAATTTAAAAATATAACTACGCGTACCTTCAAAGAGATGAGGGAATTTCTTCCGCATCTCTCCCTCGGCCTCCCAAGTGATCTCTTCGCTGCTCGGGCTGCGCCAAAGAACTTTCACGGACGGCAGAACCTTTGATCGAAGTTTCTTCACTTGCCGATCCAAAATCTCAACTGGCTCCATGGCGAACGAAAGGTCGGGCTCGAGCTGAACTGTCTGATGCTGAATCGTGTGGAAAGGGTCATGAAGATAACAGCGTAGCATCGATACGTGGAAGACGGGATGAACATCTGAAAAACTGGGAGGGAGAGCCAAACGATACGCAACAGCGCCGACACGCTCGAGGATCTCGAAGGGACCTACGAATCTAGGGCTAAGCTTCCCCTTTTGCCCAAAACGCATCACGCCCTTCATCGGAGAGACTTTCAGAAAAACATGGTCGCCAACTGCGAACTCTAATCTGCGACGGTGCCTGTCTGCATAGGATTTCTGTCTGCTCTGAGCCGCTCTCATCCGGTCTCGGATCAACTGTATCTTCGCTGTCGTCTCCTCAACAAGCTGCGGCCCCAAAATACTGCTCTCGCTGAGCTCTGTCCAACAGACGGGCGATCTGCATCTCCTCCCATACAATGCCTCGAAAGGTGCCATCTGAATAGTATCCTGGAAGCTGTTGTTGTAGGAGAACTCCACTATAGGTAAATGACGATCCCAGCTACCGCCGAAGTCTAAAACGCACGCTCTGAGCATGTCCTCGAGAGTCTGAATGGTCCGCTCTGACTGTCCGTCGGTCTGCGGATGAAACGCTGTGCTGAAGCTCAAACGAGTGCTCAAAGCCTCCTGAAGTCTCTGCCAAAGTCGGCTGGTGAACTGGGTGCCTCGATCTGACACGATACAAGTCGGTACGCCATGTAGTCGCACGATCTCGTCAATGTAGAGCTGAGCATACTGAGCGAAGCTGAAAGTGGTCTTCACTGGCAGGAAGTGAGCCGCTTTCGTCAATCTATCCACGATCACCCAGATGGAGTCATACCCTCGACTGGTCCTGGGTAGACCCACAACGAAGTCCATCGAAATCTGCTCCCATTTCCACTCTGGAATGGGTAACGGCTGTAGCTCTCCTGCGGGCCTCTGGTGCTCGGCCTTGACTTGCTGACAAGTCAGGCATCTCGAAACGAACTCCGCAATGTCCCTCTTCATCCCGTCCCACCAGTAGGTCTCTCTCATATCATGGTACATCTTGGTGGAACCGGGGTGGACACTATACACTGATCGGTGTGCCTCCTCAAGAATGTCGCGCCGCAATCCATCAGCATCTGGTACGCACAGTCTAGATCCATAGCGTAAAATCCCCTGATCGTCAATCACGAACTCGGAAAATCTGCCCTGTCCCATCTGTGCCATGATCTCTGAGCAACGGTCGTCACTGCGCTGTGCCTCATATATACGGTCAAGCAACTGTGGGCGTGCACGAACATGCGCGAGCTGTCCCCCTGTCTGAGTGAACTCGAACTCAACTCTGCTGTCGCATAACATCTGCCAATCTGCTGACGACTGCCTCTGCACTGCGCGCAAAAAGGATAGACTACCCCGGGCCTCCTACTCAACGCATCTGCCACTACATTCGCCTTGCCTGGGTGATATAAGATCTCGCAGTCGTAGTCTTTCACCAACTCCATCCAACGACGCTGTCTGAGATTCAGGTCTCGCTGCTGAAATATGTACTTTAAGCTCTTGTGATCGGTGAATATCTGACACGACTCGCCGTATAGGTAATGTCGCCAAATCTTCAGTGCAAAGACCACTGCAGCCATCTCCAAATCGTGAGTGGGGTAGTTCTGTTCATGCTTCTTCAACTGCCGAGAAGCATAAGCGATCACCCGGCCATGCTGCATCAATACGCATCCTAACCCTACTCGCGAAGCATCACAATAGACCACAAATCCGCCTGATCCCGAAGGCAAAGATAATACCGGCGCCGTAGTCAAACATGTCCGCAGCTGCTGAAAACTGCGCTCGCACTCCTCCGTCCAGATGAAAGGAACTCCCTTCCAGGTCAAACCGGTCAAAGGTGTAGCTATACCGGAGAAGTCCTGAACAAAACGCCTGTAGTAGCCCGCCAGGCCTAGAAAACTACGGATCTCAGTAACCGATGTAGGTCGGGGCCACTGCTGAACAGCCTCAATCTTCTTCGGGTCCATACATATGCCGTCTCTCGTAACCACGTGACCCAAGAATCCGACGCTGTCCAGCCAGAAAGCACACTTGGAGAACTTTGCGAACAACTGGTGCTCCCTCAGAGTCTGTAATGAAATCCGCAAGTGCCGCTCGTGCTCCTCTCTGCTCCGGGAGTACACCAAGATATCGTCGATAAACACGATGATGAACAAGTCAAGATACGGCCTGAATGTACGGTTCATCAAATCCATGAATGCTGCTGGGGCGTTGGTGAGTCCGAACGACATCACCAAAAACTCATAGTGGCCATAGCGCGTGCGGAAAGCTGTCCTCGGTATATCCTCATGTCGAACTCGCAGCTGATGGTATCTTGATCGCAAGTCGATCCTCGAAAAATATCCCGCACCCTGAAGCTGGTCGAACAAATCATCAATGCGTGGCAACGGATATCTGTTCCGAACGGTAACTTTGTTCAGCTGGCGGTAGTCGATACATAAGCGTAAACTTCCATCCTTCTTCTTGACAAACAGGACCGGAGCACCCCACGGAGAAACACTAGGTCGAATAAGCCCCTTATCTAACAATTCCTGCAACTGATCCTTCAGCTCTCGAAGCTCTGCCGGGGCCATCCGATAAGGCGGTATAGAAATAGGCCCCGAGCCGAGAATCAAATCGATGCAGAACTCAACGTCGCGCTCAGGTGGTAGCCCAGGTAGCTCATCAGGAAAAACATCAGGGAACTCACAAACAACCGGGACCCGGTCCAACGGAACCTCTGCAGCTCGAGTGTCACAAGTATACGCTAAAAATCCCTGACATCCCTTCCGCAAGAGCTGACCAGCGCGAAGAGACGAAATCAAGCTGGGAAGGGTGACGCTGCGGTCTCCCTGAATAACAAGGACTGACTCTCCCGGAAAGCTAAATCTGACTGCCTTCTCACGGCAGTCCACCAAAGCATAACAAGTGGCTAGCCAATCCATGCCCAGAAGCACATCAAAGTCCAACATATCGAGGAGAATAAAATCAACCGATGAATCCCTCTCCCCGATACGAACGGAACACAAACGAAATACAAAACGAGCGACAAACGACTCGCCTACCGGAGTACTAACAACAAGCGGATGATCTAACAACGACGACTCACGGCCCAACATCGGTGCAAAGTGTGTAGATACGTACGAATGTGTGGAACCTGGGTCGAATAATACCCGAGCATCGAAAGAACAAACTGGCAAGGTACCTGTCACAACGGCATTGGATGCCTGCGCATCTTGCGGTGTCAAAGCAAATACTCGGGCTTGTCCTCCACCGATAGCGGGCTGACCTCGACCTCGGCCTCTGCCTCCTCGTCCTCTCTGAACAGGACCGCCGCGTCCACGGCCTCTGGGTGCACCTAACTGGCGTGGAGCATCGCCGGTGGTAGGAAGTAGGGCTCTCTGAGGAGGGGGTGGTGATGGTGGTAGGGTCACATGCGGAACTGTCGCTGCTCCCTGTCGTCTCGCCGGACAATCTCTAACAAGATGGTGTGGACTCCCGCACCCAAAACACCCTGGCGACGGCTGCTGTCCCTTGGGATAAGAACCATATAACTGTCCCCGTCCAAATGCTCTGCCAGGCCTATCTCTCGGAAAGAATCTGGCGCGCTGCCTCTGAAACGGTACATCGGTGCGAATCCTCTTCGGCCCAGAAACGGCCGAAGTCTGTGATATGCGTGCCTCCATCCGTAATGCCGCATCCATAGCAGCTGAATAAGTGTCGTAGTGCTGGGCGCCAATGGAAAGATATAGCTGGGCATCAAGTCCCTGTACGAACCTCTTCACCATCTTCTCTTCGGTATCCACCAAATACGGAGCATATCGGGATAACTGTGTAAACTGGATGTCATACTCAGACACCGTCATCCCAGATGTCTTGACTAAGGCCTCGAAGCTACGAGCTCTGGCGTCACGAACGCTGTCTGGGAGGAAACGAGCTAGAAAGACCGCTGTAAACTCGGCCCAAGTCATAGGCGGTAGACCTGCAGCTCGACCTCTCAAGACTGACTCCCACCATGTCTGCGCGAGACCCTCTAGTCGGAAACTCGCAAGCTCTACCCATCGATCATCCGAACATCTCAGCGAACGACAGATCCTGGCTAAACTGTCAAGGAACTTCTGTGGGTCCTCCGCTGCCTCGGTGCCGGTGAATACTGGAGGTCTCAGCCTCATGAAATCCTGTAGCGAAACCGGAATGGTCACGGTGGTAGTAGTAGGAGCAGGTATCATAGTCGTCTGTGATGTAGTAGGTGCGTCATCCGGCCTCGGTGTACGACTGGCTGCAACTAGGGATCCTACCATCTGACGTAGCTCCTGCATACTCCCCATCATCCGTCGCAACTCCTCCATACCAGTCTCAAGCCTATCCATACGGCCTGGAGAAGGTGGATCGGTCTGTCCCTGCGGCGTAGGCATACCACCCTACTCAGTCCTAGTCTCGGACGAGCCAGCTCGAATCTCGTCTCTGGCGGCCGCCCTCTGTGCCCTCGTAGCCTTCGGCGGCATAGTGGCTGTTACAGGAAAACGGATAGTAAGAACAGTGCAATAGGATCATAGGATACACGGAATTGAAGAAGGAATTTTCAAGCAAGTATATCCTAAAGTCACTTAGGCGGAGTACCGTATCGCAAGTATGCCGCGGACATACACACGCTACGTTACCCTACTTAAGTCACTTACTCCATCTACCAAGGGTCATCCTACACTCAAAAAGGTAAAACCTATCGCTTTGATACCAACTTTGTCACGACCCGCAGGGTACGGAACGTGACTGGCACTTAAGTTTATGAAACGTCTCAAGACGTCCGTAAAATAAGTAAGCCAAAGCCCAGAAAACCAAAACCAAATAAGCAAAAGAGTGAAGAAAACCCAATCAATTGAAAGCGAGTTTATCAAATAAGTCATGTAAAACCCTTTTTAAGAACAATACCAATTTTTCCGAAAATTTCGGCAGAGTCTCCTTTGTAAATACTGGCCCCCAAAATGGGTACAACAAGAAGATATATGAATCCAACAAATATGGCATCCCCAAGCGGGAGCTAGCTCTTCGCCACAGGCGGTCACAAATCCCACGCAATATAAAACAACAACATTCAAAATAATCATAAAGAAGCATGAGAAAAACAGTATGTCGACTCAAGTGAGCTCGACCCCAAAATACAGCATAAAAAGTCCACAAATCTCACAGTCTCCTCTCTAGGTCAATATACAACAATACTGGTAGAAATAGTAGATGGAGTGCTCTAGATACAAAGAATATACAAGGTGGTGCAAAAAATAATAATATAACCCACATAAGAGCAAAACCTCGAGTCCAGGCAAAAGAAGCAAGTGCGTCCGCCGCTACTGTACTGACGGAGCGGACCTGAAAAAGGCTGTGGCACAACGGGGGTGAGTTGCCAACTCGTGAGTAATAAATAACATCTACACAGGCTATCGAATGCATGCACACAAGCATCCTAGCATCTCAAATACAGGTAAGGCAGGACATAATAGCAGGTATGTATGCAATATGAATATACTAGCAGGTATGAATGCAATGCGAATCAACTCATGATCTGAATGTGTAAGTATAAGAATCATGTTCTTCCTTTAGGAATCTCTTTTGAAATACCAGCACAATACCAATAGAATCAACAAGAATCTGTGTCCAGCATCGACACCTCAAAACTGTCTCAAATCTCATATCAATGTATCTCTGGCCTCAGCCGTCCGGCTGACCCATCTCAAATATCAATATCTCATCATCTCGCGGCCACGGTCGGTATCCTCTGGATATCCGCCGTCCCAAACAGTCACCGGTAGGTAATCCCTCCCCTGCCAGGCTCAACGTCAACACCACATTCATCTTGTCCCGGGGTACCATACCGGGCCCACCATGTACCCGTGACGGTTCCTCCACTCCTCGACACGGATCTCGAAAACCACAGCAAACTCATGGTGGACGACACTTTACATCACTAGAAAACCGCAATTACATATTTTAAAAACATAATAAGTTTAGAAATTTTGCGGCTTTCCCCCGAAATCCAGAAATATCATAAAATCTCAAGAAATCCTCATAAGTGCATATATCAATGGTGATGAATGCATATGATATCAATAATTAAGCTACGATGTATGATTAATAGACTAGGCATGAACAAATAATATGATGAGGTACATGCACATGAATAGCAATCCTACGATTTCATTTTAAGGAATTAAAGGCAATAGCACAGGTTTAAGCATCAATTAGTAAAAGGTTTCAAATTATAGGTTATCTAGTGTGGTGGCATGGCAATTACCAGGGCGTGTGTGTAAGCATGAATAGTGCTCGTGCTGCATATAAAAACCTTGGCAATGGTGCAGGTGTCCTATAAAATGGGTTCGCATATGTATGTCAATATAAGGCATGGATGCAGCAAATAATCATATAAGTATTACACCCCTAATTACTAATATCAATAAGAATCTTTTAAGTTACTAAAACTATCGGGCGGCTTGCGCCATCTAACGATAGTCCCCCGTAGATGTTACATCTACTCACCGGAATCCCTAGCTAGTCACTGTTCCCCTCCGAACGGCGGCCGAGACATGGACGTCTCGCCTGAGGTTCGGGGCAGATGCTAATTGGTGCTATCCATCCACCTCTCCGAAGATGCCAAGTTGATTTATGGCACCGTATATCGAAGGTTTAAACGGATGCGTCCGATGTAGCAGACTTCGTCAGATTCCCCCTCGCACGAGGGGTTTTTGATTGTGGGGACGCTCTTCCCTACAGGCGCAAGCCCCTTGCAGTTAATTACGCTACCGCTTCGCGGCAACAACTTTCTCCTTCTCCAGAATTTCACTTCGTGTCGTGGATGTTTGTTTTGTTTGTGATTGCCCATGGATTGTATACGGAGACTGAGTTATGTCGTCGCCCGTAGGACGTGGACTGCTCCAAATCCGTATTATCTTAGATTTAGGTTTGGGGGTTTGGGTTTAAGTATACGTTAGCCTCATTCGAGACTAAGATCAACTTAAACATTCGTTAAGGATACGTTAGTCCGATTTGAGACTAAGATCAACTTAACGGGATCGTTTAGATCCGACAAAAGAGCGTCTGGAGGTTCGATTGTTCCAGTTCAGGGACATGGTGGTCCGTTGAATGTATGGCCGTCGGGACCCATCACCGATCTGACGACGTTGAAGGATTACAACGACAAATGTCAGAGGAGTTCAGAGATGTACCCTTGAGCCAGAGTTAATTGGGGGGATCTATAGTCCAGTTTGAGACTAAAGTCTGTTTGAAAGGTTTAAGGATACGTTAGCCATATTTAAGGCTAAGATCAACTTAAACGGGATCGTTTAGATCCAACAAAAGAGCGATTGGCTCTATGGTTCCAGTTTAGGGAGATAGTGGTCCATCGCTAGTTTAAGGACATTGCGGTCCATGGGTAGTTTAAGGACATTGCGGTCCATTGTTAGTTTTAAGACATCTCGGTCAAGGTTAAGGACGTCGTAGTCCATGGGTTTAAGGACCCCACAGTCCATTGTTAGTTTTAAGACATCTCGGTCAAGGTTAAGGACGTCGTAGTCCATGGGTTTAAGGACCCCACAGTCCGTATCTTGATTTAAGGACGCATTAGTCCATGAGTTTAAGGACCCCACAGTCCGTATTAATGTGTGGTTGTCGGGACCCGTCACCTCTCTGACGACGTTGAAGGATTACAACGACAGATGTCAGAGGAGTTCAGAGATGTACCCTTGAACCAGTGAGTTTTTTGAAAGAGCAAGTGTGCTCAGTTTAAGATGATTTGAGGACATATGGCCAATTTGGGCTAAGTCCAATTATGTTTGAAACATTGACCCTCTGCTGGTCCATTGAAGGAGAGGCTTTGCCTCTGAAACTTAGCCAATTGGGCTAAAGGTAGTGTTAAACACTAGAAACCAACAGTGTTGAACACTGGGAATAAGATTAGCAAGTTAGTGTTAAGCACTAAAAGATAATCAGTGTTAAACACTGGGAGCAGAGTTTTCGCATTAGTGTTAAACACTAAGCAAATCAGTGTTAAACACGGCAAATAGAGTTTTCCAAATTAGTGTTAAACACTAAGAAAATCAGTGTTAAATACTGAGGACAAAGTCTTCAGATTAGTGTTAAACACTAAGGAGAGAGGGGTCACATGTGGACACGTGAGAGCGCCCTGATTCCCCTTATTTTATTCTGCAGGTAAGTGTTTAACACTTTAGTTCTGGTGTCCATCACGTGCGAGCAC
The DNA here is from genome assembly GCA_030015575.1 of Agapanthus africanus. Lineage (NCBI taxonomy): Eukaryota > Viridiplantae > Streptophyta > Magnoliopsida > Asparagales > Amaryllidaceae > Agapanthus > Agapanthus africanus. Next base: position 438,262,527 of record JASDDO010000004.1, read on the forward strand.
GTGATGAAAGACCATGCTTTGTGCGTTATAATGCTCACTAGGGGTCACGTGGTGACACGTGAGGGCGCCCTAGAGCTCTTTTCTATTCCTTGTGCTTCAGAGGTCACGTGGGTCACGTGAGGCACTGCCTCAAAGGGCTTTCTGTAGATCTTTGGGGAAGGGTCGCGTGGTGACACGTGATCCTGCTTTTCTGTAGTTGTTTAGAAGATCTGTTAATCCCTTTCAGGAATTAAATTCCTCGTAGGGTTGAACCCTGACAATAATTTCAGAGGAATTAAATTCCTAGTTTCTTTTGAAGAGTTGAACTCTGAATCTTGTATAGGAATTAAATTCCTCATATATGTGAAAAACCGAATAGGGTTAAACCCTAATAAAAGCTTTAAGGAATTAAACCCACACTCTCTGTTAGAGAATTATTCTGGGGAATAAGATTAAGGGAATTAAATTCTTGTTGTTTTAACAGAACTAAGTTCTTAACTAGGGTTAAACCCTGATTCTTTTCGTTCTGAAGGAATTAAATTCCCATAACACAGGGTCAAACCCTAATTTTATTTTGAAGGAATTAAATTCCTATAGTTCTGTGAGAATTAAATTCTCGTGCTTCCATTCCCTCTCTATGCTTTGGATCTGCATGGCAGGATCTCAACCCATTGAGAATTAAATTCTCAACTCAAGGGGAGATGTGCACTTTACAGATCCTCCACCAAAGAGAGAAGAAATATGTCCTTCTGTTTTACATCAGAGTTAAACTCTGTTGAGAATTAAATTCTCTTTCTTTCAATGAAACCTTTCCTTTCCTACCTAGGGTTTTCTTTTGCAGAAGATCCAAATTCCTCTCAAGTATCAAGGCTCTCTCTCTTTTCTTCCCTCTGCGTATATATATTTTTTGCGTGTCTCTTGGCTCCTATTTATAGGAGAAGCAACCGAATCAATTGGTTTTTGGTGAATCTTTCATTGAGAGATTTGATTTGTATCCATCATTCGTTTTGGACCTTTGGATTATTAGGTGAATTTTACTCACCATTGGATTTTAAATCCAGAGATTCTCCTCTGTTAGTTTGGTTAGATTTTACGGGGAAATCTTTCCAAATTCGAGATTTTCCCATAGATAGATGATATTTAATCATCTTTAATTCAATCGGTTGCTTTTAGAAAGATTTGAGAGGTCTTTTCTCAGAATTTAATTCTGTTAACAAATGGGCTTTGAAGTCGGTCACGTGTGGTCACGTGACCCTTGGTCACGTGTAGGCACGTGACCCCCTTGGAACGAGCCTTCTTCTTTCTTTTTGCGCTCTGTCTTCTGGTTGCTGCTTAACCGTCACGTGCCATCACGTGACCCCTGGTCACGTGTGAGCACGTGACCCTCGTCTGGAGCCTTTTTCTTGGTTTAACCGGAGAACGAATCTGCTGCTTTTGATTATCACGTGCCAACACGTGACTCTGGTCACGTGGGAGCACGTGACCTCTTCTGAAACCTTTTCCTTGGTTTGATCAGGGAACCGGTTTGCCTTTGAAGCCGTTTGTAATTGTCACGTGCCAACACGTGACCCAGGTCACGTGGGAGCACGTGACCCTTTCTGAAGCCCTTTTCTTTGATGTAGTCGGGGAGCTGAATTTGCCTTGCCGATAATTTTAGATGTCATGTGCCAACACGTGACTGCTGGTCACGTGTAAGCACGTGACCCTTTTCTGAAGCCTCTGCCGTGGGCTTTCATGATTTTAAATCAGGAAACAAATGCCCCCACAGCGTTGTTCTCACGTGTCCGTACGTGAGTGCAACGCTGTCACCTTTTGCGACCGTTGGATTCCTTTAGGGATTTGGGAAGATGAAACGTTTCCATCACCCCCCATAAATACTGGGGTCATTTCAGAGACGCCTCCACTTTGTTCATCTTCTTCCTTGCAAACTTTTTCTGAGATTTTAATTCTCTTCTTCCAGTGCTTAGTTCTCTGCCTTGAAACATTTTCAGAGTTTAACTCTGTTTAAAAGGACTCTTCCTCCTCAGGTAATGTTCTTGGACAAACAGCGAATTTCCACATTCCTTTGGATTTTAAATCCAAAACAAGGGTTTTTACTCTTTTTTAACAAGGATCTCATTTTTCTTCAAGTTTTTCCATAAGAACAGGAAACCACCTAACCTTCGGATTGTAAGTCTCTTAGGGTTTAGATGATCTTTGGGGAGATGATGATGGCGTTTCAACTCCAAGGAACTTAATTCCATCTAAAAATGTTTCTGGGAATTTAATTCCCTTCTCTTAATAAGGAATTTAATTCCAATGAAGAACTCAGTTTCTTCACACGGAGGCTTCTTAGGTGCTCTTGACCCGAGGTTGTCCTTCTGCAATTAATGAAACAAGAGCTTTCTAATGATTCTCATGACCTTTATTTCAGGTATCATGGATGCCCATCTGTATGGTCTTGACGAGATTATTTCCTATGGGAATATTCGTGCACTGGGCCGCAGTCAGAACCAGGAATTCACCGATGCTCAGTGTGCCGAGATCATGAGCCGCTTTGACGAGTACAACCATCGGCTACTCCCCCGTCGCTCTTCTCTTCTGAGGCTGATCGTGCTGGCGATCCGGAAGGCACTTCCTCTCTTTTACACCGGCATACCGCTCAGAGTTTTGGACACTGCTGAGGATAAGGTACATTCGGTGTACCTAATGGGCTTGATCTCAAAGAGGAGGCGAGATCACCTTATTGATCTCTTGCACCAAGCCTTTCAGCAGTCAGCCATACTTGCCGCCTATCGGAGGGTGGAGGATATTCGTGAGGACCCCGACGCTTGCGATCGCGAGAGGAAGCATACTCGGGAGGTTCGAAATGCTTGGAGAATCTTGGACAAAGTTAATCTTGAGTTTCTCAACCCATGCCCCGCGTCCGAAGTCTTACCATTGTAAACGTGTCCTCTTTATTTTGTATGAACTTCTTGAAGTATAAGTGACAAGTTTTATTATGTCTTTCCCTGCTTGCATGCCTTTCTCTGGGATTTCATCATTTCGCTACTGTTGTTGTTGATGCTTTTAATATGCAGGGTGCTACTCCATCCATTTTTTTTACATCAAGTTTGGGCCTCACGTGTTCTGCACGTGGGGTCCCTCGATGGGGCTATTCAAAAAATTTTCCCATGCCATATTTTCAGTGCACAATATCAGATGCAGAAAGAGGGCATTGGAAATAGTTCCATCCCCTTGATTTTCGATGCCCCTCCTTTTTTGGCTTTGGAAATAGCTTTACCATGCAAGATTTTCCACGCACAGCACTTAATGCTCCCCTTTATATCTGAGGCAATGGTTTTCCTTTTCTCTTCACAGAGAGATTTATATATATATTTTTTTTTTGGTGTAACTTGTCTTGAGAAACAAACGAGCGCCATGGCCTGCAATCGCCCTCATGCTCGTCGACAGCCATAGGAAGTTCCTATCGAGGAGATGATCCCCCGCTTTGCTGCTCGGTTGGTGGATCCACTCCTTACCGACGACGAATGCGACTCAGCAATGTATGAACTCTCGATCCGTAGGGGGTCCCCCCTCCCGATGGGTTCCCTCTGGCTTCGGATGATTCTCACGGCCGTGCTTGCCGACATCCCTCCTCACCCGACAGAGATGACCCTGGCGATGCTTGACGCGGCTGAAGAAAAGCTTGAGGGCTTTCATGAGGCGTGCCTGATTACTCAGGCTTTGAAGGATTGCTCAATTCATCTGCTGAGCCAGATAAAGGCCCGGCGAGCTATTATGTCTGCTTTTGCGGACGAACATGGCGCCAATCGATGGGGAGCGACTCCTCGTGAGAACCGTCGCTTTGATGTGCTGGAGAAAGCAGAAAGAGAGATGGAGAATTTTGTCCTCTGCTTCATTAACCCCTGTGCCATTGATCCCGTGTTTGGTGACCTTTTCCCGTTAGCGTAGCATTTTTAAATTAGTCCTTTTTTTGTATGCTTTATGTTGAACTTCCATGTAGGCTCGGCACTCGTATGCATGTTTTTCGCTTGCATGAATAAATTTTGTGTTCCTTTTATGAAAACTTCCTTCAGTTATCAACACTGTTGTCATGTCGCATGCGCATTAAAGCTTCGAATTTTATTCCTTTTTCGGATGCTCATATGATTGCGAACACATGCCCGATAGGATAATCATCGGAAAGTTTCTCGTTGCTTTTCATACCAGGTTATGTGAGCGCGTTTTTAGATCGACTATTGCCGTCGACCGGAAGCCCATTTAGGTGGTCTTGAGCGTGTATGTCCCGTTTTCAAGGTTGCGGTCACAAAAGTGAGCTTACATGGCCTGATAGGGCGATGCGTGGCGAACATATTGTCGCGCGAGAAAAGGGGTTCGGCCGTAAATTCTCGGAGAGGGAGCTGGCTTCTAAGGCGCTGAGCGAGCTTCAGGCGAGTCTTAGGCCAACAAAGCGTACGAACTCTGGTGGGTGCTTCAGGAGTCCATAAAAGAGGTGGTGGCTCTCGATAAAGCTGCCACGTTTACTCGTGAGAGGGTCGAGGCTCATAAAGCCACCGAGAAAGAGCTCGAGGCTCGGTTTGCTTCGTATCAGGTTCAGCAAGCTCAGGCGGAGGCTCGTCTTCTGGAGATCTTGCGTCATGAAGCCGTGGCTCAGCAACAGAACGATGAGCTGGTAAAATTACTGCACCGTCCGCCGGCTTGAGGACTTGTATCTTTTCTCCCCCCTTTTTTTACATACTCATGAATGAGAGTATCTTTCTTTTTTGTTTTCTTTCATGCATTGTACTTTGTATCCATTTTGGTTTATGAATAAAAGATACATTTTTCTTCTTAACGAGGTTTCCCCTTTCATTGAATGCGTTTGTGGACAATTCATCTTGATCTCCTCGCAGGGCAGCGATAGCTTAGGACTCAGGGTTAAGATCTGCTTCCTAAGACTTTTGCATTTTAAGAGCCACAAAGGTCTCATAAAGAGCTTTTCTCCCTACAGGTCGAGAGGATCCCATAGGTGTAAGTCCTTCTTAAGAATCGTGAAGGTTCTTAAGTGGGTTTTCCCTTGAAAGTCGTAAGGATCTCACAAGAGAGTTTTTCTTCCTCGCAGGTCGTGAGGACCTGCAAGTGTTGGATGTGGTCGCCCTTATCCGTGTTTCACGGGGTCAGGGGTCGCTCAAGGTATCGTAGTTTAAAGACATCACGGTCAAGGTTAAGGACCTCATAGTCCGTGGATTTAAGGACTCCACAGTCCGATGTTAGTTTTAAGACATCACGGTCAAGGTTAAGGACCTCATAGTCCGTGGATTTAGGGACTCCACAGTCCGATGTTTGGTCGCAGGGACCCGTCACCTCTTTGAAGACGTTGAGGAATTACAACGCCGAGTATCAAAGGAGTGAAGAGATGTACCCTTTAACCAAGGGAGAATCCGTAGGGAATCGGGGTGGTTGATCGTTAGTTTTAAGACATTGCGGTCGAGGTTAAGGACGTCATAGTCCGTGGATTTTAAGGACTCCACAGTCCAGTATTTGCTCTGGATGTTTCACATGGGTTCACTGCCGTGCTTGGCGAGGACCAGGCTCCGCTCTGGACGTTTTCCACGGGGTCAAAGAGTGACATTATCCGCGTTCCACGTGACCAGGAATTTTGCACTAGATGCTTCACACGGGTTCACTGCCGCGCTCGGCGAGGACTAGGCTCCGCTCTGGATGCTTCACACGGGTTCACTGCCGTGCTCTGCGAGGACCAGGATCCACTCTGGACATTTTCCACGGGGTCAAAGAGTGACATTATCCGCGTTCCACGTAACCAGGAATTTTGCACTAGATGCTTTACACGGGTTCGCTGCCGTGCTCGGCGAGGACTAGGCTCCGCTCTGGATGCTTCACACGGGGTCAAAGAGTGACATTATCCGCGTTCCACGTAACCAGGAATTTTGCACTAGATGCTTCACACGGGTTCACTGCCGTGCTCGGCGAGGACTAGGCTCCGCTCTGGATGCTTCACACGGGTTCACCGCCGTGCTCTGCGAGGACCAGGATCCGCTCTGGACGTTTTCCACGGGGTCAAAGAGTGACGTTATCCGCATTCCACGTAACCAGGAATTTTGCACTAGATGCTTCACACGGGTTCACTGCCGTGCTCGGCGAGGACCAGGCTCCGCTCTGGATGCTTCACACGGGTTCACTGCCGTGCTCTGCGAGGACCAGGATCCGCTCTGGACGTTTTCCATGGGGTCAAAGAGTAACATTATCCGCGTTCCACGTAACCAGGAATTTTGCACTAGATGCTTTACACAGGTTCGCTGCCGTGCTCGGCGAGGACTAGGCTCCACTCTGGATGCTTCACACGGGGTCAAAGAGTGACATTATCCGCGTTCCACGTAACCAGAAATTTTGCACTAGATGCTTCACACGGGTTCACTGCCGTGCTCGGCGAGGACTAGACTCCGCTCTGGATGCTTCACACGGGTTCACTGCCGTGCTCTGCGAGGACCAGGATCCGCTCTGGACGTTTTCCACGGGGTCAAAGAGTGACGTTATCCGCGTTCCACGTAACCAGGAATTTTGCACTAGATGCTTCACACGGGTTCACTGCCGTGCTCGGCGAGGACTAGGCTCCACTCTGGATGCTTCACACGGGGTCACTGCCGTGCTCTGCGAGGACCAGGATCCGCTCTGGACGTTTTCCACGGGGTCAAAGAGTGACGTTATCCGCGTTCCACGTAACCAGGAATTTTGCACTAGATGCTTCACACGGGTTCACTGCCGCGCTCGGCGAGGACTAGGCTCTGCTCTGGATGCTTCACACGGGTTCACTGCCGTGCTCTCCGAGGACCAGGATCCGCTCTGGACGTTTTCCACGGGGTCAAAGAGTGACGTTATCCGCGTTCCACGTAACCAGGAATTTTGCACTAGATGCTTCACACGGGTTCACTGCCGTGCTCGGCGAGGACTAGGCTCCGCTCTGGATGCTTCACACGGGTTCACTGCCATGCTCTGCGAGGACCAGGATCCGCTCTGGACGTTTTCCACGGGGTCAAAGAGTGACGTTATCCGCGTTCCACGTAACCAGGAATTTTGCACTAGATGCTTCACACGGGTTCACTGCCGCGCTCGGCGAGAACTAGGCTCCGCTCTGGATGCTTCACACGGGTTCACTGCCGTGCTCTGCGAGGACCAGGATCCGCTCTGGACGTTTTTCACGGGGTCAAAGAGTGACGTTATCCGCGTTCCACGTAACCAGGAATTTTGTCGATTGTATCCGCATTTCACGGGATGGAGATTTGACTGTTGGCGATATGTATACCGCCGAGCCATGGAACTGAGAGTTGCCGCTGTTCCGTTTAGCTTGAAGTTGTGTCCGTCGTTACGAGACGAGTGCTGGGATGATCTCTAGGTCGCTTGCGGCCTGTCGAGATTTTGCTTCTTCTTATGATGAAACCTGGGGGGAGGTATGTTCCCTTTCTTTCTTTTTTTGTTCGTGCCCCTGGATTGTATACAGGGGTTGATGTAACATCACCTGTAGGGCATAAATTTTATTCTTATTTTATTTCTTTGTCCGCGATGCTCTATCATTTCAGCTTTTATATCGCGAAGGTCGCGATTGCCCTATCATTTCGGCTATTTTTTCGCGGTGCCCAATCATTTCGGCTATTTATTTCATTTTTACTCGCTGCTTTTTATTGCGAGTTGCCCCATCATTTCGGCTATTTTTTATGCATACATTTTTACTTGCTGTTTTTTTTTATATTGCAAGCTGCCCCATCATTTCGGCTATTTCATATGCATTTTTGGCTCGCTGATTTTTTATATATCGCGAGTGTGGAACTTGGGATCTGATACCAATCTTAGCATTAGCATCGCTGTGACTGGAATATTGCCAGGAGCGAATCATCATTTGCCATGAAAGAACTTGGGATTTGATACCGGTTTAGGCATCGGCATCGCTGCAACTGGAATATTGCCAGGAGCGAATCATCATTTGCCTCTGTCGATGTTGAACAAAGGTGGCTTAGCAAACAGGGTTAAGGTCCTGTCGACTAAGGCTTTTGACTTCATGAGCCGTAAGGGTCTCACAAAGGTATTTCTCCCTACAAGTCGTGAGGATCTTATAGGTGTATTTTCTCCTTAGGAATCGTGAGGGTTCCTAAGTGTATTGTTCCTCTGTAAGTCGTAAGGATCCTACAGGAGGGTTTTCTCCTTGTAAGTCGAGAGGATTTACAAGGGTTGTTTACCATGCAAACATATCCCTAGTCTCGGATGGGACTTAGTTAGGGAAATGTTTATTCGCGCCCGTGGATTGTATACAAGGGTTAATATTGGACTACTTGTAGGGCATTATCGAAGGTTGTGGGGGATTTGCTTAAGAACAGATTTAGGTTTCTGTAACTTAAGACTTTCAAGTCTCATGAGCCGGGAGGGTCCCATAAGAGAATTCTCCTTACGAGTCGTGAGGATCTCGCAAGTGTATTTTCTCCTTAGGAATCGTGGGGATCCCTAAGTGTGTTGCTCCTTTGTGAGTCGTAAGGATCTCACGCGGGTGTTTTCTCCTTACAAGGTCGAGAGGACCCTGTAAGTGTCTTTTAACGAGGTTGCGCCCTTTCGGGTTTTCACAGACACTCGCCGTTAGTCCTGCTGTTTTTACTCACGGAGCCCTTTCGGGTTTTCATCCGTGCCCATTTCGCTTATGGACATACCGTTTTTTGTTTTTTTTATCATCATCATTTTTTTTATATATATTTTTCTTTTTCTCCCTTTTTGTGTCAGCCTAAGGATGCTGCGGTAGTAATTTAGGGACGTCTCGGTCCGTCGTTAGTTTAAGGACGTCTCGGTCCATCGTTAGTTTAAGGACATTTCGGTCCGTCGTTAGTTTAAGGACATTTCGGTCCGACATGGAGAAGACCGGCTACCGCATATAAAGCTCGAGCTTAGGAAGATAGCGAGCGGACATAGTCGTCGTCATCTATCATTGACCTAGGTCGTGGCTCATTAAGCGTAGTATCTCTTTAGGAAGCGACCGTTTATCGGCCTGAAAGTCCTTTCACCGTGCATGTCCATGAGTAGATAGGCCCCACCCTGGTAGACCTTATCTACGATGTATGGGCCTTCATAGTTTGGCTCGAATTTTCCCCGCTTGGCTCGGTTGGGGATCATAGGCCTTTTGACCACTAACACGAGTTCGCCTTGGCGGAATGTCCTCGGTCGGGTCAATCTTTCATATGAGCGCGTCATCTTTGCTTTATAAGCTTCCAGATTTTGTTGCGCTATGAGTCGGGTTTCGTCGAGGGCATCGAGCTCCTCAAGTCGAAGGTGAGCATTTTCTTCGTCTGTCAGCTCGTGGTGGACTGCCACTCGTAGAGAGGGTAACTCTATCTCGAGGGGGAGCACTGCTTCCGTCCCAAATACCAACGCGTACGGCGTTGTGTTCGTGGCCGTCTTGAATGTAGTTCGATAGGCCCAAAGGGCCTCTTGCAGCCTCTCGTGCCAGTCTTTCTTATTTCGGGACACCGTCTTTTTTATGATCTTCGTCAAGGTCTTATTGAAGGCCTCGGCCAGACCGTTAGCTCGTGGATTGTAAACTGAAGAATATCTCCAGTCTATATTGTGCTGCTGCGCGAAGCGGCTAATCTTATGGCTTCTGTAGGCTGGCCCATTATCGGAGATAATCCGCCGTGGGGTTCCAAACCGATAGATGACGTGCGTCTTGAAGAAGTGGAGGATATTCTCTGTCTTCACTTCCCTCAGCGGTACTGCTTCTGCCCATTTGGAGAAGTAATCAGTTGTCGCCAGGATAAAACGATGTCCCCGGGACGATGCTGGCTCGATGGGGCCAACTATGTCAGTCCCCTACATTTCGAATGGCCAGCTAGCCACCGTTGGGTGTAGTGGGTTCGGATGTTGGTGGATAAAGTCTCCATGAATCTGGCACGAGTGGCATTGCTTCGCATACTCGAGACAGTCTTGGACCATCGTGGGCCAATAATAGCCCATCCGTTTGATCTTCAATTTCATTTTCGGGCCTGCCTGGTGAGAACCGCAGAGTCCGTCGTGAACTTCCTGAACGACTCTTTCTGCTTCGTCAGGTCCTAAGCATCTCAGCCACAGAGAATCAAACGATCTTTTGTATAGAGTGTCATTAACAAAAGCAAAAAATAGAGCTCGTTTCATGAGCTGATGTCTTGAAGACGCTTCTTCGGGCATTCGGTGGGACTTAAAGTAGTCTATGAAGACTTCCCTCCAGTCCTTGGCCTTCTCATGGTCTTTTATTTGTAGGGTCGTCTGCTCAGTCGCCCCCTTTTCTTCGTATAATTCTGGAGATATTTGTGCCGGGGCGAGCGCTCGACGGCTTTGTACCACAATTCTGACGTCATCGAGGTTCTCGTCAGCCAGTTCTTTAGCGAGCTTAGCTAACGCGTCTGCTTTGCTATTTTCCGCACGTGGTATACTTTCCAAAGTGTAGGAGGGAATTTGGGTCAATAGTTGCTGCACCTTTTCGCCGTATTTCACCAACTCCGGTTTATACGTTTGGTAGTCACCATTTACTTGACTAACAACCAATTGAGAATCCCCGTATATAGAGAGGTCTTCAATTCCCATGTTAATAGCGATCTCGAGGCCCGCTATCAAAGCTTCGTATTCGGCTTCATTGTTCGTCCTCGATTCCGTTAAGGAGAAAGCAAAGCGCATTATCCCTCCTTGTGGGGTTACGAAGATGAGGCCTACTCCCGATTTGATTATGGGAGTACATTGTTTGCGCTTCTTCATGGAAGATGCCCCGTCAAAATAGAGTTCCCATCGAATATCACCGCCGCTGATCGTGTCGAATGCATGTTCGTCCGGCAAATCGCAGTTCAGAGGAGAACCGGCAGGTATTGGATGCTCAGCGAGGAAGTCGGCAATGGCCTGGCCTTTCACTGCCTTAAGAGGTCGATACGTTATTGAGAACTCCATCAGGAGTAGAGCCCATTTAGCGAGTCGACCCGTCAGTATAGCCTTCGACTTCAAATATTTAAGAGGGTCCACCTTCGAGATGAGACGGACTTCATGCGCCAACGCGTAGTGTCTGAGTTTTGTTATCGCAAAGATTAACGCCAGGCAGTGTTTTTCAATGGGCGAGTAATTGTTTTCTGCCCCCAGCAGAACTCGACTTAAGTAGTAGAGTGCTCTCTCTTTCCCTTGATCGTTCTCTTGTACCCATAATGCGTCTAAGGAACCTTCGAGGGCGGTTGTATAAAGAATGAGGGGTTTTTCCTTGACCGGCGCAGCCAACACCGGAGGTTTCTGCAGGTACTGCTTGATCTCGTCTAGTGCACCTTGGCATTTGTGATCCCAACCGAATGGAGTTCCCTTCTTCATCAGGTAGCTGTAAGGACGGCATTTGCCTGAAAGATTGGCGATAAATCGCCGGATGTATGCGAGCTTCCCTTGGAGACACCGCAACTGTTTGAGGGTTCTTGGCGGAGGCATTTCCATGATCGCCTTGATCTTAGATGGATCTATTTCGATACCTCGATGTCGGATGATGAATCCCAGGAATTTACCCGAGGAGACTCCAAACGCGCATTTGAGGGTATTCATCTTCAAATTATATTGCCGAAGACGTTGAAATACAGTCTCCAGATGCTTTAAATGCTCTTCGTATGACATGCTCTTTACTACAAGGTCATCGATATAGCACTCGACGATGTCATGTATGAGGTCGTCGAAGATCTTTGTCATGGCCCTTTGATAGGTAGCGCCAGCGTTCTTTAGACCAAAGGGTATAACCCTGTAGCAGAATATACCCAAAGGGGTCCGGAAAGCGGTGTGCTTCTGGTCTTCAGGATGCATCTTTATCTGATTGTATCCCGATGAACCGTCCATAAAGGAGAAAACCTCATGAGTGGACGTGTTATCTATCATTAGCTCGGTGACGGGTACTGGGAAGTCTTCCTTCGGGCAGGCTTTATTGAGATCCCGGAAGTCCACACATATGCACACTGTCCCATTCTTCTTCATTACCGGGACGATATTGGCGATCCAGTCGGGATACTGGACTTCTTGGATAAATCCAGAATCGATCAGCTTCTTGACTTCGGCGTTGATGCTCATTTCAAGCTCGAGTCGCATCCTTCTTGGCGCCTGCTTGACTGGCTTGATATCTGGGGATATCGCTAATTTATGCACAGCAATCTCCGGATCTAATCCTGGCATCTCGGAATAGTTCCACGCGAAGCAGTCTTTATGCTGTAGAAGCACGTTCTTTAATGCGGCCACCCTTTCTTTAGATAGCATCTCGCTGACGAATGTCGGTCGCGGATCATCTGCCGATCCCAGCTCAATCTTCCTGAGGTTATCTGCAGTAGTATGTATGCCATCTTCCAGTTCTTTCGGAGCTGGCGGAAATTCTGAGACCACCTCATCATCGCTGTTCTCAAAGCACCAGGGAAGGTCATCCATGTTCTCGGGCTCTTCTTTTAATGTTGTAATCGTATAACAGGTGCGAATTCGCTTCCAGGACCGAGGTGGATCCGGTCCTGCTCTTACGGCTTTGGGTTCGTGCTTTTGTGGCGGCGTTACCCTCCAGCCGTTGGACAAAGCAAATCTGCCCTGTTGGTACTGGTCCTCGACCCAGTTCTTGAAGGTGAAGCAGTCTTCGGTAGGATATCCTATGGCTCGGTGATAAGAGCAATAGCTCAGATGAGAAGCCCTGTTAGCTTGCTCAGGGTGTCTAGATTCTGGAAGCGTGATCATTTGATGTTTTATAATGAGCTCGAGTAACTTCTCCGTCTTGTCTCGAGGGAAGGAATACGCTCGACTCATCTTCTTCGTGAGGGACAAATCCGGACCGCGTAATGCCCGCTCACGTGACTCTCTAATCCTGCGTCGTTGTTGTCGGCTCCTCTCTCCGCTTCTTGATTTATTTCCGTCTCTGCGTCGGGCCTTTCGTACAACGGGTTGACAAGGATGAGCATCTTTGTCTCTTGCAGCCCGTTGAAATAGACGTTGCGTCCTGGCCTTCTCGTAGATGGCCATCTCACGGTTGTGGTCTTCCCGAGCTTTTTGACCCACTTTCCTGATAGGCTTGTCCATTCGTTCTTCAAACGACGGACTCGGCACTTCAATCGTGGGATCTAGTTTTGATGAGGGGTTGGCATTTCCTGACAGGGCGTCCTCTTCTTCATCAAAAGTATATATGGCGTAGCTACTGTGGGCCCGTTTTCCCGTTGGGCAATTTGCGTTGGGTCCCAGGGACATCCCAAATCCTGTTGTAGAACCGAGCTTGTCGAACAGTCTGTTCTAAGGGTATTCCTTGGCGCTTCAATAGCCTCTTTAATCCATTTGTGTAGTATCTGGGCAAATGGATGGGTTGGAGCCTGTCGAGTGTAGCATCCGCGCCATGCCAGATTTCTTTCTCTGCTCTCGACTCTGAGGATCGGTAGAATAGAATTAACTTCTCACCACTTTGCCTGGGAGGGACGCAAAATGTTTGCAGGTCCTGCACATTGTGAGCTTGAAGTGTGTCGAGATCCTTATAGTGTTCCCGCGGCACCATGGTGATTTGCAAACTCTGATCATCGCTAGGGGGTGCTTGTATTGACAGCCGATTGGAGAACACGGCATTAATCTCATCTTCCGAGTCACTTTCGAAGACCAACATGGGGGCGGACGTCCCTGTGTTGTTGCGTTGAGATGGCCCGGCATAAACTATCTCTTCTACTTCTTCGGTATCGCTCCCGAAAACAGGGATGGTGGCGGCGGCTTTGTTCTCCGGCTTGCGGCACCTTTCTGTATCCTCGAAATCTGACAAAAAGTACTTCGCATCTTCGTATTTGCGGACTTCGTTCACGGAAAATGGGTTCAACTCACCTGTTACGGTATACTCGAAACCATCCTTAAAGTACTTCATACACTGATGTTGTGTAGAAGGGATGATGTTGTACTCATGTAGCCAAGGACGACTAAGCAAGGCGTTGTAGCAGGTCTTGGCGTCAATGACATGGAATTTGATGTCTGTGATGAGGAGTCCAAAGCGTAATGTTAGTATCACGGATCCGAGAGTCCGTGACGATTGTGAATCGAAACCAGGGATAGTAATTTTGTCACGAGCGAGGTGTTGCACACTCATGCAGATTTCCTTCAACACCCGAACATTAAGGAGATTGACGGAGGATCCATTATCCACCAGGATCTTGCCTATCTTGATATCATGGCAGTATCCAGAGACATATAGGGGGCGGTTGTGGTCGCACGTCCCGAGAAGGAGGTCTTCGTCACCGAAAGTGATGTCGGCCGTATGCACTTCCTCTAATTCATCCTTCATCCTTTCAGTGGCGAGGAAGGCTTGGAATTGCTCAGGTTCTTGTAACGCCTTAATTAGTGAGTCTCGCGCTTCTTTTGATAATAGGAGGGCATCGAGAATGCTAAGCTGGGAAGGTAGCTTCCTTAGATGCGCTAGGATGTTATAGTCCACCTTACCCTTCCTAGGAGGGTCTTTGGTAGCCAGCTCTTTCATGACTTGGTCATCTAAAGTGATATCTTCAGTGACCTTTTCCTTTCCCTTATCTTTTCTACTCGCGGGCCCGAGATTCTTTTCTGGGAGTGTGTGACTGCGCAGCTGAATGTTCTCGCAGGCCTCCGATTTCTCCTCTTTCCCTAAAACGGATTCTTTAAAGAGAGGGCCCAGAGCCATTTCTTCATCGGAGTCGCTCCCAAAGGTGAGAACTTGTGACCTTCCGGCGTTAACCATGTAACAGTTGCCAGTGGTCCTGTTGTGCTCGTCAGCAGTACTTCTTTGTTCTCGACGAGTCTTGCGTTTCATGCGCTTAAAATGTTGCCGATGAGCAACATATCCTTGCCACCATCTCTTAAAGGCGTCGCACTCCTCCGTGGGGTGTGAAATTTTCCGATGATATGCACAATAATCAGGGTGCCTCTCCACCCCATTGAGCGTGATTTCTTCCGAGGGTGGTAGCTTCATTCCCATTGACATGGCTTTGGCAAACCTTTTCCTCGTCTTGAATATCTTTTTGTCTACATCGGATGTCTTTTGATCTGGCGGGAGTGCTTCGACTCTTTCGTTCAGTCGCTTGCGTTTGGCTCCTTCCGATGCAGCCATCTCACGCTCCTGATCGGCTTTACTTTTCAAATGAATCTCGTCTAGAAAGGCGTCGATCATTTCATCCGTTAGCCATGCAAGTACTGGTTCAGGTCGTGCCCCAGTTTCTCAGTGTCAGGAGTTCTTTCATCTTCCGAGTGGGAAATCACATGACAACTCGCCACATATTCCCCGGA
The DNA here is from genome assembly GCA_030015575.1 of Agapanthus africanus. NCBI lineage: Eukaryota > Viridiplantae > Streptophyta > Magnoliopsida > Asparagales > Amaryllidaceae > Agapanthus > Agapanthus africanus. Next base: position 438,277,755 of record JASDDO010000004.1, read on the forward strand.
TTCATCCGACGAACTCTCTCCATCATCTTCCTCTTGAAAGATGTGGTTGAGGAACTCTTGCAGCGTGACAGGAGTTCGCGCCTTTTGATTGTACTCTTCCAGCGCGTCGATTTGCTTCTGCAAGTTCGTGCGCTTGTCTCCAGGCTTCACGGGCTTCTTAGATTTCTTCTTCTTTTTCTTCGAAGATTTTGACGGTTGGGCGTGAGTACTTGGGCCATCACCACGAGTCTTCGTAGTTGGGCGCGACTTCAACATCCCTTCGATAATTTGAGGTTCGAGCGGGTCCTTCCATTCGACCGCCGGGCACGCATGAAGGTCCCTCAGCATTCTTTTGGTTTTAGTTGACAGCACGACCTCCCATGGAGCTTCTTCAATAAAGGAACAGGTTGCCCCCGGTGCGTCCGTCTTCTTAGGAGTATGCGGCTGTGGCGGGTTCACCTTCCACTTTTCGGACAGCGCAAACTTTCCCTGGAGGTATTGATCTTCAATCCATCCTTTGAAGACGAAGCAATCCTCAATCGGATGGCTTACCGTTTGATGGTAAGGGCAATAGTTGGGGTTGTTCACCTCAGTGGGTTGTGGCGGTCGCCTTGGATTTGGCAGGTTTATAAGTCTGTTGCGTATTGCCAGTTTGAATAGCCGTTTCGTCTTGTCCCGTGGGAACGAGTAGGGACGCTTCATCTTCTCATTATAATACCGGTGTCTTTCTTCCAGTTGATCCGTCAGCTTTGGGGCATTGGGTTGCTGCTGGGCATTCGCGACGAAGGTGGCCTTTCCTTTACCCTTGTCATTCCGAGGTTCTGGCTTCGGGGGAGACGGTCTATGACCCATTTGGTCCATCTGAGCCAACTTGTCGATTAAAGCCTGGAATGTGGTTGGCTTAAAGAACATCATAAACTGGGAGATAGTTGCGTGAGGGTCTAGGGTTCCCACGAACATGCCCACTGCGGGTGCCTCCTCAATGCGTTGCTCGCATTTCGACCACAAATTTCGCCAGCGTATAGCATACTGGACCCAAGTTTCGCCTGGTTTTACCCTGGCATTGATTAGTGCCGTTATTGGAGTGCGTTCGCTGGCGCTTGCGAATCGCTGAGTGAATAGTAACTCCATTTCAGCGAACGTCTTGATAGAATCGTTCGGGAGTTCCGAATACCATTCGAACGCTGTTTCTGATAAGCTACCCACGAACTGGCGAAGCAACAGTTTATCATCTCCGCCGGTGTTACCGCAAAGGGCCCTGAATTGGGCGACATGTTGGTGGAGATTGCCGGTCCCCTTGTAAACATAGAACTTGGGAATTGTGTAACCCGGCGGGTACTTGATTTGGTCGTACCAGCTTGGATATGGCCACCCCGTTTTTACGACTTGACCAGCTGCCTCCGTCGCATGATGAACCCGGATTTGCTGGGCTATATAGTCGACCAAGTCAGCCTTAGAGATTGTCTCCTCCTTGGCCGTTGAGAGGGCCGGTGGTGGATTTGACGTTTCTCCCCTGTCGTCTTCAAGGACGATCGGGGGATCCTCAGCGGGTGGATCCTGTTGGATCATCATCCCTATCATATCTTGGAAGAGAAGGCCCATACGCTGTATGTTGGCTGCTTGTTCAGCAGCCTCTTTGTCCTTCTTCTCCAATATTCGGCAAAGGAACTCAGCGTCGGTTTCTTCCTCCTGGCATTCGTCCGAGGACGTTTCTGAGTTTTCTTTTGGCCCGGTAAGTGCGTCCATAGCATTCATCATTTCCTGGAGCTTTTGCTGTTGCTCCCGAGCTTTGGTCACCGACCGTGTAAGCGGTCTATGACCTGTAGACGCACGGCCGTCTTCTTTTCCTGACGCCATGTATACGGTATGGACCATCATGCCCCCAGACTTAGGGCTTCTGGGCTTAGTGCCTCTAGCTGTCGTTGCAGGCTGGGGGATCTTCTCTAGTTTCCTCCTTTTATGAGCAGTGGAGGTTGAGGGGGCCGTTGAGGTGGGCGTCCAGACAGCCTTTCGCGGTTTAGCCTGGTGACCAGCTTCTGATTGGATTTTCAGCTTCTTGTGCTGGCGGGAGAAGTTTGGATCGATCATCGAATCTCGGGCCTGCCGCTAAACCTTATAGATTTTAGAAGACAGCCGTTGAGGGGATTGGAACTGCTCTGGCTTCACTTTTATAGCCCTTTTTGGCGGAGGGGGAAACCTCTTTAGCACCGCGGTAGGAGAATTCCTTCGCACCTTATTTAGCATCTCGAAGCTGTTCCCAGTTGGAACAGCAGCATCAACCTCTGTCGTCGGGGCTGCTGGAGTTAGCCCAGAGGGGGAGTTGCCCCCAGCCTTCCTTACTCGGCGCCAATGGCGACGTCGAGCGTGTCGAGCGGACGGCACTGGTTCAGCGGTGAGAACGGCTTCGTCTTGCCCCTTGTGCAGGTGGGGGGTTTCTGCTGGTGTCAGCCTGTCAAAGACCGATGTCCTTTGGGTAACAGAAGCGGGAGCTGGAACAGTCAATCTCGTAAAGACCGACTTTTTGGCAGAGGGGGCCGCCTTGACGAATTCGGGAGCAGGACTGGTCATTTTCTTAGAAGCAGCCTTCTCTGGGATTGTAGGTCCCATTATGGATCCACAGGAGTCTTTGCCCAATTTAGAGAAGACCGAGGCGCTGGTGTTGGGCGACCCGTTGAGAGGGTCCACGGCAGGGGTAAGACGATCAAAGACCGACTTCTTGGGAGCTTCCTTTGTCAGCATCGGAGCGGTGAAGCTTGTCGGCGGGAACATGGTCCCAAAGAACAATCCTGTGGTGGCTCGAGTGACCTGTTCCACGGGCATAGTAAACAATGAAGCAGCTTGGGGTCCGTAGGCTATACCTCCTGGCGAGGCAGAGCGTTGGTCGCAATTGCAGTCAGAGCAGTTGGAGCATTTCGCAGAAGTAGAAGCCATCGATCCTTTGCTTTCGGGCGTGCCAGAATCTTAGTACCTTGAAACCCCAGGGCAACTATTAGGAAACCGTGTTTGGTTCGCGAATCACGACACACGAAGTGTGGAGTGGAAAGAGGAAGAGGTCCCACCGGGCGTGCCAGAATCTGTTCCCCTCCGAACGGCGGCCGAGACATGGACGTCTCGCCTGAGGTTCGGGGCAGATGCTAATTGGTGCTATCCGTCCACCTCTCCGAAGATGCCAAGTTGATTTATGGCACCGTATATCGAAGGTTTAAACGGATGCGTCCGATGTAGCAGACTTCGTCAGATTCCCCCTCGCACGAGGGGTTTTTGATTATGGGGACGCTCTTCCCTGCAGGCGCAAGCCCCTTGCAGTTAATTACGCTACCGCTTCGCGGCAACAACTTTCTCCTTCTCCAGAATTTCACTTCGTGTCGTGGATGTTTGTTTTGTTTGTGATTGCCCATAGATTGTATACGGAGACTGAGTTATGTCGTCGCCCGTAGGGCGTGGACTAGTCCAAATCCGTATTATCTTAGATTTAGGTTTGGGGGTTTGGGTTTAAGGATACGTTAGCCTCATTCGAGACTAAGATCAACTTAAACATTCGTTAAGGATACGTTAGTCCGATTTGAGACTAAGATCAACTTAACGGGATCGTTTAGATCCGACAAAAGAGCGTCTGGAGGCTCGATTGTTCCAATTCAGGGACATGGTGGTCCATTGAATGTATGGCCGTCGGGACCCATCACCGATCTGACGACGTTGAAGGATTACAACGACAAATGTCAGAGGAGTTCAGAGATGTACCCTTGAGCCAGAGTTAATTGGGGGGATCTATAATCCAGTTTGAGACTAAAGTCTGTTTGAAAGGTTTAAGGATACGTTAGCCATATTTAAGGCTAAGATCAACTTAAACGGGATCGTTTAGATCCAACAAAAGAGCGATTGGCTCTATTGTTCCAGTTTAGGGACATAGTGGTCCATCGCTAGTTTAAGGACATTGCGGTCCATGGGTAGTTTAAGGACATTGCGGTCCATTGTTAGTTTTAAGACATCTCGGTCAAGGTTAAGGACGTCGTAGTCCATGGGTTTAAGGACCCTACAGTCCATTGTTAGTTTTAAGACATCTCGGTCAAGGTTAAGGACGTCGTAGTCCATGGGTTTAAGGACCCCACAGTCCGTATCTTGATTTAAGGACGCATTAGTCCATGAGTTTAAGGACCCCACAGTCCGTATTAATGTGTGGTTGTCGGGACCCGTCACCTCTCTGACGACGTTGAAGGATTACAACGACAGATGTCAGAGGAGTTCATAGATGTACCCTTGAACCAGTGAGTTTGTTGAAAGAGCAAGTGTGCTCAGTTTAAGATGATTTGAGGACTTATGGCCAATTTGGGCTAAGTCCAATTATGTTTGAAACATTGACCCTCTGCTGGTCCATTGAAGGAGAGGCTTTGCCTCTGAAACTTAGCCAATTGAGCTAAAACTAGTGTTAAACACTAGAAACCAACAGTGTTGAACACTGGGAATAAGATTAGCAAGTTAGTGTTAAGCACTAAAAGATAATCAGTGTTAAACACTGGGAGCAGAGTTTTCGCATTAGTGTTAAACACTAAGCAAATCAGTGTTAAACACTGCAAATAGAGTTTTCCAAATTAGTGTTAAACACTAAGAAAATCAGTGTTAAACACTGAGGACAAAGTCTTCAGATTAGTGTTAAACACTAAGGAGAGAGGGGTCACATGTGGACACGTGAGAGCGCCCTGATTCCCCTTATTTTATTCTGCAGGTAAGTGTTTAACACTTTAGTTCTGGTGGCCATCACGTGCGAGCACGTGATGAAAGCCTATGCTCTGTGCGTTATAATGCTCACAAGGGGTCACGTGGTGACACGTGAGGGCGCCCTAGAGCTCTTTTCTATTCCTTATGCTTCAGAGGTCACGTGGGTCACGTGAGGCACTGCCTCAAAGGGCTTTCTGTAGATCTTTGGGGGGGGGGGTCGCGTGGTGACACGTGACCCTGCTTTTCTGTAGTTGTTTAGAAGATCTGTTAATCCCTTTCAGGAATTAAATTCCTCGTAGGGTTGAACCCTGACAATAATTTCAGAGGAATTAAATTCCTAGTTCCTTTTGAAGAGTTGAACTCTGAATCTTCTATAGGAATTAAATTCCTCATATATGTGAAAAACCGAATAGGGTTAAACCCTAATAAAAGCTTTAAGGAATTAAACCCACACTCTATGTTAGAGAATTATTCTGGGGAATAAGATTAAGGGAATTAAATTCTTGTTGTTTTAACAGAACTAAGTTCTTAACTAGGGTTAAACCCTGATTCTTTTCGTTCTGAAGGAATTAAATTCCCATAACACAGGGTCAAACCCTAATTTTATTTTGAAGGAATTAAATTCCTATAGTTCTGTGAGAATTAAATTCTCGTGCTTCCATTCCCTCTCTATGCTTTGGATCTGCATGGCAGGATCTCAACCCATTGAGAATTAAATTCTCAACTCAAGGGGAGATGTGCACTTTACAGATCCTCCACCAAAGAGAGAAGAAATATGTCCTTCTGTTTTACATCAGAGTTAAACTCTGTTGAGAATTAAATTCTCTTTCTTTCAATGAAACCTTCCCTTTCTTACATAGGGTTTTCTTTTGCAGAAGATCCAAATTCCTCTCAAGTATCAAGGCTCTCTCTCTTTTCTTCCCTCTGCGTATATATATTTTTTGCGTGTCTCTTGGCTCCTATTTATAGGAGAAGCAACTGAATCAATTGGTTTTTGGTGAATCTTTCATTGAGAGATTTGATTTGTATCCATCATTCGTTTTGGACCTTTGGATTATTAGGTGAATTTTATTCACCATTGGATTTTAAATCCAGAGATTCTCCTCTGTTAGTTTGGTTAGATTTTACGGGGAAATCTTTCCAAATTCGAGATTTTCCCATAGATAGATGATATTTAATCATCTTTAATTCAATCGGTTGCTTTTAGAAAGATTTGAGAGGTCTTTTCTCAGAATTTAATTCTGTTAACAAATGGGCTTTGAAGTCGGTCACGTGTGGTCACGTGACCCTTGGTCACGCGTGTGCACGTGACCCCCTTGGAACGAGCCTTCTTCTTTCTTTTTGCGCTCTGTCTTCTGGTTGCTGCTTAACCGTCACGTGCCATCACGTGACCCCTGGTCACGTGTGAGCACGTGACCCTCGTCTGGAGCCTTTTTCTTGGTTTAACCGGAGAACGTATCTGCTGCTTTTGATTATCACGTGCCAACACGTGACCCTGGTCACGTGGGAGCACGTGACCTCTTCTGAAACCTTTTCCTTGGTTTGATCAGGGAACCGGTTTGCCTTTGAAGCCGTTTGTAATTGTCACGTGCCAACACGTGACCCAGGTCACGTGGGAGCACGCGACCCTTTCTGAAGCCCTTTTCTTTGATGTAGTCGGGGAGCTGAATTTGCCTTGCCGATGCTTTTAGATGTCACGTGCCAACACGTGACTGCTGGTCACGTGTAAGCACTTGACCCTTTTCTGAAGCCTCTGCCGTGGGATTTCATGACTGCTGGTCACGTGTAAGCACTTGACCCTTTTCTGAAGCCTCTGCCGTGGGCTTTCATGATTTTAAATCAGGAAACAGTCACGTCCAATCACCGCTTTTCCCTTTCGTGCCGCGTCTGACGTCTCCGCGACCGAACCTGGAATTTACATCAATACCAAACATAAGGTTACATATCAAGAACGAAGCAAAACCCAAACGAAAATACTAACGTTCACAAGCTAGGTACAACGTGCACAAGGTGCGCGGAACACACGCGAAAATCGCAAAAACTGCAAAAATCGTCGATTTGGTCGCCCGACAAAACTAAAACCCGATTACTCAAAAATCCGCACTCACGCATCTTAAATGTCATAGGATATGCCAACAATATAACCTAGATATCGCAATTAAATCGTCACAATAATTTACATAAAAACCTAGTAAGCTAGAAATTTGCAATTTGGAACAAACATCGAAAATTAGCGACAAAGTTAACACAATCCAACACAACAATCCAAACTAACCCACTAGCTAGCCATTACACTAATTTTAAACCATTAACTATGCATCAAACCATAATTCCAACACAAACCCTTCTCTTGATTTTTGGCAATTAGCAACAACAATGAAAATTTCACACAAGTTAACTTAGATTAGCATAACATCAAGCCACTTAAGCAAGGTAACCATATAGATTAATTAAGTAAACAACTAGGTTAATTAAAAAGATTTAATTAACTAAAACATGGATTCAAGAAACCCTAGTTAAATTTTCAACCATTAACTAAAAAAAACTAGATTAGGATTAACACTAAAATTAACACTAAACAACTAGATTAAAGAATTCTAACCATATCAACTTAAAAGAGTAGAAATTATACCTCAAATCTATGGATCTAGCAAGAAGAAATTTGCTTCAATTGATGGCCTCAAAGCATCATGATCCAAGCAAGGGAGGTGAAGGAAAAAGGGATGAAGGATGGGGTTTAAATTGTGAGCTTTAAATTGCAATTTTTGGAGCAAACTTTGAAGAATTTTTTGAAGAAGATGAAAAGAAAAGAGATGAAGGGGGGCTGCTGGAATTCGGCCAGAATGAGGGAGAGGGGATGGTGTGGGGTGTGGGAAAAAAAGTCTTGGTCAACTCCTACCAACCACAAAAGACCATACCCAAAAACAATTCAAAAACCTTTAAAATAAAACCCCATTTCCACACAATAAAACAAGTCAAAGAGCATGGAATTTTTTCTGGACCTGATGATGGTGGGGCCGGCCTAGAGGTGAGGAATGAGTGAGAGAGAGTGCACAAAAATTTTTTATGCAAAAAGACCCCCTACAAGTCCAAAATTGCAAGTTTAAGCTTAAATTCAATAAATTTCGTTTTCTATAATAAAAATTAGTTAAAAATCAAAATAAAATACTAAAAATTTATGTTACAACTAGATTTTAATTAACATAATTTTAAAGATTCAAATTAGCTCAGAAAAATTTGTATTTATCGCTAATTTAATGTATTTTCTTACCGGCTTAAAATAATATTAAAAAATTGAAAAATAGGGAATTTTTTTTAAATGACCAAAATTTCATAAGTAACTCATTAGCTACTAAAAACAAGCAATTACCTATCCATTTTAGGTATAACTAGTCCTAAACTGCAAAATAACAAAAAAGACGGTTTACGGAAAAATACCGAATTTTCACCGATTTTCAGGAAAACTCCAAAACGACTTTCAAGACGCTACAGTATATTATTTACTTTTCCGCATTAGGATAGACCCAAGGAGGGGAGCACAAGTGACCGGGTTCTAGGGTTCAGTAGGAGGCCATCTCGAGGAGTCGAGACCGGGTCTCCTAAACTCTAGAATTGGCGGGATCACTTGCCGCTCTCGTAGGGGTCTAGGGGTGTGGGCTTGGCTATTCATCATGACCGTGGAATCCGTATTTTCTATTGTTGGCTCGATACAAAATACGGACATCCTAGATATCCTTTTATGTGCTTCTACTGTTGATATTCTGTAATGTGATTACTAAGTATCTGAGACGAATGGATTATTATTATATATATGATATATAATAAACGTTGCTTATATTTTACACCCGCGCTAGTCCCGCCCCGCTATGCCGTTAGTTAAGTAACCTAACGGTGCATAACGGGACACTGTGGCGAATGCGGATGGTATAAGTATACGTTCTATTCTGTGATGGCTTAGGAACTTAAATGATGTGATCACATTAATGAGATTAATGTAAAGAAAAGAAACCTAATGATGTTGTAGAATCAGATTTGAAACCAACTCGGCTTTTTATGAAAAATGCAAGTTTCAAAAAGATGCGGAGCTTAAGCCACTCCTTTTCTTAACTGTTTTGATTCTACAACGAGATCAAGTTCAAAGCGTTAAAGGTTTTCTTAAAAACCATCCGCAACCCTCCGTCATTTTAGGAAGCAGAGTACTTAGTATTCGTGCTGCATATGTTGATTATAGTCAAGGCGTAGTGTACGGTAGCTAAGTGATGTCTTCCTACAAAGCATATGATGCGATTAGTTAGGACATTCATGTGATTATGTTGATCATAGTCAAGGGTCATATGGGTGGGTCTAGTTAATCACGAAATGACGGGTAGAATTTGACTAGTACTTCTGATATGTTGACCATAACCAAGGTCATAAGTGACTAGGGGTAAAAACCATATCGGGAATTTCAAGAGTTGAAATTTGCAATGAGATTGCATACCATCTATATGATAGTTGGATCTCGATCTCACTGTGAGTAAGTGTTACTTCCAGGAGAGTTTTGCACTTTACAATTAGCTAATCCAGTGGGTGTCTAGATAGACTGACCGGTTAGTAAAACTGTAGAATGTAATTATTCCTGGCTAGTTTTCTTTTCAGGTTTTGAAAGAAAATTTGATAAAAGTAGTGGGAGACATCGATTAGATAAAATAATAACCAATCTAATTCTTTGTAAGAGCATTTCGCTAAGTGTATCCTTTTCTCTCTCCGAATGGCAGTTACAGATGTCAGGACTTAAGCTACTACTTGAGAAAAATAAACTGACATGACCAAATTATAAAGAATGGTTGAGGAACTTAAATATTGCACTTTCATATGATAAGGTATCATATGTCCTCAATACCGAAGCCCCACCCGTCCCAGGACCTGAATCATCTGTCTCGGATAGGGAGATCCGAAAAACTTGGGAAAATGACTGCAACACGGCCAAGTGCCTCGCGCTCGCTTCTATGGACAATGTCCATCAGAAGCAACACGAGAATATGGATGTGCAATCCATCTTTCTTCACACAAAGGAGTTGTATGAAGAGCAATCTCGTACTTTGAGATACGAGGCATCTAGAAAGCTGTTTCAGATGCGAATGGCCCCTAGTGCATCAGTTGGAGACCATGTTTTGAAAATGATTGGTCTTATTGAAGAACTTGAGGAACTGGGATGGACTATGGATAATGAGCAATACACGGATATTGTTCTACAGTCTCTCCCCCCTGCCTTTGCTCCGTTCATAGTGAATTTCAATATGAATGATTTGGAGAAATCATTGCCTGAACTTCTCAATATGTTGAGAAGTGCAGAGAACACGTTGAAAACGGCAAGGACTCCCGCTCTGCTTGCTGGGCCATCTTCCTCTTCATTCCCAAAAGCTAAAGCCAAGGGAAAGAAAAAGAAGAAGTCCATCAAACAGAAAGGTGGAGTTAGAAAGGCGAAGGGGAAAGACAAAGCCGGGGCTGTGGGAAGCAGGAAAGGAGAATGTTTTTACTGTAAAAAGTCAGGACATTGGAAACGCAACTGTGCTGAATATCTTGCTGATCTCAAAAAGAAGAAGCATGCTGATGCTTCCACTTCAGGTGTGTTTATAACTGAAAACTGTTTTTCTTTAAACTCTGCATCCTGGGTATTGGATACCGGTTCTGGTTCTCACATCTGCAATTGTATGCAGGGATTGAGAAATAGTAGAGTTTTAAAGATAGGAGATCATACTCTGCGGGTTGGAAATGGTTCCAATGTACATGCTGTATCCGTGGGAGAGTATCATCAGGAAGTATTTTGGTTTTGAACCCGTGTTATTTAGTACCAAGTATGCCATGTAATATAATATCCGTTTCTTTGTTAGACAGTGAAGGATATCATTTTATATTGCAAAATAATGTTATGAACATTAACCTGAATCAAGAGTTGATTGGGTATGGTACACTAAATAACGGTATTTACAACCTGAACCAACACACAGTTTTCAACATACAACATACTAGTAAAAGAAAGTTTTCAGATATAAAAGCTTTTCTTTGGCATTGTAGACTTGGTCATATTAATGAAACAAGACTGAACAAGCTACATAAAGATGGATATTTAAATCCGTTTGAATATAAATCTTATGCGACTTGCCAGTCTTGTATCAAAGGTAAAATGACCAAAACTCCGTTTAGTGGACACGTAGAGAGAGCTGGTGAACTCTTAAGCCTCATACATAGTGATGTATGTGGACCAATGTCTACACATGCAAGAGGTGGTTTTTCATACTTCATCACTTTTACTGATGATTTCTCAAGATTCGGACACGTGTTTTTGATAAAGCATAAATCCGAAGCCTTTGAGAAATTCAAGGAGTATAAGCTTGAAGTAGAGAAGCAAACAGGCTTGAGCATCAAGAAACTTCGATCGGATCGAGGTGGAGAATATTTGAGTACAGAGTTTCTAGACTTCTTAAAAGAGAATGGGATTCTCTCTCAGCTCACTTCTCCTTACACACCACAGCACAATGGTGTGTCAAAACGGAGGAATCGTACCTTATTGGATATGGTACGATCCATGATGTGTGATGCTGAGTTACCGCTTTCCTTTTGGGGACATGCATTGGAGACAGCAATGTATCTATTGAACAGGGTTCCAACCAAGACCGTGTATACCACTCCATATGAGATGTGGAATGGAAAGAGACCATCTCTTAAAAGGTTTAGGATTTGGGGTTGTCCGGCTTTTGTTAAAAAGCAGAATCCAGACAAACTCGAGACATGATCGGTCATGTGTAAATTTGTGGGGTATCCAAAACATTTGTATGGATATCTATTCTACCACAAAGAGGAACAAAAGGTGTTTGTTGCTCAGCATGCCACATTTTTGGAAAATGAGATCTTTACTGAAAGTACTAATGGCAATGTGGTAGAACTAGAAGAGGTTCTAGAGACACAAATTACTCAGGAGGAATTGGTTGAAACTGATGTTGTAGTAGAACTTCAAGAACCTCAGCCGCTCCGGAGGTCTAGTAGAACTTCTCGCCCACCAGAGAGATACTATGGGTTTCTCATAGATGGTGATGGAGAAGATTGCATCATGGATGATGATGACCCTACTAGTTTTCAGCAAGCTATCACGAGTGGTGACTCAGTGAAATGGCTGGAAGCAATGAGATCCGAAATGGAGTCAATGTACATCAACAAAGTATGGACTTTGGACGTTGCGCCTCCTGGGATAAAACCCGTTGGGTGCAAATGGATCTTTAAGAGAAAGATTGGTGTAGATGGACAGGTAGAGACCTATAAAGCAAGGCTTGTAGCGAAAGGTTTTCGTCAAAGACCAGGCTTGGACTATGATGAAACTTTCTCTCCGGTAGCAATACTTAAATCCATTAGGATCCTACTTGCTATTGCTGCTCACTATGATTATGAAATATGGCAGATGGACATGAAAACTGCATTTCTAAATGATGATTTAGAAGAATGCGTTTTTATGGATTAGACAGAGGGCTTCATTGATAGTGGGAGCAGCGGGAAAGCATGTAGATTGCTTAAATCCATTTATGGATTAAAGCAGGCCTCAAGGAGCTGGAACATCTGCTTTGATGATACAATCAAAGAGTTTGATTTTATCAGAAATGAAGATGAACCATGTATTTATAAGAAGATTGTAGGTAGATGACATTCTCCTGATAGGAAATGATGTTCCTATCCTACAATCGGTCAAACTATTCTTATCACAAAGGTTCTCCATGAAGGACCTGGGTGATGCCTCGCGCATTTTAGGCATTAGGATCTATAGAGATAGATCCAAGAGGTTGTTGGGACTGTCCCAATCAAAGTATATAGACACCATTCTAAAGAGGTTTAGTATGGAAGATTCCAAGCGTGGTGCCTTGCCTGCTAGTCATGGAATCACTCTCTCCAAGGACTTCTGTCCGAAGACTGATGAAGAGAGAGCTCGCATGAGCGTTATACCCTACGCTTCAGCTGTAGGATCTATAATGTATGCGATGTTGTGTACTCGCCCTGATGTGGCTTATGCACTGGCTGTAGTAAGCAGGTATCAATCCAACCCAGGGGAGAAACATTGGATAGCAGTGAAGAACATTCTTAAGTACTTGCGAAGGACTAAAGAATTGTTCTTGGTGTATGGTAATGGGGATCTCCAGATGGAGGCCTTTACCGATTCCAGCTTCCAAAGTGACAAGGATGACATCAAATCTATCTCAGGGTTTGTATTTACCCTAAATGGAGGAGCAGTTAGTTGGAAGAGTTCCAAATAGGACACCGTTGCAGACTCCACGATGGAAGCTGAGTATATTGCTGCAAGTGATGCTGCCAAGGAAGCCGTCTGGATGAAGAAGTTCATTACGGAACTAGGAGTAGTTCCAACCATTATTGATCCAATACCATTGTATTGTGATAATAATGGAGCTATAGCATTAGCCAAAGAACCAAGGTCCCATCAGAAATCCAGACACATCCTAAGGCGATATCATCTGATCCGGGAGATAGTAGATCGTCAGGAGATCGAGATTCGGAGAGTAGATACAAAGGATAACACAGCGGATCCATTCACCAAGGCACTTCCACAGCCGCAGCATAAGCGACTGTTTGAAATGTTGGGTATGAGATACGCCAATAACTGGCCTTAGTGCAAGTGGGAGATTGTTAGTAATATGTATGCCCTAAAGGCCATTATATGGATAGTGGAAACTTGGACATATAATCTATGGAGATAGATGACTTTCTTGCTCAAACATGATAGTATGCTATCTGGTTTACTTTATCTGGACATGTAGATTTGATCATTTACACATGTTGATAAAGCCCAAAGGATATTTGCTTGACTACTGTGATTATGATGCGGATCATACTAGTGGGGCACGTATAGTCTATAAGCATATCCTTGAACTGTTCCTAGTCGAGGGTGTATCGAGACAGGGCATCGATATTTCAGAGTAGACTAGCGTATACCATTCTTGTCCCATATGATGGGCGATGGATGATCCCATATCCATCTGGTGAGGAGACACCAAAGACTGTATGCGGGTGCTCAGTGGAGACTGGGTACACTGAACGGACTCACCGAGAACTCCTATGTGGTATTATATCTATCGTCGGATAGCAGTTCTCAGGGAACACTGGTACAGGTTAGTCTGTAGACCCGAGATCATCATAGAGTCTTGTGTGTCCTCCCACTATACTTTGATCTCCACCCTACCACGGCTCTACTGAGTCGTACAAACAGGTGGTCTTTGGATACAGTCTCGAGGCACATGGAGGCAATGAGCGATAGGAGGGGTTTCGTCTCTCCCGGTATTGGGGGTTGATGTTGTGCTATGCTCGATTGGCTATAACATGAAGTCCCTGGCCAGGGCTGCTGAGATTTACTGATAAGAGTTATCAGTAGTTTCTCGATATGTTATGAGCCATACACCAGCATGACTTATTGAGTTACCGGAGTCGACGATTCCATCCCTGGACTCGATATGCAGCATATCTGACGAAGAGACCGGACTGTACGGTAAGTGTTGCCAGTTGGCTCGACGGGAGTTTTTACAGCTTCGCTGGTTTTCTTCTAATCGTTTCAATACCCGGGTGGGCGTTACGTTTAGCTGACCTCTTGCGGCTTGTAGATGTTTGATATGATCATCATCTACTGCCGGCGTATTGACGAGTCTTAGAGTCCCACAATGAAGTTTCCTGGCTCAGGCAAAAAGATGTGGTGTGCATATGAGATATGCGCAGGACCCGATTAAATACAGTTATGTGATAACGTATATTAATCGGGCATTTTCTATTTGTCGGATCGTATGTGATATGACCGGTTTGCTAAATCAAGTGTTGATTTAACAAATTATATTTAGATTAATTCTTTAATTAAATCCTTTTGTATGCATGCATGTATGCACATGATGATGTGCATGGACACATACATGCATACATAGTATCATGGTTGATGATACAAGAATGGTGGCAATGCAAGACTTATATTGAAGCTTTTATTTATATTTATCATTTTAAGTTAATGTAAAGAAAACCCACTCATGCTCCTTTATTCTTTAGTGGGTAAGCTTTATTTAACTTAATGAAAAGAATTTCCACCCATGCTTAATTCTTTATGAAAAGAATTTCCTCCCATAATTATAGTGGGGATGGAATAATGATGATTATTCCTTCTCATCACTATATAAGGCTTCATATGTGATATGAAACAATGAAAACAAAGCATGAAAAAATTGGTGTGGAGAAAACAAGTTATCATATGTGATATGATAGAAAGCTCAAGCTTAGCCACCATTATCTTCTTCTTCCTCTCTTGATTTTTCTCTTGAGTGAAGTTGATAAAAAGAAAGGGTTTTAATTGTTGAATATAAACCACATCATCATACTACACACATCTAGCCGATTTGTGTAGGGTGTTTGCTCTACTTCGTTCGCGAAACAAGTAAGGCAAGAAGCTTTGGGCAAAGCGACTTCGGGTGGATCATCGTGGACAAGGAAGGCTTCCATCGATCCGTTCCAAACTCTCATAGTGCCAAGGAGTCACTGAGGGAGATCTACAAAGGTTGTAATCTCTACTCTTAGTGATAGTTTTACATTTGCATGTGATGCTTATTTGTATGAATCCCTAAAAATTCTAGTTTCGATTCTTGTCGAGTTAACTTAGCACCTCTAAAATTTTGATTATGGCATATGTGATGCTACCAAACCCTTGACGAGGTGCTAGGCTAACCCTTCACTACCCAGCATCGGCTCGATCTTAATGATGAAGAGCCCGCTCAGGCCGATAAGCCAGAGGAGCCCGTGGTTCCTACGGAATTGAGCTCAGGCAATAAAGATTACCCGGTTGTCATAGCCGGAACTACAGAACAAGTATTATTCCAATGGCTTCAATGGCAATTTCAGGACAGGGATGAGAAGATAGCCGAGGTCTATTCCAAAGTCGACGAGCTGGCAAACGTCATGGAAGATCTCGCGACCCAAGTCGCCCAATTGCAATTACAGCAGAATCAAATTTTGGCTCATGAGCCAAGGATTGATACCCGGGGGAAGCCAACTGATATCCCTTTCAACCTAAAAGCGGAGCGCCTTCACGAAAAACGGCCGCAATCAGCCTCCAGTCCCTCCGATACATACGCCGGGAGGGAATCGCCTTTGAAAGAGAAGCTGGAAAAGGTCTATTCCTTCAAGAGGGAAAAGGTCCACAAGATATTCAGGGACGCCCTAAGAAACGGTCTACAACTGCCAGAATCAAAGAGACCGCAAGAAGGGAATATGACCGACGACCCAAAATATTGCCCCTATCACAGGGTGATAGGTCATGCCATTGAGGACTGCTTCGTCTTCAAAGATTGGGTCGAAAGGCAATACAGGACGGGAGAGATAGAACTGTCCAAAGGCGCGTTAGCAAACAGTCAAGCTACGACCGCCGATTTCATGCAAATGGAGACCGAAGCCTTTCGGGAACCTAATCCTCCCAGACATGTGCCATCATCTGAAAAGGGCGAACCAAAGACCGATCAGCCTCGAGGACCAGCATCAGTAAAGACACCTACTCCAATGGAGAGAAAGAAGAAGGTATACTCCTTCAGGAGGGATGAAGTTCCCAAAATATTCATGGATGCCTTGAATAACGGTCTGCAACTCCCTGTTCCAAAGAGGCCACAGGAAATGAACATGTCCGGCAATCCTATCAACTGCCCATATCATAGAGTGGTGGGTCATACCATCGAAGACTGCTATATTTTCAAAGATTGGGCAGAGGACCAATATAAGCTTGAAAAAACCTTACAATCCTCGGATGTATCGGCAAGCCACAGAGCTAGGTCATCAACACAGCTCCGCCAAGATCAAAGTTCAAGGAGTTGGGATAAGCAAAAAGGACCACCACGTCGTTAAACTGGGAACACCCGCACACCACCAAGTCTTTAAACTGGAAATAATCGACCACCACGTCGTTAAACTGGGAACAATCGACCTCTAAGTCGTTAAACTAGGAATGTTAAAAAAATGTAAATAAACAAAAAATGTGTTAACAAAAGAAAAATAAAGAAAAGCCGAAATGATGGGACAACTCGCAATAAAAATCAGCGAGAAAATAAAGATGAAAATAAAGCCGAAATGATTGGGCAACCGCGAATAAAAGCCGAAATGATAGGGCAATCGCGATCTTCGCGATAAGAAAAGCTGAAATGATAGAGCAATCGCGGTAAAACAAAAAAAAACATAACAAAAAAAACTGGCGAATGATGAGTCGCTCCTGATACCATATTCCAGTGCAGCGATGCAGACGGCAACCAAAATTCTGTGTCCCAAAATTTTTTCGGCCCTACGGTTAGTCCCCAAATTGACTACCGTATACAATCCATGGGCTCAAATAATTCTCGTCATACCCATATCCCACTGCAATCACCAGTCCAGCGGTTGGTCTCCGCCCTCGGAATTATGCTCCATTGGGAAGACCCACTTATGTGTCCTGGCACATGTGCTTCGGTGTTAGCAACGCTGATGCCGGCCCCTACCCCAAAATTCCAAGCTCGCCATCGATAGACCTCTAAGTCTTTAAACTGGAAACAGATGACCTCTAAATCGTTAAACTGGAAACAGATGACCTCCAAGTCGTTAAACTGGAAACAGATGACCTCCAAGTCGTTAAACTAGAAACAGATGACCTCCAAGTCGTTAAACTGGAAACAGATGACCTCTACATCTTTAAACTGGAAACAGATGACCACCAAGTCGTTAAACTGGAAACAGATGACCACCAAGTCGTTAAACTGGAAACAGATGACCACCAAGTCATTAAACTGGAAGCAGATGACCACCAAGTCGTTAAACTGGAAACAGATGACCGCTAAGTCGTTAAACTGGGCACCACAGACCCCTAAGTCTTTAAACTGGAAACAGATGACCGCTAAGTCGTTAAACTGGAAACAGTTGACCGCTAAGTCATTAAACTGGGAACGAGGGATATCCACTCATGTGTCCCCACGATACATGACGACAACAAACCTTTGTGGGATCCTTACGACTCACAAAGGAAAAACACACTTAGGAGTCCTCACGACTCCTAAGGACAAAATAAACCTGCGGGATCCTTACGACTCGCAGGGAGAAAATGCTTTTATGGGACCCTCACGGCCCATAAAATTGAAAAGCCTTAGGCGATAGGGATCTAAACCTGTCTCCTAAGCCATCGCTCCCCAATCCCCAAGTGGCGAATGATGAGTCGCTCCTGGTACCATATTCCAGTGTAGCGATGTAGACGCCAACCAAATTCCAAATCGCATACCCCAAGTGGCGAATGATGAGTCGCTCCTGGTACCATATTCCAGTGCAGCGATGCAGACGCCAGCCAAATTCCAAATCCAAATCCCCAAGTGGCGAATGATGAGTCGCTCCTGGTACCATATTCCAGTGTAGCGATGCAGACGCCAACAAAGTCCCAAAATTTTTATGGCCCTACGGTCCGGATCATTCATCCTGTAAAACCGTATACAATCCACGGGCGTAAAACAATCCCAATCTCTCCCAAGTCCTACCGGCGAGACCACATTCAAAGTCCCACCGGCAGGGAAGATTCCAAAAAAAAAAGGGAAAAGGAAAAAAAAAGAGAAGAGAAAAAAAAAGAAAACAAAAAAAAGAAGAACGGTATGTCCACAAGCAAAATGGGCACGGATGAAAACCCGAAAGAGCTCCGTGAGTAAAAACAGCAGGACTGCCGGCGAGTTTGTGAAAACCCGAAAGGGCGCAAACTCGTAAAAAAAAATAAATGAAATGCACTCGCAAAGTCCTCTCGACTTTGTGAGGAGAAAATTCCCTCGTGAGATCCCTACGACTCACAAAGGAGCAACACACTTAGGAGTCCCCATGACTCCTAAGGAGAAAATACACCTACGGGATCCTTACGACCCGTAGGGAGAAAATGCTTTGTGAGACCCTTACGGCTCACAAAATGGAAAAGCCTTAGGTGACAGGGATCTAAACCTGTCTCCTAAGCCACAAATTCCCAAATCCTCCCGGGGCAAATGATGAGTTGCTCCTGGCATCATTCCAGTGCAGCAATGCAGATGCCAAAAAAAAAACCAAATCCAAATCCTCTCGGGGCAAATGATGAGTTGCTCCTGGTATTATTCCAGTGCAGCAATGCAAATGCCAAACAAAAAAAAAACAAATCCAAATCCTCCCGGGACACATGATGAGTTGCTCCTGGCATTATTCCAGTGCAGCAATGCAGATGCCGACAGAAAACCAATTCCCAAATCTTCTCAAGGACAGATGATGATTCGCTCCTGGTACCATATTCCAGTATAGCGATGCTGATGTCGACTCAAATCAAACAAATCAAACCAACCAATTCCAACATCGACCTCTGCGTCAACAAGCGACACTCTGCATCAGGGAAACGTCCAACACAGACACTCCGCATCAGGGAAACGTCCAACAACGACACTCCGTGCCGGGGAAACGTCAAGCAGACACTTCGTGATGGGGGCACGTCGACAAAAGACACTCCGCGCCGGGGAAAAGTCGATCAGCGACACTCCGCGCCGGGGAAAAGTCAACTCGACACTCCGCGCCGGGGAAAAGTCAATCAGCGACACTCCGTGCTGGGGAAAAGTCAACCCGACACTCCGTGCCGGGGAAAAGTCGATCAGCGACACTCCGTGCTGGGGAAAAGTCAACCCGACACTCCGTGCCGGGGAAAAGTCGATCAGCGACACTCCGTGCCGGGGGAAAGTCAACCACCGACACTCCGCTCCGGGGAAAAGTCGATCAGTGACACTCCGCGCCGGGGAAAAGTCGATCAGCGACACTCCGTGCGGAGGAAAAGTCAACCCGACACTCCGCGCCGGGGAAAAGTTGATCAGCGACACTTCGTGCCGGGGAAAAGTCAACCCGCGACACTCCGCGCCGGGGAAAAGTTGATCAACGACACTCCGTGCCGGGGAAAAGTCAACCCGACACTCCGCGCCGGGGAAAAGTCGATCAGCGACACTCCGTGCCGGGGAAAAGTCAACCCGCGACACTCCGCACCGGGGAAAAGTTGATCAGCGACACTCCGTACCAGGGAAAAGTCAACCCGACACTCCGCATCGGGGAAAAGTCGATCAGTGACACTCCGTGCCGGGGACACGTCAACCAGCGACACTCTGCATCGGGGAAACGTCCAATACAGACACTCCGCATCAAGGAAACGTCAACCAGCGACGCTCTGCATCGGGGAAACGTCCAACACAGACACTCCGCATCAGGGAAACGTCCAACAACGACACTCCGTGCCGGGGAAACGTTAAGCAGACACTCTGTGATGGGGGCACGTAGACAACAGACACTCCGTGCTGGGGAAAAGTCGATCAGCGACACTCCGCGCCAGGGAAAAGTCAACCCGACATTCAGCGCCGGGGAAAAGTCGATCAGTGACACTCCGTGCCGGGGAAAAGTCAATCTGACACTCCGCGCCGGGGAAAAGTTGATCAGCGACATTCCGTGCCAGGGGAAACATCAAGCAGACACTCTGTGCCGGGGACACGCCAACCAGCCGATACTCCGCCTCGGGGAAACGTCAAGCAGACACTCCGTGCCGGGGGCACATCGATAACAGACACTCCGCGCCGGGGAAAGGTCGATCAGCGACACTCCGTGCCGGGGAAAAGTCAACCCGACACTCCGCGCCGGGGAAAAGTCGATCAGCGACACTCCATGCCGGGGAAAAGTCAACCAGTGACACTCCGCGCCGGGGAAAAGTCGATCAGCGACACTCCGTGCCGGGGAAAAGTCAACCCGACACTCCGCGCCGGGGAAAAGTCGATCAGCGACACTCCGTGCCGGGAAAAGTCAACTCACGACACTCCGCACCGGGGAAAAGTCGATCAACGACACTCCGTGCCGGGGAAAAGTCAACCCGACACTCCGCACCGGGGAAAAGTCGATCAGCGACACTCCATGCCGGGGAAAAGTCAACCCGCGAACTCCGCGCCGGGGAAAAGTCGATCAGCGACACTCCGTGCCGGGAAAAAGTCAACCCGACACTCCGCGCCGGGGAAAAGTCGATCAGCGACACTCCGTGCCGGGGAAAAGTCAACCCGCGACACTCCGCGCCGGGGAAAAGTCGACCAGCGACACTCCGCGCCGGGGAAAAGTCGATCAGCGACACTCCGTGCCGAGGAAAAGTCGATCAGCGACACTCCGCGCTGGGGAAAAGTCAACCCGACACTCCGCGCCGGGGAAAAGTCGATCAGCGACACTCCGTGCCGGGGAAAAGTCAACCCGCCACTCCGTGCCGGGTAAAAGTCGATCAGCGACACTCCGTGACGGGGAAAAGTCAACCCGTGACACTCCGTGCCGGGGAAAAGTCAACCCGACACTCCGCGCCGGGGAAAAGTCGATCAGCGACACTCCGTGCCGGGGAAAAGTCAACCAGTGACACTCCGCGCCGGGGAAAAGTATATTAGCGACACTCCGTGCCGGGGAAAAGTCAACCCGACACTCCGCGCCGGGGAAAAGTCGATCAGTGAGACTCCGTGCCGGGGACACGTCAACCAGCGACACTCTGCATCGGGGAAACGTCCAATACAGACACTCCGCATCAGGGAAACGTCAACCAGCGACGCTCTGCATCGGGGAAACGTCCAACACAGACACTCCGCATCAGGGAAACGTCCAACAACGACACTCCGTGCTGGGGAAACGTCAAGCAGACACTCCGTGACGGGGGCACGTCGACAACAAACACTCCGCGCCGGGGAAAAGTCGATCAGCGACACTCCGCGCCGGGGAAAAGTCAACCCGACACTCCGCGCCGGGGAAAAGTCGATCAGCGACATTCCGTGCCGTGGGAAACGTCAAGCAGACACTCTGTGCTGGGGACACGCCAACCAGCAGATACTCCGCCTCGGGGAAACGTCAAGCAGACACTCCGTGCCGGGGGCACATCGACAACAGACACTCCGCGCCAGGGAAAGGTCGATCAGCGACACTCCGTGCCAGGGAAAAGTCAACCCGACACTCCGCGCCGGGGAAAGTCGATCAGCGACACTCCATGCCGGGGAAAAGTCAACCAGTGACACTCCGCGCCGGGGAAAAGTCGATCAGTGACACTCCGTGCCGGGGAAAAGTCAACCCGACACTCCGTGCCGGGGAAAAGTCGATCAGCGACACTGCGTGCCGGGGAAAAGTCAACCCGCGACACTCCGCGCCGGGGAAAAGTCGATCAGCGACACTCCGTGCCGGGGAAAAGTCAACCCGACACTCCGCGCCGGGGAAAAGTCGATCAGCGACACTCCGTGCCGGGGAAAAGTCAATCCGTGACACTCCGCGCCGGGGAAAAGTCGATCAGCGACACTCCGTGCTGGGGAAAAGTCAACCCGACACTCCGCGCCGGGGAAAAGTCGATCAGCGACACTCCGTGCCGGGGAAAAGTCAACCCGCGACACTCCGCGCCGGGGAAAAGTCGATCAGCGACACTCCGCGCCGGGGAAAAGTCGACCAGCGACACTCCGCGCCGGGGAAAAGTCGATCAGCGACACTCCGCGCCGGGGAAAAGTCAACCCAACACTCCGCGCCGGGGAAAAGTCGATCAGCGACACTCCGTGCCGGGGAAAAGTCAACCCGACATTCCGCGCCGGGGAAAAGTCGATCAGCGACACTCCGTGCCGGGGAAAAGTCAACCCGCGACACTCCACGCCGGGGAAAAGTCGATCAACGACACTCCATGCCGGGGAAAAGTCAACCCGACACTCTGCGCCGGGGAAAAGTCGATCAGCGACGCTCTGTGCCGGGGAAAAGTCAACCAGTGACACTCCGCGTCGGGGAAAAGTCGATCAGTGACACTCCGTGCCGGGGAAAGGTCAACCCGACACTCTGCGCCGGGGGAAAGTCGATCAGCGACACTCCGTGCCGGGGACACGTCAACCAGCGACACTCTGCATCGGGGAAACGTCCAATACAGACA
Organism: Agapanthus africanus; assembly: GCA_030015575.1. Classification (NCBI taxonomy): domain Eukaryota; kingdom Viridiplantae; phylum Streptophyta; class Magnoliopsida; order Asparagales; family Amaryllidaceae; genus Agapanthus; species Agapanthus africanus. The sequence goes on from JASDDO010000004.1 coordinate 438,300,406, forward strand.
CTCCGCATCAGGGAAACGTCAACCAGCGACGCTCTGCATCGGGGAAACGTCCAACACAGACACTCCGCATCAGGAAAACGTCAAGCAGACACTCCGGGCCAGGGAAACGTCTACCACGGACACTCCGTCTCGGAGACGCGTCAAGCGTCGACCGTCCATGTCATAAAAAGGGCAGTGCATCCCAAAAAGTGGGAACCAAAGTAAGTCGCCTCCACACAAAAGAAGATCCATCAATTTCATGCACACGACCCACATATGCTGTGTGCATTTATTGATGGGGGGCAATTTGTTGGGGTACAAATTTACACCCCGGATGACCAAGTCAAAATCAAAGTCAACCCCAAGGCAGGTGGGCTCAAGCCCAAGTCAAGCGGGCCCATGCCCAAGTCGAGCCCGCAGCCAGCCTCCCCATGCCAACAACAAAATCATGTAATAAATAATTTTTATGTAATTGTTTATGCATGAATGTAAACAAAATGGGCATAAAGCCAATATTTTGTAAGCCCATGGCTTATGTGCAAAAATGAAATGGCACATGGGCCATGGGATGGCTAAAACGCCATTTTTGTAAAGCCCAAGGGGCTATATGTAAATATGTAGGCCTATATAAGGCAACATGATGATGAATAAAAAAACACTTTTTCATTTCTCTCAAAAACCTAGGGTTTGTATTTCTTCCCCTTTTCTGAAGGTCTCAAACCTTCTTCTTTCTTCTGAATTAAATCAAGAGTTTTACTCTTCCTTTTCAAAAACAAAATAGTTTTTCACCACCAAACCCACAAAGGGGAACTTGGATCTGTCTTTAGATCCTAAAAGAAGAGATTTTGAGATCTCATATCTCTTGATCTCCAAGATCCAACTAGCAGAGGAGGAAGAAGAAGAACCCCTCTCACTAAACCCAAAAAAAAGAAAGAAAACACACTCAGGAGTCCAACTCCTCTATGATTTCTTTTCGGAGAATTTTTTGAAGGCTAAAAGCCTCTTTTTCTCGCCGACGCTCAAGCGCAGAGCGCCCGCGTGCCGACACGTGGCGCGCTTGCGCTCCAGCGCCCAGCGCTCGAGCGCAAGTCGCCCCGGTGCCGACACGCGGCGCGCTTGCGCTCAAGCGCAAGCGCTCGAGCGCAAGTCGCCCCGGTGCCGACACATGGCGTGCTTGTGCTCAAGCGCAAGCGCTCGAGCGCAAGTCGCTCATGTGCCGACACGTGGTGCGCTTGCGTTCAAGCGCAAGCGCTCGCGTGCAAGTCACCCCCGTGCCGACACATGGCGCGCTTGCGCTCAAGCGCCCAGCGCTCAAGCGCAGAGCGCCCACGTGCCGACACGTGGCACTCTAACGCCTGAGCGCACAGCACCTGGGCGCACAGCACCTGGGCGCACAGCGCCCAAGGTGCTGCCCCCACGCATCCTTCGGATGCCTTTTTCTTCCCTTTTTTTTCCTTATATATATATACATATGTATACATATGTACACACATGCACATACTCCACAACACTGTCCCTGTTAGAAAAAATTTCTAACGGGGAGCTGCCCCGCACCTCGCAAGGGGGCTGCTAGCCCCCTTGACCCCCAGCCCGATATCCGGGTAGCGGGACCCCCGTAAAAACTCTGCGGGGCCCCCGATATATCCAAAACCCCTTCAAAACACAACACTGCACATTGAGTTCGCATGACCAGTTTAACCCGTCAATCGGAGGTTCCCTCGCTCCAAAGGCGAGGGGTAATTAACGGCAGCTTAGTCCGTGGCTGCCGGAGATTCGGATCCCCACAATCATTAAACCCCGGCCTATCCTAGGCAGAGGGAATCTGTAGTACGCCTGACAAACGCGCGCGTATTCCCATCTCAATGGGGTGACGAAAAACACCCTACACCCTACACGTCTCAAAATACATATATTTATATATATATATAGTATTCGCATGCTATACTGCGAAACTGCGGGGGTGCTATACGCCATCCACCCGACTTCCCCCGTAGATATACATCTACTCACCTTGATCCTTACTTGTCGAAGTCGATGTCGCCATGCTCCTCCTTGTTATCCGAAGTCCACGTGAGGGTGCCTACATATATAAGCACATAGCATTGTAAACAAAAATCACGCACGAAAACCAAGACGACACACGAATCATACATAGGCTAAAACCTATGGTCTACGCATGCAAAAGAACCAAATAACCCTCGACATCGATGTACAAACGCCAATCGATCGAGACAAAACACATCATCCAAAGTTCAAGTTGTTTAAAAGTCACAAAACAAAATAGCAACTCAAGAAAATGGTTCCAGATTTTTGTTCAGGTAATATAGGGATAAACAAGCAATACATGGGGATAGTATAAGTGGTATATGAGCTACTGAGCCAATTCTAACACCTATCCCTACAGAAGACCCGGCGACATTACCCTAAAATCCGACGAGCTCGGCCAAAGGAAGGAGTTGTGGTCTCTTCTTCTTAGGGTGGTCTCTTAGTGGTTCATCTAGGTCTCTAGGGTTGCTAGTTTTTCTTGTAAATATCTCAGGTCACTCCAGATTCCCTGTAGGCACAAAATATTCACAAAACCGACATTTCAAATATCTAATCTCAAGTTTTGGTTTTGTTTTGGTTTTAGTCTATAAGATTAACACTACCGGGGTTTAAGGTCACTACTAAACCTCAATTGCTCTACCTCAATTCAAATCAAACCCTAATCTCAACTTGAAATTTTCAAAGGTCACTAAACCTCACTTAATCACTTTTTCAAACAAGTTAAAGTAAATGAATTACTATACTAATGGTGAAAGAATTATCTCATTTGGCAACTTAAGAATTTTCTTGAGTTACCCCAAGTGCTCAAAATCCTATCTTGCTTGATCCACCCTGCTTGTAGTGAGCTTGTGCATATTTTAATGAAGGGATAAAGGGTTTTTGAGTAGGATTTGAGGGTGTTGTGAGGAAGTAGAGGAGGTGGAGGGAGAGGGCAGCCATGGGAGAGGAGAAAGAAGAAGAATGAAGGGAATGAAGAAAATGAGGCCATGGTCAAAGACCCCTCACCCCCTCTCTCTCTCTTTCTTGCCCATACCTCAAGCCATGCCACATATAAAATATCTCTCATTTAAATAAAAAAAAACCATTTTTCTTTTATCCTTTTCTTTTCTTTAACAAATACAAGACCATACACAATTAAGGATTTAAGCCAAGTTTTCAAAAATGTAACAAGTGTTTGAAATATGATATGGTGCATGTCACATGCACAAAACACAATCAATGCATGATTAAGTACTAATCGCGTTTAGTAATACTATCTTATATACAATTAATTGTATACTAAATTGTAAAATTCCCAATCTTCATAAATTCTTTTAAAATAAAAAATTCATATAAATTTCCCAAATATTTCCCAATTTATCGGTATATAATTATACCATATTATTAAAGCCAATCTCCATACCTTAAAATATTCATAATATTTATTACTTAAATTCTTTAACTTCCGAAAAATAATATTTTATTTTTCTGTAATGTTACCGGTGATCGCCGAGGAAGCAGGCGGCCGATATGATCCTCAACGCGCCGGATCACCGCCTGTAGCGTCTCCTCAGAGCACAGCTGGGCGTACAAGTATACGTCCTCGAACGAAATGATCTCAGGGATGGAGAAAGGGAATTCATCCATTCTTGCGTTTTGGGGATGGAGAAAGGAGTGATCAACACTGTTCTCCGCCGAAAGACGCGATCGGGACGTTGGGACGTCTGGCCGGAATTTTGGGGGGGCAGATGCTATTTGGTTTTATCCGTCCACATCTCCGAAAATGCCAAGTTGATTTATGGCACCATGTATTGAAGGTTTAGACGGATGCGGCCGATGTAGCAGACTTCGTCAGATTCCCCCTCATTGTGAGGGGTTTTTGATTGTGGAGACGCTCTTCCCTGCAGGCGCAAGCCCCTGCAGTTAATTACGCTACCGCATCGCGGTAACCACTTTCTCCTTCTCCAGATGGTCACTTCATGTCGTGTATGTTTGTTTTATTTTCGGTTGCCCATGGATTATATACGGAGATTAATTTATGTTGTCGCCCGTAGGGCGTGGATTAGTCTAAATCCGTATCTTCTTAGATTTGGGTTTGGGGGTTGGGTTTAAGGATACGTTAGTCTCATTTGAGACTAATATCAACTTAAACGTTTGTTAAGGATACATTAGTCTAATTTTAGACTAAGATCAACTTAACAGGATCATTTAGATCCAACAAAAGAGCATTTGGGCCCTATTATTTAGTTTAGGGACATTGCGGTCGATTACCAGTTTAAGGACATGGTGGTCCAAGGTTAAGGACATCATAGTCCATTGGCTTAAGGACCCCACAGTCCGAGGTTAAGGATATCATAATCCATGGATTTAAGGGGACCCCACAGTCCGAGATTAAGGACATCATAGTCCGTGGGTTTAAAGGATCCCACAGTCCGAGGTTAAGGACATCATAGTCCGTGGGTTTAAGGACCCCACAGTCCAGTTTAAAGAAGTCATAGTCTATGGAATGTATGGTTGTCGGGACCCGTCACCTCTCTGAAGACATTGAAGGATTACAACAACAAATATCAGAGGAGTAAAGAAATATATCCTTGAACCAATTTTGGTTGAAAGATCTGTAGTCCAATTTAAGGCTAAGATGTGTTGAAAGATTTATGAGCATATGGGCTCAATTAATCTGAATGAGGGGTTTATAGCCAATTTGGGCTCGGCCCACTCAGTTAAGATGTTTAAACATTTGACAATGCTGAGCATTTATTTGGATTCTGACAGTATGTCTGTCTTTTATTGAATGCCGAGCATTCATCATAGCTCTGGGGCTTATTGAAGAACAATTTATGTTCTATCAGTGCAGCATATGGTGCACTTGGCGCTTTGCACCAATCAAAGAGCGCAATGCGCTTCTGCCGAGTAGCACACACGTGAGGAACATGTGGTGCGCTTGGCACTGAGCGCCAGTCTATGAGCGCATTGCGCTGATTTATGAGCGCAAAGCGTTATTAGTTTAGTGGCGCATACGTGAGGAGCACGTGGTGCGCTAGGCGCTGAGCGCCAGATCAGGAGCGCTTAGATACTTCTTTTAAGTAGCGCACACGTGAGGATCACGTGGCGCGCTTGGCGCTGAGCGCCAGATAATGAGCGCAGTGCGCTATATTTGGAGCGCTAAGGCTCTGCAAAATTAAGAGCGCCAAGGCTCTGTAGCGCTTTGTGCTAGATGTGGAGCGCTGAGACTCTTCTTTTATGCAATTTAGATCGGTTTGCGCCCTGAGAATTAAATTCTCTTTTTATAAGAGACTTTGTCTCAAGGTTTTAAGAACAAAGTTCTTACTTTGTAGGAAATGTTTCAATCTCTTATGTTGACGAAAGGCTTTGCCTTTATGGATCTGTGATCCTAAGAGAATTGAATTATTCTCCCCCTCTTATAATGAGATGTTCATGATCTCTTTGTGAAAGACCTTAGTCTTATAGATCTATGACCTGTGAGAAGAATTATGTTCTTCTTTTTTTATGATGAGATCCTTTGATCTCTTTGTGAAAGACTTTTGTCTTATAGATATATGATCTTTTTAAAAAGTGAATTTTTCTTTTGAAATTAATTATGAGATGATTTCATCTCTCTGTTCATCATCATTTCTTTTTACCTTGAAGAAAAATCTTCTTTCTCTGAGAGCTTGGCTCTTCTCTCTCAATTTTCTCAAAGTTTTATGGGGAGGATCCTCTGTATTTCTCTTTTTTTTTGAGACTTGAAGTTTTGGGGCCTTTATATAGGGCAAGCTGATTTGTTTAATCAGTTAAGGAGATCTCCTCTCCAATTGATTTGGGAATTCCCCTACCGTTGGATCTTTAATCCAAGGGCTTCTGATTTACAGAAGGCAGTCTTCTTATTTTTAACAAGATTGGGAAATCTTTTATACATAATTTATTCTGTACGTTTGGTGATTTTTAATCACCATTGGATCATTGATCCAACGATGCTCTGATTTACATAGCACAATCTTGTTGTTTGGAAAGATTTTGAGGAATCTTTGCTTAACAGAATTTAATTCTGATTAATTAATGATTTATCATTATTATTGGATATTTGATCTGACGGTGGGGAGCTTTTAGTTCCAGCGCTAGCGCATCCGTGCTTTGCACGTGGTGCGCTGCTTAGAGCGCAGCGCACCTAGCGCTAGCGCACACGTGCTTTGTATGTGGTGCACTGCTTAAGGCGCAGCGCACTCAGCGCTAGCGCATCCGTGTTTTACACGTGGTGCACTGCTTAGAGCGCAGCGCACCTAGCGCTAGCGCACACGTGCTTTGCACGTGGTGCGCTACTTAAGGCGCAGCGCACTTGGCGTTGCTTCTGAAGCGTTGCTTCATTTCAAAATTTGAATTTTGAACAGAGCTTTGCTCTGATTGGGGGAAACAAATGCCCCCCACCATTGCGCTCACGTGGCCCAAACATGAGTGCAGCGGTGGCAGAATCTGCGCCCTTGGATCAACTCAGAAGTTGAAACAGTATCTCAGTGCCTATAAATAGGACCCTTGGCCCTTAAGATGATTTCTGTTCATCTTCCTTCTTGTTTTCTGAGAATTTTTATTCTCCCACATAGCATAGCTCTTTGTCTTAAGAACTTCTTTTAAGGACAGAACTCTGTCAAAACTTAGGTAAACATTAAATCTTTTAAATGATTATTTAAGAATTTAGGGTTTCACCCATTAACAGAGCTTTGCTCTTCATAGATCTTTGATCTAAAGGAAACCCTTTTAGGGTTTCATTAACAGAGTTTTGCTTTCCATAGATCTTTGATCTAAAGGAAGTCCTTTTAGGGTTTCATTAACAGAGCTTTGCTCTCTTGGAATTATAGATCTAAAGAGATCTTTCTTGGGGTTTCTTAACCCATTAATGGAACTTTGCTCTTTTTAAATCTCATAGATTCATTAATCTTTTATCAAGAAATCTGAAGAATTTGTTCATGGATCTTTAAAGACTATGGAATTTTATTCCATAAAAAAATTATTTTAAATTTTTCTGATGGTTTTTCCATCATTTCTCCAGAGCAAGGCTCTTCAGGAATTTTTATTCCTTCATCATTAAAGTTTGACAGATGTCATTCTGTCACAGAGCACTGCTCTCAAGAGGAGATTTACTCCTTAGCCCGAGGGGTTTCTCATTAAATGAGAATCAATTGAGAATTTCCTCATTTAATTGACAGTCTCATCAAATGATGAGGCTGTTTGATTAATGATGAACTGTCATCTAGATTTTGTGGGTCCCTCTTTGGTCCCCTTTTTACTGCATTGCAGTGCGGTATGAATTTTAAAGTACCAAGTGTCAGAATTTAAATTATAGCACTGACGGTTGACTTTTGTTCTTTTTCGCGCAGGTGACATGTCTTTCGACACTTCCTTCCCGTTCGTCCGCTCAGAAGACGGATTCCCTGAAGCGCCCATAGACCGAGAGGTTATTGCGCTGATCAAAGACCATGGCCCGGAGTACAAGAATCTTCATCTATGGGGTAGATGGTACGATCAAATTATCAGAAGCCGTCGGAGCTTTTCTTGTACGACACCCTCGGAGCCTATCTCTGCGATCCCTTATGCAGATGCACCCCCGATAAGCTACACTGTAGAGAAGGTGAATTGGATTGCAGAAGGTCTTCTTCGGCCTTCTATTGCCGCAGTACCCGTGCAGCCGCCGGTGGCTTTGGACATTCTAGGACGGCGCATATGTCAGGGCGAGTCACGCCCTTGGGGACAGCCCTACAACATAGGACTAACTCCCCGTCACCCGGTCGGATACTTGCAGTGGGCCCGATATATCTTATCGGCAAAGAAATCACAGCTGCTGAAGCTTGGATTGTACCCTGCGATCTACGCTTCCTTGTTCCAGTATTCTGCACCTCCAACATGGTGGATCAAGGCGTTTCTCGAAAAATGGAACATCCCGACCCACACCTTCCTCTTATTGGATAGAGAAGTCTCCATTTCTCTAGAAGAATTTGCCGAGGTTTCTGGTTTACCCGTTAGGGGAGAGCATTATGAGGAGCTGCTTCCCCCGGATGAGTATATTTTTGCCACCAAATCAGTGGTAATGGGTCTTACCCCAGAGAAAGCCATTCAACACCAGTTCCCAATTCTGATAAAGGTGTTGAATATGTATGAGAGCCTCTTTCTCGAATCCGAAGGCCGCGGGGTTACCTTTACGGATTTTATCGCTCGTTTTCTCTGTGCGGAAGTCTTGTCGCGACAAGGTGAAAAGTTTGCTAAACTTGACGATCCTTTCGGCATTGGTTTGGATCGCCGGCCAATATTGGAAGCCGATCAAAATGATTTCTTTCTTCCCAACGTCGCGATCGTCCCCATTTCAGAAATTGCCGCTCCGGGCGTCAATGAGGAAGCGTTCCTTTTAGGGTTTCTCGGTTTATGGTTAAGCTGGTTTGTGCTTCCCATGCACCCTCGCTACATGAGGCCGTCTGTTTTCTACCCCGCGCATCGAATGGTTGCCGGAATACAAGTGGCCATCGGGATTGCTGGGTTAGCCCACCTATATCACGGTCTCAACTTGGCCGCGGATACCACTGAGCCAGGGGTGCAGCCCGCCAACTTCTCAATACATTATTTCACCTCATGGCTAGAGTTGCACGTGCTTGGGGTCTTCGGTATCCATAAAATACTTTCTTTTTACGACAGATGTAAATTCCCCCAGATAATGCGGCTAGTCGACGCATCCATCGTAAGTCCGACACCGCGGGAAGCTAGGGGTTTGCTCCTTCGTCCACGCACGGTTGGAGATGGTATGTCTTTCACTGATAAGATTTTGATCGTCGGCCAGGAATCTGCAAAAGCCGTGCTGCCATTGCAAGACATTTTTAAAGACGGGGCCTCTATGTTGAAAGCTCGGGAGATTCTTCATCTGTATTCCATCAGGCCGGGCTTTCTCGTATTTAGGCAAAATGATACGGCGTTATTCATGAGATACAACCCGCATCATTTCGCTCAGCAGCTAAGCTACAATCAGGGCGTCCCGCTTGAGGCTTTCTTAGCAGAACCTGCTGCTACCGAAGAGGGTATACGAAGTGTGCTGCATCATTTTATGCGCCTGAACATAGGGTCCAACTTCTTTATCAGCGAACCGAGCTGTATTCCGAAGGCCCTGAATGTGTATGTGGCCTGGTATCAACATTTGATGGGCGCTGTCATTAGGGAAGAGAAGCGATTGCTGCTTGATCGCAAGGGTACCGCTCCGGATGGTAACCCAAATGTTCCCCTGAAGCGACGGACCATTGTCCGTCCTCCTTTAAGAGAAGTTGCTACGGTCGAGGTCCCGCATGAGAGGCCCGAACTACCGATACCCCGTGCTCCTGTGGAAACGGTGACTGTGGCGTCTCCCGAGTCTGGCGTGGGTTCAGATATCGGGACTCGTCGTCCTAAGGTGCCCGCCAAGCGTAAGCTTGTGCTGGCAGCGACCGGTACTCGCTCGCAGAAGAAGAAGCAGAAGTCGATTCTTTCTGCCAACGTTGTATTTGGTCAGGAGTCTCATGCTCCTTATAGCGAGGGCTTAGGCGAATATGGGACCAACGAGGGTCTATTCATAGCGACGGATGATACTGATCTGGAGGCTGCTATTGCAGCTTCTGAGCGATCAGCTAGCCACAAAGCGAGACTGGTCATTCTCGCACAATCAAGTAAGCTTTAATCGTACCTTTTTGCTGCTATGCTTTTGTTATCATGTTTTGACTGACACTCCTTCTCTAACAGGCATTTCTATTGAAGAGGCTCTCGCGGCCTCCCTCAAGACCTTTGAGGAGGAGGAGAGAGTTCGCGCTTCACTGGGCGTTGGTATATTTCGGATCATTGTGCCTTCATTCCCCTTTCTTATGGGTAATATGTCCACTTTTTCATCTTATCGCAGGGACTACCTCGACTCAGGTCATGCCCAGTACAGTGCCAATCCCGCAGGGTGATGCGGAGATGCTTTCAGGGCTAACTATCGAATTCCTGGCCTCCTCAGTATTGCCAAAAGAGGCTTTACTTAAGCAACCGATGACGGACGCCATAACGGCTCCAGAGGTAGCTCCTGGCGTGGACGATGACGTCCCGTTGAAAGAGGTCTTAAGAAGATCGGCTTTCACGGCCCGGGCGGAAAGGAAGCGCAAGAGGCGTGCGGCAAAAGAGCGTAACGCCGCTTTGGCCGTAGGTGCAGGACCGAGCGCTGCTTCTCCTGCCCCTGCTTCTTCAGAGATTGCTCCGGCTGCCTTGTCTATCGCTCATAGACAGGCGATACGCGCGGCTCGGGAAGCAACTGAAAGGCTGTCTCAAGGTAACATAACACTGAGCCTTTTTGTCAAAGCTTTAATCTTTAAATTCTCATATATCTTATCCTGCAGGGCCAAGTCCTGATGAGGAGGTGGCGGGTGAGATGACTGCAATTATTGAGCCCAAAGCGGCTACTTTTTTCTTGGAGTCCGGGACTGCTCTAATTGCCGCTCTTTCCGCTTGCGGTTCCCTTCCATCTCCTGGCGTCACGAGTGTCACGACAGCTCTCGTGGAATCGGGGGACGAAGCTACGGGCGGCGAAACCATCCCCGCAAATGAGATTGAAGAAGTCGTGATGCTTGGCGATGCTCTCGTCGCAGTTCTGGTTGATGACCTGTCTGGTAGGTCTCGGGTCGCTGCATTCTTTTCTTTTCGCAATCCTTTCTGATGACATTCTTTTCCTTTCGAATGTAGGTGTGGCAAGCGCTGAGGTTGCGATACCTGAAGAAGCACCACCAGTTGCTGCTTTGACGGTCGTTGCCTCTCCGTCCTCTCTTATATCTTCTTAAATGCTGGAAGGTATGGGTTTGTGAAAAATTTAAATCGGGGACAGCATCTTTCGTGTATTGACCATGTATCATTGTGATCTCGCAGGAGTTATTTTTTATCACTTGTATCAGGTGCTGAACCCGCACTTCTCCTTCCAGTCGGAGATTAATCCGCCCGCTGGTGTCGGTGAGTATCTAACCGACGTCCTTTCTTTTCTTTGATGGGCAGCCATGTCATTGCTAATCCCTCTTTGCATCACTTGTAGCCTTATAAATTGAAGGAGGGGATGAGGGTATCGCCGCGCCACCAGTACTTCCAGCTCTGCCACCTGTTGCAACCGGTATAGTAGACTCTATTGTTCGTGCATTTTTTTTATTTCTTGAGCCGTCATCTGATTATGATTTGTTTTGCAGTGGTGACACCGACTCCAGCTCCGTTCGAGTCTCGAATCATAATGCCAGTAGGGCCCTTTTCCAGACGTCCATCTTCAAAAGGCGCTGTGACCAATCTGCGTATGTTGGGCGATTACATCGAGAAGCTTGACGCAGAGGCCCCTACATTCGCTGCAGATTTTGCTGCCGAGGTTAATCCAATGTTGGCGACGCTTGTGAACTTCCATAACGAAGGCGTCGTTGAGTCTTGGGTTAACCACTGCAGAAAGATTGAGGCCTGCCTGCACGAGCTTGAGCTTAGACGTCCTGCTCCTGAGATTCTGGCTGTGAACTCCCAACGAGCTACATGGGTCGAGCAGAGTGTATCCTTCCTCCGCCATTTTGAACAAGAAGCGACCTTGAGGCGGAAGGAGCGCAAGGAGGCTTCGGATGAATCTGCCCGGCTGCGCGCCCAAGTTAAAACAAATGCCGCGCTGCTGAGAGCTGCTTTTGACACCTTGCAGCAATGTATCTCGGACGGGCTTGTATTAAGGCGGAAGCTTGACTCTATTGAGCGGGTTACGCAAACTCGCGAAGCTGCCCAACGGGAAATCAATGAAGCGGAGCCGGCCGCGGCGGCTGATCACGAGAAGGCACCGAAAGGAGTGCGAGAGCAGCTTTTGGATTTATTGAAAACGCTTCCTTCTCAGTAGCTGTTTTGCTTGTAATCTTTGAATAATATGTATCCATTTTTTATTCTTTCATACGATTCAACTTGTACTCCATCGAATTCATGAATAAAAGATACATATTTTTTTTGTTCTATTACTGCTTTCTTCTCTTCGCTGTATCATTGCCATGTAATTTCAGCAAATGTGGCCTGTAGATAATAAGTGGTGGTCCATCTTAGACTCTTTGCAGGGTAACGATGGCTTAGGAAATAGGTTTAGGTCTGCTGCCTAAGACTTTTCAATTTTATGAGCCGTGAGGGTCTTATAAAGACATTTTCTCCCTACGAGTCGAGGGGATCTCGTAGGTGTATTTTCTCCTTAGGAATCGTGAGGATTCCCAAGTGTACTTTCTCTTAAGAGTCGTAAGGATCTCACAAGAGAATTTTCCCTCTTACAAGTCGAGAGGACTCGTAAGTGGTTGTTTCCCTCCTTGTCGAGATTCGACTTTGGAGAGTGTGGTCCGTGAATAGTATGCAAGAGTCCATTTTGGACCGACTTGTAGGGCCCCAGTGCTTAGGAAACAGATTTTTTAATCCCCACTGCCTAAGGCTTTTCCCTACGAGTCGAGACGAATCGAGAAGTTCTCGCAAGGATGTCCTAACGTCACAGTTAACCTTTGCTCTTTACGACAGAGGTCCGTTAGGGTTTGTAGTACTAGGGTTTTGTCCGTCGTACCGTCTCGTTGGCTGATATATTTCTCGATAGGCAATCGTGCTGTTCGAGTAGCCATGCGACTGTCGTGTCTCTGATCCCTTCGGGGGCTGGACGAGACGTCTTCAAGCAATCTTCCTAGGCAGTTTGACCGTCGGAAGAGCAAGCGTTAGGAATTTTGCCATACCGCTTTTTACTTGAGATTAGGTTCATTTTGGGGAGCCCCGATGAGTCATAACCACTCCGCGCTGGTGTGGGATGATCTCCGATAGTCTTTCAGGTTTTATACAAGTTGCCGTCAAGACGCTGAAGCTAGGAATTTGGCCTTTGCTTCGTTTGCCGGCATTGCGTCTGCTGTATTGAGACGAATGTCGCGGTTGCCTATAGGTTGTTGGTGAACCGTCGAGGTTTGGAACTAGGGATTTTTCCATGGCTCCGTTGTTTGATTGTCGCGTCTGAATCCTGCTGGAGGAAGAATGCTGTGGTGACATCTCGTCTGCTGTATCGAGACGAACGTCGAGGTGGTGACCACTCCGCGCTGGTATGGGACGATCTCCGATAGTCTTTCAGGTTTTATATGAGTTGTCGTCAAGACCCTGAAGGTAGGAATTTGTCCTTTGCTTCATTTGCTTTGGCGTGTCCGAATCTTGTTGGAGGAAGGACGCTGTAGTGACATCTCGTCTGCTGTATCGAAACGAACGTCGAGGTGGAGCTGGGATTTTTCCATCACTCCGCTTTGCTTCGATCGTGAGGTCTTTCGTTGACGTTGCATCTGCATCCTGCTGGACTATGAAGGAATGCCGTTGTTGACATTGCGTCTGGTGTAACGAGATGAATGCTGAGGTGGAGTTGGGATTTTGCCATTACTCCGCTTTGTTTCGACCGTGAGGTCTTTCGTTGACGTTGTATCTACATCTTGCTGGACTGCGAAGGAACGTCGTTGTTGACATTGCGTCTGATGTAACGAGACGAATGCTGAGGTGGAGTTGGGATTTTGCCGTCACTCCACTTTGTTTCGACCGTGAGGTCTTTCGTTAGCGTTGCATCTACATCCTGCTGGACTGCGAAGGAACGCCGTTGTTGACACTGCGTCTGGTGTAACGAGACGAATGCTGAGGTGGAGTTGGGATTTTGCCGTCACTCCACTTTGTTTCGACCGTAAGGTCTTTCATTAGCGTTGCATCTGCATCTTGCTGGAAGTCACTCCGCTTTGTTGACGTTGCGTCTGCTGTAACGAGACGAATGTCAAGATGATCTCCAGGCTGTCTGTGAACCATCGAGATTTGGCTTCTTTTTCTGATGGAGCCTGGTGGGAAGGTATGGTTCCCTTTTTGTTTGTGCCCCTGGATTGTATACAGGGCTTGATGTGATCTTACCTGTAGGGCAGAAAATTTCATTTCATTTCATTTTTTATTTCTTTCCGCGATACTCTATCATTTCAGCTTTTTATATCGCGAAGGTCGCGATTGCCCAATCATTTCGGCTATTTTTCACGGTGCCCAATCATTTCGGGTATTTGTTTTATTTACTCGCTGCTTTTTATTGCGAGTTGCCCAACCATTTCGGCTATTTTGTATGCATACATTTTTACTTGCTGATTTTGTCGCAAGTTGCCCCATCATTTCGGCTCTTTCGTATGCATTTGTGGCTCGCTGGCTTTTCGCCGCAAGTTTGGGATTTGATACCGATTTAGGCATCAGCATCGCTACAACTGGGATATTGCCAGGAGCGAATCATCATTTGCCCTTGTCGATGTCAAACAAAGGTGGCTTAGCGAACAGGGTTAGGATTCTGTCGACTAAGGCTTTTGACTTCATGAGCCGTAAGGGTCTCATAAAAGGTATTTCTCCCTACGAGTCATGAGGATCTCGTAAGTGCATTTTCTTCTTAGGAATCATGAGGATTCCTAAGTGTATGTGCTCTCTTATAAGTCGTAAGGATCTTACAAGAGTGTTTTCTCCTTATAAGTCGATAGGACTTACAAGGGCTGTCCACTGTGTGAACATATCCCGAGTCTCTGGTGGGACTTTGTTAGGGAAATATTTATTCATGCCCGTGGATTGTATACAAGGGTCGAGACGCTTGTAGGGCAACATTGGAGATTGTGATGGCTTAAGAACAGGTTCAGATCCCCGTAGCTTAAGGCATTTGAACCCTATGAGCCGTGAGGGTCTCAAAGGGGAATTCTCCTTACGAGTCGTGAGGATCTCGTAACTGTAATTTCTCCTTAGGAATCGTGGGGATCCCTAAGTGTGTTTCTCCTTTGTGAGTCGTAAGGATCTCATGCGGGTGGTTTCCCCTTACAGGGTCGAGAGGACCTTGCAAGTGTCTTTTAACGAGATTGTGCCCTTTCGGGTTTTCACAAAACTCGCCGGTAGTCCTGTTGTTTTTACTCACGGAATCCTTTCGGTTTTTCATCCGTGCACATCTTGCTTGTGGGCGTACCTTTTTTTTACCACGTCAGCCTGGCGATGCCGCGGGTTTGTAGTAGTTTAAAGACGTTTCGGTCATAGGTCCGAGATTTTTCGGGCAACGTACAATTACGCAGCTAAATTTTCTCGCAAATCTTCGCATCTTTTGTGTCGGAGGTGGATTCCTTGAAGAGAGGGCTGAGGGCGATTTCTTCGTCAGAGTCGCTTCCAAAGGTGATAACTTGCAATCCCTTGGTGTCGACTATGTGACAGTTGCCGGCGGCTCTTTTGCGCTCATCTGTCGTGCTTTTCTGTTCCCGATGAGCCTTGCGCTTCACTCGTTGAACGTGTTGTCGGTGTGCAACATATCCCTGCCACCAGTTTTTAAAAGCTATGCACTCCTCGGTAGGGTGTGCAATCCTCTGATGGTATAAGCAGAAGTTAGGATGTATGTCCGCTTCATCAAGATGCATACCACCAGGAGAATTTCCTCTGAAAGAGGGAAGCTTCATTCCCATCGATATGGCTTTGGTGAACCTTTTCCTTGCCTTGAACCCGCTTTTATCTGTCGTGGGCTTGCCTCGGTCTGGTTGGGGTGTTTTACCCTTTTCGTCCAGTCGCCGGCATTTGGCTTTTTCAAATATAGCCATTTCGCGCTCTCGATCAGCTTTGATTTTCAGAAGAGCTTCGTTCAGGAATACATCAATCATTTCGTCTGATGGTCCTAGAAGTTTCGGCTCAGGATCTGCCCCCAATTTCTCTGTTTCAGGAGCTTCTTCACCGTCTATTAACGAATGAGAGATCACATAGCAGCTTGCCACATAATCCTCAGGTTCATCCGACGAGACTTCTCCATTGTCGTCATCTCCGTCCTCAAGGACGTGGCTGAGAAATTCTTAGAGTGTGACTGGAGTCCGCGCTTTCTGATTATATTCTTCCAACGCGTCAATATGTTTTTTCAGGTCCATGTGCTTGCTGTTGGGGTAAAAATTTACACCCCGGTTGACCAAGTCAAAATCAAAGTCAACCCCAAGCCAAGTGGGCCCAAGCCCAGATCCAGTGGGCCCATGCCCGGGTCGAGCCCGAACATGAAGCGGCCGGCCTCCCCCATGCCAAGATAAAAATTTTGTAATAAATAATTTTGTTGTATTTATTTTATTTTATTTTATGGATAAATATAAGAAAAATAGGCATAAAGCCAAATTTTTGTAAAGCCCATGGCTTATGTGCAAAAAGAAATGGCACATGAGCCATGAGATAGGCAAAATACCATTTTGTGAAGCCCAAGGGGCTATGTGTAAAGTGTATAGCCTATAAAGGCAAAGATAATGAAATATCTCAAGAACTTTTTTTCTCTCTCTAAAAAATTTTCCAGATCTGAGATCTTTTCTTCTTCTTCAAGGTTCCAAAACCCTCTTCTTTCTCTTGAATTAAATCAAGAGTTTTACTCTTCTTTTTATAAAACAAATTAGTTTTTCACCACAAAACCCACAAATGGGAACTTGGATCTATCATTAGATCTAAAAAAAGAAGAGATTTTTAGATCTCACATCTCTTGAGCCAGCCAACAGAGGAGGAAGAAGAAGAACCCATTTCCTCAACCAAAATATATTTTCTTTTTCAGGAGTTTAACTCCACTAATTTCTCTTCCGGGAGTTTCTGGGGCTAAAAGCCCTCTTTTCCTCGCCGGCGCGCTAGCGCTCGAGCGCAAAGCGCCCACGTGCTGACACGTGGCGCGTTTGCGCTCCAGCGCACTGCGCGCGAGCGCAAAGCGCCCATGTGCCGACACGTGGCGCGCGCGCTTGCGCTCCAGCGCACTGCGCCCGAGCGCAAAGTGCCCATGTGGCGCACGCGCTTGCGCTCCAGCGCAGTGCGATTGAGCGCAAAGCGCCCACGTGCCGACACGTGGCGCGCTTGCGCTCACGCGCACTGCGCCCGAGCGCAAAGCGCCCATGTGCCGACACGTGGCACGCGCGCTTGTGCTCACGCGCACTGCGCTTGAGCGCAAAGCGCCCACGTGCCGATATGTGGCGTGCTTGCGCTCAAGCGCACTGCGCCCGAGCGCAAAGCGCCCACGTGCCGACACGTGGCGCGCTTGCGCTCAAGCGCACTGCGCCCGAGCGCAAAGCGCCCACGTGCCGACACGTGGCGCGCTTGCGCTCAAGCGCACTGCGCCCGAGCGCAAAAGCGCCCACGTGCCGACACGTGGCGTGCTTGCGCCCGAGCGTCCAGCGCTCATGCGCATAGCGCCCACGTGCCGACACGTGGCGCGCTTGCGCCTGAGCGCACAGCACCTAAGCGCACAGCGCTCAAGGCGCTAGCCCCATGCATACTTTGGATGTCTTTTCCCCCCTTTTTGTTTATATATACATGAATATATATACATATGTATACATATGTACACATACACATACTCCGCAACATTCTCCCCCTCAAAAAATTTTTGGGCCGGGGCGCTGCCCCGAACCCCGCAAGGGGGCTGCTAGCCCCCTCGACCCCCAGTCCGCTATCCGGGTAGCGGGACCCCCGTAAAAACTCTGCGTGGTTCCCAATATATCCAAAACCCTCTTTGAAAACAAAACACACGCACACTGCACATTGAGTTCGCATGACTAGTTTAACCCGTTAATCGGAGGTTCCCTCGCCCCAAAGGCGAGGGGTAATTAACGGCAGCTTAGTCCGCAGCTGCCGGAGATTCGGATCCCCATAATCATTAAACTCCGGCCTACCCTAGGCAGGGGGAATCTGTAGTACGCCTGAGAAGCGTGCGCGTATTCCCATCTCAATGGGGTGACGAGAAACACCCTACACTTGCCACCATGCTTCGCAGGCTTTTTGGTCTTCTTCTTCTTCTTCGAAGACTTTGACGACTGGGTGTTGGCGTTTTGACTATCACTACCAATTTTTGGAGTTGGGCGCAGCTTCAGCATTCCATTGATGACTTCGGGTTCCAGCGGACTTTTCCATTTGATCGCCGGGCATGTTTGGAGATCTTTCAGCATTCTTTTCGTTTTGGCTGAAAGAGCGATCTTCCATGGAGCTTCTTTGACAAAAGAGCACGATGCCCCCGGTGTGTCCATCTTTTTTGGATCATGTAGTTGTGGCGGGTTGATCATCCAGTTTTCAGACAGCACGAATTTGCCCAGTTGGTATTGGTCTTCAATCCAGCCTTTGAAGACGAAGCAATCTTTGATTGGATGGCTTACTGCTTGGTGGTAAGGGCAGTAATTAGGATTGTTGACATCACCAGGCTGCAACGGACGTTTTGGATCCGGCAGATTAATGAGTCTGTTGCGCACTGCCAGCTCGAACAGTCTCCTCGTTTTATCTCGAGGAAACGAGTAAGGACGTCCCAGACTCTCCTCGAGGGATGAGCGTGAACGCACGTTGTTTTGACGAACAACCGGCTTTAAGTTGCTCGGTTGTTGTTGAGTATTGGCGACGAAGGTCACTTTCCCTTTCCCTTTTTCATTTCGAGATTCCAGCTTCAAAAAGGAAGGCCTGTGGCCCATCTGGTCCATTTGGGCCAGCTTGTAAATCAAGGCCTGGAAAGTAGTTGGCCTGAAAAACATCATAAATTGGGAAATGGTCTCCTGAGGGTCGAGAGTACCCACGAACATGCCTACCACAGGTGCTTCTTCAATGCGCTGCTCGCATTTCGACCATAAATTTCGCCATTGTATTGCATACTGGACCTATGTTTCTCCAGGCTTTACCCTGGCATTGATCAATGCCTTTATTGGGGTGCGTTCACTAGCACTCACGAATCGCTGGGTGAACAGCAATTCCATCTCTGTAAAAGTTTTGACTGAGTCGTTGGGCAGCTCCGAATACCATTCAAAGGCCGTTTCCGCCAAACTGCCGATGAACTGACGAAGTAACAATTTGTCGTCACCTCCGGTAATGCCGCAAAGAGCCCTGAACTGAGTGACATGTTGATGGGGATTGCCTGTCCCCTTGTATACGTGAAACTTATGAATCGTGTATCTTGGCGGATACTTGATCTGATCGTACCACCCTGGATATGGTCGTCCAGTTCTGACGACTTGGCCAGTTGCTTCATTTGCTTGATGAGCCCGTATTTGCTGAGCTATATAATCATCCAGGGTAGCTTTTGAGATGGTCTCCTCTTTGGCTGCTGAACAAGCCGAAAGGGGATTTGACGTCTCCGTTCGGTCATCTTCGAGGGTAATCGGAGGATCTTCAGCTGGAGGGTCCGGCTGGATCATCATGCCCACCATGTCTTGGAATAGAAGGGCCATTTGTTTTATGTTGGCCGCTTGTTCCGCAGCCTCTTTTTCTTTCCTCTCGAGCATCCTTCGGAGGAATTCAGCATCAGTTTCTTGTTCCTGACGCTGCTCTGAGGATGTCTCCGGGCTTGCTTTCGGTCCCGTGAGTGCGGCCATGGCTATTAGCATCTCTTGGAGCTTTTGTTGTTGTTGCTCCTGAGCCTTAGTCACTGATCGCGTAAGCGGTCGATGACCTGTGGAGATACGGCTATCATCTTTTCCGGATGCCATATAGACGGTATGCACCACCATGCCCCCAGACTTAGGGCGTTTAGGCTCAGTGCCCTTGACATTTGTCGCAGACACGGGGATCTTCTCCGGCCTTCTCTTTTTGTGGACTGGTGACGTTGAAGGGGCCGTTGCAGCGGGCATCCAGGTAGACAACACCTTCTGTGGTACGACAGAGTGGTCCTTCTCTTGCCGAACCTTTATCTTCTTCGGTTGGCGGGAGTAATCTTGATCAATCACCGAGTCTTGGACTTGACGCCAGACCTTGTAAATTTTAGAGGACGGCCGCTGAGGGGGCTGTTCCAGCTTCACCTTTGTAACGTTTTCCATAGGTAGAGGAGATCTTTTCAGCACAGCGGTCGAAGAGTTCTTGCAGACCCTCCTGAGTGGTTCAAAGCTGTTCCCAGTTGGAACAACAGCATCAACTTCTACAGTTGGAGCTGGCGGAGTCAGTCCAGAGGGTGAACTGCCCCCAGCTTTCCTCACTCGGCACCAGTGGCGACGTCGAGCATGTCGTGCGGCCGGGATCACCTCCGCTGTTGGATGAGCTTCTTCATGCCCCCTGCTTTGAGGAGAGGTTGTTATTGGTGCTAGCCTGTCGAAGACTGACGTCCATTGAGAGGGGATAGTCAGTCTTGCGAAGGTCGACTTTCGAACAGGGGAAGCAGCCTTCGTAACTTCGCGTGGAGTAGGAGCTGAAATGGCCAGTCTTGTGAAGACCGACCCTTTAGCAGGAGAAGCCGCCTTGACGATTTCAGGAGCAGGAATGGCTATCAGCTTCGGGATGGCCACTTCAGGTATCGCGGGCTTTTTCATGGGCCCACTTGAGCTTTGGCCCAGTCTGCTGAAAACTGAGGCACTAGAATTGGGCGACCCGTTGAGAGGGGCCGCGGTAGTCGTAAGCCGATCAAAGACCGACTTCTTTGGAGCTTCATGCAACGACATTTGAACGTTGAAGCTCGTTGGTGGGATCATGGTCCCGAAGAATAGCTCAGTGATGGCTTGGGTTACTTGTTCCACCGGCATTGTGAAAAGCGAGGCCGCTTGGGGCCCGTAGGTTACTCCTCCAGATGAGGCGGAACGGGAGTTGTTGTTGCAGCTAGAACAGTTAGAGGCCATTGATGTTCCTTTTTCTGCACGGGAGCAAAACTAAATCTTAGTACCTCGAACCCAAGGGCAACCATATCAAACCGCTATTCGTTCGCGAACACGACACACGAAGAGTGGAGTGGAAAGAGGAAAAGGTCCCACCGGGGGTGCCGGAATCTGTTCTCCGCCGAAAGACGCGACCGGGACGTTGGGACGTCTGGCCTGAATTTTGGGGGGCAGATACTATTTAGTTTTATCCGTCCACCTCTCCGAAAATGCCAAGTTGATTTATGGCACTATGTATCGAAGGTTTAGACGGATGTGGCCGATGTAGCAGACTTCGTCAGATTCCCCCTCATTGTGAGGGGTTTTTGATTGTGGGGACGCTCTTTCCCACAGGCGCAAACCCCTGCAGTTAATTACGCTACCGCATCGCGGTAACCACTTTCTCCTTCTCCAGATGGTCACTTCGTGTCGTGTATATTTGTTTTATTTTCGGTTGCCCATGGATTGTATACGGAGACTAATTTATGTTGTCGCCCGTAGGGTGTGGATTAGTCCAAATCCGTATTTTCTTAGATTTGGGTTTGGAGGTTGGGTTTAAGGATACGTTAGTCTCATTTGAGATTAAGATCAACTTAAACGTTTGTTAAGGATACATTAGTCTAATTTTATACTAAGATCAACTTAACAGGATCATTTAGATCCAACAAAAGAGCATTTGGGCCATATTGTTTAGTTTAGGGACATTGCGGTCGATTACCAGTTTAAGGACATGGTGGTCCAAGGTTAAGGACATCATAGTCCATGGGCTTAAGGACCCCACAGTCCAAGGTTAAGGACATCATAGTCCATGGGTTTAAGGGGACCTCACAGTCTGAGGTTAAGGACATCATAGTCCGTGGGTTTAAAGGACCCCATAGTCCGAGATTAAGGACATCATAGTCTGTGGGTTTAAGGACCCCACAGTTCAGTTTAAAGACGTCATAGTCTATGGAATGTATGGTTGTCGGGACCCATCACCTCTCTGAAGACGTTGAAGGATTACAACGACAAATATCAGAGGAGTAAAGAGATGTACCCTTGAACCAATTTTGGTTGAAAGATTGTAGTCTAATTTGGGGCTAAGATCTGTAGAAAGATTTATGAGCATATGGACTCAATTAATCTGAATGAGGGGTTTATAGCCAATTTGGGCTCGGCCTACTCAGTTAAGATGTTTAAACATTTAACAATGCTGAGCATTTATTTGGATTCTGACAGTATATCTGTTTTTTATTAAATGCTGAGCATTCATTCATAGCTCTGGGGCTTATTAAAGTACAATTTATGTTCTATCAGCTCAG
This sequence comes from Agapanthus africanus, assembly GCA_030015575.1. Classification (NCBI taxonomy): domain Eukaryota; kingdom Viridiplantae; phylum Streptophyta; class Magnoliopsida; order Asparagales; family Amaryllidaceae; genus Agapanthus; species Agapanthus africanus. The sequence continues at coordinate 438,322,316 of JASDDO010000004.1, forward strand.
CACATGGTGTACTTGGCGCTTTGCGCCAATCAAAGAGCGCAGTGCGCTTCGCCGAGTAGCACACACGTGAGGGACACGTGGTGCGCTTGGCGCTGGGCGCTAGTCTATAAGCGCATTGCGCTGATTTATGAGTGCAAAGCGTTATTAGTTCAGTGGCGCACACGTGAGGAGCACGTGGTGCGCTCGGCGCTGAGCACCAGATCAGGAGCGCTAAGATGCTTCTTTTAAGTAGCGCACACGTGAGGAGCACGTGGCGAGCTTGGCGATGAGCGCCAGATAATGAGCGCAGTGCGCTATTTTGGAGCGCTAAGGCTCTGCAAAATTAAGAGCGCCATGGCTCTGCAGCGCTTTGCGCTAGATCTGGAGTGCTGAGGCTCTTCTTTTATGCAACTTAGATCGGTTTGCACCCTGAGAATTAAATTCTCTTTTTATAAGAGACTTTGTCTCAAGGTTTTAAGAACAAAGTTCTTACTCTGTAGGAAATGTTTCAATCTCTTATGTTGATGAAAGACTTTGCCTTTATGAATTTGTGATCCTAAGAGAATTGAATTATTCTCCCCCTCTCTTATAATGAGATGTTCATGATCTCTTTGTGAAAGACCTTAGTCTTATAGATCTATGATCTGTGAGAAGAATTATGTTCTTCTTCTTTTATGATGAGATCCTTTGATCTCTTTGTGAAAAACTTTTGTCTTATAGATTTATGATCTTTTAAAGAAGTGAATTCTTCTTTTGAAATTAATTATGAGATGTTTCATCTCTCTGTTCATCATCATTTTTTTTTACCTTGAAGAAAAATCTTCTTTCTCTGAGAGCTTGGCTCTTCTCTTTCAATTTTCTCAAAGTTTTATGGGGAGGTTCCTCTGTATTTCTCTCTTTTTTTTGAGACTTGAAGTCTTGAGGCCTTTATATAGAGCAAGCTGATTTGTTTAATCAGTTAAGGAGATCTCCTCTCCAATTGATTTGGGAATTTCCCTACCGTTGGATTTTTGATCCAAGGGCTTCTGATTTACAGAAGGCAATTTTCTTGTTTTTAACAAGATTGGGAAATCTTTCCATACAGAATTTATTCTGTACTTTTGGTGATTTTTAATTACCATTGGATCGTTGATCCAACGGTGCTCTGATTTACAGAGCACAATCTTGTTGTTTGGAAAGATTTTGAGAAATCTTTCCTTAACAGAATTTAATTCTAATTAATTAATAATTTATCATTATTATTGGATTTTTGATCTGACGGTGGGGAGCTTTTAGTTCCAGCGCTAGCGCATCCGTGCTTTGCACGTGGTGCGCTGCTTAGAGCGCAGCGCACCTAGCGCTAGCGCACATGTGTTTTGCACTCAGCGCTAGCGCATCCGTGGTTTACACGTGGTGCGCTGCTTAGAGCGCAGCGCACCTAGCGCTGCTTCATTTCAAAATTTGAATTTTGAACAGAGCTTTGCTCTGATTGCGGGAAACAAACACGCCCTCTGTTTTATAGCCCCACAGCGCCCCCAAGAGTCCAATATTCGCTCGTTCCTTCTAATACTGTACCGCCACGCGGTGGATATCCCGTCTTTCTCGGCGAACCGAAGTCGGAGCGACGCGGCTCTTCTAAACGCTTCGCCTCCCCCATGCGTTCCTAACACGTGTCACCCACGACGGTGACTCTTCCAGATGTTCGCACACCTGGGAAGGTTAGATCGAACCTTATAAAACCGAGTAGCTACCCTGCTCGGTCCATCCTTGGCTGAAAATCTATTACCCCATGACGCCAGGGATCAAAGCCCTCATCAAGAGGCCAGCAAGTAGCTACCCTGCTCGGTCCATCCTTGGCTGGTAATCTCTTACCCCACAACGCCAAGGATCAAAGCCCTCATCAAGAGGCCACCAGGCAGCTACCCTGCTCGGTCCATCCTTGGCTGGTAATCTCTTACCCCACGACGCCAAGGATCAAAACCCTCATCAAGAGGCCACCGAGCAGCTACCCTGCTCGGTCTATCCTTGGCTGGTAATCTCTTACCCCACGACGCCAAGGATCAAAGCCCTCATCAAGAGGCCACCGGGAAGCTACCCTGCTCGGTCCATCCTTGGCTGGTAATCTCTTATCCCACGACGTCAGGGATCAAAGCCCTCATCAAGAGGCCACCGAGCAGCAACCCTTCTCGGTCCATCCTAGGCTGGTAATCTTTTACCCCATGATGCTAAGGATCAAAACCCTTATAAGAGGCCACCGGGCAGCTACCCTGCTCGGTCCATCCTTGGCTGGTAATCTCTTACCCCACGACGCCAGGGATCAAAGCCCTCATCAAGAGACCACCGAGCAGCAACCCTGCTCGGTCCATCCTTGGCTGGTAATCTCTTACCCCACGACGCCAAGGATCAAAGCCCTCATCAAGATGCCACCGGACAGCTACCCTGCTCGGTCCATCCTTGGCTGGTAATCTCTTACCCAACGACGCCAAGGATCAAAGCCCTTATCAAGAGGCCACTGAGCAGCAACCCTGCTCGGCCCATCCTTAGCAGGTCACTCCATACCCTCCCACGCTAAGGATCAAAGCCATCATCAAGAGGCCACCGAGCAGCTACCCTTCTCGATCCATCCTTGGTTGGTAATCTTTTACCCCACGACGTCAGGGATCAAAGCCCTCATCAAGAGGCCACCGAGCAGCTACCCTGCTCGGTCCATCCTTTGCTGGTAATTTCTTACCCCACGACGCCAAGGATCAAAGCCCTAATCAAGAGGCCACCGGGCAGCTACCTTGCTCGGTCAATTATTGGCTTGTAATCTCTTACCCCACGACGCCAGGGATCAAAGCCCTCATCAGGAGGCCACCAACCAGCTACCCTGCTCAGTCCATCCTTGGCTGGTAATCTCTTACCCCATGACACCAAGGATCAAAACCCTCATCAAGAGGCCACCGGGCAGCTACCCTGCTCGGTCCATCCTTGGTTGGTAATCTCTTACCCCACGACGCCAAGGATCAAAGCCCTCATTAAGAGGCCACCGGGCAACTCCCCTGCTCGGTCCATCCTTGGCCAGTAATCTCTTACCCCATGACGCCAAGAATCAAAGCCTTCGTCAAGAGGCCACCGCGCAGCTACCCTGATCGGTCCATCTTTGGCTGGTAATCTCTTACCACACGACGCCAAGGATCAAAGCCCTCATCAAAAGGCTACCGGACAGCTACCCTGCTCGGTCCATTCTTGGCTGGTAATCTCTTACCTCATGACACCACGGATCAAAGCCCTCATCAAGAGGCCACCAAGCAGCTACCCTACTCGGTCCATCCTTGGCTGGTAATATCTTACCCCACGACGCCAAGGATCAAAGCCCTTATTAAGAGGCCACCGGGCAGCTATTCTGCTCAGTCCATCCTTGGCTGGTAATCTCTTACCCCACGATACCAGGGATCAAAGCCCTCATCAAGAGGCCACTGAGCAGCTACCCTGCTCGGTTCATCCTTATCTGGTAATCTCATACCCCACGACGCCAAGGATCAAAGCCCTCATCAAGAGGCTACCGAGAAGCTACCCTGCTCGGTCCATCCTTGGCCGGTAATCTCTTACCCCACGACGCCAAGGATCAAAGCCCTCATCAAGAGGCTACCGAGCAACTACCCTGCTCGGTCCACCCTTGGCTGGCAATCTCTTACCCCATGACGTCAAGGATCAAAGCCCTCATCAAGAGGCCACCGGGCAGCTTCCCTACTCGGTCCATCCTTAGCAGGCAACTCCTTGTTCAACGATACCAAGGATCAAAGCCCTCATCAAGAGGCTATTGAGTATCTTCCTTGCTCAGTCCATCCTTAGCAGACAACTCATTGTCCAACGATGCCAAGGATCAAAGCCCTCATCAAGAGGTCAACGAGCAACTTCCCTGCTCAACTTCCTGCACGTCTTTTCCCCTCCGAACGGCGGCCAAGACAGGGACGTCTTGCCTGAGATTCGGGGCAGATGCTATTTGGTTTTATCCGTCTACCTCTCCGAAGATGTCAAGTTGATTTATGGCACCGTGTATCGGAGGTTTAGACGGATGCGGCCGATGTAGCAGACTTTATAAGATTCCCCCTCGCTTGAGGGGTTTTTGATTGTGGGGACGCTCTTCCCTGCAGGCGCAAGGCCTTGCAGTTAATTACGCTACCGCATCGCTGTAACAACTTTCTCCTTCTCCAGAATTTCACTTCGTGTCGTGGGTGTTTGTTTTGTTTGTGGTTGCCCGTGGATTGTATACGGAGACTAATTTATGTCGTCGCCCGTAGGACGTGGATTAGTCCAAATCCATATTTTCTTAGATTTGGGTTTGGGGTTTTGGTTTAAGGATACGTTAGCCATATTTGAGGCTAAGATCAACTTAAACGTTAGTTAAGGATTCGTTAGTCTAATTTGAGACTAAGATCAACTTAACGGGATCGTTTAGATCCGACAAAAGAGCATTTGAGGCTCTGTTGTTCCAGTTTAGGGACGTAGTGGTCCGTTGTATGCATGGCCGTCGGGACCCGTCACCTCTCTGACGACGTTGAAGGATTACAACGACATATATCAGAGGAGTTCAGAGATGTACCCTTGAACCAAGTGTAAATTAATTTAAAAGAGCAGCCGTGCTCAGTCAATTTAATTTGAGGACTTACGGCCAGAATTGGGCTAAGTCCAATTGAGAATGTTCAACATTTTTATTTATATTTAGCTTAGCAGGCCTTTATTAGGGCTGTAACAACCGAGCCCAATGCTACTATTTTAGTTGCTTTTTGAGCGTAGTGTGGTACTCATTTCGTTTAACCTGCTTGATTGTTTTTACTATAAATTTTACCCGGCAAAGTCATTTCTACATATAACAAATTTTGGCATCTAAAATAAAATTAAAAATATCCATCTTGGCCTACTCGACACCCCTAGCCTTGTGGTAGCATCCGTGTATCGTGTTCTCGTCCCGTTCAGTGAAACGGGCGAGTTTGGACGGCTACGCGCGCATACATGTGTCCGTTTTGGGGGTATGCCTTTTAATCATAAGACACCTAATTTTAAAATTTGGATCCCGCTTAAAATCCTATTATTTCAATTTCAGATTTTTGGACCCGACCCGGGCGCGATTTGGAAATGTTTTATTTGGCGCCAAAATCCCAAAATTTTAATATTTCGTATATTCAATTTTCCTTAACAAACCTATATATATTCTAACTGTATAATATTCTAAAATATTTTAAATCTTTTAAATAAATCACCCCAGCCAATCACAACACTCCTTTAAACCCCGGGCCCCATTCCCATTCTCTCTCTCTCTCACCGCCTCTCTCTTTCTCTATCTCTCTCTCTCTCCAATCCCCTTCTCTCTCTCTCTCCCCCCCATATCTCTCTCTCTCCCTCAAATCTCTTTTCTCTCTCTCTATATATTTATATAACCTTTGTTCCCTCCTCTCTTTTTCACGAGAAAACCCAGAGCGAAACCCACCGTCGCAGCGAGCCCTAGCCACCGCCGTCTCCTTCCTCGCCGCCGCAACCCCAACGCTGACGACACCAGCACCCTCGCCTCCTCTTCCTCGTCTCAACCATAGGCCCACTTCCTCCTCCCTTCTCCCGGTGCACCCCGACCAGACCCGCGACCACCTGCAACCCCCTGCACACCGTCGGACCGCCTGAGTTGCCGCCGGTGACCACCGTCCTCTTGTCCCCGACCTCGCACACTCCTCGGTGAGTTCCACCTTCCTTCCTCTCTCCCTTCCTTCTCTCCTTCTCCGCTAATGCATTTTTGAATCGGCAGAATCCCTACCGCGGTCACTGTAGGCCACCGCCGGAGCCCGTCGACCTCGTCGTCGTTCTCGCGTCTCCTCTCTGTAACCACAGAGCAGCACCTTGTAAGCCTCCTCTTCTTCTTCTTTATTTTTCCCTTCCTTTCTCGTTGCAAAGTTTCTTGACATTCACTGTTGACATTCTCGCCGGAATCCGGCCGTGCCGACGACGTGACCCGACATTCCAGCGAGGTACCCCAACCCGTGTGGTTCCATTGTTCGTTGTTTGGGTTCAATCCGTGAAACGTGAGCCGTCACGAGTTTCCCCGCCGACATTTATCGTTCCGTTTTTCCCGGTTCGCGACCCGTCGAGGCAAGTGCCCCTTGCTACATGCTATACAATATTTACATATATATTATGACACCCTAAACCTGTAAATTTAACTTGGTACGATCATTTCTCTTTTTCGGGTACAATATTGCATTATATCATTTTACCGTTAAACTTGGAACCTACAGTTGCAAATTGAACCTAATAACCATATTTACCTGTTTAATCACATTTTTAATGTTAACGTAGCTTATGGCATTTATCCATGTAGTTCTGTTCCATTCGGACACTCGTATGCATTTTACCTGAAATAGCTGTACTGAACCGTTACATAAATCATTGCACCTCTAAGGGTTCTTAAACTTGTTAACATGACTAAACGGCTATACTTGTCTTACTGCACCCTGGTAATCATCTCTGTGACAAATTTGATAACTGTATTGTAAATTGAATGAAACTGCCTATTACTTAATTCATTTCTTATCTCATGTTGTTGATACCCATGCTAGATTATGTAACTGATGGTGAGCACACCCACGATATTGTTTACATCTTGACTTGTCTTGCTACACATATATATATTGATATACCTGACATGGTACCGTATACTGTTGACTTGACCTGTTGTACCATGACCTGACCCGTTACCTGATCTTATGTCTAATGCCAACAAACCTGACATGTAGTCCTCATGGACCGTTACTGTTGTCTATCCAGACAAACCTGCTTTTACCTGATCCTGTGTTGGCATTAGTTCTTGATTACTAAATACCTGACTTGACATACATAACTTGGGGGTATGGGGAAATCAAAGGTGAAACCTGACTTGTAACTCAACGGTTCACTACCTGTTCTGATCAGTCTTACGGGCTAGGCCAGCCCCGGAGTGATGATGCTGACATCACTCGCCCATCCTGCTACCTATTACTGCCTAGCGGCACGTCTCGGTTTCAGCCCGAGAGTCCTTGACCGTGGTCCCGGGCATGCACGGGATACTATTGAGTTACATCGATGAATCATCAATTGATTTCAAAGACTCTAGAATAGAAAACCTGATAGAACAGTTTAGTTACCCACTGCACACTACCCTGCACTGCTTGATTCATATTATTGCTACTCTCGTTTTATTCATGTTTATATTGCATTGCCTGCTACACTGTTCATATTATATTACTTGTTAACATGACGCGCTGACGTCTGGGTTTTGCATGGCCCAGATTCTGTACCGCTGTCGCAGTCCGAGCAGGAGTACTTCAGCCAGCAGGCTGAGCTAAGAGTTCAGTAGTAGTTAGTTTTATTTCCTGCATTTACTTCCAGATGTGAGCCCGCATTATGGGACATACATTTCAGTTATTTGTATTGGATCATTTGCTTCCGCATTTATTTATTATTGACTCCTGTTATTTTGGATTATGGACATGTTTTAGATAGTGTTATTTTGTTCTTGATATCTCTACAGTCGTAATGTGACTGTGGATGGATACTTCCTACCCACAGGTAGCATGGTTGGCTATGTCACGTGCCCAATCTAGCGTACTCTGGGAAGCGGGGCGTGACATGGTTCTTTTGGTATCAGAGCCATAGGTTAGTTGGGTTGATTCTTTTGTAATTGGGTATTGTACCCAATACACGAATCAGAATGCCCGTGTTTAGGAAACATGTCCTGCCACTTTGCCGTTCACCATTCTTGAATCACATTCTTCCTGATTATATTTGTTACGATGTGCAAACTTCCTTTGCATATCGACTCAAAAAACCTGATTTCTTGTTTTCTCTAGGACTTAGGCGACTTGGGTGGAGTTAAGTAATTGTGGCTATGATACCGCGGCATAGTTACAATGCGGTACTCTATTTAAGTATCTTGGAGTTCTAGTCTTGATCTATATTTTGAATCTATCATCATGCTAATGTTGGGTGTTTTGATTTCAGGAATATGGCAGATAAGAATTTGAAGACGTACCAGAGGCGTGTGGACGAAGCCGCCATGCTTGGAGTGATAAGGGGAATGCTAGAGAATCAAAAGAGGCAGACCGAGCTGATCCAGCAGCAAACAGACTCGTTTCAGGAAGGTTTGCAGATTGTTCAGCAGTCTGTAAACAATGTTGGAGCTAAACCAGTTGACCGAGTAGGGACCGTAGCAGATTTCAGACGTTTGGGTCCGTCTACATTTACTGGTTTGGAGGAGCCGTTGCTAGCAGAGCAGTGGCTAGTTGACACAGAGAATTTGCTTATTGCGGCACAGATTCCAGATGACAAAAGAGTTGATGTGGTACGCATTCAGTTAGTGGACTACGCCCGAGAATGATGGCTTGTGGAGGAGACCCGCTTGCCCAAGCCGATCAAGTGGGCGGATTTTTCTAAGAGTTTCCTGGAGAAGTTCTTCCCGCGGACTGCACGGGAGGAAATGGAAGAGAAGTTTATTGGGCTAAGGCAGAATGGAGCACCAGTAGATGTGCATGCAGCAGAATGGACGAGACTCAGCAGATTCGCTGGACCTTTAGTTGCCAATGATGCAGACAGGGCACGAAGGTTCATGCGCAGCTTGGACGTGGACATCCAGCGGCAGATTGTCTCTTTTGGTTTGACCACTTTCTCACAGGTTCTTACGGCAGCTCGGGAACAACAGAGTTTATCTGGGTTGAAAGGGAGCTTGCAACAGACAGCAGTTGCGGCAAGGAAGCCCGCATTTGTACCTAACCGAGCTCATGGTCGCAAGGGTATTCCAGTGGACCGTCGTGGTGTAGCACCAATGAAGAAGCATGTGATCGTTGATCGAAGAAGGAGCGTGATTTGTGACTACTGCCGTTTACCTGGGCATGTGCAGAAGGAGTGTCGAAGGAGGCTGGGACTTTGTTTGGTTTGTGGAGCGGCTGATCACGCAGTTGGTGCTTGTCCGTCGAAGCTTCGTACGAGGGATGATATTCAGAAGCCTCCGCAGAAACCGTTCCAAGGACAGAAACAGCTGACTCAAGGACCTAATCAAGCTCGAGCTTTTACCTTGACAGCTGAGGAAGCTAAGGCGTCAGGAGAAGTTGTTCCAGGTACTTTACTCGTTCATGGTTTTCCCGCATTGGCATTATTTGATTCTGGTGCATCCCACTGTTTTATGTCATCCAAGTTTGTGGCTACACACTCGATTACCTGCACGACCCTGTCTAGTTTCTGGGACATACACACTGGGAATGGGAAAATCATATCTAGTAGGGAATGTAAAGATTGTACAGTTGTTGTGTGCGGACGGGAGCTTTTTGCAGATTTCTTGGTGATTGATACGGGCAGCTATGAAGTCGTCTTGGGAATGGATTTTCTTGGCACTTTCCACGCTCACATTGACTGTAGGGCAAAGAAAGTAATTTTCTAGATTCCCGGACATTCTGAGTTTACCTTCACTAGAAGAAGCAGTTCTGTCGGGCCAGTCGAGTTTAGGGCTAGGCCGACAAACAATATTCTTGCAGCAATGGAAGTTGATAATGGTGAAGAGCCGACGGTTGTTCGTAATTTTATGGACGTATTTGAAGATATATCGGGTTTACCGCCGAAGCGAGACGTGGAGTTCGCAATTGATCTTATTCCTGGTGCAGCGCCAATATCCAAAGCATATTATCCAATGGCACCAGTAGAGTTGGAAGAAGTTAAGAAACAGGTTGTTGAATTGCTTGAGAAGGGTTGGATTCGAAGTAGTAACTCGTCTTGGGGAGCTCCAGTTCTTCTAGTAAAAAAGAAGGATGGCACAAGAAGGATGTGCATCGACTATCAAGAATTAAACCGGGTGACTATTAAGAACAAGTACCATATCCCTCGCATTGGAGAACTTTTTGAGCAGCTTAGTGGCGCGAGGGTATTCTCGAAGCTGGATTTGCGATCCGGATATCATCAGGTTCGAGTGAAAGTAGAAGATATTTGCAAGACGGCGTTCCGAACTCGGTACGGACATTACGAGTACTTAGTGATGCCCTTCGGAGTAACGAATGTGCCGACAGTATTCATGGACTTGATGAACCGAATCTTTTCACCGTTCTTGGACCAGTTTATTGTGGTATTCATTGACGGTATTCTGGTTTACTCGAAGAGTTTTGAAGAGCATACTGAGCATTTGAAGATCGCACTGCAGACGTTGAGACAGGAGAAGCTTTATGCGAAGATGAGTAAGTGCGAGTTTTGGCTGGAGGAAGTAAAGTTTTTGGGGGCATGTTGTATCTGGCGATGGCATTGCCGTCGATCCAGAAAAGATTGCAGCAGTTCGAGATTGGCCGATTCCAAAGAATGTTGCTGAGATAAGAAGTTTCCTTGGATCGGCCGGATACTACAGGAGATTTGTGGAGAACTTTGCTCGTCTGGCAGAGCCGTTAACCAAGCTTACGCGCAAGGAGGTACCTTTTGTATGGATGGACGGATGTGCGATAGCTTTTGAGACGTTGAAGCAGAAGTTGATAACCGCCCCTATTTTGACCGTGCCAGACAATTCCGGAGGATTGGTGATTCACAGCGACGCATCTGGGAAAGGATTGGGATGTGTTTTGATGCAGCATGGGAAGGTTGTAGCGTATGCATCGAGACAGTTGAAGACCCATGAGAAGAATTATCCAACTCATGACTTAGAACTTACGGCTATGATTTTTGCTTTGAAGATTTGGAGAGACTAACCTTTTAGGCGAAAGGGTCGAAGTTTTTACAGATCATAAGAGCTTGAAGTATGTGTCAACACAGAAGGAGCTTAACATGAGGCAGCGTAGATGGTTGGAGCTGATGGCTGACTACGATCTTGATCTTAAGTACCATCCGGGGAAGGTCAATGTCGTGCCGGATGCGCTTAGTCGGTTACCGGCAATTCAGGTGTTAACTACGCAGAAAGAGCTCGTTGAAGATTTTCGAAGATTTGACTTGGAGGTTGTGCTACCGCGTTCTACGGGACAGTTGATGCAGCTGCAAGTACATTCGTCATTGATCGAGAATATTAAAGCAGCTCAATCGCAGGATCCTAGACTGCAAAGGTTTCGAGAGCAGGTTGAAGCCGGACTACGAACAGATTTATTGATCCACGAAGATGGTTCGTTGAGGTATGGTAACCGTTTGTGTGTGCCAAAGGGGGATATTCGTGAAGAGCTTATGAAGGAGGCACACAGTTCAGCTTATTCTGTACATCCAGGAGGCACAAAGATGTACCGAGATATTCGACAGCATTTCTGGTAGGAAGGCATGAAACGGGAGATTGCTCGCTTTGTGGCCAAGTGCTTGGTGTGTCAGCAAGTTAAGGCTGAACATCAAAGGGTTGCTGGTTTATTGCAACCACTTCCGATTCCTCAGTGGAAGTGGGAACATATAACCATGGATTTCGTGACGGCTTTACCGCGGAGTCCAAAAGGCAACAATGCAGTATGGGTAATTGTTGACCGATTGACCAAGGCAGCTCACTTTATTCCTTTCCGGGTTGATCAATCAACAGAGACTTTGGCAGAGCGGTACATGCAGGAGATTGTAAGATTGCATGGAGTACCGGTGAGCATCATGTCCGATCGTGACACTCGGTTCTTATCACACTTTTGGCGGAGTTTACAGGAAAGTTTGGGGACTCGATTAAAGTTTAGCACAGCTTATCATCCTCAAACTGATGGTCAGTAGGAGAGAACGATCCAAACTCTTGAAGATATGTTGAGGGCATGCATGTTGGACTTCAAGGGTTCTTGGGAGGATCATCTACACTTGGTGGAGTTTTCTTACAACAACAGTTTTCGGGCAACTATCCAGATGGCTCCATTTGAAGCATTGTATGGTCGTAAATGCCGTTCACCTGTTTGTTGGGATGATGTCGGCGAACGAAGATTATTGAGACCAGATTTGGTTGTGCAGACAGTTGAGAAGGTTAACGCTATCAGAAATCATATGAAGGCAGCTCAAGACCGACAGAAGAGTTGGGCTGACACGTTAAGAAGACCTTTAGAGTTTGCCGTGGGTGATTTGGTATTCTTGAAGATATCACCGACTAGAGGGGTGATTCGTTTTGGGAGTCGAGGAAAGCATAGTCCTCGATTCGTTGGACCATTTGAGATCTTGGAGCGTGTTGGTGAGGTAGCGTACCGTTTGGCGTTACCGCAGTCCTTGGCAAGTGTGCACGATGTATTTCACGTATCTCAACTCCGTAAGTATGTTCGAGATGAAACACACGTTTTGGATCATTCGGAGCTAACAGTACGGGAAGACTTGACTTTTGAGGAGCGACCGATTAAAATTGTGGATCGAAGGGAAAAGGTTCTTAAGAACAAGGTGATCCCTCTTGTGCTTGTTTCTTGGGGTAATCGCTCGCATGGAGAGTCCACTTGGGAACGAGAAGATGAAATACGGCAGAGGTTTCCTCACCTTTTCCTGTAGTTTTCTATCTTTGTATTCTTGGAATTTCGAGGACGAAATTCTTTTTGTAGTTGGGTATGATGTAACACCCGAGCCTAATGCTACTATTTTAGTTGCTGTTTGAGCGTAGTGTGGTACTCATTTCGTTTAACCTGCTTGATTGTTTTTACTATAAATTTTACCCGGCAAAGTCATTTCTACATATAACAAATTTTGGCATCTAAAATTAAATTTAAAAATATCCATCTTAGCCTACTCGACACCCCTAGCCTTGTGGTAGCGTCCGTGTATCGTGTTCTCGTCCCGTTCAGTGAAACGGACGAGTTTGGACGGCTACGCGCGCATACATGTGTCCGTTTTGGGGGTATGCCTTTTAATCATAAGACACCTAATTTTAAAATTTGGATCCCGCTTAAAATCCTATTATTTCAATTTCAGATTTTTGGACCCAATCCGGGCGCGATTTGGAAATGTTTTATTTGGTGCCAAAATCCCAAAATTTTAATATTTCGTATATTCAATTTTCCTTAACAAACCTATATATATTCTAACTGTATAATATTCTAAAATATTTTAAATCTTTTAAATAAATCACCCCAGCCAATCACAACACTCCTTTAAACCCCGAGCCCCATTCCCATTCTCTCTCTCTCTCATCGTCTCTCTCTCTTTCTCTATCTCTCTCTCTCTCCAATCCCCTTCTCTCTCTCTCCCCCCCCCCTCATATCTCTCTCTCTCCCTCAAATCTCTTTTCTCTCTCTATATATTTATATAACCTTTGTTCCCTCCTCTCTTCTTCACGAGAAAACCCAGAGCGAAACCCACCGTCGCAGCGAGCCCTAGCCACCGCCGTCTCCTTCCTCGCCGCCGCAACCCCAACGCCGACGACACCAGCACCCTCGCCTCCTCTTCCTCGTCTCAACCACAGGCCCACTTCCTCCTCCCTTCTCCCGGTGCACCCTGCTGGAGGAAGAACGCCGAGGTGCTGACCATTTCGCACTGGTGTGAGATGATCTCCGGTTGTCTTTCAGGCTTTATATGACTTGCCGTTAAGACTCTGAAGCTAGGTATTTGGCCTTTGCTTCGTTTTCTGGCATCGCGTCTGCTGTATCGAGACGAATGTAGCGGTTGTCTCTAAGTTGCCGGTGAACCATCGAGGTTTGGAACTGGGGATTTCGCCGTGGCTCCTTTTGGTGGTGTTGCGTCTGCTGTGTCGAGACGAACATCGAGGTGTTGACCATTCCGCACTGGTGTGAAATGATCTCCGGTTGTCTTTCAGGCTTTATATAACTTGCCGTTAAGACCTCGAAGCTAGGAATTTGGCCTTTGCTCCGTTTGCTTTGGCGTGTCCGAATCCTGTTGGGGGAAGGACGCTGTAGTGACATCTCGTCTGCTGTATCGAGATGAATGCCGAGGTGGAGCTGGGATTTTGCCGTTACTCCGCTTGTTTGATGATGTTGCGTCTGCTGTGTCGAGACGAACGTCGAGGTGGTGACCATTCCGCACTGGTGTGAGATGATCTCCGGTTGTCTTTCAGGCTTTATATGACTTGCCGTTAAGACTCTGAAGCTAGGTATTTGGCCTTTGCTTCGTTTGCTTTGGCGTGTCCGAATCCTGTTGGGGGAGGGACACTGTAGTGACATCTCGTCTGCTGTATCGAGACGAATGCCGAGGTGGAGCTGGGATTTTGCCGTTACTCCGCTTGTTTGACCATGGGGTCTTTCGTTGACGTCGCATCTGCATCCCGCTGGACTGTAGAGTAATGCCGTTGTTTACATTGTTTCTGCTGTAACGAGACGGATGTCGAGGTGGTCTCTAGGTTGTCGATGCACCGTCGAGGCTTGGAACTAGGGACTTTGCCATGGCTCCGTTGTTGGTGTTGCGTCCGTGCCCTGCTGGCCTAAGGAGGGACGCTGTTGTTGGTCTTCTGGGGTGCAGATGTGACCGTAGAGACTTGGCTCTCTTTCTGATGGAGCCTGGTTGGATGACATGGTTTCCTCTTTGTTTGTGCCCCTGGATTGTATACAAGGATTGTTGTGATATCGCCTGTAGGGCATGAATTTCGTTATATATATTTTTCATTTTATTTCTTCCCGCGATACTCTATCATTTCAGCTTTTATATCGCGAAGGTCGCGATTGCCCAATCATTTCGGCTATTTTTCGCGGTGCCCAATCATTTCGGCTATTTATTTTATTTTCACTCGCTGCTTTTTATTGCGAGTTGCCCCATCATTTCGGCTATTTTGCATGCATACATTTCTACTTGCTGATTTTTATTGCAAGTTGCCCCATCATTTCGGCTATTTCGTATGCATGTATGGCTCGCTTTTTTTTTTATCGCGAGTGTGGACCTTGAAATCTGGTGCCAATCTCAACATCAGCATCGCTACAACTGGAATATTGCCAGGAGCGAATCATCATTTGCCATGAAAGGACTTGGAATTTGATACCAGTTTAGGCATCATCATCGCTACAACTGGGATATTGCCAGGAGCGAATCATCATTTGCCTTGAAAGGGCTTGGAATTTGATACTGGTTTAGGCATCAGTATCGCTACAACTTGGATATTGCCAGGAGCGAATTATCATTTGCCTCTGTCGATGTTTGAAAAAAGGTGGCTTAGCGAACAGGGTTAAGATCCCGTCGACTAAGGCTTTTGACTTCATGAGCCGTAAGGGTCTCATAAAGGTATTTCTCCCTACAAGTCGTGAGGATCTTGTAGGTGTGTTTTCTCCTTAGGAATCATGAGGATTCCTAAGTGTATATTCCCCTGTAAGTCGTAAGGATCTTACTAAAGAGTTTTCTCCTTATAAGTCGAGAGGATTTACATGGGTCGTTCACCATATGGACATATCCCTAGCCACGGGTGGGACCTGGTTAGGGAAATGTTTATTCGCGCTCGTGGATTGTATACAAGGATCAGTATTGAGCCACTTGTAGGGCCATATCGAAGGTTGTGGGGGGTTTGCTTAAGCACAAGTTTAGATCTCTGTAACTTAAGACTTTCAAATCTTATGAGCCGTGAGGGTCCCATAAGAGAGTTCTCCTTACGAGTCGTGAGGGTCTCGCAAGTGTAATTTCTCCTTAAGAATTGTGAGGATCCCTAAGTGTGTTGCTCCCTTGTGAGTCGTAAGGATCTCACTCGGGTGGTTTCTCCTTACAAGGTCGAGAGGATCCTGCAAGTGTCCTTTAACGAGGTTATGCCCTTTCGGGTTTTCACAAACACTCGTCGGTAGCCCTGCTGTTTTTACTCACGGAGCCCTTTCGGGTTTTCATCCGTGCCCATTTTGCTTATGGACATACCGTTTTTATTTTTTTATTTTTATTTTTATTGTTTTATTTTTTTTGACGAGGTTGTGCCCTTTCAGGTTTTCACAGACACTCGCCGGTAGCCCTGCTGTTTTTACTCACGGAGCTGTTTCGGGTTTTCATCCGTGCCCATTTTGCTTATGGACATACCGTCTTCTTTTTTTTGTATTGTCAGCCTGAGGATGCTGCGGCGGTAGTTTAAAGACGTTTCGGTCGTTTGCAAGTTTTATGACATTGCGTTCCATCGTTAGTTTAAGGACGTTTCGGTCCGCCGTCGCCGTATCTGAGGCGAATCTCTAGTTTACTGACTTTTCGGTCTATGGCGCTTTCTCTATGACTGAGCATGATACCCCTGGCGTATCCATCTTTCTCGGAGCATGTGGTTGTGGCGGGCTCACCTTCCAGTCTTCGGAGATGACTAACTTGCCCTGTTGGTATTGGTCTTCAACCCAGTTTTTCAAGACGTAGCAATCCTCGATCAGGTGACTTACCGTTTGGTGGTAAGGGCAATAATTGAGATCGTTAACATCGTCTGGCCGCAACGGACGTTTTGGACTTGGCAAATTGATGAGTCTGTCGCGCACTGCCAGCTCGAATAGTCTCCTTGTTTTATCTTGAGAAACGAGTAAGGACGTTTCATCTTTTCATGAAGGGGTTGCCGCTTGTTGTTTCGGCAAACAACCGGTCTAGGGCCACTCGATTGCTGTTGAGTGTTGGCTACGAGGGCTGTTTTCCCTTCCCTTTATCCTTTTTGCTCGATCCTTTGTTTGCGGGTCCGAGATTCTTTCCGGGTAGCGTGCGATTGCACGGCTGAACGTTCTCGTAACTCCTCAATTCTTTCTTTTTTGAAATGGATTCCTTGAGGAGAGGGTTGAGGGCAACTTTTTCGTCAGAGTCGCTTCCAAAGGTGATAATTTGCAATCCCTTGGTGTCGGCTATGTGACAGTCGGCGGCGGCTCTTTTGCGCTCATCTGTTGCATTTTTTTGATGTCTACGAGCTTCACGCTTTGTCCTGTTGAAGTGTTGCTTTTGAGCGATATAAACTTGCCACCAACACTTAAAGGAGTCGCAGTCTTCGGTAGGATGTATGATCTTCTGATGATATAAGTAGAAGTTAGGATGCGTCTCTACTCCACCGAGAGTATTTTCTTCAAAGGGTGGTAGCTTCATTCCCACTGATAGGGCTTTAGTGAACCTTTTCCTCATCTTGAATTTGTTTTTATCCGCAGCGGATGACTTTTGATTTGACGGAAGTGCCTCGACTCTTTGGTCTAGTAGTCGGTATTTGGCTCCTTCTAGTATGGCCATCTCACGCTCTTGATTGGGTTTGACTTTCAGACGAATCTCATTCAGGAAGACATCGATCAACTCGTCTAACGGCCGCAGAATTTCTGGTTCAGGGTTCGCCCTCGGTTTCTCGGCGCAAGGAGCCTCTTCATCATCTGCCAATGAGTGAGAGATCACATGACAAGTCGCTACGTAGTCTTCGGATTCATCTGATGAGTCTTCTCCATCGTTTTCGTCCTCCACAAAAGAACAAGCTGTCCCCATCGTGTTCTTCTTTGGAGTGTGCGGCTGTGGCGGGTTTACCTTCCAGTTTTCAGACAGCGCGAACTTGCCTTGTAGGTACTGATTCTCGATCCATCCCTTAAAGACGAAACAATCCTCGATCGGGTGACTTACCGTTTGGTGGTAAAGGCAATAATTGGGATTATTGAGATCGCCTTGCTACGACAGACGTTTTGGACTCGGCAGATTGATAAGTCTGTTGCGCATTGCCAGCTCGAACAGTCTTCTCGTTTTATTCTGAGGAAACGAGTAAGGACGTCCCAGTCTCTCCTCGAAGGATGGGCGTGGACGCACGTTGTTTTGGCGAACGGCCGGTTTTGAGTTGCTCGGCTGTTGTTGAGCATTGGCGACGACGATCGCTTTCCCTTTTCCTTTCTCATTTCGAGAGTCTGGTTTTGGAGGAGACGGTCCATAGCCCATCTGGTCCATTTGGGCTAATTTGTCGATCAAGATCTGGAAGGTGGTCGGCCTGAAGAACATCATAAATTGTGAGATGGTCGCTTGCGGATCAAGAGTGCCCACGAACATGCCTACCGCAGGTGCCTCTTCTATGCGTTGTTCGCATTTTGACCATAGGTTCCGCCATCGTGTTGCGTATTGGACCCACGTTTCGCCTGGCCTTATCCTGGCGTTAATCAGTGCTGTTATCGGGGTGCGTCCACTAGCACTCGCGAATCTTTGTGTAAACAGTAGCTCCATTTCCGCAAATGTTTTAACAGAGTCGTTAGGTAGCTCTGAATACCATTCAAAGGCTATTTCCGCTAAGCTGCCGATGAATTGGCGAACCAGCAGCATGTCGTCGCCTCCAGTGTTGCCGCATAAGGCCCTGAATTGAGCGACATGCTGATGTGGGTTCCCTGTCCCCTTATATACGTGGAACTTAGGGATCGTATATCCCGGCGGGTAACTGATTTGGTCATACCAGCTTGGATAGGGTCGTCCGGTTCTAACAATTTGCGCAGCCGCTTCATTCGCCTGATGAGCTCGTATTTGCTGAGCTATATAGTCATCCAGTGCGGCCTTGGAAATGGTTTCTTCCTTGACTGCTGAAAGAGCCAGAGAAGGATTAGATGTCTCCCTTCTATCGTCTTCAACAATGATTGGAGGGTCATCAGCTGGAGGGTCTGGCTGTAATATCATCCCTACCATATCTTGGAAGAGGAGCGCCATTTGTTTTATGTTAGCCGCTTGCTCTGCGGCTTCTTTGTACTTCTTTTCGTGGACTCTGCGTAAGAAATCAGCGTCAGTCTCTTGTTCGTGACGCTGTTCTGATGACGCATCCAAACTTTCTTTTGGTTCGGTAAGTGCAGCCATTGCAGTCATCATTTCCTGAAGCTTCTGTTGCTGCTCCTAGGTTTTTGTCACGGATCGAGTGAGCGGTCGGTGACCAGTCAAAGCACGGCTTTCCTCCTTTCCGGAAGCCATATAAACAGTGTGAACCACCATGCCCCCAGACTTGGGGCGTTTGTGCTCAGCGCTTTTACGGTTCGCCATATTCACAGGGTCTTTTTGCGGCCTCCTTTTCTTCTGAGTGATTGACGTTGAGGGAGCCGTTGCAGTGGGCACCCATCCAGCTGTTGCTTTTTTCGACTTGACAGAGTAGCCCTTCTCCTGCTAAACCTTCATCTTTTTCTGTCGGAGGAGGTAGTCTTGATCGATCACTGACTCTTGGACTTGACGCCAGACCTTGTAGATTTTAGAGGACAGCCGTTGAGGTGGCTGCTCTAGCTTTTTCCCTGGACCATTCTCCACGGGTGGAGGAGTTCTTTTCAGTACCGCAGTAGGAGAGTTTCTGCACACTTTGTTCAGCAATTCAAAGCTGTTCCCGGTTGGAACAGCAGCATCGATCCCCACCGTTGGAGCTGGCGGAGTTATCCCAGAGGGGGAGTTGCCCCCAGCCTTCCTCACTCGGTGCCAGTGGCGACGTCGAGCGTGTCTTGCGGATAGAGTTGGTTTAGTCGTAGGGGTGACCTCTGTTGTTGGATAAGCTTCTTCATGCCCCCTGCTTTGAGGAGAGACTGTTATTAGTGCTAGCCTATCGAAGACTGACACCCGTTGAGAAGCAATGTCTAATCTGTCAAAGACAGACCTCTGGGCAGCTTTGATGACCTCGCCTGGAGCAGCAACTGGAATGTCCAGCCTTGTAAAAACTGACTTCTTGGAAGGAGGAGCCTTTCCAATGATTTCGTCCGCTTGAGCCGGGATAGCTATCCGCTTTGGGATGGCAGCTTCGGGTATCGCGAGTTTGCAGACGTTCTGGCCCAGTCTGTTGAAAACTGAGGTATTGAAGCTGGGCGACCCGTTGAGATGGGTCGCGGCAGTGGTAAGCCGATCAAAGACTGACTTCTTTGGGGCTTCTTGCAACGTCATTGTGGCATTGAAGCTCAACGGTGGGAGCATGGTCCCAAAGAATAATCCAGTGGTAGCTTGAGTTACTTGCTCCACTGGCATCTTGAAAAGAGAGGCCGCTTGGGGCCCGTAAGTCACTCCTCCAGCAGGGACGGAGCGAGAGTTGCAGTTGCAGGTAGTGCAATTTGAAGCCATTGATCTTCAGTTTTCTGCACGGAGCAAGACACCAAATCTTAGTACCTCGAATCCACATGCAACCACAGCAAACTGCGATGTGTTCGCGAACACGACACACGAAGTGTAGAGTGAAAAGAGGAAAAGGTCCCACGGGGCGTGCCAGAATCTTTTCCCCTCCGAACGGCGGCCAAGACAGGGACGTCTTGCCTGAGATTCGGGGCAGATGCTATTTGGTTTTATCCGTCTACCTCTCCGAAGATGTCAAGTTGATTTATGGCACCGTGTATCGGAGGTTTAGACGGATGCGGCCGATGTAGCAGACTTTATAAGATTCCCCCTCGCTTGAGGGGTTTTTGATTGTGGGGACGCTCTTCCCTGCAGGCGTAAGGCCTTGCAGTTAATTACGCTACCGCATCGCTGTAACAACTTTCTCCTTCTCCAGAATTTCACTTCGTGTCGTGGGTGTTTGTTTTGTTTGTGGTTGCCCGTAGATTGTATACGGAGACTAATTTATGTCGTCGCCCGTAGGACGTGGATTAGTCCAAATCCGTATTTTCTTAGATTTGGGTTTGGGGTTTTGGTTTAAGGATACGTTAGCCATATTTGAGGCTAAGATCAACTTAAACGTTAGTTAAGGATTCGTTAGTCTAATTTGAGACTAAGATCAACTTAACGGGATCGTTTAGATCCGACAAAAGAGCATTTGAGGCTCTGTTGTTCCAGTTTAGGGACGTAGTGGTCCGTTGTATGCATGGCCGTCGGGACCCGTCACCTCTCTGACGACGTTGAAAGATTACAACGACATATATCAGAGGAGTTCAGAGATGTACCCTTGAACCAAGTGTAAATTGATTTAAAAGAGCAGCTGTGCTCAGTCAATTTAATTTGAGGACTTACGGCCAGAATTGGGCTAAGTCCAATTGAGAATGTTCAACCTTTTTTTTTATATTTAGCCTAGTAGGCCTTTATTAGGGCTCTGCCCCTGCACTGCATTTTATTTTGGCCTGTAAGGCCTTTTTGATTTGGACTCTGTCCCTTTTAATAGTGCATAGCACTTTTGTTTGGTCTGATAGACCTTTGTTTGGGCTCTGCCCTTGATAATGCATTGCATTAATTAGTCTGACAGAGTGCCACGTAGCTTGTCAGGTGCTTTACGCCAATTGAGGAGCGCAAGGCGTAAGTCCATGTGGAGATAACACATGTCACGCTCAGGAGAGCGCAAACGCAGTGCGCTGCGCCAGTGTGCTGCGCTGTTGCGCTGCTGACACGTGGCGCGCTCTGGTGAGTTGCGCCAATTCATGATAGCAGTGCTCTGTTTTTAGA
Source organism: Agapanthus africanus (assembly GCA_030015575.1). NCBI lineage: Eukaryota > Viridiplantae > Streptophyta > Magnoliopsida > Asparagales > Amaryllidaceae > Agapanthus > Agapanthus africanus. The sequence goes on from JASDDO010000004.1 coordinate 438,343,427, forward strand.
AGCGCATAGCGCAGATCATTATGGGGATGACACGTGGCGCTCTCTGGTGGCTTGCGCCAACCCGAGAGCACAACAGTGTAGATTTTGCAAATGCAGGGCATTGTTTATTTTGATCAATTTTAGATCAAAGAAAACAAATTTTCTTGTTTTCAAAGAACCAGTGGTTCATCAAAAGGCAATGCCTTTATTATTATTATATTTTTATTGAAGATCTTTGATATTGTTCTTAGATCAATGATCTTTTTAGAAGAAATTCTTCTTTTATTCAAGATTTTTACCTTTCCTTTCTTTGAGCTCTTCTCAAAATTTTCTTTAAAGGAGTTCTCTTTGTGTTCATGTGTCTTTTGGAATGGGGGTCTAGGGGCCATTATATAGTGCCCATTAATTTGTTGAATTTGTTAAATAGATCATTCTCTGAGTGATTTGGGGAATTTTCCTCACCGTTGGATCTTTGATCCAAGAGCTTCTGTTTTATAGAAGACAATCTTCTTATTTTAACAAGAACAGAAAGATCTTACTGGAATTTTAATTCTGTTTGGCCAAACGCACCTGCGCTTGACACGTGTCGCGCAGCGCAGAGCGCAGCGCAACTGCGCTGCCGCGTGTCGCGCAGCGCAGAGCGCATCGCAACTGCGCTAGCGCAACTGCGCTGCCGCGTGTCGCGCAGCGCAGAGCGCAAGTCAGCTGCGCTAGCGCAACTGCGCTGCCGCGTGTCGCGCAGCGCAGAGTGCAAGTCAGCTGAAGCGTTACTTCTTTTGTTTTTATTTTAATTTCAAAGCAGAGCTTTGCTCTGATTGGGGGAAACAGAAGCGTCGCTTCATCTCCCGTCTTGGAATTTGAACAGAGCTTTGTTCTGATTGGGGTAAACAACGTCTTTTAATAAGCGATCCCCACCTCGACTTTGGGGCCATGGATACACCGAACTTACACCGGTCTTTGCACACCTAGCAAATGGTTGAATTCAACTCGACGTGCGGTCGCTAGATGAAAAACCGATCTCCGACCTAACGCATCATGAAAGCAGTACCGCGCAAATAAAATTTTTCTACCGCAAACAAAGAGAAAATGTGCACGCAAACAACACTGCAAATAGATTTCATTCACCAAAATCAGAGGTTTTTACAGAGGTATTATGGGCTCCCCAGTCTTACAAAATCGCCCAGGGGCTTACAAAATTTCAGCAGAAAAAGAAAATAAGGAGGCGAGGAGGTTCAAGCCTCGGGGCCGGGAAGAGCCTCGATGAGCTCTGCTTCCACCACGACAACCGGGATGGCATCTTGAAGGTCGGCGCCCACAGCAGGAGCCTCGGTGCCAGTGGTCGGGGCGACTGACTTCTCCCCAACGCTCCCACCAGGGGACTCTCCCCCTGCAGCGCTTCCAGGGGCATTCCCCTGCGCCTCATCCCCGAGGGGGTACTCACCCCGAAGCTCGCCGTCAGGAAACTCCGGCATCAGGGCCTTGATGGCGTCAAGGGCGTCGTGCCAAAAGATGGCAACGGCTCCAGCGAGGTCGGTGTAATGCTGGTCCGACTTCTTGTAGCTCTCCACCGCCTTCGACGCTCGGAGCTCGGCACGCCTCGTTCCCTCCTTCGCCGCCTCGTTCTCCCTCCGGAGGGTGTTCACCGTCTTCTTCAGGGTGGCGACAAGCACCCTGGAGTCTTCCATCTTAGCCTCAGCAGCTCGGGCGGCCTCTCGGCACTTGGCGATCTTCCGATCCCCGGCCGCCACCCCGGTCTTCGAGGGCGGCGACCCTCTCCATCGCCGCTTGCGGCTCCAGCCTTGAGCTCTCCTCCCGCGAGGAGAACTCGCCGGCGGCCTGCATCGTCGGGGAAATTTCCTCGTTCTCCATGTTGACGATGAGAGCGACGTGCTGGAGGACCTGAAGAAAACAAAGGAGGGGTTAAAAGAGAAGGAGGGCACCCAATCTTGCGAACAAAAGTTACCGAATGAGAACTTAAGTGGGGTGCGAACGCTAACCTGCACGGCCTCCTGGGCTATGGCCGCCATTTGGGCCCGGAGGGTCCCCCGAGGGATTCTGCCCCCGGCCGACCTTTCCATCTCCGAGAGCAGGCTGTCGGCGACCGAAAGCCCCGAGGGCACCTCGAAGAGAAGCTCCCGTTCATCCACCATGATCGAGGAAGCCGGGGTACGAGGCACCGTCCTATGGTACCTCTTGAGGAGAGACGCAGGAGAGCCCGTCTCGTCTCCCACCTCCAGATTCCGGGCCTTCTGCTCCCGAGCATGCTTTCGGCTCGGCGCTTGGCTGGACTCCAGGGCCCGGGGCGCGCTCGAGCGCCTGGCTGGGGCGGCCGCCGGTGGAGCCGGGGCCGACGACGGACGAAAAGGACCGGCCCCTCCGACTTTCTTCCCCTTCTTCTGCTCAACCGGGGCCGCCCGAAATTTACCTATATCCATGGGTTCTGCATAAGACAAAAACACAAAGAAAGAGTTAGCAATGCCTGAAAAAGTGGAGGAATACACAAGTCTAAACAGGTCGCCTGAAAACTCCTAACTTACCCGCGAACTAGACGGGGCTGAGTTCGGCCCAACTGAGGGCCTGCTCAGACAGCAACACATCAGCCCGGGGGAAGGGTTCCCACTCCGACACCGCCACCGTGTCGGGATCATTCGACCGCCTCACCCACGGGCAGTTGGCCCTGTGCCACTGGATTGGCACAGGCCAGTCCTCACCCTTGGGTGGCCCAACAAACAGAAACTTCTTCTTCTATTCGTGAATGGAAGAAGGTACTACGACGACCCCCGACCCGGCATCACCTCCCCGGTGTTTTCTAAAAGAGATGTACACCCATCTCGGCTCGTCCATGTGAGTGCCGGGGTGGTTTTTGTAGCACAGAGAAGAAATGAGAAGGCTCCGGCTGAAAGGGGTCTGACGTAATTTCAACCGGACCAGGAACCCAAGGAGAATCCTCCAAGAGTTCGGCACTAACTGGTCCGGGGCTAACTCAAAACAATTCAACGCCGTACTCATCTCGGGGGGAGAAGGGAAGACGCATCCCGGCCCAAAAGGTTTCCAGGTACAAAGCAATCTCCTTGCCCCGTACCTGGTCTGCTTTCTCCCCCTCCTCAGCCAGACGAAGCGAGTAGTCAGGAGGGGTGTGGAAACGAGTTCAGATGGTGGCAGGCTCATCTGCATGCCTCAGCATGGATGACGCGCCAAGAGCATCCCTAACCTGTGCTCTGGGGACCGCCCCCGTCGCGTGACCCCGGGAAGCATAACTAACCCTAACTTCCCGGGGGGGCTCCGACTTAGATGAGGAAGAAGCAGAAGAGGAAGAAGAAAAAGAAGAGGAAGCTACAGAAGACCCCCTAAACTCTTCCCGGACTATTTCTACAGACTCCTCGGTTGAAGACATCTAACCTGATCAAAAAGATGAAGTCCTCGGAAGAGAAAACGCAGGGATCCTGACCTAAAGAAAAGAACGTCGAGCTAACACCAAAGGGACGAGGAAATTATGATGAGGTATGGACCCTGAAGAGGATCCCACTTCTATTTATAGCAACCGGTGTACGCATCCTACTGCGCCGATCGTCTCCCGCCAAAACAACACTTCGCATTCGACGGCCATCAGCGCTCCACCTGTCGCACGCGCATTGGTTACATCCCATCGGGCGCGGGAACACTTACGGCCCTTCTCGTCAGCCAACCAGCGCCAGACATGTAGGCTGGCGCTTCGACGAACGTACGCACAAACCGATGCTTCCTCTTTAATGCGAGATCTCTCTCCTGATCCGCTGACGTCATCAAGAAAATATGACTAATTGCCCGGGAATATGCACCGACGATATCTTCAAATAAGAGCTTACCCCGGATGACCGGTCAGACCACTCTCGACCCGACCCATGAATTGGTCGGAACGAGAGTGGAGGGCTAATGATGAGGCTTGATACCAGTGTTTCCCCAGGTCATGACACGTGGCAGATGACGTGTCCCAGAACTTATGAGAAAGGATCAAGATCGGTACGTTGAAAGCATACCCCGGGCCTTCGACCCGAGGATGTTCCCGACCTTCGGTGACCTTCCAGACCACCCCTACGATCACCTTACAAACGACCATCGGCTCGACTCGGAGCCCTCCCGCACGCTGAGTTCCCTCGGCCCTCCAGCTTGCCTCCGAGCTATCGCATATCCAAGATACATCGGTCTCCCGCTCATTCCCGAGCGTAGCTTCCTCGGTCTCACCGACCGACCCACAGCACCAATCACAGGCACCTCCGCCACGGCTCCGCGAATCTCGCCAGACGCAAGATATCTGCCGCCCATGATCCCGCGTTCCACGCCATCACGATCCCCCATTAACGAGCATATCTCGTCATTAATGGGGAATCCCGCCTATCACGCGGGCGTAACGCCAGGGGCTTAACGGCCGGCGTGAATCTCGCGCCCGCCTGCCATAGCTGCCACTATATAAACCACACTCTCAAATGACTCAGGTAAGCCAATTTGACCCCAATAGGCCGTTACTCTACCAAAATACCCTGTCTAACTTGATCGTCAGAGGGTCCTCGGTGGCACAACCATCCCGGAACTTCCTTGCAGGTAGCTCGGCCGCAACCACATAAAGCCCATTGAGATCAACACGCTCCAGAAGGCAACCTCCAACTCAATCTCAGCCATCCATCACTGCTCGCTGCAGATCAACGGAAGGTAACATGTGAAGGAGATCAATCACAAACCATGTTGGCTATCATCTATCCATTTATGTATAACCTTGTCAACTTATTTAGATTTTATTTAGGTTGTTTCCGGTTTGGTTTTGTTCGATGAAATATAAATGTAGCTTTTTTTGTAAATAAAAAACAAAAAACCGTTGCTTGTTTATACAGATTCAAATTTAAGTTTTATGTTTTGTTGAAATTTGAAAAAGGTGAGATCCCACCATTTGTTGTAAATTTAAAATGAGATCGAGTGAGCTGATGTGACACTTTTAGCTGTTGTTATGATTATATGTTTCATAATGCAACATTCGAACCCAAAACTCACGTATTAGTTGGTCACCCGACGGGTGTGCGGCGTTGGGGGCTTGTGTTCGAGCCCCGACATGTCGGTATTTCCTCCTTCTTTTCTTTTTTTAATTAAATGTGCATTTGATCAATGAGGAATCTAGATCCGCCGCAGGAAATATTATTATTATTATTATTATTATATTTTGATAGCCATCGGTGGTGTTCATCCATTAGTAAATCAATTATGGATTGCAAAAGTTCTAGTACAGGTTTCAGGCAACCAAAAATAACGAGGACTCCACGTTGGTAGCAGCGGCAGCAAAACACATTTGTCGCAGCAACACCAACATCGATTCACAGTAGCAACATCAATTCAAGGTATCAGCATCAACAAATCACGCTCAAAGTATCGATATCAACAACCTTCTTGACACAGCTTCTATACCACCTGGCAAAAACAGCAGCATCGACGCCACAAACGAAACAACCCTCTCGATGGTCTTCACCACAAAATGGAACACCCCATATCCGAGCAGCCCGTTGCAACAAATATTACAAAAGTTTATTATATGCATGCATTTGCCCGCGTCAAAATTTCCATAATCCCTATTATTTAATGTAAAATGAGGAAATAAGAGAGAAAAGAAAAGCACAAGATTCATTGGAAACTATTGACAACCCTACAAGCTATACGAGCAATCATGCATCATGAGACTTATATTTAGTATTAGTTTTTTGCACTTGGCACGCAGGTGGAAAATTGAAGGAAAAAATAGGATAGTAAATATTGTTTAAATCCAACGAGTAATTGGAAAGTTTTGTGGCGAGGTGTTGAATCAATTCATGTGCTAATTTAAGATTTGTGTACCTAGTTAAGTTGATAGATTTAGTGCTAATTTAGGATAGTTTAATAGTTGGTAATAATTTAGAAATCTTAGATTTAAAAGCTAACATGACATGCTGATACAAAAAAATTAATTTTGTTATAAAAAAACCCTATGCCCTTAATATTTTAATTTGCTAACATGAAGATACAAAAAGATTCCATTTTGTGACAAAAAAGCCGGTGACTTCTTATTTTAATTTGCTATTAATTTATTATTTTAGAATATTTGATATGATTTAACTGATTAGATATGATATGGTATATGATTTTTTCTTTAGAAAGTTAGAATATTTTAATATGATGCTTGATTAATTGTGTGATGGAGAAACTGGATTTTAAGGCATTTGTTTTCAAAATTTGATTACTTAATTGATTGTATGAAGGGTGTTAGATTTCGTATGCCTAAAAACAAAACAAAAAGAAGAAGAAGAAGAAGAAGAAGAACAATTTGTTTTAAAAAGTATATCGATAAGACAACATGCATGCATATGGTTCTCAAAACATTTTCCATTTCACACATAAAATCAAGGGCAACAACAAAGAAATTTAAGAGCTCACAAAATCACCAGAGATATTCCTCCATGTGTTCATACACTACCACAACACCCCATGTGAGGAAATTATATATATGAACACACATAAAGCCATTAATTAGCATCTGCTTTCTCCTTGGACTATCTGATTTCACATATATAAGATGTGTACAAATTATAATGCTATTTACTTATGGAAATAATGCAGATATTGAACCTTGGCCATCTAAATATTCATATCATAAAGATTTGTTGTCTTTATGTTGGAGCCAAGTTAACTTGATCTTAAGAGTAATTCTATCAATACCACTCTACAAGTTGCATCTCCTAACCAGTCATTTTCGTGGTTATGCGCCGCTTCATGTTTTTTTCGTTTGATGAAAATGTACTTTGAACGTAACGCGTAATCATATTAAACATAAAGAAAAAGGATGCCTTCGACCTAAACACGAGAGTGTTTTGATCAGCTCGGATGACTTTGTCGATCGCCAAAAACGAGATTGCTTTCTCAAGGAGTCCGTAAAGTAGTGAGTCAAAATATATCTTGAAATGGAAGTTTGACTCAACTCTCCGCTTAAAGTTATTTTTCAATGGTTTTTAAAGTCTTCTCTTGATAAAACAAGGCTAAAGTGAGCATCAAAGGACTTTTGATAAGAAAACTTGATGCTAATGTTGATCTAGATCTAAAAGCAAAAGAATTTACAATTTCACCTGATCAAAAAAGAAGAAATATATGCACCAGCATGGACAAAAGTTTCTGACATGCCCCATAAATTTTACAGGTCAATTCACTTGCGGTCCTTGGTCCTAACCCCTGTGTCATTTTGCCCAAATCTAAGATTCCATGAGCCTTTTTTTTTATTACCTTATTCCAACCAACAAGAAGGTTTAAATATTAAAATATAAAAGGGAAGAATTAGTATAACCATTTTTTTACTTTTTAATACTCTTATATTATCATTATCAAGTATTGGCAGATAACTGCTATATTTAGTAGGTAATCCGATAACTGCAAATAATTGCTGCATTTATCAGATGTAGGAATTTACATAATTGCTATACTTAGCAGATAACCAGATATAGCAGTATACATGTTTTACTTCTTGCAACGTCTCCACCCTCACATGCACACAGGAATCCTAGTCATTTTCTTTTGTTTCTCTGTTGTGTGCAAATACACCCAAGCATGATTCTGTTATACATTTTGCCATTAAATAATTGCCGTTATATACCTTATGGAAGGAATCTTATAACTCCTCTCATGCTTTGCTCTTGCCCTTTTTGGACCGGAATAGAAAGATAAATCGTTCATTCCGAAACAAAACAAAATATTTTTTGTTGGGCTGTAATAGAAACATACCCAACATCATCTAAAAGCATCAACATCCATTACATTCATCTCGACAAAAAATTCCTATCCATGCCGAACGTACTTCCTTCAACCGGATCGCTTAAGCCTGAAAGCGATATTCATATTTCACAGGACCATCCTATCCGATCCGATCCTACTAAAATTCTAGAATCTTGAAAATTTACATGCAAAATCTTACCAAGACAACCCATATTCCCAAGGGGTTTAATGCAAAACTCCCTCTGTGTCCTCTTCCTCCTCTAGATCGATTTGGTAAACAACTCCTGCTGCTCCTCCTTCAAAACACAACAAAAGCTCTGCTCTCTGCTCTCTCTCTCTCTCTCTCTCATAGAAAAATAAACCCCCCACAAAAATGAAATGACCCATCACTCAAAAATCACAGCCATGAGCCCCATCCTCTCTCTCCTCCTCTTTCTCTCCACCCCTCCGTTAGCTTCATCCCTGAGCCCCGACGGCATCCTTCTCCTCGCCTTCAGGTACTCAATCCTCAACGACCCACTCAATGTCCTCTCCTCATGGAACTACGACGACGCAACCCCCTGCTCATGGAACGGCGTCGTCTGCAACGGCTTCTCAACCTCATCAAACGCCTCATCCTCAATCGACCCATTCCTCAATTTCACCACCACAACCTCGAGGGTCATCAGCTTGGTCCTCCCAAGCTCGCAGCTTCTGGGCTCAATCCCTGCTGATTTAGGCTTCATCGAGCACCTCCAGCATCTCGACCTCTCCAACAATTTCCTCAATGGAACTTTACCCAGATCCCTCTTCAACGCATCCGAGCTCAAGGTCGTCTCCTTTGCCAACAACGAGATCTCAGGTGAGCTCCCTGAGCTCATCGGCAGGCTCAACAATCTCCAACTATTGAATCTCTCCGATAACGCTTTGGCCGGAACCCTGCCGAAAAACCTCACATTGCTCCCGAATCTCACCGCGGTGAGCCTCAGCAACAACTATTTGTCTGGGTCTCTCCCCAATGGCGGATTCGAGCAGCTGAAGTTTTTAGATCTCAGCTCCAATCTCATCAATGGGTCTGTCCCTGATGATCTTGGGGTCGACAGCATCCATTTCTTGAATCTCTCCTACAACAAGATCTCTGGCGAAATCCCAAGGAGGGTTGGGTTGAGGATCCCACCGGATGCGGTTGTGGATCTTTCCTACAACAATCTCACTGGTGCCATACCTCAGTCCGCGGCGTTTCTTGCTCAAAAGCCCATGGCTTTTGCAGGAAACGCTGATCTCTGTGGGAAGCCATTGAGAAACCTGTGCACCATACCGTCGACTCTGTCGAATCCCCAGCCGAATGTTTCGGTCTCGAATCCGAATGAGTCTCCTCCGGCTTTCGCGGCCATTCCGAAAACCACTGCTGCTAGTAATGCGAGTGGCACTGGACAGAATTCGTCGAGCAATGGGCAAGGAGGATTCAAGCCCGCCACGATTGCAGCCATTGTGATTGGAGATTTGGGTGGCATTGGATTGTTAGTCGTCGTGTTTTTGTATGCATATCATGTTAAGAAGAAGAAGAAGAAGATGACGATGATGATGATGAACGGGGATCGGAATCAAGAACTGAAGCGTCCTTCGCCGTATCCGTCTCCTCCTGAATCGAAAGGCGATCGCGCCTTAGCTTGTTGCATGAGAAAGAAGAACAATCAAGACGAGACTTCGGGGACTAGTGGTTGCTCGTCCGAGACGGAAACGGAGGAAGAGGAGCAGCATGAGAGCAGAGAGAAAGAAGAGCAGAAGAGAATGCAGAACCAGCAGGAAGATACGCTTGTTGTAATCGACGGCGACGTTGAATTGGAGATGGAGACTTTGCTCAAGGCGTCGGCTTATATACTTGGAGCTACGGGATTGACGATTGTGTACAAGGCTGTTCTCGCGGACGGCACCGCATTGGCTGTGAGAAGAATTGGAGAGAGCAGTGTCATTGATAAGTTGAAGGATTTCGAAGCGCAAGTTCGGAGCATCGCGAAGTTTAAGCACCCGAATTTGTTGAGGATTTGGGGTTTTTATTGGGGTCCTGATGAGAAATTGCTCATCCATGACTATGCCTCTAATGGAAGTCTTGCTAACATCTCTTTCAGCAGTAAGTGTTTCTCTCTGTTATCCTTTTCAGGTGCAACATGATATTTTCACTAGCTGGATGCCTCAGTTTTGAATTTCCTTATAACCAAACATGTTGCCTCACATTTTGCAGAAAAGCTTGGTTCGATGCCGTTTCACCTAAACTTTGAAACACGACTAAGAATCGCCCGAGGCCTGGCAAGAGGCCTCGCCTACATCCACGAGAAAAGATCGATCCACGGGAATCTCAAACCAAGCAACGTTTTACTAAACCACAACTTCGAAGCAACGATAGGCGATTTCGGCCTCGACCGCCTCTTATCCAACAACTCAGCCACCAAGCCAGGTTCCTCAGCTCGACTCTTCGGTAGCAAGAGATCAATGCAATCACAAGCTAGCCTTGGTAATAATCAAGATCTCTCCCCAGTCCCTAACACTAGCCCATTGAGCTTGAGTTCAGTACCATATCAAGCACCGGAGTCATCGAAAAATTTGAGGCCTAACGCTAAATGGGACGTTTACTCGTTCGGGATGATTCTTCTGGAGTTGATGTCGGGGAGGGTTTTCTCGGAAGAGGAGCTTTGTCAATGGAACGCGGGATTCGTGGTCGAAGAGAGGAGTAGGGTTATCAGAATGTCCGATTCGAGTTTGAGAGGGGAGGTCGAAGGGAAAGAGGAGGCGCTTTTGAGTTGTTTTAAGTTAGGGTTTGCTTGTGCTTCGACGGCGGCTCAAAGGAGGCCAACAATGAAGGATGTTGTCATGTTGTTAGATAGAATACCTGCTGCTGCTTCCTCCTCCTCCTCCACCTCTACTGCTATGTTGATTTGATGATTGTAATTTGTTGTTGTTTGTTTGTTGTTGTTTGTTTGTTGTAGATTAGACTAATTGATTGTTGTTGTTGATACATCTCAATGAATGTTTCTGCTTTATATTAACTGAGTTTTTGTTAAGCGTATTGGTTGTGTTTCAGCTTTCAAGAGTTTTGTTCATGTCTTGTGGTAGCATTAACCTTGTATGACACCCAAAATGTTAAACGCCTCCTTGCATGTGTGATCCAACTTAAGAATAGTGAATGCAAAATCAACATTTCATCGATAATATATTTATTGAAAAATTATCTGTTTTCTGGGAATATAACATTTTTCGATGCTTACAGGTAAAAAGAAGATATTAAAACTACATAAAAAATTAGTTCGCTTATGTTTTGGACCAGCCACAGGTGAAATTTTGCTTTTGTGCTACATTATTTTCTCTGGTGAAAATGCAAAAACACATGACGAGTTTTGTTAAATAAAACCTAAACAAAAGCATAATTGACCATTTGGAAAAGAGAGCAAAAAGCGAGATAGAAAGAAATCAGAGGATCTCAAAATCAAAACACAAGATGAAAGGCCCCACCTTATCAACCTCCCATTGATGCAGTAATATTTCCAACAACCACTGCTGTCAAAATCAATTACAAAACATCAAGAACAAAGCTCTCATGGCAGGACCATTTTATTTTAGTTAAAAAACGAAGAGCTTTATCAGTCCACCCACTCACAAATTGTCCAAATCTTATCATAGAATAATAATAGGCTACAAACAGAAACCTGTGAAGATTCAAAGTAAAAATAGAGACTTGTTCAGGAAAAATAAATGGATGTTAGAAGTATTGGCCTTTTTTGCATATATTGTTAGGCCTGTGTCCCGTAATTTTTGAGTTGCCAAAACAAAACGATCTTCCAACAAAATAAGTCAGACTTGAGTTGGTGCCATGTCGAATATCGTAATAGATGGACAACCAGCTAAACAAGTTTCTAACGCTCATTAAACCAATACATCATGGAGGTAATGGTTATAACATGACAGATGGATGCACAAATTGTTGCCTATAATAAGTTTGAAGAAAAGGAATTGAGTTATCGAAATTGTTTCTTGTGTGTTTTCAAATCTTAAATGTATGTGTTTACAAATACATATCAGTGAACAAAGTAAAGGTATGTATATTTTATAAAATCAAACCCCATGCAGGGATCGAACTTGCGACCTCTCACGTTAGAGAGGAAATTGGCGCAGGGATCGAACTTGCGACCTCTCACGTTAGAGAGGAAATTGGCACCAGTTAAGCCAAGCCCAGCTGGTAAAGTAAATGTATGCAGGCTTTATTGACTTTTGTTAAAGGGTTGTGCATCTTTCCTTCCTGCTTTATCTTTTTTCTTTATATTTTTTTTCAACTTTAAATGTTTTTCTTAGCTACAAAGGAGAGAAAAAGCTACCTTTTATACCTGGATATTGAAGCTTTATATTCTTGAGAAAGCACCTAAGCGTTAAAAAAACCTATCCTAATAAACAAGATTATTACTATTTAGATTGACCTACTGCGCTCACAAAAGAAATATAAAAAAATAGAGAAAAGGAGAGAGAGAAAAGGAACAATTGCATCCATCAACTTTACAATTTATTTATAGTTTTTTATTTGGAGAGGATTAAGGCAAATCTTCTGTTTGCACCTGACGGTACCATGACCATGAGAACAATACTGCTAGATTTGGGAAGTGAGAATTTTTTGCACAGAGCAATGGGAAAATGGTGGATCACAAAATGTACCAAAAAGAAAGGGAACGAAAGAGAAGGTCTTATGCTAATGACATTTGAAGAAAAGGCACAGCATTGTTACGTCTCCTCTCTTACTTGTCTTTTTTTTAACCTCTCCAAATTACCGATTTACTGCCTCTCTTGCTTTTTTTTAACCCTTTACAAATTACCCATTTACCCCAAGAAATTACTGTACATAGTTAGCTTTTTATCTTTGAAAATATTGGTAGAACTACTTATACGAATTCTATATTGATAATGAGAAAAACATGTCAAGAGTCTTCGTTATCGTGAAATTGCCATCGTTCTTGACATAATTTCTAACATTTCGCTTGTTGTTATCGTTTGTCTTGAATACAGCTCCGGTGACGGGCTGAAACCGGACCGGCACCGAACACAAACAACCAAACATGCCCATAGCCGTCTCGAAGATTCAACAACCGGGCATTATTCTCGTACATATGGATGTATAGCATATTATAGATGTTAACTGACTACAAACTTTCAAAGCAGCTAAAAATACCTAATCAAACCTAATATGAAGAAAGTGGGGGTAGATTCTTGGTGGAAGAAGTTTTGTCAACTCCATGAAATTGGTATATAGAAACAATATTTAAGTCCATAATATAGCATTAGCAAAACCGTTTAGGGGCATTTTTTGTTGCTTGATGACATAAGCTCGAATCATTATTACTATTTTAAGACTCATATTTATCATTTGGCAGCGTCATGAAATGCTTGGATAGCTAGGGTTCAACCGCCTAATAATATTGTTGGATTTGGACCACCTTATCAGCAAATCGTATTGGACAAACTCAATATGTTATAACTAAGATGCTGTACGACTAAAGCACGATTAATGATTGGGCTGTGTCACCGACTATATACAACGCCATAATCATGATAGATACATATATATAAATAAGAGCTACATGTAACTACTGTCTACTGCAATCCTATATATAGCTGCAACCATAGGATAGGGTTGTGGTCCAACCAAACAAATTTCTATATATAATTTATCATGAAAATTCTTCATGTTTATTTTCTTTCATGCACTTTCTTTGTCCCCTAAAAAATCTAGCCTTTTGAGCAACGATATTTTTATTTTTCTTCCAACTCATATCTGTCCAATATCTGTCCAGGTGACTAAATATTATCATCCTAAGGTCCCTAACGAGTTGCACCCAAATTCCAAAGTTATGGACTATAAGGGGTGAAAATAAAGAAAAAACTTATATTCCATGAGCACTTTCATAATACTTATGATGATGAAGGCATTTCTTCATATGCTTCAAATAATTCTATATCGATTGTCAAACAAATAAGCACTTACTCTATACCTACAAAAAAATATGTTCAAAAGAATTGAAAATCAATAAATAAAGAAAAATATATAGCCCAACAACCAAAGCATTTACTATCACAAAAATGTTGTAAAGAAAGTCTAGACAAAGAAAACCCAATTGTAACTATTTCCCCCTATATTTGAACCTTTTATTATTGTTATATAAATACTATATGGTTAAGAGTTAGGTTTGGGTCATTAAGTCGGGTGTGAAAGAGTAGCCAGCCGAAGACCTTAAATGTCATTTGTTAGCGGTCTGTATTTTGCTTAAGTTTGCTATTTGCAGATCAACCAAAAAAACATGCCAAGGCCACAATTAAGAAGAAGACATCATTGTTTCTTCATTTACTGCCAGTCCATCTCTCCTCCAGTTATCCATTATTAGATTAATATAAGGATTTTACTTTTAGGGTTATTTTCCAACACGAACCGTTGCATAAAATATCTAAGTTCAAAATGAACAGTTACAAATGCTCATGTATATAAAATACTAGTAGTAAAAAAAGCCGTTTCGGAGCTAGCCAAACTTAGAAAAGAAAAGGTAATTTTCTATGAGGGCTCCGAGTAAAAGCTACTTTCGAGACGGACAAAGTAACTAATTGTCATTCATACAAATGACAATTGTCAAAAGCCGACAAAAATGCAGAAACAATGGGGGCACATGCGGAAAATGTTCGTATATGTTGTTCCATTAGGAAAGAAAGAAAGAAGAAAAGACCATAAATATATGAACAAAATAATAAAATAAAATAAAATAAAATAGAAAAGGAGAAGAATACAAATAGGCAGAAGGGCTAGGCAGAAGCCCCTTCACATGTTTCACCTCAGTTTCCACCCCAAAATCCACTGGGAACTATAATTAACATGTCCCCTTGGCTTAATGATTAAGCTAAGCTAAGCTAAGCTAAGCAAAATGCCTAATTGTCGAACTAATTGATTGGGTCGAGGTCAAGTACTTATTCATCACAGTGGGTTAAATGTCAAGCTATGTATTGGCTTGTTTATTTAAAGGCCAAATCCAACTCCCAGGGCCACGGCTGTAATTATTTAATGAAGAAGAAGAAGACCACTAAATGGCCTAGGTTTGTGAATAAGTCCCTTCCTTACCCACTGCTATATCGACCGCAAAAGAGAAGAATAAGAATGAGAATAAAAACAAAAATAAAAACCCTAACTGTTTTCGTTTCGACTCGATACCAGTTGTTTATGTTGTTTCAAACATCACCACTCAGTTGATACTGATTTCCTTTCCAATGTGAGGTCACCAGTTCGACGTCAAAAGTGGATTGATTCGAGCGTGGGGGGGGTGGGGTGGGGGTCCTCATAACAATGACGCTCCACTAAACATTTGGCAGTTTTACTACCGGTTGTCATAGGTAAGGTAAAAAGGGCTTGACCACATTGGGTCTCTAAATTTTCATAGACCAATACATAAATATTGGGAATCCATATTCAACTTTCGTCCAAAGCAAAAGATAAGGCATGACAGAAAACACGTCCCAACAAGTCCCAACAAGTACAGCACATACATAAAAATCATTTATGAACCTCGAAGCCCTAGGCCTTTTTTTCATTAGAGAACAGAATGTAGCTAATAATAGCATGGTAGTCAAAGCTTTTACTAAAAGATAAAAATATTATAAACACAAAGTTTCAAATTTATCTTATCTATAATATAAGTTAAAGATACTACTTTTTCACCCCAATGCAGTGGCATTGATATATACAAAAAACTGGGCCTGTTCAGGTGAAAGAGATTCTTTACAGCATCCAACAGCAACCAACACCAAGAACAAAAAAGTACGTACTAACTAGGTTTGCAAGCCTAAAAGATCCAAGATTATTACTTTTACTTGATAAGAATGCACCTGATTGGAGACCCCTCGGCCCCCCGTAGCCTCAGGGGCAAGCAATGCAGAGAGTAAATCCCAGGCTTCACATTTTCTAGCTTCAAGGCTTCCACAAGGATGATTTCCTATATTTAAAAAAAGGAAAAAAGAGTAAACATAAATGAGTAGAACTATAAATGGCAAGTTGAGATTATCACATGTTTCAAATTGATTCAATAAATTGCACCTACATTTGAACAGCTAATCTTTGCATTTATTTTGCCTTTCCACCAAAACTACATTAAACACACCATTTTGTTTACCTCACCCCCCCCACACCCCGCACCGCACCGCAACCCCCCCCCCCCCACACACACACCAAAAAAAAAAGAATAAACACAATATGGTTATTACAGACCCACAACTGATCCTTAAGAGTTCATTCCTCTATCAAGGTAAGTATCATTGCTGGAGTTTTGCAATTGTCCTTGAAATTTCGAGCTGACTATAGAAATCAAAGTAATCTCCCCATTGTAGTGTGAGGAGCCAAGCACATATGCTTAATTGTATGTTCAGCTCTAATTCGGAGGGCATTACAACAAAGGCTACAGATATCAGCGGTTACCAGCAAACATTTGGAGTCTTGGGTGTTAACAAGGACACATCCTGATACCAAAGTAATAAAGTACATTATGCTTTCTCAGCTCTTTGCCAGTGTGGCAACAGGTAAGGGAGTGGGCGCAGAGGAAGGGGTCAATGTCATTAATATACTCTGGAAAAGGGCCAAGAGAAGGGTTGCATTGTCATAATTAACACCAAATAAATACTCTACCTTCTGACACGTCGGCTGATTTTCAGTCACACCGATTTATTTTTTATTCGACGCAACACTTATCTTTGTTAACAGATAAACAGATCAAACAATTGGGTGCTGAAAATTTTCGACTCTCTCTAACTATGACGAGAACAAACATGTTCGTTATTGGAGCCAGTCAGGTTCACGACATGTTAATCTTACCAATTATTGAACAGGTTGACTTCAGGACAAAAATAATCGGGTCGGTAAAATTTGGCATGTCCTGACCAATTGTCATCCCTTAAGCAATCAAGTGTCGGTTTTGCAGAGTTCACTACATAGGCACCGAGTTAAGTAAGTCAGACTGCAGATGCTCCCAGATTGTTAGCCAAGCTTAGAGTAACCAAACACCATTGTTTCTTTTCCACTCTACATAAGTTTATTTCTTCTGCTCCTCCAATGACATTTTCTTATCGTCGACATCAATGTGCATATGTTAACTAATTCTAGTAGTGTATCTCTTTGTTTCTGTCATCCAAAAAGGATATTCTAATTCGTCGATATTCTGCAGAACCATATTAATTATGTGGTTGGGTTTAGAACCTCTTATTGTTTATTGTATGGATAATTCAGGTCTTCTACATTCTAAAAAGGAGGAGGATGCAAGGGTTTTCATATTATCAGAAGTAATATCAGAAGGATATGACCTGACAGGATCATGATCATATGAGATATATTAAAGCATGGAAGACGAGTCAATTAGAACTATATAATTTCCAGATATAGTATATGTAAGATGTTAAAATAAGGGTGGCAGGTATATCGAAGGGTTGTCAAGATGTTAAAGACTACGATACTATTATATGGTCCATTAAAATGTAAGCCATAGATACAACACTCCTCAGAACCAAATTCTCATAAGCATAACGATGTATAGTGGAAATTGCCATACCCTGCCTTCGAGAAAAACCAGATGAGAAGGGATCAAATCATCAAATGCGGCCACTGATAAATAGTCAATCCCTACACGATATAATGATAGAGGAAGAAAGGCGCATAATTAGCCAAGAGATAGAAGTAGCATCTATAAATAACATAATACTTGCATTTGTATGTCACATCAGAGGCTTGAAAAGGCACTACAAATATAATATCCAAGCAATAACATGCACACATCCATATGGAGATACCAACGATAATCGATACCAATCACAGGTGCCAACTTATTTCAGTCTCCCCTTAATCTTTTCTTGTGTGCGAGTGCTCATATAGGCGTGGGAGCGGTGCATTCCCAGTGTATGTGCTAGTGTGGGCCTATGTTGGGGACTTGGGGGTGGGGGAGGGAGGGGTGTGGGTGGGTGCTTGTGTTTGTTGTGGTTGGGCAGTTAATTCATACATTGCCCATGGATGAAAATGATGTAACATATTAAAAGTTAAAGCTTTAATAATCTTGTAATACCGTCTCTATATCATATGAGCTTCGTCCTGATTGTGTACATGATAAAGCCATGAAACCCAACCAAACAAAAGCACTCGGCATAATGACCTCAAGAAATCAGCATAACCCTTGATATAAAAGGTTAAGGTTTCACCCTTAAATCGCTTAACTTGCTCCATATTTGCCTTTTAACGTCTTTTCATCCCACGATTAAATTGTTATTATGTTAAGCCAGGTTAATAATTTTTTATTACCTTTTTTTTTAATGAAAAGCCAGGTTATTAATCCCGAGCATAGCATTATTACTATTACTTGCCCATATACCCTCATGTACTTAGCTTTCGTTGTCTTGTAAAATTCCTACAGAAAATTATTGAAGCCAGCATATCCCTTGTGATCTTGCAAAATTATATACAAAGTACAGAAACTCTAAGCCTTGGCTATTATTTTACATGTCATAATCAGCTGATAAATATGCCCACAAAAAGCAATGACTCCTAGAAAAATAAGAATAATGGAACTTTCCTGTATAATAGTTCTCTCCATTTTTTGCCAAATCCATGCAAGGATATGATTTGTGCCAAAAGTCAGAGTTAATGAGATAGGAAGAGATCAACCAATGCAGACTATTTAACATTGTTAGGAGGATATGCTGGATAAATTAACTAGATGGGTAAATTTGAAGTGATCAACATATTTAAGGGTGACATATAAAATACGAAAATTAGAGGTGCATTATTTGTTTAACGGAGAATGAAAAAGAATTTGGTGTGGGATATTAGAAGAATCCATTATAAATGATAGGATTTTATGGATTACTGTGCTAATATAAGCTAAGTAACAATACATACTCGTTTTAACTTACCGACAAGTTTGATGTCTGTATTATCCACAAGCCACTGTGCACCATCCTTCATAAATCCAACATAACTGGTATCAAACTCTTTCTTCCACATAAGTTTCCTGCAAAGTTATATGGTAGACTAGTTATACTGTCTTCATCATAGCAGATACAAAACATATGACAATCTAAATGTCAAAACTGCTGGCAACTACCCATATTAACTTGAAAAGTAAAAGTAGAAATACAAAACAAACTTAGATGAAAACCCAAAAAAACATCAGCAATGAAAGACAGCATGGGGGAAAAATCATGTAATCAATTGATAAATATTATACTTTACAATATAAAGTAATATTGATCCTTTACAATCATTAGTCTAACAAAATCCTATATTAGCTCATTAAATATCTAAGATTTAATTCTTTGGCACAAAGACCAGTGCCAGGATCGCTAACCAGATCTAACATATCAATAGGAGCAACATTTTTTTAAAAAGTTCTAGTTATGAACCTTTGGCATTATGTGAAATTTTAATTCCATTATACAGCTGAACAAAGAAATGAAAACAAAACTCAATATACAAATATAGGTCCATAACCTATAAGGCCAAATGGCCAACTAACTTTAAGCTCCAGGACCTCCCTAGGTGAAATTTAAATTCAAAATTAGATGCAGTTGGCTAGTGTGATGGAAGGAGGCATGGTTTAGATATAGCACTCTTTTATATGGATATTTCTATTGTTGCCTCATCGCTGTCTGCATACATGTTTCTAACTAATCAAAGATGCGCCAATTTACCAATGTACCAAGTTCATAGCTTAATTAATTATCCAAATAGTGATTCAGAAACACAGATTGTATTTTGACAGATGCAAGACCAATAGCAAAGTTATTATCTCAGATATTAATGACAGACTATGCAAATCCTTTTTCCTGGTTCAGCTATTATAAAGGCCATCTCCTTTATTACATTATCAACTAGCGTTATTTCCTAAATCCATGTTTTTTGAAATTTTTTTAAATGGATATTTTGGAAATCTCAATTGTACACTGTAACCATTGGCTGAGTTTGTGATACTGCATGTAACAAAAGCTCCACTAGGACATCGACTTTACTACAATTTGGAAACATAACAGCATATATTAAACAACAATCAATTCAGACAAACCAATATGGTAAGATCTATAACATATTTCAGGAGCATGTAACTAATAGAAACATACACTACCTATCAGTGTTTAATGTTCTGAAAAGCACGCGACGAACTCCTCTTGGAATATGTAGAGACTCCATCACATCAGCTGTAAAAAAGCCAAAATTGTCACTGCCTAAATTATTATATAGTAGAAGTTGTGCGTAGAACATTGAATAGAAGCAAAACAAATTTGATGAGAATAGTTGTAATAAAAATGAGATCCATGATTCTGCTTTCAATCTAAAATGGTTCAGAAACAGAAGTGCTCAGATGGAAGAAAGATCCCCTTTTCCCTGTCCATAAGCACAATGGTAGTTCACAACTTCAATTGTCCTTGACGGTTGTGCCTCTATTTTCAGTGGGAAATTAGATTTGTTATATTGATCCCATTACCCCCACCCACCCTAGAAGCCTTGTTTAAGGGTGTAAAAACTATGTAGCGAGTTAGAGCCCGTTGGAGGCTTAAGAGTCCATGTTTTCAGGCTAAAACCGAATTTCAGGTTCAGAAGCTACCTTCAAAATGAACCAAATTAAGGAAAACAAAGGTCTAAGGCATAAGAATTTTTAACTCGTCTAAATACTTAGAAACCTACCCTAAAATTGGCCCACTTTACTTGGAATTTCTTGTATAAGAATTTGAAGATTGTATGTCAAGCATATGAAGAAATAAGTATCCAATTTGAAGTCTTCGATGTCTGCTTCAAGACTGACTGTATAGAGATGTAGTGGCTAGCTTGAGATCTGGAGCCCAATTAGAGTCAACATCAATGTTTAGTTCTAAAGGCCGTTAGAATGCAGAATCTACCTCTGATTATTCCCATGTAGAAATATAAACAACATAAGCTTTCAGATCGAAGGATCGAACGTGGTTTGACTTAGAGGCCTATCTCAAGGCTGGAACAGCTTAGAGATATATCTACATCAATATTTGAGATAAACTTTTAAGCGTATAGGTTTAATATGAGAATTTACTGTGGTTTGATGACATAAGTCTAGACTAGATATTTAAAGCCGCATTAAAGAAATGAAGGTCTATCAGAAATTTGGACCAAGTGTGGGGAGGGAGAGAGGGGGGGGAGGGAGGGAGAGAGAGAGCTAGTTGAATATATAATTGTAGTTACCGGACTTCAAGAAACAAAAATCAATCTTGAATTTTAAAACTGATACTATTTTAAGACAATGTGGAATATTAATTTGAGCCAAGTATGCAGGCACGGTAAGAAGTAAACACAATTTAAAATTTGAGGAGTTCATCTTAACAAGAGGCCAGTTTTGAGGTGTATAGTATAGGTCTATCTTGGAAATCAAGTCAAGTTTGATAATATGGTTTAGGTTAGAACCGAGTCAACCAACTTGATATTTGGATTAAACTCTCAAGCAGTAGTGGAGCTAGATTTTTTAGCAAGTGAGGGTGAAATCCCAAGTATCAAATGCACATTTGCAAAAATAAATTATCATAAAAGAGTAGGTTAGATAATTGTAAATCTTAAATTACAGTTTACGGGCATCTTTTTTATTCTTTATATTGTTTTTCATATTGTAAAGCAAAACTATTAAAATAGTAAGAAGTAAGAACTTAAAAGAGAATGAGAGAAGATATATATGCATGTATATGTATATGTATGTGTGTGTGTGTGTAGGCTTTAATGGCACTGAGCATGTCTCAGGGAACGGTGCCCTGTGAACATGACTCAGGGCTGGGCGGGCGGGTCCCACCCACATGGGTGGCACCCATCCCCGAGTGATGTTCTCGGGGAACTGTGCCCCGAGAACATCCTCAAGGCCATATACCTTATTTTTTAATCAGGAGATAAAACTTGTATAGTTATTTGTCTTATTATTTTGGAATAGAAGAACCACAATTACATGTAGTTATTAATCATAGATTTAAACCAATTACATAAAAAAATAGATTAAAACTAAAACAACGACTAAAGATTTAACTGGTTTGTTGTATATAGGGGTGAAAGCGGGCCGAATTGGGCGGGATTTGACTATTTTTGTACCCGGCCTGAAATTTAAAACCGAAACCCGTCTGAACCCAACGGGTTTGCAATCCATTATACCCAAACATGAAACTTCGGGTCTCGAGCGTGTTTGGGCGGGTTTTTGGGTTTATGCAGGCGGGTCGGGTTTTGCGATTTTTGGGCTTGGCCTGTCATAAACTATTGAAATAATCAAAGAGGTAAAACTTCTGGCTTGTTTTATAAAAAAAAATTATGCAAAATATATCCAGTGAGAAAACTATTGTTAAATTATATGTTATAAATCATAAATCAAATATAATACAATAAATTAAAATGGTCAACATTTTGCCTGTAGTGTACAATTAGATTCGAGTCGGATTGAATTTAGGAAGCGGGATTGGTTCGAATTGCATTTAGGGTTCGGACGGGTTTTGTGCTAAACCCATACCCAACTCAAAAATTTATAGCTAATTTTAAACTCGCCCGATGGGGTTCGGATGGGTATAACATGCCAAAATACCACGGAAATATTGAGTCAGGTTCGGGTTAAACCTAACCCGACTTTCACCACCAATTGTATATGCAATACAAATTTAGTAAATAGAGGAGTCAAGATCACAGTGGTATGACACTGGATGGGCACGAGATGCCACCGAGCAATCAATTTAGATATCTATTTAACATCATCCAAAAGGACAGAGAGATCAATAGCGATTTCAACCAGAGGATTCAGGCTGATTAGTTGAGATGAAGGAGCGCAACGGGGATTTTGTATCGTAACCTTCCGTTAAGATTGAAGGGGAAGTTTTATCGAAATGCTATCAGGCCTGTCTTATTATATGATATGGAATATTGAGCTCCTAAGAAACATCATGCATAGAAGATGAATGTTGCGGAGATACGCATGTTTCGTTGGATGTGCGGTAACACTAGATAAGATAAAGAGTGAAATGAGGATTCATGCAGAGATTGATGTAACACATGTAGAGGAGAAGATGCGAGAAAACCATCGAAGTGTGTATAGTCATGTGCAACGTAGACCTATAGAAGCACCGGTTAGACAAATGGATATTCTCGATTTAGACTAAGTCAAAAGGACGAAGGGAGACCGAAGAAAACGTGGATGGATGATTCGAAAAGATTTGGATGCCAAAAGCCTTAATAATTTGTTCAATAGGAGTGAGTGGAGGTGGAGGATCCACGTGCTCGACCCGGCGTGATTCTCATGTTGGTTCATGTAGCCTACCCCATATGCTTGGGATAAAGGCTCAGTTCATTTGTTGTTATATAGATTGATGTGTTATGTATAAGTAACTATAATTAAGTGAATAAACAATTTTAACAAATTAACTATAAAACCACTAGATAAATATACCGACTGATAAAATTTATAAAAACAAGATGAGTTGATAAATTTGTTTCTCCAAATCTAAAAATCTATGCGGCAGAAAATAACAATCATTTTCTCATGTTTTTTTGGGAACGCGGATTTTTCCAGGGTAAGCTGTTTTCCTTGGAGATTTTTTGGGGCCTATCGCAGCTTTTTGCGGGAGCTAAGTGTGCATAATTGCCCATGCACCTAGCTCCACCCCTGTTCCCAATCTAATATCTGTATTAGTTTGTAGGTGCAGTTATAATGTATCCTAGCCTTGCTTATTGTTTGACATGATAGGGCTAGGTTAATACTTCTAAGTTCTAAATGCTATTCTGCTGCTGCTGCTGCTGCTGCTGTGTAATTGGTAGGGTTATGGTGGCAAAGACGTTGGTAAAGATGATGGTGATGGCAACCGCACACCTCAAACAACATCTGGGAATGTTGGGCTAAAGTGACTAGTCATGATTATGATGCCTCCATAATTGCAATAACTACTAGTAAGCGATTAAATGAATATCGTATAACCATTTCATTAGAATCTATAAACCAAAGAGAAGATCACCATGCTTTCTCCTCTTTCTATTTAATTGTTTTTTTCAAACATGAGTCAAGCCTTAACCTTCTTCTTCAAGTTTTATACTGTAACATCCTGCCCAAAAAACAACCATGCCGCCAACCCTTTGTCAATCCAAAAGAGGCAATACAAGCAATTAAATAGATGAAAACCAATCAAACACCTTAAAAAGGTGTGGAAAGGATATGTCTATGCAAATTATGCTGTCCTCAAACACAAGAATCAAATTAATTCCTAGACATAAGTGGATATCATACAACTACAAGTGCACAAAGGTATGATTTTTTCTTCAGAGATTTGCTAGCACAAGTGATGATGATATTTTAACTTCTAAGAACTACGATCAGAATGGTTACCAGTTAAATTCTTGTCCCTTGGTACATCCACCAACAATGCAGGACCTGTTAATTTCAAAATTTTAACAGATGATCAGTAGCTACATAAAAAAAACAATTATCAAACAACGCAATCATCTCACACTATCGATCATTAAAATCTAACAAATAATCAATGTACACCATTAAGGACTTCGAGATCGAGCGTATCGACATCGAACCCGGCGTCGAAATAGTGATCGAACACGTGGCCAGGGGCGTCGACATGAGTCCCCGTGTGCGCCGGCAGCTTCATCTCGGAATTGTTGGCGAGCGATCCATTCTTCATGGATTTCGGCAGCCAAAGGAACTGACCGATCCCGTCGCTCGATTCCCAGGACGGCATGTCCTCTCTGTAGAAGTGGGTGATGTCGATGATCCTCCCGCCATCGTACTCCTCTCTCCTCGGCGGCTTCGGATCGCTGCCGGCCACGGAGGCGAGGCCGCAGGCGGAGGCGGAGGCGTCGTAGGCGGGGTGAGCGGGGCAGGAGGCGGCGGCGGCGATGATTGGGAGAGCGAGAGCGTACAGGATGAAGAGAGATTTGTCCATGGGTTAGGGATAGGGTTTTGGGAGTGGCGTTGAATTGAGGATGGAGGTGAGAGAGAGAACTATAAGAAGCGAAAAGATTGCGACCGGCGCGTGGCGAGGGGCAGTTAAGATTGACTAATAAATGGATTAATTAAAGGATAAGTTTGTTTTAAGCGAATCCAAGAATGTAGAGATCAACAAGCAGAGTCGTAATGTATCTAGACACTCCTGGGCTTATTTATGGGCCCGGAAAGGGCCTAACTTAGCAGGTTATTGGGTAAATTGCCAAAAAGCCCCTGGCCCGCTTTAAACTTGTGGGTTTTTTGCCCTTGTTAAAAAAAACCGGGCCCAATCGAAATCTATGTATACTAGTTGCATGTAATATCTAAACAGCAGCTGCATATATAATCAGTTGCTTGTGATATCCAATCAGTTGAGGGAATATAAGGCATAAATGATATAGACCCAAGGGATTTTCCACAAAGATTTTGAACATGCCCTTCCCAACAATTTCAAAAATTACAAGGGTTTTTAGACAACTCCCGAACGGGCCGGAGGCTTTTTGACAATTTGCCCAAAAATAAAGGGACTCGGATCAGAAATATACGGCCCATTTACTCGGTAAACAAAATGTTATGATACCTGTTTTTTCTGCAAATTTAGTGCTAAATGTAAAAAAAGAAAAAGAAAAAGAAAATTAGTTATAATGATTTACATTTCGTTGGAATATATTGGGAGGTGCTAATAATGTTTGGTTATTCATACGTAACGGCAAAATTAAGAGATGAAAGTGTAGTGTTATGAGAGAGAGAGAGATGGTTATTCATACGGTACAAACAACTACGAGTCAACTATACAGCAGCCACACAAACCTTATCCCATCAGTTAATTCTCCGTAACTGGTCGTTATCTGAAGATTCCACATACTGTTTCAATTTTTGAAATGTATAATATAAAGGTTTAATAGCACAAACACCTGAGCAATGAACTTATGACCCTATTTGCTTGTGCATGAAAATTTATTATTACATTCTTCGGGGAAGTGGTAACATACGCTGACTTCAAGCAAAACCTCACGAGATAAGGATATTCTCTTCATAAGCAGCCACTGATAAATAGTCTGTTCCTGTAATGAGATAAATATTTTCTTCATGTGATTTCTACCAAAAGAGAGAGGCGCAGAGATACAAGTAAAAGCATTTTACTTTGATTGCACCAGACTTAAGATATTCCATAGATTATGTTCATAGAGAATTCTGTAAAGACGACTTAGTTCTACTATAAGATAAGTTAAAATCATATGCAGAGCATCAGATTGTATACAGTTTATTGATATGTTTGTATATATATGCATCTTGTCCTCTAAAAAAGTTAAACCGATGCTTTTTCAAGAATATGTTAATTGCCCTAAAATGTCGCCTCATGGCAAAGAAAATGCTGCATAATCCAAAAACTTCAATAGCACAGATCAATATGAGAGCTATGACATGGTAGAGCAGTGAATCGAAAATTCTATTATTGCATACAGGAAGATATCAACCCCTTTTTCGTCTTCCCCTGAGTTTGGAAAAAGTGATATAGCTAAGGTCGCATGCTGTGGATAATATTCTTGTTGGTTATAGAGAATGGCACTCAACATTGCCTGCACAGATGTATGATATTTTGGTGCTATGTTAATCATCATTGGACACGGATATTCATTTTAGTTCAAATCAAGGAAATATAATTTTACATATCATCAAGGCACAAATTACTAAAAGGGTTTATGATGTGTCCCCATATGCAGATTTAACATCTTCTGGCTTGATGATTGCTTGACATGTTAGCTTTTTTTATATTAATTAAAAAAATGTTATTTTCATCTTCACGTCTCTGTTAATTTTAAGGATCGCTGTTTATATTGAACACTTTTAAGATCAAGACGCGTGGCAGATGATGTGTCCCAGAACTCAGAAGATAGGGCCCACAGAGGCCGACCAAGTCACCCATGTACCCGACCTGCAAGCACGAGCTGGCTCTCCTCACAGCCCCTGAAAATTGGCTTCCTCTGCCTCTCAGCTCGCCCCGAGCTGCCACAGGACCAAGACTCCTCGGCCCTCTCGCTCATCCCGAGCTCCTCAGCCGAGGCCATCTTCCTCGGTCCTCCGACCGACCAACTCCACCACTCACAGGCGTAACCGCCGCTCCGCAGATCCCGCCACGCGCAGATTCTCCGCCGGCAACGTCCCACGTTCCACGCCATCACGATCCCCATTAATGGGCGATCCGCTCTTTACGCGGGCGTGACGTCGGAAGCATAACTGCCGGCGAGATTCTCACGCCTGCTGCTGCGTGCTGCCGCCACTATATAAAACCCCATCGCAGAGGGGTCAAGTAAGCCATTTTTTTATTCCACTTAGCCGTTACTCTGCTCGGATCTCGTACTAACTTGATCGTCGGAGGGTCCTCGGTGGTACCAAACCACCCCGGGACTTCTTTGCAGATACTCGGCGTTAAACTCCTCAAATCACCAATCTCCTCAAAACCCATTGAGACCCGCACGCAACAGAAGATCACCTTCCAAATCCACCGGGAGATCGACGGAAGACAACATCTGAGGGAGACCCGAAAAGAATCTCCATTAGTTGGTGCCGTTTGTGGGAAACAAAACTCCACAAAAACAAAAGTTGGCCTTCCGATCCACATGGCGTGCGATCACCCTGAAGATCCAGGTAACAGCCGCCGCCTCCCCCTCATCGGAGGCGCGGATGAACCTCCTCCGGCGACCGTCATCAACGCCCTCGCCGGCCGAATAGACTGACTACAGTCCAAACGGCCAGGCCAGGGCCCCAGATCGCCGCTCCTCCGCCTCCAGAAGACTCTGCCCTTGTCGGCACGGCTGACCACCGGCAGGCTACGTCCCATGGCCACAGATCTCACGGGCTGATACTCGTCCGCTGGGCGATCATTTAGCCTCCTATGGCGGAACGAAACGACGCGACTCTGGCGCTTCGCCTCCCCGCACAATCGATGCGCGTGCTACGCACACGTTCACCGCGACCGTTCCTGTTCCCCATACCTGCAACGGGATGGTCAGGCAAAACCTCATGAAGAATCAGCCGAGCAGCTACCTTGCTCGGTTATCCCTGGCCGGTAGCTTCCCAACTCGCAATGCCAGGGATCAAAGCCCTCGCCAAGAGGCAACCGCGCAGCTTCACTGTCCGGTTATCCTTAGCAGGCCTCCTAAGGCCCCTCCAACGCTAAGGATCAAAGTCCTCCGTAGAGGAAGCCGAGTAGCTTCTCTGCTCGGCTATCCCTGGCCGGTAGCTTCCCTACTCGCAATACCAAGGATCAAAGCCCTCGCCAAGAGGCAACCCAGCAGCTACCCTGCTCGGTTATCCCTGGCGGGTAGCTTCCCTACCGCAACGCCAGGGATCGGAAAGTCCTCCCAGAGGCAGTCGAGCCCGACCTCGCTCGGCTATCCCTGGCGGGTAACTTCCCTACCCCAACGCCAGGGATCAGAAAGTCCTTCCAGAGGCAGTCGAGCCCGACCCTCGCTCGGCTATCCCTGGCGGGTAGCTTCCCTACCGCAACGCCAGGGATCAGAAAGCCCTCTCAGAGGCAGTCGAGCCCGAGGATCCCTCGCTCAGCTATCCTTCAGGACAAAAGCCCTCGCCAAGAGGCACCGGGCGGTAACCCTGCCCGGCCAAAGGTCCTTGGTAGGCTTCTTACAGCCCCTCCCGCGCTACGGACCAAAGTCCTCCCAGAGGCAGTCGAGTCCTTGCTCGGCTATCCCCGGCTAGTAGCTTCCTACCACAACCGACAGGGATCAAAGTCCTCGCCAAGAGGCACTGGACAGTAACCCTGCTCGGTCCCCGTCCTGAAGGATCAAAGCCTACACAAGAGGCAACCGAGCAGCTACCCTGCTCGGTCATCTCCGGCTGGTAGCTCCCTACCCATGACGCCAGGGATCGAAGCCCTCGCAAGAGGCATCCGAGCGGCTACCCCGCTCGGTCATCCCAGGCCGGTAGTTGCCTACCCACGACGCCAAAAATCAAAGCCCTCGCCAAGAGGTAACTGCGCAGCTTCACTGCCCGGTCATCCTTAGTGGGCTTCTTACAGCCCCCCAACGCTAAGGATCGAAGTCCTCCTTAGAGGCAGCTCAGCAGCTACCCTGCTCGGCTATCTCCAGCCGGTAGCTCCTTACCCATGACGCCAGGGATCGAAGCCCTCACAAGAGGCATCCGAATGGCTACCTCGCTCGGTCATCCCAGGCTGGTAGTTGCCTACCCACGACGCCATAGATCAAAGTCCTTGCCAAGAGGCAACCGCGGAGCTTCACTGCCCGGCCATCCTTAGTGGGCTTCTTACAGCTCCTCCAACGCTAAGGATCCAGAGTCCTCCCAAAGGTAGTCGAGCCTGACCCTCGCTCGACCATCCCCAGCTAGTGGTCGTTGCTCGCAACGCCAGAAGTCAAAAGCCTCGCCAAGGGGCTACCGAGCAGCTTCTCATTCATGCTCAGCACAAATACGGCGGAAGGCCCTCTGCCCATCACATGCAGAGGATCCGAAGCCCCAACAAGGGACATCAGGTTTATCCAAGTCTGGGTGAAACCCCCTCAACTTCGAGGCCGTATAGACACTGTTCCCCTCCGAAAGACGGCGCACAAGACTGCGATGTCTTGGCACTGAGATTCGGGACAGATGCTAATTGGTTTTATCCGTCCACCTCTCCGAAGATTCCAAGTTGATTTATGACACCGTGTATCGGAGGTTTAGACGGATGCGGCCGATGTAGCAGACTTCATCAGATTCCCCCTCGATTGAGGGGTTTTTGATTGTGGGGACGCTCTTCCCTGCAGGCGCAAGCCCCTGCAGTTAATTACGCTACCGCATTGCGGTAACAACTTTCTCCTTCTCCAGAGTTTCACTTCGTGTCGTGGGTGTTTATTTTGTTTGTGGTTGCCCGTGGATTGTATACGGAGACTGAGTAATACCGTCGCCCGTAGGACGTGGATTAGTCCAAATCCGTATTTACTTAGATTTGGGTGTGGTGTTTTTTTTTTAGTTTAAGGATGCATTAGTCGCGTTGCGGCTAAGATCAACTTAAACGTTCGTCAAGGGTACGTTAGTCCTGTTTTGGACTAAGATCGACTTGAACGGGATCGTTTAGATCCGGAAAAGGAGCAATTGGCTCTATCGTTCCAGTTTAGGGACGTAGTGGTCCATCGCCAGTTTAGGGACGTGGTGGTTCATCGCCGGTTTAGGGACGTGGTGGTCCAATATTAGTTTAGGGACATTTCGGTCCGATATTAGTTTAGGGACGTTTCGGTCCATCATTAGTTTAAGGAAGTCTCGGTCCGATATTAGTTTAAGGACGTCTCGGTCCACAAGTTTAAGGACCCTGCAGTCCATATTGACGTATGTGGTCGTCGGGACCCGTCACCTCTCTGACGTCGTTGAAGGATTACAACGATAAGTGTCAGAGAAGCTCGGAGATGTACCCTCGAACCGGATATAAATTAATTTAAAAGAGCAGTCGTGCTTAGTCAATTTAATTTAAGGACTTACGGCCAAAATTGGGCTAAGTCCAATTGAAAATGTTCAACATTTTATTTGCTTTTGTATTGCATTTCTGTTTCTTTTTTTTTTATTTAGGCTTTGCCCAGAAAGGATGCAGAGCATCAATTTGTTTTGGGCTCTGTTCTTTTAGGAATGATGCAAGGCATCAATTTTATTTGGGCTCTGCCCTTGTATAAAGGATGCAAAGCATCAATTTATTTGGGCTCTGCCCATTTATTGCCTTGCAATTTATTTTGGCATGTTAGGTCATTTTGATTTGGGCCTGGCCCTTTAAGTAATGCATTGCATTTGTGCAAAGCACTGTTAATTTGAGAATCTTTTAGATTCAAGAACCGATGGTTCATAAAAGAAGTGCAAAGCACTATTTGATTTAGATCTAAGAAAAAACAAGTTTTTTCTTGTTTTTCTTATCTCAGAAAACCAAAGGTTCATGAAAGTGCAAAGCACTATTAATTTAAGAACCTTTTAGGTTCAAGAACCGATAGTTCATAAAACAAGTGCAAGGCACTATTCTTTTTTATTTATTTATTTATTTATTTATTGTTGAAGATCCATGATCTTGTTCTTAGATCAATGATCTGTTCTGTTCCCCTCCGAAAGACGGCGTACAAGACCGCGATGTCCTGACGCTGAGATTCGGGGCAGATGCTAATAGGTGTTATCCGTCCACCTCTCCGAAGATGCCAAGTTGATTTATGGCACCGTGTATCGAAGGTTTAGACAGATGCGGCCGATGTAGCAGACTTCGTCAGATTCCCCCTCGTCTGAGGGGTTTTTTGATTGTGGGGACGCTCTTCCCTGCAGGCGCAAGCCCCTGCAGTTAATTACACTACCGCATCGCGGTAACAACTTTCTCCTTCTCCAGCTGGTCACTTAGTGTCGTGGGTGTTTGTTTTGTTTGTGGTTGCCCGTGGATTGTATACGGAGACTGATTTATATCGTCGCCCGTAGGACGTGGATTAGTCCAAATCCGTGTTTTCTTAGATTTGGGTTTGGGGTTTTGGTTTGAGGATACGTTAGCCATATTTGAGGCTAAGATCAACTCAAACGTTTGTTAAGGATACGTTAGTCCAGTTTGAGACTAAGATCGACTTAACGGGATCGTTTAGATCCGACAAAAGAGCAATTGGCTTTATTGTTCCAGTTTAGGGACATAGGGGTCCATTAAATGTATGGCCGTCGGGACCCATCACCTCTCTGACGACGTTGAAGGATTACAACGACAAATGTCAGAGGAGTTCAGAGATGTACCCTTGAGCCAAAGTTGATTGGGGGATCTAGAGTCCAATTTGGGACTAAAGTTTGTTTGAAGGTTTAAGGATACGTTAGCCATATTTGAGGCTAAGATCAACTTAAACGGTTGTTAAGGATACGTTAGTCCAGTTTGGGACTAAGATCAACTTAACGGGATCGTTTAGATCCGACAAAAGAGCATTTTGGGGCTCTATTGTTCCAGTTTAGGGACATA
Organism: Agapanthus africanus; assembly: GCA_030015575.1. Taxonomy (NCBI): domain Eukaryota; kingdom Viridiplantae; phylum Streptophyta; class Magnoliopsida; order Asparagales; family Amaryllidaceae; genus Agapanthus; species Agapanthus africanus. The sequence continues at coordinate 438,375,125 of JASDDO010000004.1, forward strand.
GTGGTCCAATACCAGTTTAGGGACATGGTGGTCCAATACCAGTTTAGGGACATGGTGGTCCATTGGTAGTTTAAGGACGCATAAGTCCATGGGTTTAAGGACCCCACAGTCCATATGGGTGTGTTTAAGGACGCATTAGTCCGTTAGTTTAAGGACGCATAAGTCCGCGGGTTTAAGGACCCCACAGTCCGTATCTTGGTTTAAGGACGCATAAGTCCATGAGTTTAAGGACCCCACAGTCCGTGTTGATGTGTGGTTGTCGGGACCCGTCACCTCTCTGAAGACGTTGAAGGATTACAACGACAAATATCAGAGGAGTTCAGAGATGTACCCTTGAACCAAAGTTGATTTGGGGGTTTATGGTCCGATTTGGGACTAGAGTCTGTTTGAAAGTTTAAGGATACGTTAGCCATTTTTGAGGCTAAGATCAACTTAAACGGTTGTTAAGGATACGTTAGTCCAGTTTGGGACTAAGATCGACTTAACGGGATCGTTTAGATCCGACAAAAGAGCAATTGGCTCTATTGTTCCAGTTTAGGGACATAGGGGTCCAAGTTCCAGTTTAGGGACATGGGGGTCCATTGCCAGTTTAGGGACATGGTGGTCCATTGGTAGTTTAAGGACGCATAAGTCCATGGGTTTAAGGACCCCACAGTCCATATGGGTGTGTTTAAGGACGCATTAGTCCGTTAGTTTAAGGACGCATAAGTCCGCGGGTTTAAGGACCCCATAGTCCGTATCTTGGTTTAAGGACGCATAAGTCCATGAGTTTAAGGACCCCACAGTCCGTGTTGATGTGTGGTTGTCGGGACCCGTCACCTCTCTGAAGACGTTGAAGGATTACAACGACAAATATCAGAGGAGTTCAGAGATGTACCCTTGAACCAATGAGTTGGTTGAAAGAGCAGATGTGCTCAGACCAAGATGATTTGAGGACTTATGGCCAGTTTGGGCTAAGTCCAGTTATGTTTGAAATATTGGCCCTCTGTTGGTCCATTGAAGGAGAGGCTTTGCCTCTAAAAACTTAGCCAACTGGGCTAAAGCTAGTGTTAAACACTACAGACCAACAGTGTTGAACACTGGGAATAAGATTAGCAAATTAGTGTTAAACACTAAAAGATAATCAGTGTTAAACACTGGGAACAGTGTTTTCAAATTAGTGTTAAACACTAAGCAAATCAGTGTTAAACACTGCAAATAGAGTTTTCCAAACTAGTGTTAAACACTAAGAAAATCAGTGTTAAACACTGAAGACAAAGTCTTCAGATTAGTGTTAAACACTAAGGAGAGAGGGGTCACGTGTGGACACGTGAGAGCGCCCTGATTTCCCTTATCTTATTCTGCAGATCAGTGTTTTAACTCTTTTAATTCTGACGGCCATCACGTGTGAGCACGTGATGGAGGCCCATGCTCTGGTCTGTTGGAATGCTCATTAGGGGTCGCGTGGTGACACGTGAGGGCGCCCTAAATGCGGAGCCACATCTCCTTTGTTTTATCCTCAAATCTGTGAATAAGTGTTAAACACTTTTCCTTTTTATTTCGAGCATCACGTGTTGACACGTGATGGGGATTTATGCGCTGACTGTTAGAACGTTTGCTAAGGGGTCACGTGGTAAACACGTGAGAGCGCCCAAAGCCTTCATTTCCATTGATCTTTCTTTCTGCGTTTTGGAAGTCACGTGGGAGCACGTGATGGCATCAAAAAGTGGGGCCAGATCCCCTTTATTTTGTTCTGCAAACAAGTGTTAAACACTTTTATTTTTATTTTAGAGCATCACGTGTTGGCACGTGATAGGGATCTGTGCGCCAATTGTTAAAGCATTTGCTGAGGGGTCACGTGATAACACGTGAGAGCGCCCAAAGCTTTCATTCCCTTTGCTTTTTCTTTCTGCGTTCTGGGAGTCACGTGGGAGCACGTGGGGTGATGCTTCAAAGTTCTTTGCAGGGGATCTTTTCAAGGGTCACGTGGGGGCACGTGATCCTAGTTCTTTTCATAAACAGAGATCTTTTAAGAATTGAATTCTTGGTAGGGTTAAACCCTAATTATGATTTTGGAGGAATTAAATTCCTATCGTGAAAGAATTAAATTCTTATTTAGGATAAAACCCTGATTTCTTTTCAAAGGAATTAAATTCCCAGATATGTAAAAGAATTAAATTCTTGATTAGGGTTAAACCCTAGTTTTGTTTTAGGAGAATTAATTCTCAAAACTCAATTCCCCTTCTAAGTTTAGGATCCGCATGGCAGGATCTCGACCCGATGAGAATTAAATTCTCATCCTATGGGGAGATGTGCTCTGTACAGATCTTCAACCAGAAGAAGAACTAAGTTCTTTTTGTATAAGAGTTAAACTCTTGGATTTTGAGAATTAAATTCTCTATTTGAAGTTTATCTTTTTCCCTTTTCTTACCTAGGGTTTTCTTTGTTGAGAATTAAATTCTCCTTTCTTTTCTTCCCTCTTGAGAATTAAATTCTCCTCTCTCTGTTTTTCTCTCCAAAAAAGTAGATCCCCTCTCTTCTCTTCTTGGCTCCTATTTATAGGAGAAGGAAGAGAATCAATTTGTTTAGCAAATCTCTCATTGAGAAATTTGATTTGTATGTTGAGAGATTTGATTTGCATTTATCATTAATCTGGGCCTTTAGATCATTCAGTGAATTTTATTCACCGTGGATTTTAAATCCAAAAGATATTCTATTTGTTATCCTGGTGAGATTTTCAGGGAAATCTTTCCTTGTCCAAGATTTTTCCATAAATTGGTGATTTTTAATCACCCTTGGATTTTTAATCCAACGGTTCCCCATGACCCTTTTCCATTTGGAAAGATTCAGAAACTTTTAGAATTTAATTCTATTGAATCATAATGCTTTTAAAGCCAGTCACGTGCTGGCACGTGACCTTTGGTCACGTGTGAGCACGTGACCCCCAATTGGGTTCCTTTCTCAGCCGCTTATTTATGTTTCAGTTTTAACCATCACGTGTCAACACGTGACCATTGGTCACGTGTAAGCACGTGATACCTCGTTGAGGTATTTTCTGACTTTTAGAATTAAATTCTATTCATTATTTTAGAGGCTTTAAAAGCCCATCACGTGTCTGCACGTGACCCATGGTCACGTGTGAGCACGTGATGCCCCATTGGGGTCTCTTCTGAGTTTTTATTATATTTTTTAACTCCTCCAGCGGGTTTTTAAAAGCCCATCACGTGTAGACACGTAATTCCTCATAACTTTTGATCCCGGATGAATTACGAGGCCCATAATATATCAAATCGAAGGGTTTTTCGAGCCGCTTTCGATACCATCAGAATTTATCTGTTTCTCATTCGGAAGTTTATCAAAAAACAGCCCGGAAGATACTGGTTCCCATTTTCTTAAGCGTATCGCCGCCATTCTCTTTAGCGCAGAAATTTTCGGCGGGAACAAATGCCCCCCACTACTTTGCCCACGTAAGTATATACGTGGGTGAAGTAGTGCAAAGTAATGCATAGCGTACGACCAATTTCGGGTTGGTATATTACTTTCAGAATCTTGATCTGAGAAGATAACGAGCGGACACAAGCGTCGTCATTTATCATTGACTCAAATCTCGACTCTTAAGAGATATAGTTCCAAACCCTTAACTCCATGAGCCGCACCCTTCTATCTTTTTATATCTTACTCTGGAGTGAAATAGTTTATATGCTCATGAGTAGCTTTTCCATTTCAGTGGCATGTAGCTTTGGCGAGTGTGGCTCATAGATGGTCCTTCTTGACCTCTTCGCAGGGCAGTGATGGCTTAGGAGACAGGGTTAGGATCTGCCACCTAAGACTTTTCAACTTTATGAGCCGTGAGGGTCTCATAAAGACTTTTCTCCCTACGGATCGAGAGGATCTCGTAGGTGTATTTTCTCCTTAGGAGTCGTGAGGATTCCTAAGTGTGTTTTCTCTTATAAGTCGTAAGGATCTTATGAGAGAATTTTTCCCTCTTACGAGTCGAGAGGACCCGTAAGCGGTTGTTCCCCTCCTTGTCGAAATTCGACTTCGGAGAGTGAGACCCGTGGATAGTATGCAAGAGACCATTTTGGGCCGACTTGCAGGATCCCAGTGCTTAGGAAACAGGTTTTTTAATCCCTACTGCCTAAGGCTTTATCTCACGAGTCGAGACGAATCGAGAAGTTCTCGCAAAGACATCAATTTCCTCACGAGTCGAAACGGATCGAGCAGATCTCGCAAGAATATCCTAACGTCACAGTTAACCTCTGCTCTTTACGACAGAAGTCCGTCAGGGTCTGTGGTACTTAGGGTTTTGGCCGTCGTACCATCGCATGAGCTGATATATTCCTCGATAGGCAATCGTGCTGTTCGAGTAGCCCTGCGACTGCCGTGTCTCTGATCCCTTCGGGGGCTGGACAAGACGTCTTCAAGCAATCCTCCTTGGCAGTTTGACCGTCGGAAGAGCAAGCGCTAGGAATTTGCCATGCCGCTTTTTACTTGAGGTTAGGCTCATTTTGGAGAGCCCCGATGAGTCATAACCACTCCGCGCTGGTGTGGGATGATCTCCGATAGTCTTTCAGGCTTTATATGACTTGTCGTTAAGACCCTGAAGCTAGGAATTTGGCCTTTGCTTCGTTTTGCTGGCATTGCGTCCTCTGTATCGAGACGAATGTCGCGGTTGTCTCTAGGTTGCTGGTGAACCGTCGAGGTTTGGAACTAGGGATTTTGCCGTGGCTCCTTTTGGTGATGTTGCGTCTGCTGTATCGAGACGAACGTCGAGGTGGTGACTACTCCGCATTGGTTCGAGATGATCTCCGATTGTCTCTCAGGCTTTATATGACTTGCCGTTAAGACGTTGAAGCTAGGAATTTGGCCTTCGCTTCGTTTGCTTTGTCATGTGTGAATCCTGTTGGAGGAAGAACGCTGTCGTGACATCTCGTCTGCTGTATCGAGACGAACGTCGAGGTGGTGACCACTCCACGCTGGTGTGGGATGATCTCTGATGGTCTTTCAGGCTTTATATGACTTGCCGTTAAGACGTTGAAGCTAGGAATTTGGCCTTCGCTTCGTTTGCTGGCATTGCGTCCTCTGTATCGAGACGAATGTCGCGGTTGTCTCTAGGTTGCTGGTGAACCGTCGAGGTCTGGAACCAGGGATTTTGCCGTGACTCCTTTCGGTAATGTTGCGTCTGCTGTGTCGAGACGAACGTCGAGGTGGTGATCACTCCATCTTGGCGTGAGATGATCTCTGATTGCCTTTCCGGTTTTATATGACTTACCATTAAGGTCCTGAAGCTAGGAATTTGGCCTTCGCTTCGTTTTCTTTGGCGTGTTTGGATCCGTCAAGACGTTGAAGCTAGGAATTTGGCCTTCGCTTCGTTTGCTTTGTCGCTTCCGAATCCTGCTGGGGGAAGAACGCTGGGGTGACATTTCATCTGCTGTATCGAGACGAACGTCGAGGTGGTGACCACTCCACGCTGGTGTGGGATGATCTCTGATGGTCTTTCAGGCTTTATATGACTTGCCGTTAAGACGTTGAAGCTAGGAATTTGGCCTTCAGTTCGTTTGCTGGCATCGCGTCTGCTGTATCGAGACGAATGTCGTGGTTTTCTCTAGGTTGCTGGTGAACCGTCGAGGTCTGGAACCAGGGATTTTGCCGTGACTCCTTTCGGTGATGTTGCGTCTGCTGTGTCGAGACGAACGTCGAGGTGGTGATCACTCCATGTTGGTGTGAGATGATCTCTGATTGTCTTTCAGGCTTTATATGACTTGCCGTCAAAACCCTGAAGCAAGGAAATTGGCCTTCGCTTCGTTTGCTGGTATCGCGTCTGCTGTATCGAGACGAATGTCGCGGTGGTGATCACTCCATGTTGGTGTGAGGACCAGGATCCGCTCTGGACGTTTCCCACGGGGTCGAAGAGTGACGTTATCCGCGTTCCACGTGACCAAGAATTTTGCACTAGATGCTTCACATAGGTTCACTGCCGCGTTAGGCGAGGACTAGGCTCCGCTCTGGATGCTTCACACGGGTTCACTGCCGTGCTCTGCGAGGACCAGGATCCGCTCTGGACGTTTTCCACGGGGTCAAAGAGTGACGTTATCCGCGTTCCACGTGACCAGGAATTTTGCACTAGATGCTTAACACGGGTTTACTGCCGCGTTAGGCGAGGACTAGGCTCCGCTCTGGATGCTTCACACGGGTTCACTGCCGTGCTCTGCGAGGACCAGGATCCGCTCTGGACATTTTCCACGGGGTCAAAGAGTGACGTTATCCGCGTTCCACGTGACCAGGAATTTTGCACTAGATGCTTCACACGGGTTCACTGCCGCGTTAGGCGAGGACTAGGCTCCGCTCTGGATGCTTCACACGGGTTCACTGCCGTGCTCTGCGAGGACCAGGATCCGCTCTGGACGTTTTCCACGGGGTCAAAGAGTGACGTTATCCGCGTTCCACGTGACCAGGAATTTTGCACTAGATGCTTCACACGGGTTCACTGCCGCGTTAGGCGAGGACTAGGCTCCGCTCTGGATGCTTCACACGGGTTCACTGCCGTGCTCTGCGAGGACCAGGATCCGCTCTGGACGTTTTCCACGGGGTCAAAGAGTGACGTTATCCGCGTTCCACGTGACCAGGAATTTTGCACTAGATGCTTCACACGGGTTCACTGCCGCGTTAGGCGAGGACTAGGCTCCGCTCTGGATGCTTCACACGGGTTCATTGCCGTGCTCTGCGAGGACCAGGATCCGCTCTGGACGTTTTCCACGGGGTCAAAGAGTGACGTTATCCGCGTTCCACATGACCAGGAATTTTGCACTAGATGCTTCACACGGGTTCACTGCCGCGTTAGGCGAGGACTAGGCTCCGCTCTGGATGCTTCACACGGGTTCACTGCCGTGCTCTGCGAGGACCAGGATCCGCTCTGGACGTTTTCCACGGGGTCAAAGAGTGACGTTATCCGCGTTCCACGTGACCAGGAATTTTGCACTAGATGCTTCACACGGGTTCACTGCCGCGTTAGGCGAGATCTAGGCTCCGCTCTGGATGCTTCACACGGGTTCACTGCCGTGCTCTGCGAGGACCAGGATCCGCTCTGGACGTTTTCCACGGGGTCAAAGAGTGACGTTATCCGCGTTCCACGTGACCAGGAATTTTGCACTAGCTGCTTCACACGGGTTCACTGCCGTGTTAGGCGAGGACTAGGCTCCGCTCTGGATGCTTCGCACGGGTTCACTGCCGTGTTCTGCGAGGACCAGGATCCGCTCTGGACGTTTTCCACGGGGTCAAAGAGTGACATTATCCGCGTTCCACGTGACCAGGAATTTTGCACTAGATGCTTCACACGGGTTCACTGCCGCGTTAGGCGAGGACTAGGCTCCGCTCTGGATGCTTCGCATGGGTTCACTGCCATGCTCTGCGAGGACCAGGATCCGCTCTGGACGTTTTCCACGGGGTCAAAGAGTGACATTATCCGCGTTCCACGTAACCAGGAATTTTGCACTAGATGCTTCACACGGGTTCACTGCCGCGTTTAGGCGAGGACTAGGCTCCGCTCTGGATGCTTCGCACGGGTTCACTGCCATGCTCTGCGAGGACCAGGATCCGCTCTGGACGTTTTCCACGGGGTCAAAGAGTGACATTATCCGTGTTCCGCGTGACCAGGAATTTTGCACTAGATGCTTCACACGGGTTCACTGCCGCGTTAGGCGAGGACTAGGCTCCGCTCTGGATGCTTCGCATGGGTTCACTGCGATGCTCTGCGAGGACCAGGATCCGCTCTGGACGTTTTCCACGGGGTCAAAGAGTGACATTATCCGCGTTCCACGTGACCAGGAATTTTGCACTAGATGCTTCACACGGGTTCACTGCCGCGTTAGGCGAGGACTAGGCTCCGCTCTGGATGCTTCGCACGGGTTCACTGCCATGCTCTGCGAGGACCAGGATCCGCTCTGGACGTTTTCCACGGGGTCAAAGAGTGGCATTATCCGCGTTCCACGTGACCAGGAATTTTGCACTAGATGCTTCACACGGGTTCACTGCCGCGTTAGGCGAGGACTAGGCTCCGCTCTGGATGCTTCGCATGGGTTCACTGCCATGCTCTGCGAGGACCAGGATCCGCTCTGGACATTTTCCACGGGGTCAAAGAGTGACATTATCCGCGTTCCACGTGACCAGGAATTTTATCGATTGTATCCGCATTTCACGGAATGGAGGTTTGACTCTTGGTGATACGTATATCACCGATCCATGGAACTGGGGGTTGCCGCTGTTCCATTTCGCTTGATGTTGTGTCTGCTGTGACGAGACGAGTGCTGAGGTGGAGCTGGGATTTTGCCATCACTCCGCTTTGCTGACCATGGGGTCTTTTATTAACTTTGCATGTATATCCTGCTGGACTGCGAAGGAACGCCGTTGTTAACATTGCGTCTGCTGTAATGAGACGAATGCTAAGGTGGAGCTGGGATTTTGTCATCACTCCGCTTGATGGTGTAACATCTGTGTCCTGCTGGAATGAGGAGGCACGCCGTTGTTGGTCTCCAGGCTGTAGATGTGGCCATTGAGACCCTAAAGCTCGGGATCTTCCTTTTGTTTCGTCTGTTGACATTACGTCTGCGATATTGCGACAGATGTCGAGGTTCGGCTTCGCTTTCTGGCGGAGCCTGTTGTGAAGGTATGGTTCCCTCTTTGTTTGTGCCCCTGGATTGTATACAGGGATCGATGTGATCTCACCTGTAGGGCAAAAAGTTTCATTCTTTCATTTTTTTTTATTCTTTCCACAATGCTCTATCATTTCAGCTTTTTATATCGCGAAAATCGCGATTGCCCAATCATTTCGGCTATTTTTCGCGGTGCCCAATCATTTCGGCTATTTTTCTTTTTACCCGCTGCTTTTCATTGCGAGTTGCCCAATCATTTCGGCTATTTTTCATGCATACATTTTTACTTGCTGATTTTGTTTGCAAGTTGCCCCATCATTTCGGCTATTTCGTATGCATTTTTTTTTGGCTCGCTGATTTTTTCTCGCGAGTGTGGAACTTGGAATCTGGTGCCAATCTCAGCATCAGCATCGCTGCGACTGGAATATAGCCAGGAGCGAATCATCATTTGCCATGAAAGAACTTGGGATTTGATACTGGTTTAGACATCAGCATCGCTACAACTGGGATATTGCCAGGAGCGAATCATCATTTGCCATGAAAGGGCTTGGGATTTGATACCGGTTTAGGCATCAGCATCGCTGCAACTGGGATATTGCCAGGAGCGAATCATCATTTGCCTCTGTCGATGTTGAACAAAGGTGGCTTAGTAAACAGGGTTAAGGGTCCTGTCGGCTAAGGCTTTTGACTTCATGAGCCGTAAGGGTCTCACAAAGGTATTTCTCCCTACAAGTCGTGAGGATCTTGTAGGTGTGTTTTCTCCTTGGGAATCGTGAGGATTCCTAAGTGCATGTTCTCTTGTAAGTCGTAAGGATCTTACAAAAGGGTTTTCTCCTTATAAGTCGAGAGGACTTACAAGGGTTGTTCACCGTATGGACATATCCCCAGTCACGGGTGGGACTTGGTTAGGGAAATGTTTATTCGCGCCCGTGGATTGTATACAAGGGTCAACATTGAGCCGCTTGTAGGGCAAGATCGAAGGTTGCGGGGGTTGCTTAAGAACAGGTTAAGGTCTCTGTAACTTAAGACTTTCAAATCTTATGAGTCGTGAGGGTCCCATAAGAGAGTTCTCCTTACGAGTCATGAGGATCTCGCAAGTGTAATTTCTCCTTAGGAATCGTGAGGATCCCTAAGTGTGTTGCTTCCTTTGTGAGTCGTAAGGATCTCACGCGGGTGGTTTCTCCTTACAAGGTCGAGAGGACCCTGTAAGTGTCTTTTAACGAGGTTGTGCTCTTTCGGGTTTTCACAAACACTCGCCGGCAGCCCTGCTGTTTTTACTCACGGAGCCCTTTCGGGTTTTCATCCGTGCCCATTTTGCTTATGGACATACCGTCTCTTTTTTTTCTTTTTTTTTTTTTTTGAACGAGGTTGCGCCCTTTCGGGTTTTCACAAACACTCGCCGGTAGCCCTGCTGTTTTTACTCACGGAGCCCTTTCGGGTTTTCATCCGTGCCCATTTCGCTTATGGACATACCGTTTTTTTTATTATTCTTTTTTTTTTTTGCTTTTTTGCTTTTTTTTTTTTAACCACGCCAGCCTGAGGATGCCGCGGGTTGATAGTAGTTTAACGACGTTTCAGTCATTTGCAAGTTTTAGGACATTGCGGTCCGTCGTTAGTTTAAGGACGTTTCGGTCCGACGCCAGTTTTAGGACATAGTGGTCCATCGTTAGTTTAACGACATTTCGGTCTACCGTCGTCGTATTTGAGGCGAATTTCTAGTTTACTGACTTTTCGGTCTAGGAGGCCTTCCCTATGAACGAGCATGATGCCCCCGGCATATCCACTTTTTTCGAAGCATGTCGTTGTGGCGGGTTTACTTTCCACTTTTCGGGTAACGCGAATTTGCCCTGTTGGTATTGATCTTCAACCCAGTTTTTGAAGACGTAGCAATTTTCGAGTGGGTGACCCATTACTCTGTGGTAGGGACAATAGTTAGGATTGTTAACGTCACCTGGTTGCAATGGACGTTTTGGATCTGGCAGAGTGATGAGCCCGCTGCGCACTGCTAGCTCGAACAATCTCTTCGTTTTATCTTTGGGAAACGAGTAAGGACGTTTCAACTTCTCATTGAGGTATCGCGGCTTGTTGTTTTGACGACAAAACGGCCTCGGGTTACTCGGCTGTTGTTGAGTGTTGGCAACAAAGGCCGTTTTTTCCTTTTCCTTTCTCATTTCGTTTGCTCCGTCGTTTGCGGGTCCGAGATTCTTTCCGGGTAGCGTGAGATTGTACGGCTGAACGTTCTCGCAACTCTCCAATTCTTTTGTTTTAGAAATGAATTCCTTGAAGAGAGGGTAGAGGGCGGCTTCTTCGTCAGAATCGCTTCCAAAGGTGAGAACTCGTGATCCCCCGGGCTCGTCCTTATGACAATTGCCGCCAACTCTTTTATGCTCATCTGCCGTATTTTTTCGCTGACTATGAGCTTCCCGCTTTATTCTATTGACGTGTTGTCTATGAGCGACATATCCTTGCCACCAACACTTAAAAGAGTTGCAGTCTTCAGTAGGATGTACGATCTTCTGATGATATAAGCAGAAGTTAGGGTGTATGTCCGTTTCATCAAAATGTATACCACCAGGAGAATTTTTTCTGAAAGAGGGCGGCCTCATCCCCATTGCTATGGCTTTGGCGAATCGTTTCCTTGTCTTGATCCTGCTTTTATTTGCGGCGGATGTACTTTCATCCGGTGGGAGTGTTTCGACCCTTTCATCTAGTCGCCGGCGTTTGGCTTTCTCGAATATGGCCATCTCGCGCTCTCGATCAGCCTTGCTTTTAAGACGGGCTTCGTTCAGGAAGGCATCGATCATCTCGTCTGATGGCCACAGAAGATCTGGTTCAGGCCCCGCCCCTGGTTTCTCGGTGCAAGGAGCTTCTTTATCCTCTATCAATGAGTGAGAGATCATGTGACAACTTGCCCCCGGTGTGTCCGTCTTCTTTGGAATGTGCGGCTGTGGTGGGTTTACCTTCCACTTTTCAGACAGCGCAAACTTGCCTTGTAGGTACTGATCCTCGATCCATCCCTTAAAGACGAAGCAATGTTCGATTGGATGGTTTACCGCTTGGTGGTAAGGGCAATAATTGGGATCGTTGACATCGCCTGGTTGCAACGGACGTTTTGGACTCGGCAGATTGATGAGTCTGTTGCGCACTGCCAGCTCGAACAGTTTTCTCGTTTTATCCTGAGGAAATGAGTAAGGACGTCCCAGTCTTTCCTCGAGGGATGGGCGTGGTCGCACATTGTTCTGGCGAACAACCGGCTTTAAGTTGCTCGGCCGTTGCTGAGTATTGGCAACGAAGGTTGCTTTCCCTTTGCCCTTTTCATTCCAAGGATCCGTCTTTGAATGAGATAGTGTGTGACTCATCTGATCCATTTGGGCCAACTTATCAATTAAAGCCTGGAACGTGGTCGGTTTGAAGAACATCATGAATTGCGAGATGGTTGCTTGCGGATCAAGAGTGCCCACGAACATACCTACCGCAGGTGCTTCTTCGATCCGCTGTTCGCATTTTGACCACAGATTCCGCTATCGTGTTGCGTATTGAACCCACATTTCGCCTGGCCTTATCCTGGCGTTGATCAGTGCTGTTATCGGGGTGCGTTCACTAGCACTCGCGAATCTTTGTGTAAACAGCAACTCCATCTCCGCAAATGTTTTGACAGAGTCGTTAGGTAGCTCCGAATACCATTCGAATGCCGTTTCTGCTAAGCTGCCGACAAATTGTCGAAGCAACAGTCTGTCATCGCCTCCAGTATTGCCGCATAAGGCCCTGAATTGAGCGACGTGCTGATGCGGATTTCCCGTCCCTTTATATACGTGGAACTTAGGGATCGTATATCCCGGCGGCTAACTGATTTGGTCATACCAGCCCGGATAGGGTCGTCCAGTTCTAACCGTTTGCCCAGCCGCTTCACTCGCCTGATGAGTTCGTATTTGCTGATCTATATAGTCATCCAGCGCGGCCTTAGAAATGGTTTCGTCTTTGGTTGCTGAAAGAGCCGGCGGAGGATTAGATGTCTCCCTTCCATCGTCTTCAACAGTGATTGGAGGGTCATCAGCTGGAGGGTCCGGCTGTAATATCATCCCGACCATGTCTTGGAAGAGAATCGCCATTCGTTTTATGTTGGCAGCTTGTTCTGCTGCTTCTCTGTCCCTCTTTTCGAGGACTCTGCGGAGGAAGTCAGCATCGGTTTCTTGTTCATGACGCTGCTCTGATGACGCCTCCGGGCTTTCTTTTGGTCCCGTGAGCGCAGCCATTGCAGTCAGCATCTCCTGAAGCTTTTGCTGTTGGTGTTGGGTTTTCGTCACGGATCGGGTGAGCGGTCGGTGACCCGTCGAAGCACGGCTTTCCTCCTTTCCAGAAGCCATATAAACAGTGTGCACCACCATGCCCCCAGACTTGGGGCGTTTGGGCTTAGCGTCTTTGTGGTCTGCCACGTTTACCGGGGCTTTCTTTGGCCTCCTTCTTTTCTGAGTGGTTGACGTTGAGGGGGCCGCTGTCGTGAGCACCCAAGTAGTCGTCATCTTTTGTGGCTTAACAGGACGGTTTTCTTCCTGCCGGACCTTCAGCTTCTTCTGCTGGCGGGAGAAATTTTGATCAATCACCGAGTCTTGGACGTGGCGCCAGACCTTGTAGATTTTAGAGGACAGCCGCTGAGAGGACTGTTCTGGCTTGGCTTCCGCAACATTTCCCACCGGAGGAGGGGATCTTTTTAGTACGGCGGTAGGAGAGTTTCTGCGCACCATGTTCAGCAATTCAAAACTGTTCCCGGTTGGAACAACAGCATCGATCCCCACCGTTGGAGCTGGTGGAGTAAATCCAGAGGGGGATTTTCCCCCAGCCTTCCTTACTCGGCGCCAGGGGCGATGTCGAGCGTGACGTTCGGATGGAGTTGTTTCGGCCGTAGGGGCGACTTCGTCATGCCCCCTGCTTTGAAAAGAGACCGTTATTGGTGCTAGCCTGTCAAAGACTGACACCCGTTGAGAAGCAATGTCTAATCTGTCAAAGACAGACCTCTGGGCAGGGAAAGCAGCTTTGAGGACCTCGCCTGGAGCAGCAATCGAAATGGCTAGCCTTGTAAAAACTGACTTCTTGGAAGGAGGAGCCTTTCCGATAATTTTGTCCGCTTGAGCCGGGATGGCTATCCGCTTTGGGATGGCAGCTTCGGGTATCGCGGGTTTGCAGACATTCTGGCCCAATCTGTTGAAAACTGAGGTATTGAAGCTGGGCGACCCGTTGAGAGGGGTCGCGGCAGTGGTAAGCCGATCAAAGACCGACTTCTTTGGGGCTTCTTGCAACGTCATTGTGGCATTGAAGCTAAACGGTGGGAGCATGGTCCCGAAGAATAATCCAGTGGTGGCCTGAGTTACCTGCTCCACCGGCATCTTGAAAAGGGAGGCCGCTTGGGGCCCATAAGTCACTCCTCCAGCAAGGACCGAGCGAGAGTTGCAGTTGCAGGCAGTGCAGTTTGAAGCCATTGATCTTCTGTTTTCTGCACGGAGCAAGACACCAAATCTTAGTACCTCGAATCCACAGGCAACCACAATAAACCGCGATTTATTCGCGAACACGATACACGAAGTGTGGAGTGGAAAGAGGAAAAGGTCCCACCGGGCGTGCCAGAATCTGTTCCCCTCCGAAAGACGGCGCACAAGACCGCGATGTCCTGACGCTGAGATTCGGGGCAGATGCTAATAGGTGTTATCCGTCCACCTCTCCGAAGATGCCAAGTTGATTTATGGCACCGTGTATCGAAGGTTTAGACAGATGCGGCCGATGTAGCAGACTTCGTCAGATTCCCCCTCGTCTGAGGGGTTTTTTGATTGTGGGGACGCTCTTCCCTGCAGGCGCAAGCCCCTGCAGTTAATTACACTACCGCATCGCGGTAACAACTTTCTCCTTCTCCAGCTGGTCACTTAGTGTCGTGGGTGTTTGTTTTGTTTGTGGTTGCCCGTGGATTGTATACGGAGACTGATTTATATCGTCGCCCGTAGGACGTGGATTAGTCCAAATCCGTGTTTTCTTAGATTTGGGTTTGGGGTTTTGGTTTGAGGATACGTTAGCCATATTTGAGGCTAAGATCAACTCAAACGTTTGTTAAGGATACGTTAGTCCAGTTTGAGACTAAGATCGACTTAACGGGATCGTTTAGATCCGACAAAAGAGCAATTGGCTCTATTGTTCCAGTTTAGGGACATAGGGGTCCATTAAATGTATGGCCGTCGGGACCCATCACCTCTCTGACGACGTTGAAGGATTACAACGACAAATGTCAGAGGAGTTCAGAGATGTACCCTTGAGCCAAAGTTGATTGGGGGATCTAGAGTCCAATTTGGGACTAAAGTTTGTTTGAAGGTTTAAGGATACGTTAGCCATATTTGAGGCTAAGATCAACTTAAACGGTTGTTAAGGATACGTTAGTCCAGTTTGGGACTAAGATCAACTTAACGGGATCGTTTAGATCCGACAAAAGAGCATTTTGGGGCTCTATTGTTCCAGTTTAGGGACATAGTGGTCCAATACCAGTTTAGGGACATGGTGGTCCAATACCAGTTTAGGGACATGGTGGTCCATTGGTAGTTTAAGGACGCATAAGTCCATGGGTTTAAGGACCCCACAGTCCATATGGGTGTGTTTAAGGACGCATTAGTCCGTTAGTTTAAGGACGCATAAGTCCGCGGGTTTAAGGACCCCACAGTCCGTATCTTGGTTTAAGGACGCATAAGTCCATGAGTTTAAGGACCCCACAGTCCGTGTTGATGTGTGGTTGTCGGGACCCGTCACCTCTCTGAAGACGTTGAAGGATTACAACGACAAATATCAGAGGAGTTCAGAGATGTACCCTTGAACCAAAGTTGATTTGGGGGTTTATGGTCCGATTTGGGACTAGAGTCTGTTTGAAAGTTTAAGGATACGTTAGCCATTTTTGAGGCTAAGATCAACTTAAACGGTTGTTAAGGATACGTTAGTCCAGTTTGGGACTAAGATCGACTTAACGGGATCGTTTAGATCCGACAAAAGAGCAATTGGCTCTATTGTTCCAGTTTAGGGACATAGGGGTCCAAGTTCCAGTTTAGGGACATGGGGGTCCATTGCCAGTTTAGGGACATGGTGGTCCATTGGTAGTTTAAGGACGCATAAGTCCATGGGTTTAAGGACCCCACAGTCCATATGGGTGTGTTTAAGGACGCATTAGTCCGTTAGTTTAAGGACGCATAAGTCCGCGGGTTTAAGGACCCCACAGTCCGTATCTTGGTTTAAGGACGCATAAGTCCATGAGTTTAAGGACCCCACAGTCCGTGTTGATGTGTGGTTGTCGGGACCCGTCACCTCTCTGAAGACGTTGAAGGATTACAACGACAAATATCAGAGGAGTTCAGAGATGTACCCTTGAACCAATGAGTTGGTTGAAAGAGCAGATGTGCTCAGACCAAGATGATTTGAGGACTTATGGCCAGTTTGGGCTAAGTCCAGTTATGTTTGAAATATTGGCCCTCTGTTGGTCCATTGAAGGAGAGGCTTTGCCTCTAAAAACTTAGCCAACTGGGCTAAAGCTAGTGTTAAACACTACAGACCAACAGTGTTGAACACTGGGAATAAGATTAGCAAATTAGTGTTAAACACTAAAAGATAATCAGTGTTAAACACTGGGAACAGTGTTTTCAAATTAGTGTTAAACACTAAGCAAATCAGTGTTAAACACTGCAAATAGAGTTTTCCAAACTAGTGTTAAACACTAAGAAAATCAGTGTTAAACACTGAAGACAAAGTCTTCAGATTAGTGTTAAACACTAAGGAGAGAGGGGTCACGTGTGGACACGTGAGAGCGCCCTGATTTCCCTTATCTTATTCTGCAGATCAGTGTTTTAACTCTTTTAATTCTGACGGCCATCACGTGTGAGCACGTGATGGAGGCCCATGCTCTGGTCTGTTGGAATGCTCATTAGGGGTCGCGTGGTGACACGTGAGGGCGCCCTAAATGCGGAGCCACATCTCCTTTGTTTTATCCTCAAATCTGTGAATAAGTGTTAAACACTTTTCCTTTTTATTTCGAGCATCACGTGTTGACACGTGATGGGGATTTATGCGCTGACTGTTAGAACGTTTGCTAAGGGGTCACGTGGTAAACACGTGAGAGCGCCCAAAGCCTTCATTTCCATTGATCTTTCTTTCTGCGTTTTGGAAGTCACGTGGGAGCACGTGATGGCATCAAAAAGTGGGGCCAGATCCCCTTTATTTTGTTCTGCAAACAAGTGTTAAACACTTTTATTTTTATTTTAGAGCATCACGTGTTGGCACGTGATAGGGATCTGTGCGCCAATTGTTAAAGCATTTGCTGAGGGGTCACGTGATAACACGTGAGAGCGCCCAAAGCTTTCATTCCCTTTGCTTTTTCTTTCTGCGTTCTGGGAGTCACGTGGGAGCACGTGGGGTGATGCTTCAAAGTTCTTTGCAGGGGATCTTTTCAAGGGTCACGTGGGGGCACGTGATCCTAGTTCTTTTCATAAACAGAGATCTTTTAAGAATTGAATTCTTGGTAGGGTTAAACCCTAATTATGATTTTGGAGGAATTAAATTCCTATCGTGAAAGAATTAAATTCTTATTTAGGATAAAACCCTGATTTCTTTTCAAAGGAATTAAATTCCCAGATATGTAAAAGAATTAAATTCTTGATTAGGGTTAAACCCTAGTTTTGTTTTAGGAGAATTAATTCTCAAAACTCAATTCCCCTTCTAAGTTTAGGATCCGCATGGCAGGATCTCGACCCGATGAGAATTAAATTCTCATCCTATGGGGAGATGTGCTCTGTACAGATCTTCAACCAGAAGAAGAACTAAGTTCTTTTTGTATAAGAGTTAAACTCTTGGATTTTGAGAATTAAATTCTCTATTTGAAGTTTATCTTTTTCCCTTTTCTTACCTAGGGTTTTCTTTGTTGAGAATTAAATTCTCCTTTCTTTTCTTCCCTCTTGAGAATTAAATTCTCCTCTCTCTGTTTTTCTCTCCAAAAAAGTAGATCCCCTCTCTTCTCTTCTTGGCTCCTATTTATAGGAGAAGGAAGAGAATCAATTTGTTTAGCAAATCTCTCATTGAGAGATTTGATTTGTATGTTGAGAGATTTGATTTGCATTTATCATTAATCTGGGCCTTTAGATCATTCAGTGAATTTTATTCACCGTGGATTTTAAATCCAAAAGATATTCTATTTGTTATCCTGGTGAGATTTTCAGGGAAATCTTTCCTTGTCCAAGATTTTTCCATAAATTGGTGATTTTTAATCACCCTTGGATTTTTAATCCAACGGTTCCCCATGACCCTTTTCCATTTGGAAAGATTCAGAAACTTTTAGAATTTAATTCTATTGAATCATAATGCTTTTAAAGCCAGTCACGTGCTGGCACGTGACCTTTGGTCACGTGTGAGCACGTGACCCCCAATTGGGTTCCTTTCTCAGCCGCTTATTTATGTTTCAGTTTTAACCATCACGTGTCAACACGTGACCATTGGTCACGTGTAAGCACGTGATACCTCGTTGAGGTATTTTCTGACTTTTAGAATTAAATTCTATTCATTATTTTAGAGGCTTTAAAAGCCCATCACGTGTCTGCACGTGACCCATGGTCACGTGTGAGCACGTGATGCCCCATTGGGGTCTCTTCTGAGTTTTTATTATATTTTTTAACTCCTCCAGCGGGTTTTTAAAAGCCCATCACGTGTAGACACGTAATTCCTCATAACTTTTGATCCCGGATGAATTACGAGGCCCATAATATATCAAATCGAAGGGTTTTTCGAGCCGCTTTCGATACCATCAGAATTTATCTGTTTCTCATTCGGGAGTTTATCAAAAAACAGCCCGGAAGATACTGGTTCCCATTTTCTTAAGCGTATCGCCGCCATTCTCTTTAGCGCAGAAATTTTCGGCGGGAACATGTTCATAAGAGAATTTTCTCTTCTTTTAAAGGTTTTTACCTTTTTTTTTATTCTTCAAGAGTTCTCAAGAGTTCTCTTCTCTTTTTTTTTTAGCAAGATGTTGATGATTTTGAAATGAGGTCTGGGGTCCTTTTTATAGTGCTCATAAATTAGTTAAATTTGTTAAAGAGATTTTTTTCTGAGTGATTTGGGGAATTTTCCCCACCGTTGGATCTTTGATCCAAACGCCCCTGTTTTACAGAAGAAATCTTCTTGTTTTAACAAAAACAGAAAAAATTTCCTTAAATCTTCATTCTGTTTTTTTTTTGCGCAACTCCCCAGCGCGTGACACGTGTCGCGCAACTAAATTTTTTTTTTATTTTATTTTATTTATTTTATTTTATTTTTTCGCACTGCACAGCGCAGCGCACTGCACAGGTGCGCAGCTGCGCTTTGCGCAATTAATTTTTTTTTTTTTTTGGAAATTTGCTCTGATGGAGTACGCTACCTTGGGCGTTGCGCTCCTTGCGCTACTGTGTCTGATTTTGACACGTGGCGCTCTGCGTGCAGTGCAGGGGATCTGAAGCGTTACTTCATTTATTTTAATTTTAATTTTCACTTTAATTTTCAAGACAGAGCTTTGCTCTGATTGGAGAAAAACAGAAGCATTGCTTCTTTTCCCACCAGAGCTTTGCTCTGATTGGGGTAAACAGATGCCCCCCCACCGTTGCGTTTACGTGGCCTCCTAACGTGAGCGCAGCGGTGGCAGACTCCCAACCGTTGCGGCACGTTTTGGCAGTTGAAGAGGCACTTGATGCCTATAAATAGGACCTTTGGTCCCTTATATGATTCTTATTTCTAAAATTTTACTTTCAGAACTCAGAGCCCTGCTCTTTATTTTCAAGAACTTTAAGAGTTAAATTCTTAAAACTTTTAGGTGAAAATTTTAATTTGGATTAAATTAAATTAAATTAATTTTCGTTGATAGAGCCTCGCTCTCAATAGATCCCTGATCTAAAGGAAACCTATTTAGGGTTTCACTTAGCAGAGCTTTGCTCTACAGGTCTTAAAGGGATCTAAAGAGAACTAAAGGGGACTCTACTAGGGTTCCATAGAGCTCTGCTCTCTGAAAGATTTTTCTTGGATTTTCTTAATTCATTATTGGAGTTTTGCTCCTCCTAAATCATATAGAAGAACTCTTAAGAATTCTTCATGGATCTTGGAACTTAAAGATGGCATTTTATTCCTCAGTGCATTATATCGTTTTGCTTAATCAGTTTTCCTGATAATTCTGTTGATCCTCTTTCACAGGAACAATGAACGCCCACATGTATGCTCTTAACGAGATCATCTCTCATGAGGACATCCGCCGACTTGGCCGTTCTCAAAATCGGGAGTTCACAAACGAGAAGTGTGCTAAAATAATGAGTCGCTTCGACGCATACAATGGTCCACTGCTTCCCCGACGTTCCTCTCTTCTTAAACTTATCGTGGGAGCTATCTGGGAAGCGCTTCCCCTATTCTGTTCCGGCGTGCCGCTTAGGGCGTTGGATGCCGCTGAGAACAAGGTGCACTCTGTGTACCTATTGAACTTTATCTCGAAAAGACGACGAGACAGTCTTATCGACCTCTTGCATGAGGTCTTTCAACAGTCTGACATACTCGCTGCTTATCGGAGGGTGGAAGACATCGGAAGGGACCCTGACGCTTGTGCTCACGAAAGGAAGCACACTAGGATGGTCCGCGAGGCTTGGAAAGTCATAGATAGGCTCGCTTTTGAATTCCTCAATCCATGCCCTGGATCTGAGGTTATTCCATTGTAACTTTCGTTTATTGTTTTTATGACTGTAAGAACTTCGGGCAATATTAATGGAATTTTTTTTTTTATCCCAGATTGTCTTTATTATATATCTTTTGTCCTGAGTCTTTTTGTCCATGCATGAATGAATGTGCCTTGAACTCTTGATCAAATGTAAATCGGATGCTCTTTCTGTTGCTTTTCCTCTTTTTCAGCATGTCGTCACAATTAGCAGGTAATAGAGTAAGCTTCTTGATTTCTTCACGAGATAGCGAGGGCTTAGGCCGCAGGTTCAGATCTGGTGCCTAAGACTTTTCAACTCTATGAGCCGTGAGGGTCTCATAGAGACTTTTCTCCCTACGGATCGAAAGGATCTCGTAGGTGGGTTTTTCTCCTTAGGAATCGTGAGGATTCCTAAGTGTGGTTTTCTCTTGTAAGTCGTAAGGATCCTACAAGAGAATTTTTCCCTCTTACGAGTCGAGAGGACTTGTAAGCGGTTGTTTCCCTCCTTGTCGAAATTCGACGTTGGAGAGTGAGACCCGTGGATGGTATGCGAGAGACCCTTTTGGGCCAACTTGCAGGGTCCCAATGCTTAGGAAACAGGCTTCTTTTATGCCTACTGCCTAAGGCTTTATCTCACGAGTCGAGCCGCCTCGACAATTTTTCACAAGTCGAGACGAATCGAACGTTTCTCGCAAGAACATCTTAACGTCGCATTTAACCTCTGCTCTTTACGACAGAAGCCCGTTAAGGTTGGTGGTACTTAGGGTTTTGGCCATCGTACCGTCGCATAAACTGATATAGTCCTCGATAGGCAATCGTGCTGTTCGAGTAGCCCTGCGACTGCCGTGTCTCTGATCCCTTCGGGGGCTGGACAAGACGTCTTCAAGCAATCCTCCTTGGCAGTTTGACCGTCGGAAGAGCAAGCGTTAGGAATTTGCCATGTCGCTTTTTACTTGAGGTTAGGCTTATTTTGGTGAGCCCCGATGAGTCATAACCACTCCGCGCTGGTGTGGGGATGATCTCCGATGGTCTTTCGGGCTTTATATGAGTTGCCGTCAAGACCCTGAAGCTAGGAATTTGGCCTTTGCTTCGTTTGCTGGCATTGCGTCTGCTGTATCGAGACGAATGTTGCGGTGGGAACTAGGGATTTTGCCGTGGCTCCATTTGTTTGATGACGTTGCGTCTGCTGTGTCGAGACGAATGTTGGGGTGACATCTCGTCTGCTGTATCGAGACGGACGTCGAGGTTGTCTCTAGGTTGCTGGTGAACCGCCGAGGTTTGGAACTAGGGATTTTGCCGTGGCTCCATTCGTTTAATGACGTTGCGCCTGCTGTGTCGAGACGAACATTGGGGTGACATCTCGTCTACTGTATCGAGACGGACGTCGAGGTTGTCTCTAGGTTGCTGGTGAACCGTCGAGGTTTGGAACTAGGGATTTTACCGTGGCTCCATTCGTTTAATGACGTTGCGTATGCTGTGTCGAGACGAACGTTAAGGTGACATCTCGTCTGCTTTATTGAGACGGATGTCGAGATGGTGACCATTCTGTGCTGGTGCGAGATGATCTCCGATTGTCTTTCCTGTTTTATGTGAGTTACCGTAAAGACGTTGAAGCTAGGAATGTGGCCTTCGCTTCGTTTGCTTTGTCACGTCCGAATCCCTGCTGGAGGAAGAATGCTGGGGTTGACAACTCGTCTGCTGTATCGAAACGAACGTCGAGGAGGTGACCACTCCATGTGAGATGATCTTCGGTGGTCTTTCAGGGCTTATATGACTTGCCGTTAAGACCTTGAAGCTAGGAATTTGGCCTTCGCTTCATTTGCTCACACTGCGTCTGGTGTATTGAGACGAATGCTGAGGTGGAGCTGGGATTTTGCCGTCACTCCGCTTTGTTTCGACCGTGAGGTCTTTTGTTGACGTTGCATCTGCCTCCAGCTGGACTGCGGAGGAACGCCGTTGTTGACATTGCGTCTGCTGTATTGAGACGAATGCTGAGGTGAAGCTGGAATTTTGCCATCGCTCTGCTTGTTTCGACCGTGAGGTCTTTTGTTAACTTTGCATGTACACCCTGCTGGATTGTGAAGGAACGCCGTTGGTGATCTCTAAGCTGTCGATGTTGACGTCGAGACCCTGAAGCTCGGAATCTTCGTTTGCTTCATTTGTTGACATCGTGTCTGTAATATTGCGACAAATGTCGAGATGATCTCTAGGTTGTCTATGAACCGTCGAGATTTGGCTTTGCTTTCTGATGGAGCCTGTTGGGAAGGTATGGTTTCCTCCTTATCTGTGCCCCTGGATTGTATACAGGGATCGATGTGATTTTACCTGTAGGGCAAAAAGTTTCATTCTTTCATTTTTTTTATTCTTTCCGCGATGCTCTATCATTTCAGCTTTTATATCGCGAAGGTCGCGATTGCCCAATCGTTTCGGCTATTTTTCGCGGTGCCCAATCGTTTCGGCTGTTTATTTTGTTTTTACTCGCTGCTTTTTATTGCGAGTTGCCCAATCATTTCGGCTGTTTATTTTATTTTTACTCGCTGTTTTTTATTGGGAGTTGCCCAATCATTTCGGCTATATATATATATATTTTTTCACTCGCTGTTTTTTATTGCGAGTTGCCCAATCATTTCGGCTATTTAATATGCATTTTCAGCTCGCTGATTTTTATCGCGAGCGTAGAACTTGGAATCTGGTGCCAATCTCAGCATCAGCATCGCTACAACCGGAATATTGCGAGGAGCGAATCATCATCTGCCATGAAAGGACTTGGAATTTGATACCGATTTAGGCATCAGTATCGCTACAACTGGAATATTGCCAGGAGCGAATCATCATTTGCCTCTGTCGATATCGAACAAAGGTGGCTTAGTAAACAGGATTAGGATCCCATCGACTAAGGCTTTTGACTTCATGAGCCGTAAGTGTCTCATAAAGGTGTTTCTCCCTACGAGTCGTGAGGATCTCGCAGGTGCGTTTTCTCCTTAGGAATCGTGAGGATTCCTAAGTGTATGTTCTCTTATAAGTCGTAAGGATCTTACAAGAGTGTTATCTCCTTATGAGTCGAGAGGACTCACAAGGGTTGTTCACCGTGTGGACATATCCCCAGTCACGGATGGGACTTGGTTAGGGAAATGTTTATTCGCGCCCGTGGATTGTATACAAGGGCCAATATAGGGCCACTTGTAGGGCAATGTCGAAAGTTGTGGGGGTTGCTTAAGCACAGGTTTAGGCCTCTGTAACTTAAGACTTTCAAATCTTACGAGCCGTGAGGGTCCCATAAGAGCCTTCTCCTCACGAGTCGTGAGGATCTCGCAAGTGTATTTTCTCCTTAGGAATCGTGGGGATTCCTAAGTGTGTTGTTCCCTTGTGAGTCGTAAGGATCTCACGCGGGTGGTTTCTCCTTATAGGGTCGAGAGGCCCCTATAAGTGTTTCTTAACGAGGTTGCGCCCTTTCGGGTTTTCACAAACACTTGCCGGTAGTCCTGCTGTTTTTACTCACGGAGCCCTCTCGGGTTTTCATCCGTGCCCGTTTTGCTTATGGACATACCGTTTTTGTTTTTTTTTTCTTCTTCTTTTTTTTACGAGGTCGCGCCCTTTCGGGTTTTCACGAACACTCGCCGGTAGTCCTGCTGTTTTTACTCACGGAGCCCTTTCGGGTTTTCATCCGTGCCCGTTTTGCTTATGGACATACCGTCTCTTTTTTTTTTATTTACGAGGTCGCGCCCTTTCGGGTTTTCACGAACACTCGCCGGTAGTCCTGCTGTTTTTACTCACGAAGCCCTTTCGGGTTTTCATCCGTGCCCATTTTGCTTATGGACATACCGCCTCTTTTTTTTTTTTTTACGAGGTCGCGCCTTTTCGGGTTTTCACGAACACTCGCCGGTAGTCCTGCTGTTTTTACTCACGGAGCCCTTTCGGGTTTTCATCCGTGCCCATTTTGCTTATGGACATACCGTTTTTTTTTTGTTATTTTGTTTTTTTTTTCTCTTTTTTTTTTACGAGGTCGCGTCCTTTCGGGTTTTCACGAACACTCGCCGGTAGCCCTGCTGTTTTTACTCACGGAGCCCTTTCGGGTTTTCATCCGTGCCCTATTTGCTTATGGACATACCGTTTTTATTTATTATATTTTTCTTTATTTATATTTTTTTTATTCACCTCGTCAGCCTAAAGATGCTGCGGTATTAGTTTAAGGACGTTTCGGTCCTTTGCAAGTTTTAAGACATTGCGGCCCATCATTAGTTTAAGGACATCTCGGTCCGCCGTCGCCGTATTTGAGGCGAATATTTAGTTTATTGACTTTTCGGTCTATGGGTCCTTCCCCATGAATAAGCATGATGCCCCCAGCGTATCCGTCTTTTTCGGAGCGTGCGGTTGCGGCGGACTCACCTTCCAGTTTTCAGACAGCGCAAACTTGCCTTGTAGGTATTGATCCTCGATCCATCCCTTAAAGACGAAACAATGCTCAATTGGGTGACTTACCGTTTGATGGTAAGGGCAATAATTGGGATTATTAAGATCGCCTGGCTGCGACAGACGCTTTGGACTCGGCAGATTAATGAGTCTGTTGCGCACTGCCAGCTCGAACAGTCTTCCCGTTTTATTCTGAGGAAATGAGTAAGAACGTCCTAGCCTCTCCTCGAGGGATGGGCGTGGACGCGCGTTGTTTGGGCGAACGACCGGCTTTGAGTTGCTCGACTGTTGTTGAGCATTGGCGACGACGATCGCTTTCCCTTTTCCTTTCTCATCTCGGGAATCTGATTTTGGAGGAGACGGTCTATGGCCCATCTGGTCCATTTGGGCTAATTTGTCAATCAAGGCCTGGAAGGTGGTCGGCCTGAAGAACATCATGAATTGTGAGATGGTCGCCTGCAGATCGAGAGTGCCCACAAACATGCCTACCGCAGGTGTCTCTTCTATGCGTTGTTCGCATTTCGACCATAGGTTCCGCCATCGTGTTGCGTATTGAACCCACGTTTCGCTTGGCCTTATCCTGGCATTTATTAATGCTGTTATCGGGGTGCGTTCATTAGCACTCGCGAATCTTTGTGTAAACAGCAGTTCCATCTCTGCAAATGTTTTTACAGAGTCGTTAGGTAGCTCCGAATACCATTCAAAAGCTGTTTCTGCTAAGCTGCCGACGAATTGACGTAGCAACAATTTGTCATCACCTCCAATATTGCCGCATAAGGCCCTGAATTGAGCGACATGTTGATGTGGATTCCCTGTCCCTTTATATACGTGGAATTTAGGGATTGTATATCCTGGCGGGTAACTGATTTGGTCATACCAGCCCGGATACGGTCGTCCGGTTCTAACAATTTGCCCAGCCGCTTCATTCGCCTGATGAACCCGGATCTGCTGAGCTATATATTCGTCTAGGTCAACTTTGGAGATTGCCTCCTCCTTGGCTGTTGACAGAGCCGGCGGAGGATTTGACGTTTCTCCCCTGTCGTCTTCAAGGACGATCGGAGGATCTTCAGCAGGAGGGTCCGGCTGTAACATCATCCCTACCATATCTTGGAAGAGGAGCGCCATCTGTTTTATATTAGCCGCTTGCTCTGCAGCTTCTTTGTCCCTCTTTTCGAGGACTCTGCGTAAAAAGTCAGCGTCGGTTTCTTGTTCTTGATGCTCATCCGAAGACGTTTCAGAGCTTTCTTTTAGCTCAGTGAGTGCAGCCATTGTAGTCATCATTTCCTGAAGCTTTTGTTGTTGCTCCTGGGCTTTCGTCACGGATCGGGTGAGCGGTCGGTGGCCCGTAGAAGTGTGGCTTTCCTCCTTTCCAGAAGCCATATAAACAGTGTGCACCACCATACCCCCAAATTTGGGGCGTTTGTGTTCAGCGCTTTTATGCTTCGCCATGCTCACAGGGGCTTTTTGTGGCCTCCTTTTTTGAGTGATTGGAGTTAAGGGAGCCGTTGTAGTGGGCACCCAAGTAGCTTTTGCTTTTTGTGGTTTGACAGAGTAATCCTTCCCCTGCCGGACCTTCATCTTTTTCTGTCGTCGGAGGCAGTCTTGATCGATCACCGACTCTTGGACCTGTCGCCAGACTTTGTAAATTTTAGAGGACAGCCGTTGAGGGGGCTGCTCTAGCTTCTTCTCTGGAATATTCTTCACAGATGAAGGAGTTCGCTTTAGCACCGCAGTAGGAGAGTTTCTGCGCACCGAGTTTAGCAACTCAAAGCTGTTCCTGGTTGGAACAGCAGCATCGATCTCCACCGTTGGAGCTGGAGGAGTGAATCCAGAGGGGGAGTTGCCCCCGACCTTCCTCACTCGGCGCCAGTGGCGACGTCAAGCATGTCGTGCTGATGGAGTTGTTTCAGCTATAGGGGTGACCTCATCATGCCCCCTATGTTGGTCAGAGTCTGCTGGTACCAGCCTTTTAAAGACCGACGTCCGTTGAACGGGGACGGCCAACCTGTCAGAAGCGGACTTCCGAGCAGGGGAAGCAACCATGGTGATTTCGCCTGAAACTGGAGTAGGGAAAGCTATCCGCTTCGGGATAACGCCTTCTGGTATCGC
Source organism: Agapanthus africanus (assembly GCA_030015575.1). Lineage (NCBI taxonomy): Eukaryota > Viridiplantae > Streptophyta > Magnoliopsida > Asparagales > Amaryllidaceae > Agapanthus > Agapanthus africanus. Next base: position 438,401,981 of record JASDDO010000004.1, read on the forward strand.
AGGCTTCTTCATGAGCCTGTTAGAGCTCTGGCCTAGTCCGTTAAAAACTGAAGCAGTGGAGTTGGACGACCCGTTGAGAGGGGTCGCGGCAGCGGTAAGTCGATCGAAGACCGACTTATTTGGAGCTTCTTGCAATGTCATTGGGGCGTTGAAGCTCATTGGTGGGAGCATGGTCCCAAAAAATAGTCCAGTGGTGGCTTGAGCCACCTGCTCCACCGGCATTTTGAAAAGAGAGGCCGCTCGGGGCCCATAAGTCACTCCTCCAGGAACGACGGAGCGAGAGTTGCAGTTGCAGGCGGTGCAGTTCGAAGCCATCGATCTTCTGTTTTCTGCATGGAGAAAGACACCAAATCTAAGTACTTTGAATCCACAAGTAACCACAGCAAACCGCGATTTGCTCGCGAACACGACATACGAAGTGTGGAGTGGAAAGAGGAAAAGGTCCCACCGGGCGTGCCAGAATCTGTTCCCCTCCGAAAGACGGCGCACAAGACTGCGATGTCTTGGCACTGAGATTCGGGGCAGATGCTAATTGGTTTTATCCGTCCACCTCTCCGAAGATTCCAAGTTGATTTATGGCATCGTGTATCGGAGGTTTAGACGGATGCGGCCGATGTAGCAGACTTCATCAGATTCCCCCTCGATTGAGGGGTTTTTGATTGTGGGGACGCTCTTCCCTGCAGGCACAAGCCCCTGCAGTTAATTACGCTACCGCATTGCGGTAACAACTTTCTCCTTTTCCAGAGTTTCACTTCGTGTCGTGGGTGTTTATTTTGTTTGTGGTTGCTCGTGGATTGTATACGGAGACTGAGTAATACCGTCGCCCGTAGGACGTGGATTAGTCCAAATCCGTATTTACTTAGATTTGGGTTTGGTGTTTTTTTTTAGTTTAAGGATGCATTAGTCGCGTTGCGGCTAAGATCAACTTAAACGTTCGTCAAGGGTACGTTAGTCCTGTTTTGGACTAAGATCGACTTGAACGGGATCGTTTAGATCCGGAAAAAGAGCAATTGGCTCTATCGTTCCAATTTAGGGACGTGGTGGTCCATCGCCAGCTTAGGGACGTGGTGGTCCATCGCCGGTTTAGGGACGTGGTGGTCCAATATTAGTTTAGGGACATTTCGGTCCGATATTAGTTTAGGGACGTTTCGGTCCATCATTAGTTTAAGGACGTGTCGGTCCGACATTAGTTTAGGGACGTCTCGGTCCGATATTAGTTTAAGGACGTCTCGGTCCGATATTAGTTTAAGGACGTCTCGGTCCACGAGTTTAAGGACCCCGCAGTCCATATTGACGTATGTGGTCGTCGGGACCCGTCACCTCTCTGACGTCGTTGAAGGATTACAACGATAAGTGTCAGAGGAGCTCGGAGATGTACCCTCGAACCGGATATAAATTAATTTAAAAGAGCAGTCGTGCTTAGTCAATTTAATTTAAGGACTTACGGCCAAAATTGGGCTAAGTCCAATTGAAAATGTTCAACATTTTATTTGCTTTTGCATTGCATTTCTTTTTTCTTTTTTTTTTATTTAGGCTTTGCTCAGAAAGGATGCAGAGCATCAATTTGTTTTGGGCTCTGTTCTTTTAGGAATGATGCAAGGCATCAATTTTATTTGGGCTCTGCCCTTGTATAAAGGATGCAAAGCATCAATTTATTTGGGCTCTGCCCATTTATTGCCTTGCAATTTATTTTGGCATGTTAGGTCATTTTGATTTGGGCCTGGCCCTTTAAGTAATGCATTGCATTTGTGCAAAGCACTGTTAATTTGAGAATCTTTTAGATTCAAGAACCGATGGTTCATAAAAGAAGTGCAAAGCACTATTTGATTTAGATCTAAGAAAAAAACAAGTTTTTTCTTGTTTTTCTTATCTCAGAGAACCAAAGGTTCATGAAAGTGCAAAACACTATTAATTTAAGAACCTTTTAGGTTCAAGAACCGATGGTTCATAAAACAAGTACAAAGCACTATTTTTTATTTATTTATTTATTTATTTATTGTTGAAGATCCATGATCTTGTTCTTAGATCAATGATCTGTTCATAAGAGAATTTTCTCTTCTTTTAAAGGTTTTTACCTTTTTTTTTTATTCTTCAAGAGTTCTCAAGAGTTCTCTTCTCTTTTTTTTTTTAGCAAGATGTTGATGATTTTGAAATGAGGTCTGGGGTCCTTTTTATAGTGCTCATAAATTAGTTAAATTTGTTAAAGAGATCTTTTTCTGAGTGGTTTGGGGAATTTTCCCCACCGTTGGATCTTTGATCCAAACGCCCCTATTTTACAGAAGAAATCTTCTTGTTTTAACAAAAACAGAAAAGATTTTCTTAAATCTTCATTCTGTTTTTTTTTGCGCAACTCCCTAGCGCGTGACACGTGTCGCGCAACTAAATTTTTATTTTATTTTAATTTTTTTTCGCACTGCGCAGCGCAGCGCACTGCGCCGGCGCGCGGCGCGGATGGAGTACGCTATCTTGGGCGTTGCGCTCCTTGCGCTACTATGTCTGATTTTGACACGTGGCGCTCTGCGTGCAGCGCAGGGGATCTGAAGCGTTACTTCATTTATTTTAATTTTAATTTTCAATTTAATTTTCAAGACAGAGCTTTGCTCTGATTGGAGAAAAACAGAAGCATTGCTTCTTTTCCCACCAGAGCTTTGCTCTGGTTGGGGTAAACAGACACCTCCTTCTCAGCAGCGCTTGGCACGCTTAGAAAGTGACCGAAATCAACTCGACGAACGATCGTTAGACAGATAGCCGACCTGAAATGGAAGCCCAATAGTGCAAGCAGAGACATTTCACGAGCATTCTTCACAAACAGAAGATAAAGTGCAAACCGATGAAACCAAAGAAAAAAGTTTTATTACCAAAGGCAAAGTCTTTACAAAGGGTATTTTGGGCTCCCCAGCTTTACAAACTGCCCGGAGGCTTACGAAAATTCCAAAAGCAACAAAATAAAAGGAGGAAGACGGGGGCTTTAGGCCTCGGGGCCGGGCGTGACCTCGGGATTCTCGACATCCACCACGGGACGATCAGGGTCCTCGGCGACCTCCTCGTCAGGAATCTTTTCCCCCTGCTCATCAGCGTCCGTGAGGGGATATTCGGTCCGGAGCTCTTCGTCGACGAACTCCGGCATCTGGGCCTTAACGGCGTCGAGGGCCTCGTGCCAGATGAGTGTTGTGGCCACAGCCAAGTCATCATAGAAGTCCTTCGACTTCTTGTAGCCCTCCACCACCTTCGCCGCTCTCAGGTCGGCCGACTTCGCCGCCTCAGCCGCCGCCCCCAGCTCCTTCCAAAGGGTCTACACCGACTTCTTCAGGTTGCCAGTGAGCACCTGAGCGTCCTCAAGCTTGGCCTCGGCATCCACGGTGGCCTCGCGGTACCGGGCAACCTCCCGTTTCCCGGCCTCCACCTCGCCCTCCAGGGCGGCAACCCTCGCCATCATCGTCTCCAGCTCCCGCTTAGAGCTCTCTTCCAGTGAGGTAAGCTGGTCCGCGGCCTTCATCGCCGGGGCTATCACCTCGGCCTCCATGCGCAGGGCAAGGGCGACGTGCTGGAGAACCTGAAAAATGGGAAAGAGGTCAGGAAGACAAAGGAGGCACCGAATTTCACGAACAACCGAGCACTAACTTGCACGGACTCCTGGGCGATAAATGCCATCTGAGCCCTGAAGGTCCCCCCGGGGACCCTACCCCCTGCTGACTTCTCTATGTCGTGCAGCAGGCTATCCGCGATTGATAACCCCGAGGGCACCGCGAACTGGAAGCCCCCCTCCTCCACCATGATCGGCGAGGACAGGCCCCGGGAAGACCTCGGGAACCCCTCTCGAGCGGCTCAGATGGAGAGCCGATCTCCTCCTCCGAGGCCGGGTCTTCCAGAATCCGAGCCCGTTTCCGACCCGACGCTCTGCTAGGCCCCGGGACGGGATCCGCTCCCGAACGCTCACGGAACGCGACCACCGGAGGAGAGGGAGCCGGGTCAGGCTTCGCGCAAGAAGAGCTGGCGCCCCCAGCCTTCGTAACCTTCCTCGACTGGCGCATGGAAGATCGGAGCTTTTCCATATCCATGGGTCCTGCACAAAACCAAATGCAAAGAATTCAGCAACACAAGCAATATACAAGCTAGAAAGCAAACCTAACTTACCGACGAACTCAGCGGGGCTATGCCCGGCCCAACTCAGGACCCTCTCAGACAGCAGCATGTCAAATCAAGGGATGGGCTCCCACGACGCCACTCTCACCGCGGTGGGGTCATTGGACTGGTTCCCCGGCAAGCATTTTTCCCTCGACCACTCGGTAGGCACGGGCCAGTCCTCGCCCTCGGGAGAGGAAACGAAGAAGAACTTCTTCCAGCCGTGAGTGGAAGAAGGCAGGGCCATAACCCCTGTCCCGGCGGCGCCCCCTGTCGCTTTCTAAAAGAGAGGTAGACCCACCTCGGGTCGTCCGCTCGGCCCCCAGGATAATTTTTGAAAACGAGGGAAGAATCAAGGAGGGAGAGGCTGAAAGGAACCGCCTGTAACTTCGGGCGGATCAGGAACCCGAGAAGAATCCTCCATGAGTTCGGCACTAACTGGCCAGGGGCTAACTCGAAGAATTTCAGGGCTTCGACGACCTCGGGAGAGAAGGGCAGGGGATGTGGAAGCGATCCCGAGCATTGGCGAGCTCGTCCTCATGCCTCACCCAACACGGCGCGCCGGGGGCAGCGTCTACCGCCTCCTCCCTAGGGGCTGCCCCCGCTGCACGATCCTGGGAAGAGGATCCGCCCCCTGCTTCCCAGGAAGACTCAAGCTCAACTAGAAGGTCCCTAGAATCTACTCCCACGACATCTACAGATTCCACGAAAGAAGACATCTAACCTGAAGAAGAGGGATCCTCGGGAAAACGAAAGCAGAAGAAAGAAGAAGAGCGCCGAGCAGCCAAGACTTAGAAGAAAGAAGATTTGAAAGAGTAGGGGCCCTGGAGTGAGCCCCACCCTTACTTATCACCGCAAACGACCTCATCCAAGGGCGCCCTTCATCTCCCGCCAAAACGCCTCCTTGCGTCCAACGGCTCCGATTGCTCCACTTGCCGTTCCCACACTGGACCGCACCCCATCAAACGCCGCAGGTCTGCACACGTCGCGTCGGTCAACCGACGCTTAACACGTGGACCGTCGCTTCAGTGGCAGGATGCACGAACCGGCGCACCTTCCTTAAATGCAGAGATCTCGCTCTGATTCGCTGGCAGAAAAGACAGCCGACATCCCGGGGACGCGTCCCGACGAAACCTTAGGAGGGAGCTCACCCCGGGCGGCCCGGCAGTCCACTCCTGACCCGACCCGCTAGCTGGTCGGGACAAGAGTGAGGGGCTAATGATGATGCTCAATATTGGCGATCTCCAAGATCAAGACGCGTGGCAGATGACGTATCCCAGAATTCAGAAGAAAGGGCCCACAGGGGCCGACCAGGCCACCCCTGTACCCGACCTGCAAGCACAAGCTGGCTCTCCTCAGAGCCTCCTGAAAATTGGCCTCCTCGGCCTCTCAGCTCGCCCCGGGCTGCCACAGGACCAAGACTCCTCGGCCCTCTCGCTCATCCCCGAGCTCCTCAGCCGAGGCCATCTTCCTCGGTCCTCCGACCGACCAACTCCACTACTCACAGGAGTAACCGCCGCTCCGCAGATCCCGCCATGCCCAGATTCTCCGCCAGCAACGTCTCACATTCCACGCCATCACGATCCCCATTAATAGGCGATCCGCTCTTTACGCGGGCGTGACGTCGGGAGCGTAACTGCCGGCGAGATTCTCGCGCCTGCTGCTGCGTGCTGCCGCCACTATATAAACCCACGTCGCAGAGGGGTCAAGTAAGCCATTTTTTTTACTCCACTTAGCCGTTACTTTACTCGGATCTCGTACTAACTTGATCGTCGGAGGGTCCTCAGTGGTACCAAACCACCCCGAGACTTCTTTGCAGGTACTCGGCGTTAAACTCCTCAAATCACCAATCTCCTCAAAACCCATTGAGACCCGCACGCAACAGGAGATCATCTTCCAAATCCACCGGAAGATCGACGGAAGACAATATCTGAGGGAGACCCGAAAAGAACCTCCATCAAGGTGTTTTTTAATCAGACTCATAAAACTGTATGATAAGAAAAAACAGTCGCATGAATAAAACTTACGGCCCAAAAAATAACTTGTGCATTACATGTAATGACTAATCAACAATTAATCAAAGGATGGTACCTTTCGTTAAAATCGTAGGGAAGATCATAGTGCTTATTAACTATTAAAAACTGTATGCGGTAATTCCTCCGATAAATGGTAATACTTCATGCCTAAATTATACAGATCCCTAAACATGTGGGAAAAGAGGGGGTGAATATATCAATAATGATATCCACGTATAAAGATCAACCACATAAACCCGCTTTTACATCGACTTGAATTGCACCTACCAAGATCTATTCTCTTGATAAGTGCACATCACCCAAATAAGATATCGCAGAATCATATTTCGCTATATGCCAAACTCTGAGGGAACCATACCATGCATTAGGGTTTAAATTGAAACCTGATTCGTAAACGCCTGTTTACCCCAATCAGAGCAAAGCTCTGTTTAAATTCCAAGGCGGGAGATGAAGCAACGCTTCATCTTCCCCCAATCAGAGCAAAGCTCTACTTTGAAAATCTAAAATTTTAAAAAATGAAGCAACGCTTCAGATTCTTCGCGTTGCGCGCAACGCGCCACGTGTCAAGTTGATGCGTCAACACAGCGCCCGAAGCAGTGCATCCAATCAGAGCAAGGCTCTTTTAAAACAAAAAAGTAAAGGAAGCAACGCTTCAGTTGCGCAAGAATGGCGCTGCGCGACACGTGTCTGAGCAGTTGCGCAAGCGCTGCGCTGCACGACGCGTGTCTGCGCAGTTGCGCAAGCACAACTGCGCAGGCACAGCCGCGCAAGCATTGCGCTGCGCGACGCGTGTCTGCGCAGATGCGCAAGCAAAACTGCGCAAGCATAACTGCGCAGGCACAGCCGCGCAAGCATTGCGCTGCGCGACACGTGTCTGCGCAGTTGCGCATGCACAACGACGCAAGCGCTGCGCTGCGCGACACGTGTCACACGCTGGGGCGTTTGCGCAAAATAGAATTGAGATTTTAAAGAAATCTTTTCTGTTCTTGTTCAAACAAGAAGATTTTCTTCTGTAAAACAGAGGCCTTTGGATCAAAGATCCAATGGTGGGGAAAATTCCCCAAATCACTCAGAGAAAGATCTCTTTAACAAGTTTAACTAATTTATGGGCACTATAAAAAGGACCCCAGACCTCAATTCAAAGAAATCAACATTTTGTGAAAAATTAAACAGAGAGAACTCTGAAGAATTGGAGAGGAATCCTCAAGAACAAAGAAAAAGGTAAAAATCTTTAGAAAAAGAGAAGATTCTCTCATGAACAGATCATTGATCTGAGAATAAGATTAAGGACCTTTAATGAAAAGGAAAATAAACAAATAAAAAAAACAGTGCCTTGCACTTCTTTTTATGAACCATTGGTTCTGAATCTAAAAGATTCTCAAGATAATAGTGCCTTGCACATTTTATGAACCACTGTTTCTTTAAAATAAAAAAAAACAAGAAAAAACATGTTTTTCTTTGATCTAAAATTGATCCAAAGAATAAGAACAGTGCCCAGCACTTGCCAAAACTGCACTATTGCGCAGGCCGCCAGGAAGCGCCACGTGTCAGCAGTGCAACAGCGCAGCCCACTGACGCAGCGCACTGCGCTGTTGCGCTTGCGCTCACCACAGCGTGACATGTGTCACCTCCACGAGCGCTCGCGCTTATTAATTGCGCAAAGCGCCTGACAAGCCACCGTCAACTAATTAATGCACTGCATTATTTACAGAAGGGCCAAGCCTAATTAAAGAAGGCTTAACAGGCCTAATAAAATGCAATGCATTATTTTAAAACGGGGAGAGCCCAAACCAAAACAGATGCTCTGCATCATTTACAAAGGGACAGAGCCCAAATAAAAAAGGCCTAGCATGGGCAAAGCCCTTGCACAGGCCTAATAGGCCAAAGATAAATAAAAACGTTGAACATTTTTCAACTGGACTTAGCCTAATCATGGCCGTAAGTCCTCAAATTAAATTGACTGAGCAAGACTGCTTTCCTAAATCAATTTACGACCGGTTCAAGGGTACATCTCTGAACTCCTCTGACACCTATCGTTGTAATTCTTCAACGACGTCAGAGAGGTGATGGGTCCCGACGACCACACATCAAGATGGACCGAAACGTCCTTAAACTAATGTTGGACCGAAACGTCCTTAAACTAATAGCTGACCACCATGTCCCTAAACTGGAACATAGACCACCACGTCCCTAAACTGGAATACAGACCATCACGTCCCTAAACTGGAACATAGAACACCACGTCCCTAAACTGGAACACGGACCACCACGTCCCTAAACTGGAACATAGACCACCACGTCCTTAAACTGGCAATGGACCGCAACGTCCTTAAAATACCTATGGACCACTACGTCCCTAAACTGGAACAATAGAGCCCCCAAACGCTCTTTTGCCGGATCTAAACGATCCCGTTTAAGTCGATCTTAGCCCTAAACACGGCTAACGTATCCTTAAACATTCAAATGGACAATAAAACTCCAAATCAACTTTGGTTCAAGGGTACATCTCTGAACTCCTCTGGCGCCTGTCGTTGTAATCCTTCAACGACGTCAGAGAGGTGACGAGTCCCGATGGCCATATATTAAATGGATCACCACGTTAAGTTGATCTTAGTCTCAAATATGACTAACGTATCCTTAACGAACGTTTAAGTTGATCTTAGCCTCAACACGGCTAATGTATCCTTAAACTAAAAACACCAAACCCAAATCTAAGTAAATACGGATTTGGACTAATCCACGTCCTACGGGCGACGGCAATACTCAGTCTCCGTATACAATCCACGGGCAACCACAAACAAAACAAACACACACGACACGAAGTGAAATTCTGGAGAAGGAGAAAGTTGTTACCGCGATGCGGTAGCGTAATTAACTGCAGGGGCTTGCGCCTGCAGGGAAGAGCGTCCCCACAATCAAAAACCCCTCAAGCGAGAGGGAATCTGATGAAGTCTGCTACATCGGCCGCATCCGTCTAAACCTCCGATACATGGTGTCATAAATCAATTTGGCATCTTCGGAGAGGTGGATGGATAAAACCAAATAGCATCTGCCCCGAATCTCAGGCTTAGACGTCCACCGCGTCTCCGCCGCGTCTTTCGGAGGGGAACAGATTCTGGCACGCCCGGTGGGACCTTTTCCTCTTTCCACTCCACACTTCGTGTGTCGTCTTCGCGAACCAATCGTGGTTTGTTAATGGTTGCCTTTGGATTTTAAGTTACTAAGATTTGGTCTTTTGCCTGGCGCAGAACTCAAGCATCAATGGCCTCTAACTGCACCAACTGCTCGAAGTGCCACTGCAATGGACGCTCCACCTCCCCCAGAGGTGTAGCATATGGGCCCCAAGCGGCTTCCTTCCTCGCTATGCCAGTAAGCCAAGTGACCCAGGCCACCACCGGCCTGTTTTCCGGGACCATGATCCCGCCTACAAGCTTCTCTATGCCAATACCTGCACCGGAAGTGAACAAGAAGCCGGTCTTCGACCGACTCATTGCCACGACGGCCCCTGTCAACGGGTCGCCAACTACCAAACCACCAGCCTCTGTTTTCGCCAGGATGGATCAGAACTCTAAATTGGCTGTCCCAGGGAAGGCAATAACTGCTGCTCCAGAAGTCGTTAAGGCGGCTTCCCCTGTCAAAGAATCAGTCTTTTCAAGACTGACTATTCCTGCTCCTGCACCTACTCGAGGATCTGTCTTCGACAGGTTGAATATCACCCCTCAAAGGACAACCTCAGTCTTTAAGAGGTTAACACCAACGGCACATCATTCAGACAGGAGGCAAAAAGAAGCTGTTTCTATCTCCGAGCCAGTCCCAACGGATCATCATGCTCGACGTCGCCATTGGCGACGAGTGAGGAAGGCAGGGGACAACTCCCCCTCAGGGCTAACTCCACCGGCTCCAGTGGTGGAAGTCAACGCTGCTGTTCCAACTGGGAACAGCTTTGAACTGCTGAGGAAGGTACATAAGAACTTTCCAACCGCTACACTGAAAAGATCTCCTCCACCTGCGGAGAGAGTTTCGGAAACAAAGCAAGAACAACCCCCTCAACGGCTGTCCTAAAAAATATACAAGGTTTGGCGAAGGGTTCAAGACTCCGTGATCGACCCAGATCACTCTCGTCAACAAAAGAAGACGAAAGTGCAAAAAGAAAAAGACCGTCCTATTAAACAGCAGGGGACAACAATCGCTAGGGTGCCCACTACAACGGCCCCTTCGACTTCAACAGTCCACAAAAGAAGAAGGCCGGAGAAAACCCTCGCGCCGACGACAAATATCAGAGGTGGTGCACCCAAACGCCCTAAGTCAGGGGGCATCGTAGTTCATACCGTCTATGTGGCGTCTGGTAAAGAGGACAGTCGCATATCTACGGATCATCAACCGCTTACGTGATCAGTGACCAAGGCGCAGGAGCAGCAGCAGAAGCTCCAAGAGATGATGAACGCTATGGCCGCACTTACAGGGCCAAAAGAAAACCCTGAAACGTCCTCGGATGAATGCCAGGAGGAAGAAACCGACGCCGAATTCCTTCGTCGAATATTGGAGAAGAAGGACAAAGAGGCTGCTGAACAAGCAGCCAACATACAGCGTATGGGCCTCCTCTTCCAAGACATGGTAGGGATGATGATACAACAAGATCCCCCGGCCGAAGAGCCCCCGGTCGTCCTTGGAGACGATAGGGGAGAGACATCAAATCCTCCGCCAGCTCTGTCAACGGCTAAAGAGGATACAATCTCTAAAGCTGATTTGGACGAGTACATAGCCCAGCAAATACGGGTTCATCATGCGACTGAAGCAGCCGGCCAGGTCGTAAAAATGGGGCGGCAATATCCAAGTTGGTACGACTAAATCAAGTACCCGCCGGGTTACACAATTCCCAAGTTCCATGTCTACAAGGGGACAGGCAATCCTCACCAGCATGTCGCCCAGTTTAGGGCACTCTGCTGCAACACCGGCGGTGATGACAAGATTTTGCTTCGCCAGTTTGTCGGAAGTTTATCAGATACAGCGTTCGAGTGGTACTCTGAGCTCCCGAAAGACTCTATCAAGACCTTCGCGTGGATGGAGTTGTTGTTTACTCAGCGTTTTGCAAGCGTCAGTGAACGCACCCCGATGACGGCACTGATTAACGCCAGGGTAAAGCCAGGCGAGACATGGGTTCAGTATGCTATACGGTGGCCGAACTTATGGTCGAAGTGCGAGCAGTGCATTGAAGAAGCTCCCGCGGTGGGTATGTTTGTGGGAACCCTTGATCCGCAAGCAACCATCTCGCAATTTCTGTAAATCCCCGTTTTCTTCAATAAGAATCATTCTATATTCCTAGTCCCCCGAATATCAACCCTATTTTTCTCCTATTATCTTGTGTGGAAAATTGTTGCTTAGGTTTTAATATTTAAAGTTCTTCCAAAACAAAATAAACACAAATATACTAAAACCTAAAACCCTTAAACCCGGCCCAAACAAAATCCTAAAACAAATTAAAAAAAATCCCTAATTTCCCTTCAGCCCAGCCCGTTTTCTTTTCCTCAGCCCACTCAGGATTTTCTTTAAATAAATTCCTTATAAAATTCCCCGGCCCGTTCCCTTTAAATTCCCTCAGCCCACCAAGTTTTTTTTAAAGGGATTATTTTTTAGCGAGCCCGGCCCATTTTCTCCAGCCCATTCCTTAAGACCCGACCCGACCCGCTTCACACCCCTTCTCCTTCCCTCAACGGCTCCCTCTTTTGCCGCTTCCTCTTCAATTCGCGACACCCATCCCCCGCCGCAGCCCACGCCCTCGCAGTGACGTTGCCCCGACGTTTCCTATCACACCCTCATTCATTCCTCATACCCTCACCTCTCTCTTCTCCCTAGAAATCTCTAACTCTATCCATCCTCCAAAAACCCACCGAACACCCAACTTCTCTCGAACCCATTGCCACCTCCACCGCAGGCGATCATCCCACCACTTCGCTCGACCCACGACGACGACAGCCACTCATTTACCCTCCTTCTCCCTCTACGACTTCACACCCCCATCAACTCGAGATCCCCTGCACACCCACTCCCCTGCACACCAACCCAGTGCACCCGAGCCGACCACCACCTTGCACCCCTCGACGCCGGCGAACTCCCCACCACATCGCCGATCTCCCTACGACCTCCTCAGCATCATCACCATCACAACAATCCCCTAGCCCACTGCTTAACCTCTCTTTCTCTTCAAAATCTCAAAAACCCATTTCCAAACATTTCACTGCGGCCATTGCCGGAGCGACGCCGTCGACCGTCGTCGACCCCAGTACACTCGCAGAGGATCATCAAGCACCCCTCAACGTCCAGTGACCGTGCAACGACTCCGGACAACTCCGACGCAAAATCCGTATCTCGATCCAAGCTCGCGCGAATCGGTTTCACGGCGTACATCACGCGTTCGTGACGCCGCCGCTGCCGGGCGACCCCGAAACGTTTCCAGGCAAGTGTTTACTTGCTTCATGCTAATATAGCTGTGTTACAAACCTAAAATCATATAGTTTATAAACTTACCGAATAACGATATATATTGTGACATATGTGTTCGATGCAAGTCTCCAATGGAAATAATTGTTTATTTTGACGGAAACCAATATTTTCTGTTGGCCCTCATGATGATAAATATCGTGTATGAATCTCGCTGGAAAATACGATTGTTAGAGACTAAAATTGATACCCCCAAATACGCCGATAAACTAGAAATTTTCTCGTATCTGAAAATGAATAAAATCACCGTAAATTATATACATATTGGAATGATACGTTCGAGGGCTTAAATCGAAACCGACTCGACGAACTTTAACCCCATGTAAAATTCTAATGATTTCTATTCTGTAACTGTGATGATAATTAGATTGGAAGGCGACTCTGGACTGCAGTCCAGAGCGATTCTGTCTATCGTGTACTGTACCAAAATGTGCGTCACTGTGTTTCCTGAAGTCGTAGGTTATGGAACTATGCACGGTAGATTAAAGATAATTCTATTAGGTAAACAAAACAAGTGGTTCCATTCCGTTTCATCGCCATTTACTATTTTAAACTGTAAATAAAAGGGCAGAACGTATATCTGTCCAGAACAGATCCAGAAGTGATATACTGATATTAAACTATGTATAACTTTCAACGTAAAGACGCGATTGAGAATCTGTCTATTGAGTTGAATACTCTATTGAAAACCCTAGATTTCATTCAACTATAATATCGCTAAATTCTGAGCCCAACTGGGTGCAATTCGTGTCGCGAAACGGACGTTCAGTTCTGAAACTGAATTTCCAGCCGCGAGCGCTTAAAATGAAACAGCTATACCTTGAAAACCGGAATCCCGATTGAACTAAAACAAATTTTGATGAATTGCTGACTGAGTGTTCTATTCATCTTACTTGTATCATTTTGCTGAATTCTCAACATATTAATGTATGTAATTTATATAAGTTAATGACATGCATGTTGATTCATAACATACAAAGCTTATTGGTAGCATACATACATATATCATACCCTTACCATATACTCAGTGTTAGTGCGTGTGGACATTGCATTATCGTGCGTGATAGATGTTAGTTTAGGAGTGACGAGTACACCAATGGAAAGTGAATATTCGTGACAGTGATTGATACAGTGAACAGTGATAAAACCGTGCCATTGGTATACTCGTACACGACTAGACCAAGATCATAAATAGTGTAAACCTGAGGAAAAAGGGGAAATCAAAGTGGAAAGAGTATCGTATTTAGCGGGACCGTTTTAGAGGATGATCATTCGAACAGTGATACTGATACATGTAGGGTAGGATCTAGCGATCCGGCTGACAGGGTTATGTCCCGGGCATGTGGGCCGTTGTCTCGGGTATGTACGAGACTCCTGTTAAACATGATCCTCCTTCCACTATGTGATTTCAAATATGACCTAGAGACCGATAGGGACACAGAACATATTCTGCATCATATAGTGACATAGTGATTACTTGCATTGTTTTTACACTAGTATTACCTCATATACCTGTTTCATCTTATTATAATAATATTTTTATTGTGTCGCTCTGACGACCTGAGTATGCATGCTCAGATTCTGCGGAAGGACCAGTACAGGAGACGGATCTATCCTTCGAATTCACGGAGATATAGCTTGGTGTACCTTTTTCATTTACTACTTTCCATAAAAGTGATCGTGAGATTGAACTTGGTTAGTAATTGTCCTTGTTATCTGTAATTTGTGAACAATGAAATTTTAATGTAATAAATTAGTGATGTGATTCCTTTACTACTGTGCTTTATTTACTGATTACCATGTAATGCTAGAAGCCGAAGTATGACTACGGCGGGATGATTCCTTGACCGTAGGAGCATGGCTGGCCTAGTCATCCCTCGTTTTCCGTATTTTGGGAAGAGGGGCGTGACAATTTATGATGTTTTTCAAGCCGATTACCTTCCAGGCCTTGATTGACAAGCTAGCGCAAATGGACCAGATGGGCCATAAACCCCCTCTTCCAAAGCCAGACTCCCGAAATGACAAAGGGAAGGGAAAAGCGATCGTTGTCGCTAATGCTCAACAACAACCGAGCGACTCGAAGCCAGTTGTTCGTAAAAATAACATGCGCCCGTACATGGCTCTTGAGGAGAGGATGGGACGTTCTTACTCGTTTCCCCGAGATAAAATGAAAAGGTTATTCGAGCTGGCGTTGCGCAACCGACTCATAAATCTGCCGGATCCAAAACGTCCGTCGCAACCAAGTGATGTCAATGAGCCCAACTACTGTCCTTATCATCGAGTATTGGGTCATCCGATCGAGAATTGCTACGTTTTCAAAAATTGGCTTGGAAACCAGTACCGACAGGGCAAATTTGCGTTATCTGACAAATGGAAGGTGAATCCCCCGCAGCCCCACACCTCTAAGGGGACGAATACACCGGGGGCAACATGCTCCGTCGTTGAAGAAGCTCCTTGGGAGGTTGTATTATCAGCCAAGACAAAGAGGATGCTAAACGATCTTCAGGCATGTTCAGCAATTAGGTGGAAGAACCCGTTGGAACCGCAGATCATTGAGGGGATGCTGAAGCCATGTATAACTCCAAAGACCGATGGTGGTGGTTCAAGCACTCGCAACCAGCCGTCAAAATCTTCGAAAAAAAAGAAGAAGAAATCAAAGAAGCCCATGAAGCCTGGCGACAAGCGCACGGACTTTAAAAAACAAATTAACGCGCTGGAGGAATACAACCAGAAGGCACGGACTCCCATTACATTCCAAGAGTTCCTCAATCACGTCTTTCAAGAGGAAGATAAGGGAGAAAGTTCATCTGATGAATCTGAACAATGCGTAGCGAGCTGTCATGTGATTTTCCATTCGTTCATGGACGATGAGGAAACTCCTTGTACTGAAACGCAGGGGACAGATCCTGAACCAAAAATTCTGGGGCCATCAGATGAAGTAATTGACGCATTCCATAATGAAGCTCGGTTGAAAAGTAAAGCTGATCGAGAACGTGAGGCGGTCATATTTGAAAGGGCCAAACGCCAGCGACTTGATGAAAGAGCTGAGACGATCCCGCTGGAGCAAAATACCTCCACTATCGACAAAAGCCAATTCAAGATGAGGAAAAGGTTTGCTAAGGCCATATCAATGGGCATGAAGCTACCATCCTCCGAAGAAAAAATTACTGGTGAAATAGAAATGCACCCCTCCTATTGCTTATATCATCAGAAGGTTTCGCATCCCACTCAGGAGTGCAAAGCTTTCGATAGATAGTGGCAAGGATACGTTGCTCATCGACAACGCTTTAAGCGGGAGAAACGCAAAACCCGTCGGGAGCGAAGAAATACGACCGAAGGGTTTAAAAGAACTATTGGCGATTGTCGCATGGTTAACACCGGCGGGTCACAAGTGCCTACATTCGGGAGCGATTCTGATGAAGAGCTGGAACTTGCCCCTCTCTTTAAAGAGTCCACTTCGGGAAAAGAGGAAGAGCCGAAGGTTTGCGAAAATATTCGGCTACATAATCGGACGCTGCCTAAAAAGAATCTCGGACCGTCAAACAGAAAAGATAAAGGGAAAGAAAAGGTCTCTGAAGATATCGTCTTAGATGACCAAGTTCTGGAGGAGCTAAGTACCAAAGACCCGCCGAAGAGAAATAAGGTGGATTACAACATTTTAGCGCATCTGAGGAAGCTACACTCGCAGCTCAGCATTCTTGACGCCCTTTTGCTATCAAAGGAGGCGAGAGATTCATTAATCAAGGCACTACAGGATCCGGAGCAATTCCAAGCTTTCCTGGCCGAAGAAAAGATGAAAGATAAATTGGAGGAAGTGCACACGGCCGACGTCGCTTTTGGTGATGAAGACCTTCTCCTTGGGACGCGCGAACACAATCGCCCCCTCTATGTCTCAGGATACTGCCACGATATAAAGATAGGCAAAATCCTGATCGACAATGGATCCTCAGTTAACCTCCTCAATGTTCAGGTGTTAAAAGAAATCTGCATGAGCGTCCAGCACCTTGCTCGTGACAAGATCACCATCTCCGGGTTCGACTCCTAGTCATCAAGAACTCTTGGGTCTGTAATACTGACGCTACGCTTCGGGCTACTCGTCACGGACAATAAGTTCCACGTCATAGATACCAAGACATGCTACAATGCTTTGCTCGTCCGACCATGGTTACACGAGTACAACATCATACCTTCTACGCAACATCAGTGTATGAAGTATTTTAAGGATGGTTTCGAGTATACCGTGACGGGAGAACTGAATCCATTTTCCGTGAACGAAGTTCGCTAATATGAAGATGCCAAATACTTCTTACCAGATTTCGAAGACACGGAAAGGTGTCACAAGCCGGAGAACAAAGCTAATGCCACCATCCCTGTCTTCGGCAGTGATACCGAGGAGGAAAAGGAGATAGTGTATTCGGGTCCGTCCTAACACAACAAGCCAGGACCATCCACTCCTACGTTGATCTTTGGTAGCGACTCGGAAGATGAGATCCATGCTGTATTCTCTGCTCGACCTTCAATACAAACGTCCGCTGACGAAGAACAAAGTCTACAAGTCGCCATGGTGCCGCTTAAACACCGTAAAGAACTGGATGCACTTGATATTTACAATGTAGAAGAGCTGCAAACGTTCTATATCCCTCCCAGGCGAGAAAGCGAAAAAGCGATTCTATTCTACCGCTCTGAAGAAACCAAAGTGGAGAAAGAGATCTGGCATGGCGCGGATCCTACGCTCGACAGGCTTCAGCCTATCCGTCTTCCCAGATATTATACGGAAGGTTTGAAAAAGCTGCTTAGACGCCAGGGGATATCCTTCAAGCAGACCGTTCGAAAAACCAAGTTCTATGACAAAGTCTGGAACGTTCCCGGGACTCAACGCAAACTGCCTAATGGGAGAATGGAGACAAAAGGGCTTGGATACATCCGGTCAAAGAAACGAGAGCTACTAAACAGCTGCTATGTCACGTATGACTTCGATGAAGAAGCGGATGCTCAATGGGAGGACGCTAATCCTAAGACAGTAAAAGTTCCAGATGCAAAAGTGTCCAGTCCGTCGTTCGAAGAACAAATGGACAAGCTTATAAGGGAAGCGGGTCAAAAAGTCCGGGACGATCATAACCGCAAAATGGTCATCTACGAGAAAGCCAAAATGCAACGCCTTCTCCAACAGGCCGTGAAAGATGAAAATGCCGCTCCTTATCAATCTGTTATAAAGAAGGGTCGACGCAAAAGCAGAAATAAGTCGAAAGGCCAAAAAGGCGCTCAACAACAACAAAGCAGGGCTAGGAAGCCACGCAAACGGGAGTCGAGCGTTATTGATCTATCCCTCATGAAGAAAATGGGTCGAGCATACTCGTTTCCTCGGGACAAGACGAAAAAGATACTTGATCTTGCTCTAAAACATCAAATGCTTACACTGCCGGAGTCTAAACACCCCGAACAAGCAGGCGAAGTCTCTGACCTAAACTATTGCTCTTACCATCGAGTAATAGGGCATCCTCTTGAAGATTGCTTCACCTTCAAAAATTGGGTTGAAGATCAGTACCAGCTTGGCAAGTTTGCTTTGTCTGACAACTGGAGGGTAGCGCCGCCACAGAAGCACGAACCCAAGGCCACGAAAGAAGAACCAGTTCTGCATTGGGATTGGAAGTGAATCCGTACTTGTCATGTGATAATGATATCAAAAGAAGAGCCCCAGAACATGGATGACCTTTCCTGGTGCTTCGAAAACAACAACGACGAGATAATCTCAGAATTCCCACCAGCGCCAAAAGAGCTGGAAGATGGAATCCATACCACCGCAGATAACCTTAAGAAAATTGAGTTGGGAACGGCGAACGATCCGCGACCGACATTTGTTAGTGAGCTACTGTATGAAGAGAAGGTGGCTTCATTAAAAGACCTGCTTATGCAGCACAAAGATTGCTTCGCGTGGAACTATTCCGAGATGCCGGGACTAGATCCAGAAATTGCCGTGCACAGATTGGCAATATCTCCGGACGTCAAGCCAGTCAAACAGGCGCCGAGAAGAATGTGGCTCGAGCTTGAGATGAGTATCAACGCCGAGGTCAAGAAGCTGATCGACTCTGGTTTCATCCAGGAAGTTCAATACCCTGAATGGATCGCCAACATCGTCCCGGTGATGAAGAAAAATGGGACAGTGCGCATATGCGTAGACTTCCGGGACCTTAATAAAGCTTGCCCGAAGGACGATTTCCCAGTGCCAGTCACCGAATTGATGATAGAAAATACGTCCACTCACGAGGTTTTCTCCTTCATAGACGGTTCGTCAGGATATAATCAGATAAAAATGCATCCAGAAGACCAGAAGCACACCGCCTTCAGGACTCCTCTGGATATATTCTGCTACAAGGTAATGCCCTTCGGTTTAAAGAATGCCGGTGCCACCTACCAAAAGGCCATGACGAAGATCTTTGATGACCTTATACACGAAATCGTCGCATGCTATATCGACGACCTCGTGGTTAAAAGCAAATCATACGAGGAACATCTCGAGCATCTGAAGACCGTATTTCAACGCCTTCGGCAATACAACTTGAAGATGAACCCTCTCAAGTGTGCATTCGGAGTTTCTTCGGGCAAATTCTTGGGATTCATCGTTCGACACCAGGGTATCGAAATAGATCCGTCAAAAAATCAAGGCGATCATGGAAATGCCTCCGCCAAGGACTCTCAAACATTTGCGGTCTCTCCAAGGGAAGCTCGCGTATATACGGCGATTTATAGCCAACCTTTTAGGAAAGTGTCGTCCTTACAGCTACCTGATGAAGAAGGGAACCCCGTTCGTCTGGGACCAAAAATGCCAAAGCGCGCTGGACGAGATCAAACAATACCTGCAAAACCCGCCAGTGCTGGCTGCTCCGGTCAAGGGAAAACCCCTCATTCTTTATACAACCGCCCTCGTAGGTTCCTTAGGCGCATTATGGGCACAAGAGAATGATCAAGGGAAGGAAAGAGCACTCTACTACTTAAGTCGAGTTCTACTGGGGGCAGAAAGCAACTACTCCCCCATTGAAAAACACTGCCTGGCGTTGATCTTCGCGATAACAAAGCTCAGACACTATGCGTTGGCGCATGGGGTCCGTCTCATTTCAAAGGTGGACCCCCTTAAATATTTGATGTCGAAAGCCATATTAACGGGACGACTCGCTAAATGGGACCTGCTCTTGATGGAGTTTTCGATAACGTATCAACCTCTCAAGGCAGTAAAAGGCCAGGCCATCGCCGACTTCCTCACTGAGCATACGATACCCGCCGATTCACCTCTGAATTGCGATCTTCCATACGAACATGCGTTTGATGCGATCGACGGTGGTGATACCCAATGGGAACTTTATTTCGATGGAGCATCTTCCATGAAAAAGCGCAAACAAAGTACCCCAATAATCAAATCGGGGGTAGGCCTCATCTTCGTGACTCCACAAGGAGGGATAATGCGCTTCGCCTTCTCCCTAACAGAGCCAAGGACAAACAATGAAGCCGAATATGAAGCTTTGATAGTAGGCCTCGAGATCGCCATCGACATGGGAATTGAAAACCTCCTCATATATGGAGACTCCCAACTAGTCGTTAGTCAAGTAAACGGCGACTACCAAACGTGCAAACCAGAGTTGGTGAAATACGGCGAAAAGGTGCAGCAACTGTTGACCCAAATTCCTTCCTATACTTTGGAGAACATACCGCGCGCGGAAAACAGCAAAGCGGACGCGTTGGCCAAGCTCGCCAAAGAACTGGCTGACGAGAACCTCGATGACGTTAGAATCGTGGTACAAAGCCGTCGGGTGCTTGCCCCAGCAGAAATATCTCCGGAATCATCCGAAGAGAAGGGAGCGACTGAACGGACGACCTTGCAAATAGAAGACCGGGAAAAGGCTGAAGATTGGAGGGAAGTCTTCATACACTACTTTAAGTCCCACCGAATGCCTGCAGAAGCGTCCACAAGACATCAGCTCATGAAACGAGCTCTGTCTTTCGCCTTCATCAACGATACTCTGTACAAGAGGTCGTTTGATTCTCTATGGCTGAGATGCCTAGGGCCTAAAGAAGCAAAAAGAGTCGTTCAGGAAGTTCATGACGGACTCTGTGGTTCTCATCAAGCGGGCCCAAAGATGAAGTTGAAGATTAAACGGATGAGCTACTACTGGCCCACGATGATTCAGGATTGCCTCGAATATGCGAAGCAATGCCACTCATGCCAAATTCATGGGGACTTCATCCACCAATATCCAAATCCACTACATCCAACGATGGCTAGCTGGCCGTTCGAGATGTGGGGAACTGACATAGTTGGCCCCATCGAACCAGCATCGTCTAGAGGACATCGTTTTATCCTGGCGACGACTGATTACTTCTCCAAATGGGCAGAGGCAGTACCGCTGAGGGAAGTTAAGATGGAGAATATCCTCCATTTCTTCAAGACGCACGTCATATATCGGTTTGGGACGCCAAGACGGATCATCTCCGATAACGGGCCAGCTTACAAAAGCCACAAGATCAGTCGCTTCGCGCAACAGCACAATATAGACTGGAGATATTCCTCGGTTTATAATCCGCGAGCTAACGGTCTAGCTGAGGCCTTCAACAAGACCTTGACAAAGATCATGAAGAAAACGGTGTCCCGAAATAAGAAAGACTAGCACGAGAGACTGCAAGAAGCTCTCTGGGCATATCGAACTACGTTCAAGACGGCCACAAGCACAATGCCGTACGCGTTGGTATTTGGGACGGAAGCAGTACTCCCCCTCGAGATAGAGTTACCCTCTCTACGAGTGGCAGTCCACTACGAGCTGACGGACGAAGAAAATGCTCACCTTCGGCTTGAGGAACTTGATGCCCTCGATGAAACCCGGCTCATAGCGCAACAAAATCTGGAAGCTTATAAAGCAAAGATGACGCGCTCATATGAAAGATTGACCCGACCGAGAACATTCCGCCAAGGCGAACTTGTGCTAGTGGTCAAAAGGCCCATGATTCCCAATCGCGCCAAGCGGGGAAAATTCGAGCCAAACTATAAAGGCCCGTACATCATAGATAAGGTCTACCAGGGTGGGGCCTATCTACTCATGGATCTGCACGGTGAAAGGCCTTTCAGGCCAATAAACGGTCGCTTCCTAAAGAAATACTACGCTTAATGAGCCACAGCCTAGGTCAATGGTAAATGACGACGACTATGTCCGCTCGCTATCTTCCTAAGCTCAAGCTTTATAAGCAGTAGCCGGCCTTCTCCATGACGGACCGAAACGTCCATAAACTAATAGCGGACCGCAACGTTCTTAAACTACTGTCGCAGCATCCTTAGGCCGACGAGATGAATAAAAAAAATATAAAAAATATATATATATAAACGGTATGTCCATAAGCAAAAAGGGCACGGATGAAAACCCGAAAGGGCTCCGTGAGTAAAAACAGCAGGGCTACCGGCGAGTGTTCGTGAAAACCCGAAAGGGCACGACCTCGTAAAAAAAAGGAAAAGAAAAAAAAAGAAAGAATAAAGAAAAATGGTATGTCCATAAGCAAAAAAGGCACGGATGAAAACCCGAAAGGGCTCCGTGAGTAAAAACAGCAGGACTACCGGCGAGTGTTTGTGAAAACCTGAAAGGGCGCAACCTCGTTAAAAGGCACTTACAGGGTCCCCTCGACCTTGTAAGGAGAAACCACCCGCGTGAGATCCTTACGACTCACAAAGGAGCAACACACTTAGGGATCCCCACGATTCCTAAGGAGGAAATACACTTGCGAGATCCTCACGACTTGTAAGGAGAATTTTCTTATGAGACCCCCACGGCTCATAAGATTTGAAAGTCTTAAGTTACAGAGACCTGAACCTGTGCTTAAGCAACCCCCACAACTTCGATATTTCCCTACAAGTGGCTCAACGCTGACTCTTGTATACAATCCACGGGCGCAAATAAACATTTCCCTAACCAAGTCCCATCCGAGACTGGGGATGTGTTCGCATGGTGAACAACCCTTGTAAATCTTCTCGATTTATAAAAAGAAAACCCTCTCGTAGGATCCTTACGACTTACAGAGGAATAAAGCACTTAGGAATCCTCACGATTCCTAAGGAGAAAATACACCTACAAGATCCTCACGACTTGTAGGGAGAAATACCTTTGTGAGACCCTTACGGCTCATGAAGTTAAAAGCCTTAGTCGACAGGACCCTAACCCTGTTCGCTAAGCCACCTTTGTTCGACATCGACAGAGGCAAATGATGATTCGTTCCTGGCTATATCCCAGTTGTAGCGGTGCTGATACTGAAATCGGTGTCTAATTTCAAGTTTACGGCGAAAAGCCGGTAGGCCGCACATGCATACGAAATAGCCGAAATGATGGGGCAGCTTACAATAAAAGGCAACAAGTAAAGAAAATGTATGCATGGAAAATAGCCGAAATGATTGGGCAACTCGCAATAAAAGACAGCAAGTAAAAATAAATAGCCGAAATGATTAGGCAACTCGCAATAAAAAGCAGCGAGTAAAAATAAAATAAATAGCCGAAATGATTGGGCACCGCGAAAAATAGCCGAAATGATTGGGCAACTCGCAATAAAAAGCAGCGAGTAAAAATAAAATAAATAGCCGAAATGATTGGGCACCGCGAAAAAATAGCCGAAATGATTGGGCAATCGCGACCTTCGCAATATAAAAGCTGAAATGATAGAGCATCGCGGAAATAAAACAAAAAAATGATAAAAATTTGGCCCTACAGTTGAGATCACATCGATCCCTGTACATAATCCAAGGGCGCAAATAAAGAGGGAACCATACTTTCCCAACAGGCTCCGCCAGAAAACGAAGCCAAATCTCTACGGTTCATCTCAACTCCAAGAAAACAAATAATCCTTGGCAAATACCTCAATTCAGGGAAACAAACAATCCTTGACGAGATCCTCCTGATTCGCATCGACTCGCAGAGCAACCAGTGTCTCCATGGGAAATTCTCGATTCGTTTCAACACCAGGGAAACAAATAATCCTTAGAAAATATCTCAACTCAGGGAAACAAACAATCCTTGATGAGAGCCTCCTGATCCGCGTCGACTCGCAGAGCAACCAGTGCCTCCGTGGGAAATTCTCGATCCGTTTCAACACCAAGGAAACAAATAATCCTTGGCATCAGGGAAACAAATAATCCTTGGCAAATTCCTCAACTCATGGAAACAAACAATCCTTGATGAGAGCCTCCTGATCCGCGTCGACTCGCAGAGCAACCAATGCCTCCGTGGGAAATTCTCGACTCGTTTCAACACCAAGGAAACAAATAATCCTTGGCGCTAGGGAAACAAATAATTCTTAGCAAATACCTCTACTCAGGGAAACAAACAATCCTTGACGAGAGCCTCCTGATTCGCGTCGACTCGCAGAGCAACCAATGCCTCCATGGGAAATTCTCGACTCGTTTCAGCACCAAGGAAACAAATAATCCTTGGCGCTAGGGAAACAAATAATCCTTAGCAAATAGCTCAACTCAAGGAAACAAACAATCCTTGACGAGAGCCTCCTGATCCGCGTCGACTCGCAGGGCAACCAGTGCCTCCGTGGGAAATTCTCGATTCGTTTCAACACCAGGGAAACAAATAATCCTTGGCGCTAGGGAAACAAATAATCCTTAGCAAATACCTCGACTCAAGGAAACAAACAATCCTTGACGAGAGCCTCCTGATCCGTGTCGGCTCGCAGGACAACCAGTGCCTCCGTGGGAAATTCTCGATTCGTTTCAACACCAGGGAAACAAATAATCCTTGGCGCTAGGGAAACAAATAATCCTTAGCAAATAGCTCGACTCAGGGAAACAAACAATCCTTGATGAGAGCCTCCTGATTCGCGTCGGCTCGCAGAGAAACCAGTGTATCCGCGGAAAAATTTCCGATTCGTCTCAACTTGCAAGATGAAGCCTCAGGCAGCAGGAAAAAGAAAACTTGCTTCCTGAACAATGTGACCCTGCAAGTCGATCTAAAACGGTCTCTTGCGTACTATCCACGGGTCTCACTCTTCGAAGTCGAGTTTCGACAAAGAGGGAAACAACCGCTTACGAGTCCTCTCGACTCGTAAGAGGGAAAAATTCTCTTACAGGATCCTTACGACCTATAAGAGAAATCACACTTAGGAATCCTCACGACTCCTAAGGAGAAAAACCCACCTACGAGATCCTCTCGATCCATAGGGTGAAAAATCTCTATGAGACCCTCATGGCTCATAGAGTTGAAAAGTCTTAGGCAGCAGATCTAAACCTGCGGTCTAAGCCATCGCTATCTCTCGGAAGAATCTAGATGCTTACTCTATTATCGGTCAAATATGTTTATCAAGACAGCATGCTGATAATAAGAGAAAGAAGAAAGCAACAGAAAGAGTATCCGATTTACATTTGATCAAGCATTCAAGACACATTCATTCATGCATAGGCAAAGGACTCAGAACAAAAAAAATATAATAAGACAGGCTAGGAAAAACAAAAATTTCCATTAATATTGGCAGAAGTTCTTACAATCATAAAAGCAATAAACGAAAAACATTATTACAAGGGAATAACCTCGAACCCAGAACATGGATTGAGGAGCTCGAAAGCGACCCTATCTATGACTTTCCAAGCCTCGCGGACCATCCTAGTGTGCTTTCTTTCGCGAGCACAAGCGTCAGGGTCCCCCCTGATGTCTTCCACCCTCCGATAAGCAGCGAGTATGGCAGACTGTTGAAAGACCTCGTGCAAGAGATCGATAAGACTGTCTCGCCGTCTCTTTGAGATAAAGTTCAACAAGTACACCGAGTGCACCTTATCCTCAGCGGCATCCAACGCCCTAAGCGGCACACCGGAACAGAACAGGGGAAGCGCTTTCCAGATGGCTCCCACGATAAGTTTAAGAAGGGAGGAACGCCGGGGAAGCAGGGGACCGTTGTATGCGTCGAAGCGGCTCATGATTTCAGCACACTCCGCGTTTGTGAACTCTCGATTTTGAGAGCGGCCAAGTCGGCGGATGTCCCTGTAAGAAATGATCTCGTTAAGAGCATACATATGGGCGTCTATTGTTCCTGTGAAAGAAGATCAGCAAAATTAGCAGACCGACTGATTAGGCGAATTCTTGTTAAAAAATGAGCACAGAGAGTTAAACTCCTCGAGAGCAATGCTCTACGAATAGGGGTGACGCCTATCAAATTCCATAATAAGGGAAATTTAAAGAAGTCTCCCAAGAACTCTGAGATCATTATTATTAAAAGATGATATAATCCTTTAAATACAAAACTCCATTTTTAATTTTCATTATCCATACTCAAACTCTTAAGAGTTCATCTTTTTTTTTTAGATCAAAGGGATCTATGTTTTGCCAAAGATGCAAGGATCTGTTCATGGGTTGGGAAATCCTGAAACAGATTCTTGAGAGCAAGGCTCTATTGGTGAGACCCCAGAAGGGTTTTCTTTAGATCAAGGATCTATGAGAGCAAAGCTCTATTAATTAAAATTGATTTAATTCAAGACTAATTCTTACCTAAATAGTCTCTTTTAAAGAAAATCTAAGAGTTTTTAAAAACAAGAGCAGGGCTCTGAGATTCTGAAAATAAAATTTTTGGAGATGATGATCATCTGTGAAGGACCAAAGGTCCTATTTATAGGCACCAAGTGCCCTTTCAACTTCCAAAAGTTACCGCAACGGTTGGAATTCTGCCACCGTTGCGCTTGTGTTTGGGGCCACGTAAGCGCAACGATGGGGGCAATTGTTTACCCCAATCAGAGCAAAGCTCTGTTCAAATTCCAAGGCGAGAGATGAAGCAACGCTTCATCTTCCCCCAATCAGAGCAAAGCTCTACTTTAAAAATCTAAAATTTTAATAAATGAAGCAACGCTTCAGATTCTTCGCGCTGCGCGCAACGCGCCACGTGTCAAGTTGATGCGTCAGCACAGCGCCCGAAGCAGTGCGTCCAATCAGAGCAAGGCTCTTTTAAAACAAAAAAGTAAAGGAAGCAACGCTTCAGTTGCGCAAGAACGGCGCTGCGGGACGTGTGTCCGCACAGTTGCGCAAGCACAGCCGCGCAAGCGCTGCGCTGCATGACGCGTAGCCGCGCAAGCATTGCGCTGCGCGACACGTGTCTGCGCAGTTGTGCAAGCACAACAGCGTAAGCGCTGCGCTGCGCGACACGTGTCACACGCTGGGGCGTTTGCGCAAAACAGAATTGAGATTTTAAAAAAATCTTTTCTGTTCTTGTTAAAACAAGAAGATTTTCTTCTGTAAAACAGAGGCCTTTGGATCAAAGATCCAACGGTGGGGAAAATTCCCCAAATCACTCAGAGAAAGATCTCTTTAACAAATTTAACTAATTTATGGGCACTATAAAAAGGACCCCAGACCTCAATTCAAAGAAATCAACATTTTGTGAAAAATTAAACAGAGAGAACTCTGAAGAATTGGAGAGGAATCCTCAAGAATAAAGAAAAAGGTAAAAACCTTTAGAAAAAGAGAAGATTCTCTCATGAACAGATCATTGATCTGAGAATAAGATCAAGGACCTCTAATGAAAAGGAAAATAAACAAATAAAAAAACAGTGCTTTGCACTTCTTTTTATGAACCATTAGTTCTGAATCTAAAAGATTCTCAAGATAACAGTGCCTTGCACATTTTATGAACCACTGTTTCTTTAAAATAAAAAAAACAAGAAAAAACCTATTTTTCTTTGATCTAAAATTGATCCAAAGAATAAGAACAGTGCGCAGCACTTGCCAAAACTGCACTATTGCGCAGGCCGCCAGGAAGCGCCACGTGTCAGCAGTGCAACAGCGCAGCCCACTGACGCAGCGCACTGCGCTGTTGCGCTTGCGCTCACCACAGCGTGACACGTGTCACCTCTACGAGCGCTCGCGCTTATTAATTGCGCAAAGCGCCTGACAAGCCACCGTCAAGTAATTAATGCACTGCATTATTTATAGAAGGGCCAAGCCCAATTAAAGAAGGCTTAACAGGCCTAATAAAATGCAATGCATTATTTTAAAAAGGGGAGAGCCCAAACCAAAACATATGCTCTGCATCATTTACAAAGGGACAGAGCCCAAATAAAAAAGGCCTAGCATGGGCAAAGCCCTAGCACAGGCCTAATAGGCCAAAGATAAATAAAAACGTTGAACAATTTTCAACTGGACTTAGCCTAATCATGGCCGTAAGTCCTCAAATTAAATTGACTGAGCAAGACTGCTTTCCTAAATCAATTTACGACCGATTCAAGGGTACATCTCTGAACTCCTCTGACACCTATCGTTGTAATCCTTCAACGACGTCAGAGAGGTGATGGGTCCCGACGACCACACATCAAGATGGACTGCGGGGTCCTTAAACTCGTGGACCGAAACATCCTTAAACTAATGTTCGACCGAAACGTCCTTAAACTAATAGCTGACCACCACGTCCCTAAACTGGAATACAGACCACCACGTCTCTAAACTGGAACACGGACCACCACATCCCTAAACTGGAACACGGACCACCACGTCCTTAAACTGGCAATGGACCGCAACGTCCTTAAACTACCTATGGACCACTACGTCCCTAAACTGGAACAATAGAGCCCCCAAACGCTCTTTTGCCGGATCTAAACGATCCCGTTTAAGTCGATCTTATCCCCAAACACGGCTAACGTATCCTTAAACATTCAAATGGACTATAAAACTCCAAATCAACTTTGGTTCAAGGGTACATCTCTGAACTCCTCTTGCACCTGTCGTTGTAATCCTTCAACGACGTCAAAGAGGTGACGAGTCCCGATGGCCATATATTAAATGGATCACCACGTTAAGTTGATCTTAGTCTCAAACATGACTAACGTATCCTTAAAGAACGTTTAAGTTGATCTTAGCCTCAACACGGCTAATGTATCCTTAAACTAAAAACACCAAACCCAAATCTAAGTAAATACAGATTTGGACTAATCCACGTCTTACGGCCGACGGCATTACTCAGTCTCCGTATACAATCCACGGGCAACCGCAAACAAAATAAACACACACGACACGAAGTGAAATTCTGGAGAAGGAGAAAGTTGTTGCCGCGATGCGGTAGCGTAATTAACTGCAGGGGCTTGCGCCTGTAGGGAAGAGCGTCCCTACAATCAAAAACCCCTCAAGCGAGGGGGAATCTGACGAAGTCTGCTACATCGGCCGCATCCGTCTAAACCTCCGATACATGGTGTCATAAATCAACTTGGCATCTTCGGAGAGGTGGATGGATAAAACAAAATAGCATCTACCTCGAATCTCAGGCTTAGACGTCCACCGCGTCTCCGCCGCGTCTTTCGGAGGGGAACAACGCCAAACATTATCAGTCAATGTGAACATTAGAGTTACGACAACAACAAAGTGGAACGAAAAACGATAAAAGAGAAGATATCGTATTAGAATGAATAGATCACACGGATTTAACGAGGTTCAGCCAATATGACCTACGTCTTGGGGCGATGGACAAGCAGTGTACTATAATCAGATATTATGATGTTACCATGATGGTGGAGGAACTCTCAAAACCCTAATCCCAAATACACCCCAATCTCACAAAAAGACGGTTGCATTAACTCTCTTAGAAATTCCATAAATTCCAAACCAAAACCCTAAACTATACGGGATCTATATTGTCTTGAGATATTTGCGCCTCGGTCCACGGCATCGGCTCGCCCTACAGGGCCGACATCAAGGAGGGATATAATAACTTTATAGACATAGAGCTCGGTAGGTGCTCGGCAAGTAGACCAGCAGAACTCGACTATAAGTAATGCGGATACGTGATGGAGGTCCTTTTCGGGTCTCCGTCAGATGTTGTCTTCCGTTGATCTCCCGGTGGATTTTGGTGGTGGTCTTCTGTTGCGTGTGGATCTCAATGGGTTTTGATGAGATTGGTGATTTGAGGAGCTCAACGCCGAATACCTGCAAAGAAGTTCCGGGGTGGTTTGGTACCACCGAGGACCCTCCGATGATCAAGTTAGTGCTAGATCCGAGCAGAGTAACGGCTAAGTGGAATAAAAAAATGGCTCCCTTGACCCCTCTGCGATGGGGGATTATATAGCGGCGGCGGCACGCAGCAGTAGGCGCGAGAATCTCGCCGGCCGTTACGCTCCCGACGTCACGCCCGCGTGAAGAGCGGATCACCCATTAATGGGGATCGTGATGGCGTGGAGCGTGGGACGTTGCTGGCGGAGAATCTGCGCGTAGCGTGATTTGCGAAGCGGCGGTTACGCCTGCGAGTGGTGGAGTTGGTTGGTCGGAGGGACCGAGGAAGACGGCCTCGGCTGGGGAGCTCGGAACCGAGCAAGAGGGCTGAGGAGTCTTGGTCCTGTGGCAGCTCGGGGCGAGTTGAGGGGCCGAGGAGGCAAATTTGCAGGGGGGCCGAGGAGGGCCAGCTTGTGCTTGCAAGTCGGGTACAAAGGTGGCCTGGTCGGCCTCTGTGGGCCCTTCCTTTCGAGTCTTGGGACATGTCATCCGCCACGTGTCCTGATCTCGTATTGCCAATATTGAGCATCATCATTAGCCCCGCACTCTTGTCCTGACCAGTTAGCGGGTCGGGTCAGGAGTGGACTGCCAGGCATCCCGAGGTGACCTCCTTCCTAAGGCTTTGTCGGGACGAGTCCTCGGGCCGTCAGTTGTCTTTTCTGCTAGCGAACCAGGGCGAGATCTCTGCATTTAAGGAAGGTGCGCCGGTTCATGCATTCTGCCACTGAAGCGACGGTCCACGTGTCAAGCGTCGATTGGTCGACGCGACGTATGCAGGCCTGCGGCGTCTGATGGGATGCGGTCCAGCGCAGGATCGACACGTGGAGCGATCGGAGCCGCTGGACGCGAGGAGTCATTTTGGCGGGAGATGACGGGCGTCGTTGGATAAGGCCTCTTGCAGCAATAAGTAGGGGCAGGGCCCGCTCCAGGGCCCTTATTCCTTCATAATTCCTTTCTCCTAAGTGGCGGCTGCTCGGCGTTCTTCTTCTTTTTGAATACATGGTTCGTTCCTACTCATTGGGTTGCTCGCGCTAGAGGGAGGCTTGTGGCGTTGCCGAGCCCCTGGCTGGCTCATGCCCTGCGCCGGACGTTCTGCCGGCGATAGGGTCGTCTGCTTCGTTGACGGCTCCTGGTGATTGTTCCGGCGGCGGCCAGAGACGTCCACAGTTATCCGAGCCCCATATGGGGGACAGAGGGGAGGGCGAGAACGGGGCCCCTCTGTTCCCGCCAAAAATTTCTGCGCAAAAGAGCCCAAGGTATCAAATGGCAGCGATACGCTTAAGGAAATGCGAACCAATATCTTCCGGCCTGTATTTTGATAAGTTCCCGAAGGAGGAACTATTAAATTCTGATGGTATTGGAAGCATCTCGAAAAACCCTTCGATTTGATATATTATGGGCCTCATAATTCATCCGGATCAAAAGTTATGAGACATCACGTGTTCACACGTGATGGACCTTTAAGAACCCGCCGGAGGAGTTAAAAGATATAATAAAAACTCAGAAAAGACCCCAATGGGGCATCACGTGCTCACACGTGACCATGGGTCACGTGCAGACACGTGATAGGCCTTTAAGGCCTCTAAAATAATGAATAGAATTAAATTCTAAAATCTGTTCCCTGATTAAAAATCAGGAAGTAGCTCAACGAGGTATCACGTGCTCACACGTGACCAATGGTCACGTGTTGATACGTGATAGTTAAAACAACAACATAAATAAGCGGCTGTTAAAGGAACCAATTTGGAGGTCACGTGCTCACACGTGACCAAAGGTCACGTGCCAGCACGTGACAGGCTTTGAAAGCCTTACAGTTTAATAGAATTAAAATTATAAATTTCTCTAAAATCTTTCGAAATAGAATTAAAATTCTAAATTTCTCTAAATCTTTCCAAATGGAAAAGGATTATGGGGACCGTTGGATTAAAGATCCAAGGGTGATTAAATATCACCAATTTATGGAAAAATCTTAGACAAGGAAAGATTTCCTCTAAATCTCACCGAAAATAACAAACAGAATATCTTTGGATTTAAAATCCAACGGTGAATAAAATTCACCTAATAATCTAAAGGCTCATATTAATTATGAAATCAAATCAAATCTTTCAATGAGAGATTTGATAAACAAATTGATTCTTTTCCTTCTCCTATAAATAGGAGCCAAGAAAAGAAGAAGAAGGGACCACTTTTGGAGAGAAAAACAGAGAGAGGAGAATTTAATTCTCAAGAGGGAAGAAAAGAAAGGAGAATTTAATTCTCAATAAAGAAAACCCTAGGTGAGAAAAGAAAGAGAATCAAAAATTCAAATAGAGAATTTAATTCTCAAAATCCAAGAGTTTAACTCTTATACAAAAAAGAACTTAGTTCTTCTTCTGGTTGCAGATCTGCACACAGCACATCTCCCCATAAGTTGAGAATTTAATTCTCATCGGGTCGAGATCCTGCCATGCAGATCCTAAATTTAGAAGGGGAATTGAGTTTTGAGAATTTAATTCTCCTAAAACAAAACTAGGGTTTAACCCTAATCAAGAATTTAATTCTTTTACATATCTGGGAATTTAATTCCTTTAAAAAGAAAGCAGGGTTTTATCCTAAATAAGAATTTAATTCTTTCACAATAGGAATTTAATTCCTCCAAAATCATAATTAGGGTTTAACCCTACAGAGAATTCAATTCTTAAAAGATCTCTGTTCATGAAAAGAACTAGGGTCACGTGCCCCCACGTGACCCTTGAAAAGATCCCCAGAAACGAGAAGGAAAGAGTTTTGAGGCAATGCCTCACGTGCTCCCACGTGACTCCCAAAACGCAGAAAGAAAAAGCAAAGGAAATGAAAGCTCTGGGCGCTCTCACGTGTTATCACGTGACCCCTCAGCAAATGCTTTAACAATTGGCGCACAGATCCCCATCACGTGCCAACACGTGATGCTCTAAAATAAAAATAAAAGTGTTTAACACTTATTCGCAGATTTGAGGATAAAACAAAAGGAGATCTGGATCCACATTTAGGGCGCCCTCACGTGTCCCCACATGACCCCTAACAAATCTCTTTAATATCCAATGGATGGATGCCTATCACGTGCCCGCACGTGATGGCCAGAGAGTCAAAAAGTGTTTGTCGTCGATCTCAACTCCTCGTAAACAGGAAGTAACGAAATGAATTTCCCGATTGGCTTTGTCCCCCCTCGATTCCCGACATGCTATGATACACACTTATTTGCAGAACAAAGTAAAAGGAAATCTGGCCCCATCTTCAGATGCCTCACGTGCTCACACGTGATGGCCTGAAAGCTAAGTGTTTAACACTTATTTGCAGCCTTAAGGGTAAAATAAAGGAGTTTCGGCCCAATCTCAGGCGCCTCACGTGACCCCACGTGACCACCGCATTTTTAGTGTTTAACACTATTTTTAAAGCGCATCACGTAGGAACACGTGATCGTCAAATACCTTCTAGTGTTAACACTATTTCAAAACCAACCTAGCCCAAAATGGCTAAGTTTTTCCAGAGGCAGGATTCCCCTTTGACTGAACTTCAAATATACCCTTGTTTTCCAAACTTGATCATTTCACATGACATTCAAAGTAAACTCCAGAGCCATGATGAATGGTCAGTGCTTAATAAAAGCCAAAATGTTGTCAGAGCCCCCCAAACCTCTGTTTAACACTGCTGAATGACGAGGGGCTGAACCCAGACAAATGTCTAATAGCCCAAAGGGCCAATATTTCAAACATAATTGGACTTAGCCCAAACTGGCCATAAGTCCTCAAATCATCTTGAACTGAGCACATCTGCTCTTCTACCAACCCATTGGTTCAAGGGTACATCTCTGAACTCCTCTGATATTTGTCGTTGTAATCCTTCAACGTTTTCAGAGAGGTGACGGGTCCCGACAACCACACATTAATACGGACTGTAGGGTCCTTAAACTCATGGACTAATGCGTCCTTAAACTAACATTTGTCCCCAAAACGGCAATGATGGACCACTATGTCCTTAAACTGGTGTTGGACCACCATGTCCCTAAACTGGCAATGGACCACCATGTCCCTAAACTGGAGCAATACAGCCCAAACGCTCTTTTGTCGGATCTAAACGATCCCGTTAAGTTGATCTTAATCTCAAATTAGACTAACGTATCCTTAACAAATGTTTAAGTTGATCTTAGCCTCAAATAGGGCTAACGTATCTTTAAACCCTCAAACAGACTCTAGTCCCAAATTGGACTACAGGTCTCCCAACCAACTCTGGTTCAAAGGTACATCTCTGAACTCCTCTGATATCTGTCGTTGTAATCCTTCAACGTCGTCAGAGAGGTGACGGGTCCCGACGGCCATACATTCAATGGACCACTATGTCTCTAAACTAGAACAATAGAGCCCAAATGCTCTTTTGTCGGATCTAAACGATCCCGTTAAGTTAATCTTAGTCTCAAATTAGACTAACGTATCCTTAACAAACGTTTAAGTTGATCTTAGCCTTAAATGAGACTAACATATCCTTAAACCCAACCCCAAACCCAAATCTAAGAAAATACGGATTTGGACTAATCCACGTCCTACGGGCGACGACATAAATTAGTCTCCGTATAAATCCACGGGCAACCAAAAACAAAACAAACACCCACGACACGAAGTGACCATCTGGAGAAGGAGAAAGTTGTTACCGCGATGCGGTAGCGTAATTAACTACAGGGGCTTGCGCCTGCAGGGAAGAGCGTCCCCACAATCAAAAACCCCTCAAGCGAGGGGGAATCTGACGAAGTCTGCTACATCAGCCGCATCCGTATAAACCTCCGATACACGGTGCCATAAATCAAGTTGGCATCTTCGGAGAGGTGGACGGATAAAACCAAATAGCATCTGCCCCGAATCTCAGGCTATACAGTCCGTCTTGGCCGTCTTTCGGAGGGGAACAGATTCTGTCACGCCCGGTGGGACCTTTTCCTATTTCCACTCCACACTTCGTGTGTCGTGTTCACGAACCAATCGCGGTTTGCCAATGGTTGCCCTTGGGTTTCAAGGTACTAAGATTTGGCGTTTTGCTTATTGCAGAAAGCAAAGAATCAATGGCTTCCACTTGTGCGAAATGCTTCAACTGCAACTGCAACCGGCGCTCCGCCTCGCCAGGAGGTATAGCCTACGGGCCCCAAGCTGCTTCGCTGTTCACAATGCCCGTGGAACAGGTCACTCAAGCCACCACAGGATTGTTTTTCGGGACCATGCTCCCGCCAATGAGCTTCACCGCTCCTGTGCCAACACCGGAAGCTCCTAAGAAGTCAGTCTTCGATCGGCTTATAGCTAATGCGGCCCCTCTCAACGGGTCGTCCAACTCCAGCTCCTCGGTCTTCGCCAGACTGGGCCAAAATTCCTGTGGGCCCACAATGAAGCTTGCAATCCCAGAGAAGGTTATTCCGAAAAGGATAACCATCCCTGCTCCTGAATTCGTCAAGGCGGCTTCTCCTACCAAAGGGTCGGTCTTTACAAGATTAACAGTTCTGGCTCCCGCTATGGTTCCTGTCCCTGCTCAGAAGACTGTTTTCAACCGATTGGATACTGCTTCTCAAAGGACATCAGTATTCAACATGCTGACGCCAGCAGCAGCCCCTCACCTGGACAGGGGGCAAGACGAGGCTATCGCCCTCACCGAGCCGATTCCATCAGCACGACACGCTCGACGTCGCTACTGGCGCCAAGTAAGGAAGGCCGGAGGCAACTCCCCTTCTAGGCTAACTCCTCCAGCCCCGACGACAGAAGTTAATGCTGCTGTTCCAACTAAGAACAGCTTTGAGATGCTGAACAAGGTGCGTAGGAATTCTCCTACCGTGGCGCTAAAGAGGTCTCCCCCTCCGCTGAAAAAATCCGCGGAAATAAAGCCAGGACAGCTCCAATCTCCTCAATGGCTGTCTTCCAAAATCTATAAAGTCTGGCGGCAGACCCAAGACTCGGTGATCGATCCAAATTTCTCCCGCCAGCACAAGAAGCTGAAAATTCAATAGGAAGTCAGTCATCACGTTAAGCCACGAAAAGCTGTCTGGGTGCCCACCTCAATGGTCCCCTCAACTTCCACTGCTCATAAAAAAAGGAGGTCGGAGAAGATCCCCGGGCCGGCGACGAGAGCTAAAGGCGCTGAGCCCAGACACCCTAAGTCTGGGGGCATGATGGTCCATACTGTTTATATGGCTTTTGGAAAGGAGGAAAGCCGTGCTTCGATGGGTCACCGACCGCTCACCCGATCCGTGACAAAAACCCAGGAGCAGCAACAGAAGCTTCAGGAGATGATGCCTGCAATGGCCACACTTACCGGGCCAAAAGAAATCTCGGAGGCATCATCAGAGCAGCGTCATGAACAAGAAACTGACGCTGACTACCTACACAGAGTCCTCGAAAAGAAGGATAGAGAGGCCGCAGAGCAAGCGGCTAATATAAAACAAATGGCGCTCCTCTTCCAAGATATGGTAAGGATGATGTTACAGCAGGACCCTCCAATCATTGTTGGAGACGACGGAGGGGAGACATCTAATCCTCCTCCAACCCTTTCAGCAGCCAAGGAGGAAACCATTTCCAAAGCTGCATTAGACGACTACATTGCTCAAAAAATACGAGTTCACCAGGCAAATGAAGCAGCCGGTCAAATTGTTAGGACCGGACGACCCTATCCGGGCTGGTATGACCAAATAAGGTACTCGCCGGGATATACAATCCCTAAATTCCACGTAAATAAGGAGACGGGAAATCCGCATCAGCACGTCGCTCAATTCAGAGCCATGTGCGGAAACACTGGAGGTGATGATAAATTGCTGCTCCGCCAGTTTGTTGGCAGCCTGTCGGAAACGGCATTTGAGTGGTATTCTGAACTCCCAAATGACTCTATCAAGACATTTACGGAGATGGAGCTGCTGTTTACACAGAGATTCGCGAGCGCTAGCGAGCGTACCCCGATTACCACGTTAATTAACGCTAGGGTAAAGCCAGGCGAAACGTGAGTGCAATATGCAATACGGTGGCGGAATTTATGGTCAGACTGTGAGCAGCGCATAGAGGAAGCTCCTGCGGTGGGCATGCTCATGGGCACTCTTGATCCACAAGCAACCATCTCCCAATTCATGATGTTCTTCAAGCCGACCACCTTCCAGGCCTTGATTGACAGGCTGGCCCAAATGGACCAGATGGGCCATAGGCCTTCCTCTTTAAAGACGGAGCCTTGGAATGAAAAGGGCAAAGGGAAAGCAACCTTCGTCGCCAACGCTCAACAACAACCGAGCAACTTAAAGCCGGTTGTTCGCCAAAACAACATGCGTCCACGCCCATCCCTCGAGGAGAGACTAGGACGTCCTTACTCGTTTCCTCATAATAAAACGAGGAGATTGTTCGAGCTGGCAGTGCGCAACAGACTCATCAACCTGCTGAGTCCGAAACGTCCGTTGCAGCCGGGCGATGTCAACGATCCAAATTACTGCCCTTACCACCAAGCGGTAAGCCATCCAATCGAAGATTGCTTCGTCTTTAAGGGATGGATCGAGAATCAATACCAACAAGGCAAGTTCGCGTTATCCGAAAACTGGAAGGTGAACCCGCCACAGCCTCACACTCCTAAGAAGACGGACACACCGCGGGCATCATGTTCTTCCGTAGAAGAGACTCCATGGGAGGTCGCTCTTTCAGCCAAGACGAAAAGAATGCTGAAAGATCTCCAAACATGCCCGGCAATCAGGTGGAAGAATCCTCTGGAACCCGAGATTATCGAGGGAATGCTGAAGCCGCGCCCAATTCCAAAAACGGGTGGTGATAGTCAAAGCGCTCACACCCAGCCGTCAAAATCTTCGAAGAAGAAGAAGACCAAAAATCCCGTGAAATCTGGTGACAAGCGCACGGACTTGCAAAAACAGATTGATGCGTTGGAAGAATATAATCAGAAGGCGTGGACCCCAGTCACACTCCAAGAATTTCTCAGCCACGTCCTTGAGGACGGAGATGATGACAATGGAGAAGACTCGTCGGATGAATCTGAAGATTATGTGGCAAGCTGCCATGTGATCTCTCACTCATCAATAAATGACGAAGAAGCTCTTTACACAGAGAAGCTGGGGGCAGATCCTGAGCCAGAACTTCTAGGACCATCAGACGAAATGATTGATGCATTCCTGAACGAAGCCCGTCTTAAAAGCAAAGCTGATCGAGAGCGCGAGATGGCCATATTCGAGAAAGCCAAACGCTGGCGACTAGATGAAAGGGTCGAAACACTCCCACCGGATCAAAGTACATCTGCCGCAAATAAAAGCAGGTTCAAGATGAGGAAAAGATTCGCCAAAGACATATCGATGGGAATGAATCTCCCCTCTTTCAGAGGAAATTCTCCCACCGATATATATCTTGATGAAGCGGACATGCATCTTAACTTCTGCTTATATCATCAGAAGATTGCACACCCTACTGAAGAATGCAATGCCTTTAAAAACTGGTGTCAGGGATACGTTGCTCACCGGCAGCACGTTCAGCGATTGAAGCGCGAAGCTCGTCGGAAACAGAGCACGACAAATGAGCATATGAAAACTGCCGGCAATGGTCACATGGTTGACGGCAGAAGATCGCGAGTTCTCACCTTCGGGAGCGACTCCGACGAAAAAGTAGCCCACGGTCCTCTCTTCAAGGAATCCATCTCTGAAACGAAAGAATTGAGGAATTGCGAGAACATTCAGCTGCGCAATTGCACGCTACCCGAAAAGAATCTCGGGCCCGCAAACAAGAGATCGAACAAAAGGGATAAGGGGAATGGAAAAGCGACCTCCGTCGCCAATGCTCAAAAACAGCCGAGTGACCCGAAACCGTTTGGTCGTCAAAACAACAAGCCGCGATACCTCAATAAGAAGTTGAAACGTCCTTACTCGTTTCCCAGAGATAAAATAAAGAGACTGTTCGAGCTAGCGGTGCGCATCGGGCTCATCACTCTGCCGGATCCAAAACGTCCGTTGCAGCCAGGTGACGTTGACAATCCTAACTATTGTCCCTACCACAGAGTAATGGGTCACCCACTCGAAAATTGCTATGTCTTCAAAGGCTGGATTGAGGATGAATACTAACAGGGCAAATTTGCGTTGTCTGACAACTGGAAGGTGAGCCCGCCACTACCACATGCTCCGAAAAAGATGGATATGCCGAGGGCATCGTGCTCTTTCATAGAGAAAGCCCCATGGACCGAAAAGTCCATAAACTAGAAACTCGCCTCAAATATGGCAACGATAGACCGAAACATCGTTAAACTAACGTTGGACCACTATGTCCTAAAACTGGCGTCGGACCGAAACGTCCCTAAACTAACGACGGACCGCAATGTCCTAAAACTTGCAAATGACCGAAACGTCGTTAAACTACTATCAACCCGCGGCATCCGCAGGCTGGTATGGTAAAAAAAAACGGTATGTCCATAAGCAAAATGGGCATGGATGAAAACCCGAAAGGGCTCCGTGAGTAAAAACAGCAGGGCTACCGGCGAGTCTTGTGAAAACCCAAAAGGGCGCAAGCTCGTTAAAAAAAAAGAAAGAATAAAAAAAAAAGAAAACGGTATGTTCATAAGCAAAATGGGCACGGATGAAAACCCGAAAGGGCTCCGTGAGTAAAAACAGCAGGGCTACCAGCGAGTCTTTGTGAAAACCCGAAAGGGCGCAAGCTCGTTAAAAGACACTTACAGGGTCCTCTCGACCTTGTAAGAAGAAATCACCCACGTGAGATCCTTACGACTCACAAGGGAGCAACACACTTAGGGATCCCCACGATTCCTAAGGAGAAATTACACTTGCGAGATCCTCACGACTCGTAAGGAGAACTCTCTTATGGGACCCTCACGGCTCATAAGATTTGAAAGTCTTATGTTACAGAGACCTGAACCTGTTCTTGAGCAACCTCCACAACCTTCGATTTGGCCCTACAAGTGGCTCAATACTGACCCTTGTATACAATCCACGGGCGCAAATAAACATTTCCCTAACCAAGTCCCACCCGTGGTTAGGAATATGTCCATATGGTGAACAACCCTTGTAAGTCCTCTCGACTTATAAGGAGAAAACCCTTTTGTAAGATCCTTACGACTTATAGGGGAACATACACTTAGGAATCCTCACGATCCCTAAGGATAAAACACACCTACAAGATCCTCACGACTTGTAGGGAGAAATACCTTTGTGGGACCCTTAGGGCTCATAAAGTCAAAAGCCTTAGTCGACAGCATCCTAACACTGTTCGCTAAACCACCTTTGTTCAACATCGACAGAGGCAAATGATGATTCGCTCCTAGCAATATCCCAGTTGTAGCGATGTTGATGCCTAAACCGGTATCAAATTCCGAGTCCTTTCATGGCAAATGATGATTCTCTCCTGGCAGTATTCCAGTTGTAGCGAAACTGATGCTGAGATTGGTACTAGATCCCAAATCCCCTACTCGCGAGAAAAAATCAGCGAGCCAATAAAAAATGCATATGAAATAGCCGAAATGATGGGGCAACTTGCAACAAAATCAGCAAGTAAAAATGTATGCATACAAAAACAGCCGAAATGATTGGGCAACTCGCAATAAAAAGCAGCAAGTAAAAAAAAAAATAGCCGAAATGATTGGGCACCGCGAAAAATAGCCGAAATGATTGGGCAATCGCGATTTTCACGATATAAAAAGCTGAAATGATAGAGCATCGCGGAAACAATAAAAAAATGATGAAAGAATGAAACTTTTTGCCCTGCAGGTGAGATCACATCGATCCCTGTATACAATCCAAGGGCACAAACAAAGAGGGAACCATACCTTTCCAACAGGTTCGACCAGAAAGCGAATCCAAATCTCGACGGTTCATAGACAACCCAGAGATAACCTCGACATTTGTCACAATATTGTAGATATAATGTCAACAGACGAAGCAAAAGGAAGATCCCTAGCTTCAGGGTCTCGACGTCAACATCGACAACTTAGAGATCACCAACGGCGTTTCTCCTCACTCCAACCAGATGCAGACGTGATGTCAACAATCGACCTCAGAGTCGCAACGAAACGGAACGATGGCAAAGTCCCTAGTTCCAAATCTCAATGGCCACATCTGCAGCCTGGAGACCAACAACGGTGGGCCTCCTCATTCCAGCATGACACAGATGTTACACCATCAAACGGAACCACGGCATAGTCCCTAGTTCCAAATTTTAACAGCAATATCTACAGCCTAAGAATCAGCAACGACGTTCCTTTGCAGTCCAGCAGGATGCAGATGCAACGTTAACAAGAGACCCCATGGTCGAAACAAAGCGGAGTGACGGCAAAATCCCAACTCCACCTCAACATTCGTCTCGATACAGCAGACGAGATGTCAATAACGGCGTTCCTTCGCAGTCCATCAAGATGCAGATACAACGCCAACAAAAGACATCACGGTCGAAACAAAGCGAAGCGACGGCAAAATCCCAGATTCACCTCAACATTCGTCTCGATACAGCAGACGAGATGTCAAAAACGACGTTCCTTCGCAGTCCAGCAGGATGTAGATGCAGCGTCAACAAAAGACCCCATGGTCAGTAAAGCGGAGTGACGGCAAAATCCCAGCTCCACCTCAGCATTCGTCTCGTTACAGCAGACGCAATGTTAACAACAATGTCCTTCCTCCAACAGGACTTGGATATGACAAAACAAATGAAGCGAAGGCCAAACTCCTAGCTTCAAGGTCTTGACGGCAAGTCATATAAAGCCTGAAAGACATTCGGAGATCATCTCGCACCAATGCGGAGTGGTTACCACCTCGACGTTCGTCTCGATACAGTAGACGCGATGTCACCCCAGCGTTCTTCCCCCAGCAGGATTCGGACGCGCCAAAGCAAATGAAGCAAAGGCCAAATTCCTAACTTCAGGGTCTTGACGGTAACTCATATAAAACCTGAAAGACTATCGGAGATCATCCCACATCAGCGCGGAGTGGTCACCACCTTGATATTCGTCTCGATACAGCAGACGCAACGCCAGAAAACGAAGAGAAGGCCAAATTCCTAGCTTCATGCGTCTTGACGGCAAGTCATATAAAGCCTGAAAGACAATCGGAGATCATCTCACACCAGCGCGGAGTGGTCACCACTTCGACGATCTTCTCGATACAGCAGATGAAATGTAACAACAACGTTCTTCCTCCAACAGGATTAGGACACACCAAAGAAAACGAAGCGAAGGCCAAATTCCTAGCTTCAACGTCTTGACGGTAACTCATATAAAACCGGAAAGACAATCAGAGATCATCTCACATGGAATGGTCACCACCACGACATTCGTCTCGATACAGCAGACGAGATGTCACTACAGCGTCCTTCCTCCAACAGGATCCGGACACACCAAATCAAACGAAGCAAAGGCCAAATTCCTAACTTCAGGGTCTTAACGGCAAGTCATATAAAGCCTGAAAGACAATTGGAGATCATCCCGCACCAGCGCGGAGTGGTCACCACCTCGACGTTCGTCTCGACACAGCAGACGCGACATCACCAAAAGGAGCTACGGCAAAATACTTAGTTCCAAACCTCGACGGTTCACCAGCAACCTAGAGACAACCACGACATTCGTCTCGATACAGAGGACGCGATGCCAGCAAACGAAGCAAAGGCTAAATTCCTAGCTTCAGGGTCTTAAAGGCAAGTCATATAAAGCCTGAAAGACGATCAGAGATCATCTCGAACCAGTGCGGAGTGGTCACCACCTCGACGTTCGTCTCGATACAGCAGACGCAACATCACCAAAAGGAGCCACGGCAAAATCCCTAGTTCCAAACCTCGACGGTTCACCAGCAACCTAGAGACAACCACGACATTCGTCTCGATACAGAGGACGCGATGCCAGCAAACGAAGCAAAGGCCAAATTCCTAGCTTCAGGGTCTTAAAGGCAAGTCATATAAAGCCTGAAAGATAATTGGAGGTCATCCCGCACCAACGCGGAGTGGTCACCACCTCGACGTTCGTCTCGACACAGCAGATGCGACATCACCAAAAGGAGCCACGGCAAAATCCCTAGTTCCAAACCTCGACGGTTCACCAGCAAAGAGACAACCACGACATTCGTCTCGATACAGAGGACGCAATGCCAACAAACGAAGCAAAGGCCAAATTCCTAGCTTCAGGGTCTTAACGGTAAGTCATATAAAGCCTGAAAGACTATCGGAGATCATCCCACACCAGCGCGGAGTGGTTAGACTCATCGGGGCTCTCCAAAATGAGCCTAACCTCAAGTAAAAAGCGGCATGGCAAAATTCCTAACGCTTGCTCTTCCGACGGTCAAACTGCCTAGGAGAATTGCTTGAAAACGTCTTGTCCAGCCCCCGAAGGGATCAGAGACACGACATGTCGCAAGGCTACTCGAACAGCAAAACTGCCTATCGAGGAATACATCAGTCAACACGACGGTACGACGGCCAAAATCCTAGTACCACAAACCCTAACGGACATTTGTCGTAAAGAGCAGAGGTTAACTGTGACGTTAGGATATTCTTGCGAGATCTGCTCGATCCGTTTCGACTCGTGAGGAAATTGATGTCTTTGCGAGAACTTCTCGATTCGTTTCGACTCGTGAGATAAAGCCTTAGGCAGCAGGGATTAAAAAACTTGTTTCCTAAGCACTGGGATCCTGCAAGTCGGCCCAAAACAGTCTCTTGCATACTATCCACGGGTCTCACTCTCCGAAGTCAAATCTCGACAAGGAGGGAAACAACCGCTTACGGGTCCTCTCGACTCGTAAGAGAGAAAAATTCTCTTATAAGATC
Source organism: Agapanthus africanus (assembly GCA_030015575.1). Classification (NCBI taxonomy): domain Eukaryota; kingdom Viridiplantae; phylum Streptophyta; class Magnoliopsida; order Asparagales; family Amaryllidaceae; genus Agapanthus; species Agapanthus africanus. The sequence continues at coordinate 438,445,385 of JASDDO010000004.1, forward strand.
CTTACGATTTATAAGAGAAAACACACTTAGGAGTCCTCACGACCCCTAAGGAGAAAATACACCTACGAGATCATCTCGATCCGTAGGGAGAAAAGTCTTTGTAAGACCCTCACGGCTCATAAAGTTGAAAAGTCTTAGGCCACAAGGACCCTAAACTTGTCTCCTAAGCCCTCAATTCGGTGACCATGCATAACTTTGCACTAATTTACCCACGTACATACTTACGTGGGCAAAGTAGTGGGGGGCATTTGTTCCCGCCAAAAATTTCTGCGCAAAAGAGCCCAAGGTATCAAATAGCAGCGATACGCTTAAGGAAATGCGAACCAATATCTTCCGGCCTATATTTTGATAAGTTCCCGAAGGAGGAACTATTAAATTCTGATGGTATTGGAAGTATCTCGAAAAACCCTTCGATTTGATATATTATGGGCCTTATAATTCATCCGGGATCAAAATTTATGAGGCATCATGTGTTCACACGTGATGGACCTTTAAGAACCAGCCGGAGGAGTTAAAAGATATAATAAAAACTCAGAAAAGACCCCAATGGGGCATCACGTGCTCACACGTGACCATGGGTCACGTGCAACACGTGATGGGCTTTTAAGGCCTCTAAAATAATGAATAGAATTAAATTCTAAAATCTGTTCCCTGATTAAAAATCAGGAAGTACCTCAACGAGGTATCACGTGCTCACACGTGACCAATGGTCACGTGTTGACACGTGATGGTTAAAACAACAACATAAACAAGCGGCTGTTAAAGGAACCAATTTGGGGGTCACGTGCTCACACGTGACCAAGGGTCACGTGCCAGCACGCGACAGGCTTTGAAAGCCTTACAGTTTAATAGAATTAAAATTATAAATTTCTCTAAAATCTTTCGAAATAGAATTAAAATTCTAAATTTCTCTAAATCTTTCCAAATGGAAAAGGATTATGGGGACCGTTGGATTAAAGATCCAAGAGTGATTAAATATCACCAATTTATGGAAAAATCTTAGACAAGGAAAGATTTCCTCTAAATCTCACCGAAAATAACAAACAGAATATTTTTGGATTTAAAATCCAACGGTGAATAAAATTCACCTAATAATCTAAAGGCTCATATTAATTATGAAATCAAATCAAATCTTTCAATGAGAGATTTGATAAACAAATTGATTCTTTTCCTTCTCCTATAAATAGGAGCCAAGAAAAGAAGAAGAAGGGACCACTTTTGGAGAGAAAAACAGAGAGAGGAGAATTTAATTCTCAAGAGGGAAGAAAAGAAAGGAGAATTTAATTCTCAACACAGAAAACCCTAGGTGAGAAAAGAAAGAGAATCAAAAATTCAAATAGAGAATTTAATTCTCAAAATCCAAGAGTTTAACTCTTATACAAAAAAGAACTTAGTTCTTCTTCTGGTTGAAGATCTGCACACAGCACATCTCCCCATAAGTTGATAATTTAATTTTCATCGGGTCGAGATCCTGCCATGCAGATCCTAAATTTAGAAAGGGAATTGAGTTTTGAGAATTTAATTCTCCTAAAACAAAACTAGGGTTTAACCCTAATCAAGAATTTAATTCTTTTACATATCTGGGAATTTAATTCCTTTAAAAAGAAAGCAGGGTTTTATCCTAAATAAGAATTTAATTCTTTCACAATAGGAATTTAATTCCTCCAAAATCATAATTAGGGTTTAACCCTACAGAGAATTCAATTCTTAAAAGATCTTTGTTCAGGAAAAGAACTAGGGTCACGTGCCCCCACGTGACCCTTGAAAAGATCCCCAGAAACGATAAGGAAAGAGTTTTGAGGCAATGCTTCACATGCTTCCACGTGACTCCCAAAATGCAGAAAGAAAAAGAAAAGGAAATGAAAGCTTTGGGCGCTCTCACGTGTTATCACGTGACCCCTCAGCAAATGCTTTAACAATTGGCGCACATATCCCCATCACGTGCCAACACGTGATGCTCTAAAATAAAAATAAAAGTGTTTAACACTTATTCGCAGATTTGAGGATAAAACAAAAGGAGATCTGGCTCCACATTTAGGGCGCCCTCACGTGTCCCCACATGACCCCTAACAAATCTCTTTAATATCCAATGGATGGATGCCTATCACGTGCCCGCACGTGATGGCCAGAGAGTCAAAAAGTGTTTAACACTTATTTGCAGAACAAAGTAAAAGGAAATCTGGCCCCATTTTCAGATGCCTCGCGTGCTCACACGTGATGGCCTGAAAGCTAAGTGTTTAACACTTATTTGCAGCCTTAAGGGTAAAATAAAGGAGTTTCGGCCCAATCTCAGGCGCCTCACGTGACCCCATGTGACCACCGCATTTTTAGTGTTTAACACTATTTTTAAAGCGCATCACGTGGGAACACGTGATCGTCAAATACCTTCTAGTGTTAACACTATTTCAAAACCAACCTAGCCCAAAATGGCTAAGTTTTTCCAGAGGCAGGATTCCCCTTTGACTGAACTTCAAATATACCCTTGTTTTCCAAACTTGATCATTTCACATGACATTCAAAGTAAACTCCAGAGCCATGATGAATGGTCAGTGCCTAATAAAAGCCAAAATGTTGTCAGAGCCCCCCAAACCTCTGTTTAACACTGCTGAATGACGAGGGGCTGAACCCAGACAAATGTCTAATAGCCCAAAGGGCCAATATTTCAAACATAATTGGACTTAGCCCAAACTGGCCATAAGTCCTCAAATCATCTTGAACTGAGCACATCTGCTCTTTCAACCAACCCATTGGTTCAAGGGTACATCTCTGAACTCCTCTGATATTTGTCGTTGTAATTGTTCCCCTCCGAAAGGCGGCGCACAGGACTGCTATGTCCTGGCGCTGGGATTCGGGGCAGATGCTATTTGGTTTTATCCGTCTATCTCTCCGAAGATACCAAGTTGATTTATGGCACCGTGGATCGGAGGTTTAGACGGATGCGGCCGATGTAACAGACTTCGTCAGATTCCCCCTCAGGGTGAGGGATTTTTGATTGTGGGGACGCTCTTCCCTGCAGGCGCAAGCCCCTGCAGTTAATTACGCTACCGCATCGCGGTAACAACTTTCTCCTTCTCCAGAATTTCACTTCATGTCGTCTGTGTTTGTTTTGTTTGTGGTTGCCCGTGGATTGTATACGGAGACTGAGTAATGCCGTCGCCCGTAGGACGTGGATTAGTCCAAATCCGTATTTACTTAGATTTGGGTTTGGTGTTTTTCGTTTAAGGATGCATTAGTCGCGTTGCGGTTAAGATCAACTTAAACGTTCGTCAAGGATACGTTAGTCCTGTTTTGGACTGAGATTTGACTTGACGTAGTGATTGATTTAATTATCTGGCCGCCGGGACTCGTCACCTCTCTGACGTCGTTGAGGGATTACAACGACAGGCGTCAGAGGAGTTCAGAGATGTACCCTTGAACCCAAGTTGATTTGGAGTTTTATTGTTTATTTGAATATCTAAGGACACATTAACCGCATTTAGGGCTAAGATCAACTTAGGCGGGACCGTTTAGATCCGGCAAAAGAGCAATTGGCTCTATTGTTCCAATTTAGGGACGTAGTGGTCCAATGTTAGTTTAGGGACGTTTCGGTCCGATACCAGTTTAAGGACGTAGTGGTCCATCGTTAGTTTAGGGACGTCTCGGTCCGATATTAGTTTAGGGACGTTTCGGTCCGATACCAGTTTAAGGACGTAGTGGTCCATCGTTAGTTTAGGGACGTCTCGGTCCGATATTAGTTTAGGGACGTTTCGGTCCATTATTAGTTTAAGGACGTCTCGGTCCGTCGCCAGTTTAAGGACGTAGTGGTCCGTCATTAGTTTAGGGACGTTTCGGTCCGATATTAGTTTAGGGACGTTTCGGTCCGATATTAGTTTAGGGACGTCTCGGTCCATTATTAGTTTAAGGACGTCTCGGTCCGTCGCCAGTTTAAGGACGTAGTGGTCCGTCATTAGTTTAGGGACGTTTCGATCCGATATTAGTTTAGGGACGTTTCGGTCCAATATTAGTTTAGGGACGTTTCGGTCCACGAGTTTAAGGACCCCGCAGTCCATTTGGATGTGTGGTCATTGAGACCCGTCACCTCTTTGACGTCGTTGAGGAATTACAACGAGGGATGTCAAAGGAGTTCGGAGATGTACCCTCGAACCGGTCGTGAATTGATTTAGGAGAGCAGCTGTGCTCAGTCAATTTAATTTAAGGACTTACGGCCAGAATTGGGCTAAGTCCAGTTGAAAATGTTCACATTTTGTTTGCATTTGGCCTATTAGGCCTTTGTTTGGGCTTTCCCTCTTTTTAGAATAATGCATAGCATTACTTCAGGCCATTGACTGGGCTCTGCCCTTTTTAGAATAATGCAGAGCATTGTTTTTGGTCTATTGGACCTCTCAATTGGGCTCTGCCCTTTAAACAATGCATAGCATTATTTTTGGTCTGTTTAGACTTTTTGATTAGGCTCTGCCTTTTTAAAACAATGTGCAATACTTCTATTTGGTCCATTTGACCTTTGATTGGGCTCTGCCCCTTAATAATGCATTGCATTTAATACTCTGACAGTGCCCCACACGGCTTGTCAGGTGCTTTGCGCAATTAAAGAGCGCAAGCGCTCGTGGAGGTGACACGTGTCGCGCAGTGGAAGGCTTGCGCAACAGTGCTTGCGCAACTGCGCAGACACGTGTCGCGCAGTTGTGCACTTGCACAACAGTGCTTGCGCAACTGCGCAGACACGTTAAGTCCAAATTTTTTTTATTTATTTTGGGCTTTGCCCGACTCGAAAATCAATCCAAACAGGGCTCTGCCCCTTTATTATTTTGCAATTTGATTTGGGCCAGGCCCTTTTAAATAATGAGTTGCATTTGTGCAGAACATCAAGAATTTTTCAGATTTAAGAGCAAAAGTGCATAGCACTTTTGATCTAAATTTGGATCAAAGGAAAACAAGTTTTTCTTCCTGTTTTTCCTGATTTCACAGAACCAAGGGTTCATAACAAGTGCAAGGCACTATTTTTATTTATTTATTTTTATTTTATTTATTTGTTTATTGAAGATTAATGATTTTTAGATCAATGATCTATACTTCAGAGATTTTTCTCTTTTAAAAGGTTTTACCTTTTTTTTTCTTCCAAAGTTTCTTCAAGAATTCTCTCTGTTTTCTTTCTGATGTTGATTCCTGATCAAATGAGGTCTGGGGTCCTATTTATAGTGCTTACAAATTTGTTGAATTTGTTAACAAGATCTTTTCTGAGTGATTTTGGGAATTTTCCCACCGCTGGATCTTTGATCCAAAGGCAGAAGAAAATCTTCTGGTTTTGGAAAGAACAGAAAAGATTTCATTAAATTTTCATTCGGTTGCTGCGCAACTCACCAGCGTGTGACACGTGTCGCGCATCGGTGCACTTACGCAATTGCGCTTGCGCAACTGCGCAGACACGTGTCGCGCAGCGGTGAACTTGCGCCACAGCGCTTGCGCAACTGCGCAGACACGTGTCGCGCAGCGGTGCGCTTGCGCAACTGCGCAGACACGTGTTGCATTGTGGACCGCTTGCGCATTGCGCAACGCACGGAATTCGAAGCGTTGCTTCAGAAAATTTGAATTTTCAAAATTCAAATGAGCCTTGCTCAGATTGAGGGAACAAATGCCCCCCCACCGTTGCGCTCACGTGGCGCGCACGTGAGTGCAACGGTGGCAAGACCCCAGCCGTTGGATCAGGGGGGGTCAGTTGAAGGGGCGCAGGCGCCTATAAATAGGACCCTTGGTCCTTGGTGATTTTTCTTATCATCTTCAAGAATTTTAACTCTCAGAGCCTTGCTCTTGCTTAAAAATTTTCAGAGCCTTGCTCTTGATTTCTCTCAAGAACTTTCAAGTTCAGAACTTAGAATTTCTAGGTAAAAGATCAGATTAACTCAAATTCAAATTAAATTTAATTGACGGAGCCTTGCTCTTGTAGATCCTGGATCTAAAGAAAATCCTTTTGGGGTTTCTTCAACAGAGCCTTGCTCTTGGGATCTTTGATCTAAAGAAAACCCCATTGGGGCTTCTTCACCAGAGCCTTGCTCTCAAGATTTACAGAGGTCCTGTTCATGGGTTTTGACCCATGAGCAGAGCTTTGCTCTTGGATGAAAAGATTTTTTTTTTATGAGTTTTCATGGGTTTTTCAAGATTCAAAAACTTCAATTCTTCTAAGTGTTAATGGATTTTCGATTATTACCACAGAGCCATGCTCTTTTAAGGAATCTTGTTCCCCTGAGACCAGAGTTTGACAAATGTCACTCTGTGACAGAGCTTTGCTCTAAAAGAGGAGATTTTCTCTTTGTCTCTAGGGACTTCCCCACCAATGGGTGTATCCTACTGGGAACTTTTTATGAATTGACAGTCCCATCTAATGATGGGATTGTCTTATTAAATGATGTACATCATCCAGATTTTGTGGGTCCCCCTTTGGTCCCCTACCCACTGCATCACAGTGTGGAGCAAGGTTTTTTTTTATTTTTTTTTAAATGCCAAGCGTTAGACCACTAATGATATATATATATATATATTTTTTTGTCTTTCCACAGAAACATGTCTGACGACTTGTCTTTTCCCTTCGTTCGCTCGGAAGGAGGGTTCCCCCATTCGCCAGTGGATCGGGTGGTGTTCGCTCTTATTAAAGCTCACGATCCTGAGTGCAAAAAGCTCCATCTGTGGGGAAGATGGTATAGCCAGATCATCCAAGGCCGTCGCAGTTTTAGTTCCGCCGTGCCCTCTGAGCCCGTAGTTACGATCCCTTATGCGGATGAACCCCCGGTGAAGTATGCCGTGGAGGTTAAGAATTGGAATTCCGATGACCTCCTTCAGCCTGCAATCGGCGCCATCCCCGTGCAGCCGCCGCCGGCGATAGATATTCTGGGGAGGCGAATCTGTCAGGGCGAAGCACGCCCTTGGGGACAGGCTTATAACATTGGAATGATCCCGCGACCCCCCGCTGGATATTTGCAGTGGGCCCGGTACATTCTATCGGCGAAGAGGACCCGCCTAACGAAGATTGGTCTATACTCGGCCGTCTTCGTCTCGCTTTTCGAGTATCCCTCTCCTCCAACGTGGTGGATAAAGGCCTTCGTTGAACAATGGAATATCCCCACCCATACCTTCCTGACGGCGGATAAGGAAGTCTCTATCTCTTTGGAGGAATTTGCCGAAATTTCAGGTCTGCCAATGAGGGGAGAGCACTACGAGGAGTTGCTTCCTCCTGACGAGTATGTCTTCGCCACCAAGCAGCTGGTATTTGACTTAACCCCGGAGAATGCCATTCAGCATCAGCATCCGGGTTTAGTGAAGGTATTGGAGATCTATGAGGAACTCCATTTGGAATCGGGAGACAAGGGCGTCAGTTTCACAGCTTTCATTGCTCGCTTTATCCGCCCGGAGTTCTTATCAGAGCAGAGCGAGAAGTTCGCTCAGCTTGACGACCCCTTTGGTTTCGGTTTGGATCGCCGACCCATATCGGAGGATAACCAGAGGGATTTCTATCTCCCCAATGCTGCCATTGTCGCTTTCTCGGAAATCGCCGTCCCCGGCATGGACGAGGAAACCTTCTTTATTGGGTTCTTGGGCTTGTGGTTATGCAATTTTGCGCTCCCTATGCACCCGCGCTTCATGCGGCCCTCTGTCTTTTACCCGGCGCATCGGATGGTGGCCGGTCTGCAGTTGTCGGTAGGAATTGCTGGGTTAGCTTACCTCTATCATGGGCTCAGCGTAGCGGCGGACGCCAATAATCCTGGGGCACAGCCTGCTAACTTCCCGATGCATTACTTCGTTTCTTGGATGGAGATGCACGTGCGAGGGGTGTTTGGCGCCCACAAGACTCCTCCATTCTTCGAGAAGTACAGACTCCCGAGAGTCATACGGTTAGTCGGGGCTTCAATTGTGTTTGCATCCCCGCAGGATTCTAGGGGACTCCTCCTGCGCCCACATTTGGTCGGAGCGACGATTTCTTTCGTGGATAAGGTTATCACCATAGGCTCGGAGACTACTAAGTCGGTGGTGCCCCTACGTGACGAGTTTAAGGGCGGGGCTTCTGTACTGAAGGCTCGGGAAATCCTCCATCTCTACTCCATTCGGCCGGGCTACCTAGTGTTTCGGCAGAATGAGACGGCTTTGTTTATGAGGTATAATCCGCATCGATTTGCCCAGCAATCAAGCTACAACCAGGGGATCCCGATGGAAGCCTTCTTGGAAACGCCCGTGGTTGGCCCAGAGGGTATAAAGAATGCGATGCATCACTTTATACGGCTTAACACGGGTTCCTATTTCTTCATTAGTGAACCCAGTTGTGTCCCAAAGATGCTCAATTCATATGTGGCCTGGTATGCGCACGCTATGGGCCCAATCATTTTAATGGAGAAACGCCTGCTGGTTGACCGTAGGGTTGCGCCTCCTGGCGGTGATCGCAAGGCTCCCTTGCAGCCGAGGCGCCCGGTCGTCCCTCCGCTAAAAGAGGCCGGAGCCGACCGACCACGCGTGTTGGCCCCCCCGCGTGGATTGCCACTGCCTACTACGGTGGATGCACCGTCAGCGTCCCGTGCTCCCATGAAGACGGTTAAAGTGGTATCGCCAGAGTCGGGCGCAGGAGCGGATATCGGGACTCGCCGCCCGAAAGTGACTGCCAAGCGCAAAGCTGCTGCGAGTGGATCTAAAGCTGGCGGACAGAAGAAGAAGAAGTCCACCCTATCCCTCGACGCGATCCTCAGCTCAAAGCCTGCGGTTTCTCCTGCCGAGGCCATATGCGAGTACGGCAGCAATGAGGGCTTTGTGGTGGACCCTGAGGATACCAATTTAGCTGCCGCCATCGCAGCTTCGGAGCGATCGGCGAGGCTTGAAGTGATGTTAAGCAAACTCGCTGATTCGGGTAATCATCAGCCGCTTTATTTGTCATTTCATTGCATTTTTTATCATTACCTTTAACTGATATTTGCTCCCTTTTCAACAGGTGTTTCTACCGAAGAGGCCATTGCTGCCTTCCTGAAAACCTTCCAGGAAGAGGAGGAGAGGCGTGCCCTGGCAGGTGTTGGTATGCTTCCCCCCTTTTCTCTTTTTTTTTATAGGGAAAGTTTGTTATTTCTTCTGGTGGTCAATTTAACCTTCTTTTGTTTCTTTACAGGGGCTATATCAGTTGATGCGGGGATCCTTCCCGAGCTTGCCACCGAAGCCCCGGCTCCGTCGAAGCTGTCGCAAGAGCCTCGGCTTAACGCAACGACGAGGGATGCTCTGCTGGAGGCATCCCTCTATACGGATGAGGATGCTTCAATTAAGGCCGCCGTAGTGGCATCCGTCTCAACGGCTCGGGAGGAGCGGAAGCGGTTGAGACGTGAAGCAAGGGCGCGGAAAGCTGCTTTGGCCACGGGAGCGGGCCCTAGCACTATTCCTCGCGCTAGTACTCCTTCCGAAGAGCCCCCTGTTGCCCTGTCTACTGCTCGTCGGCAAGTGGCGCGCGCGGTTCAGAGCGCCAATGATAAATCTGCTTCAGGTAGTACTCCTTTCAGAACCTTGTTGTACGAATTGTAAAGCTATTGGCTCATACGTATTTCATCTTGCAAGGCCAAGTCCAACTGAGGGGGAGGCGGAGACGACTGTCGAACCCAGGGGAGCGGAGGAAGCGGTACTTGCTGAACCCGAACCGACAGTGAGCAACGTTGTCGGGATCATGGGGCCTGGAGCCGAGATTGAGGGACCTGCCGCGGAGAGGGTCATTGATGTCGCCCCTGAAGTGGCGGCAGATGAGATGATTGTCTCAACCGAGCCGAAGGCGGTAGAGGGCGAGGTGCTTGAGGCTGGGGACCTCGTGGTGCCGATGGACGAGGCAGCTGCGACCGCCGATCCTGAGGGAGCAGCGGGTGAGGCGGCCATGATTCCTGAAGACGGGCTAGGCGCTCCTTCTCAGGAATCTAGTAATGTCCCTATCATAGCCCTCCCTGCCTATGGTCCCCCGCCGCCTGTAGAGCTTGCGAGCATAATAACGTTTCCCCTCGAGTCGGGTGATGAAGCTACAGGCGGTGGCCTTCCGTCAGTGAGGGAAGGGACTGCCTCGGTTTCTGCTGGCAGCTTGTCGGGTAAATTTTGAATGACCAATGCTCTTCGTTTATATATACCTCACAATCTCTTTTAACCAATTTGTCTTTATTTTAAACGCAGGTGCGGCTAGTGCCGATGCTCCATTGCCAGAAGGCACACCGTCAACTACTGCTTTGGCGGTGGTCGTTCCTCAGCCTTCTCTCGTGCCATCGCGGATGCCGGAAGGTATGAATTTACGACTTGTGCATTAATCTTTTAACGTGTAGCTTATGTACTAACGTTATACCACTATGCTCTTTTCAGGAGTGTTCTTCGATCATCTATACCAAGTGCTGCTCCCACACTTCTCCTTCCCATCCGAGCTCGCTTCTCCCTCTAGTGGTACCGGTAAGTGCTGTCTTGATCTCTTTTGAGGGAATATAGGATCGTATCTAACTTTTCCTCTTCCTTGTTGCAGTGCCACAAATCGAAGGAGGGGACGCAAGAACTGCCACGCCACCGGCCCTTCCTGCTTTGCCGTCTGTTGCCACTGGTACAGTACATTCCACCCCCTTTTTATATGATCCTTTAACATCTTTTCGAATCATTGTTTAACCATGTTTCGTTTTGCAGCTATTGTTCCAGCTCCGATCCCCTTTGAGTCTCGCATTCTCTCACCAGCGGGCCCTTTCTTGAAACGTCCGTCTTCAAAAGGTGCCGTGATGAGTTTGGGGATGCTGAGTGGGTATATTGAAGAGCTTAACGTGGACGCTCTCCCCTCCGCCGTAGATTTCGCTGTGGAGGTTAACCCGATGTTGGCGGCGCTCGTAAACTTTCACAACGAAGGCGTCGTCGAATCTTGGGTTAACCACTGCAGAGAGATCGAGGCCCGCCTGCATCGGTTGGAGTCGACGCGCCCTTCTCCCGAGGTTTTGGCCGCGAGCGCCCAACGGACAGCTTGGCTCGAGCAAAGCGCCTCTTATCTCCGCCATTTGGAGCAGGAGGCAGCTTTACGGCTAAAGGCGCATCGGGAATCTTCAAACGCGACCGCTCGCCTTCGTGCTGAAGTTAGGACGAATGCTGCTGAAGTGAAAGCCGTCTTTGAAGGTCTTCTCAAGCGTATATCCAGTGGGCTAGCACTGAAGCGGGAACTTGATGCCGCTGAGCGTGATGCCCGAGGCCAAGAAGCAGCTCAGCAGGTTGTTGGAGAACAGCTCACATCCCTCACGCAGCAGCGGGCTCAAGTAGAGGTTGAACTGGCAGTGGCAGTCGATCAGGAGAAGGCGTGGAAGGAAGTACGCGAGCAATTGATAGAGTTGTTCAAGAAGCTTCCTTCCCAATAATTCTCCTTGTATCACTTGTCTTTGTAAAGTATATGTATATATTTTTTATTCTTTAGCACAATGTATCATGTACCCAATCAATATTTATGAATAAAAGATGCACATTTTTGTAATGTCTTGTGTCATTTCTCCGTCTTTTCTTTCTTTTATTATCAGTACGCCACCTTAGTAACCATGATTGACGGATGATTAGGACGAGTATCCCAACCTTTTTAAGAAATAGCGATGGCTTAGGCCGCAGGTTTAGATCTGCTGCCTAAGACTTTTCAACTCTGTAAGCCGTGAGGGTCTCATAGAGATTTTTCTCCCTACGGATCGAGAGGATCTCGTAGGTGGATTTTCTCCTTAGGAATCGTGAGGATTCCTAAGTGTGGTTTTCTCTTATAAGTCGTAAGGATCCTATAAGAGAATTTTTCCCTCTTACGAGTCGAAAGGATTCGTAAGTGGTTGTTTCCCTCCTCGTCGAAGTTCGAATTCAGAGAGTGAGACCCGTGAATAGTATGCAAGAGACCATTTAGGATTGACTTGCAGGGTCCCATTGTTCAGGAAGCAAGTTTTTGAATCCTTACTGCCCGAGATGTGAGTCAAAGAGGCTCTCGTCACGGAGTGTTTGTATCCGTGAATTGAGAATTTTGCTAGGGATTATTTGTTTCCCAAGCGCCAAGGATTATTTGTGTCCTTGGGGTTTGAAACGAATCGATGGTTCCCACGGAGGCGCTGGTGGCTCTGCGAGTCGACGCGGATCAGAAGGCTCTCGTCAAGGAGTGTTTGTATCCGTGAGTCAAGGAGTTTGCTAGGGATCATTTGTTTCCCGAGCGCCAAGGATTATTTGTGTCCTTGGGGTTTGAAACGAATCGATGGTTCCCACGGAGGCACTGGTGGCTCTGCGAGTCGACGCGGATCAGAAGGCTCTCGTCAAGGAGTGTTTGTATCCGTGAGTCGAGGAATTTTGCTAGGGATTATTTGTTTCCCGAGCGCCAAGGATTATTTGTGTCCTTGGGGTTTGAAACGAGTCGAGGGTTCCCACGGAGGCGCTGGTGGCTCTGCGAGTCGACGCGGATCAGAAGGCTCTCGTCAAGGAGTGTTTGTATCCGTGAGTCGAGGAGTTTGCTAGGGATCATTTGTTTCCCGAGCGCCAAGGATTATTTGTGTCCTTGGGGTTTGAAATGAATCGATGGTTCCCACGGAGGCACTGGTGGCTCTGCGAGTCGACGCGGATCAGAAGGCTCTCGTCAAGGAGTGTTTGTATCCGTGAGTCGAGGAATTTCGCTAGGGATTATTTGTTTCCCGAGCGCCAAGGATTATTTGTGTCCTTGGGGTTTGAAACGAGTCGAGGGTTCCCACGGAGGCGCTGGTGGCTCTGCGAGTCGACGCGGATCAGAAGGCTCTCGTCAAGGAGTGTTTGTATCCGTGAGTCGAGGAATTTTGCTAGGGATTATTTGTTTCCCGAGCGCCAAGGATTATTTATGTCCTTGGGGTTTGAAACGAGTCGAGGGTTCCTACGGAGGCGCTGGTGGCTCTGCGAGTCGACGCGGATCAGAAGGCTCTCGTCAAGGAGTGTTTGTATCCGTGAGTCGAGGAGTTTGATGAAGATACTGGTTTCTTCGGAGTTGGACTGAACCGTCGAGATTTAGCTTCGTCTTCTAGCGGAGCCTGCTGGGAAAGTATGGTTCCCTCTTTGTTTACGCCCTTGAATTGTATACAGGGATCGATGTGATCTTAACTGTAGGGCCAAGTTTTATCATTTATTTTATTTTATTTTATTTCCGCGATGCTCTATCATTTCAGCTTTTATATCACGAAGGTCGCGATTGCCCAATCATTTCGGCTATTTTTCGCGGTGCCCAATCATTTCGGCTATTTATTTTATCTTTACTCGTTGCTTTTTATTACGAGTTGCCCAATCATTTCGGCTATTTTGCATGCATACATTTTACTTGCCGCTTTTTATTGCAAGTTGCCCTACCATTTCGGCTATTTCGTATGCATGAGCGGCCTACTGGCTTTCGCCGTAAGCCTGAAATTGGACACCGATTTTTGGCATCAGCACCGCTGCAACTGGGATATTACCAGGAGCGAATCATCATTTGCCTCTGTCGTTGTCGAACAAAGGAGGCTTAGCGATCAGGGTTAGGGTCCTGTCGACTAAGGCTTTTGATTTCATGAGCCGTAAGGGTCTCATAAAGGTATTTCTCCCTACAAGTCGTGTGGATCTCATAGGCGTATTTTCTCCTTAGAAATCGTGAGGATTCCTAAGTGTTTTGTTCCTCTGTAAGTCGTAAGGATCCTACAGGAGGGTTTTCTCCTCATAAATCGAGGGGATTTATAAGGGTTGTTTACCATGCGAACGTATTCCTAGTTACGGATGAAATTTGACTAGGGAAATGTTTATTCGCGCCCGTGGATTGTATACAAGGGTCAATATTGAACCCCCTTGTAGGGCAATATTGGAAGTTTGTGGGGGTTTGCTTAAGCACAGGTTTAGGTCTCTGTGACTTAAGACTTTCAAATCCTATGAGCCGTGAGGGTCCCATAAGAGAGTTCTCCTTACGAGTCGTGAGGATCTCGCAAGTGTATTTTCTCCTTAGGAATCGTGGGGATCCCTAATTGTGTTGCTCCTTTGTGAGTCGTAAGGATCTCACGCAGGCGGTTTCTCCTTACAAGGTCGAGAGGACTCTATAAGGGTTCTCTAACGAAGTTGCGCCCTTTCGGGTTTTCACGAACATTCGCCGGTGGTCCCGCTGTTTTTACTCACGGAGCCCTTTCAGGTTTTCATCCGTACCTTTTTTGCTTATGGACATACCGTTTTTTTTTGTTTTTTTTTTTATATCCCGTCAGCCTAAGGATGCTGCGGTAGTAGTTTAAGGACTTTTCGGTCCGCTATTAGTTTAAGGACATTTCGGTCCATTGTTGAGAAGGTTGGGTATTCTTTATGAAGCTTGAGCCTAGGAAGATAGCGAGCGGACTTAGTCGTTGTCATCCATCATTGACCTAGGTTGTGACTCATTAAGCATAGTATTTCTTTAGGAAGCGACCGTTTATTGGCCTGAAAGGCCTTTCACCGTGCATGTCCATGAGTAGATAGGCCCCACCCTGGTAAACTTTATCTACGATATACGGGCCTTCATAGTTTGGCTCGAATTTTCCCCGCTTGGCGCGATTGGGGATCATCGGCCTTTTGACCACTAGCACGAGTTCGCCTTGGCGGAATGTCCTCGGTCGGGTCAATCTTTCATATGAGCGCGTCATCTTTGCTTTATACGCTTCTAGATTTTGCTGCGCTATGAGCCGGATTTCATCAAGGGCGTCAAGCTCTTCAAACCGAAGGTGAGCATTTTCTTCGTCCGTCAGCTCGTAGTGGACTGCCACTCGTAGAGAAGGTAATTCTATCTCGAGAGGGAGTACTGCTTCCGTCCCAAATACCAACGCGTATGGCGTTGTGTTTGTGGCCGTTTTAAACGTAGTTCGATACGCCCAAAGAGCCTCTTGCAATCTTTCGTGCCAATCTTTCTTATTTCGGGACACTGTTTTCTTTATGATTTTCGTCAATGTCTTGTTGAAGGCTTCAGCTAGTCCATTAGCTCGCGGATTATAAACTGAGGAGTATCTCCAGTCTATATTGTGCTGCTGTGCGAAGCGGCTAATTTTATGACTTCGGTAGGCTGGCCCATTATCAGAGATGATCCTTCTTGGGGTTCCGAACCGGTATATGACATGCGTTTTGAAGAAATGGAGGATGTTCTCCGTCTTCACTTCCCTCAACGGTACCGCCTCTGCCCATTTGGAGAAGTAGTCAGTCGTCGCTAGGATGAAACGATGTCTCTTAGACGATGCTGGTTCGATGGGGCCAACTATATCAGTCCCCCACATTTTGAAAGGCCAGCTAGCCATTGTTGGATGCAGTGGATTGGGATGCTGATGGATGAAGTCCCCATGAATTTGGCATGAATGACATTGTCTCGCGTATTCAAGGCAATCCTGGATCATCGTGGGCCAATAGTAGCCCATCCGTTTGATCTTCAACTTCATCTTAGGGCCTGCTTGATGGGAACCGCAGAGTCCGTCGTGAACTTCTTGGACGACCTTTCTCGCTTCGTCAGGTCCTAGGCATCTCAGCCACAGAGAATCAAATGACCTCTTGTATAGAGTATCGTTGAAGAAGGCGAAGGACAGAGCTCGTTTCACGAGCTGATGCCTTATGGACGCTTCTTCAGACATTCGGTGAAACTTGAAGTAATCTATGAAGACTTCTCTCCAGTCTTCGGCCTTCTCATGGTCTTTTATTTGTAGAGTCGTCTGCTCAGTCGCTCCCTTTTCCTTATATAATTCCGGAGGTATTTCTGCCGGGGCGAGCACTCGACGGCTTTGTACCACGATTCTAACGTCATCGAGGTTCTCGTCAGCCAATTCTTTAGCAAGTTTGGCCAGTGCGTCCGCTTTGCTGTTTTCCGCGCGCGGTATGCTTTCCAAAATATAGGAGGGAATTTGGGTTAGCAGTTGCTGCACCTTTTCACCGTATTTTATCAATTCCGGTTTGCATGTTTGGTAGTCGCCGTTCACTTGACTGACGACTACCTGGGAGTCCCCATATATGAGGAGGCTTTCGATTCCCATATTAATGGCGATCTCCAAGCCTGCTATCAAAGCTTCGTATTCAGCTTCGTTATTCGTTCTCGGCTCTGTTAAGGAGAAGGCGAAGCGCATTATTCCTCCTTGTGGGGTTACGAAGATAAGGCCTACTCCCGATTTGGTCATTGACGTATTTTGTTTGTGCTTTTTCATGGAAGACGCCCCATCGAAATAAAGCTCCCACCGGATATCACCACTGTCGATTGCGTCAAACGCATGTTTGTCTGGCAAATCGCAATTCAGAGAAGAATCGGCAGGTATGGGATGCTCAGCAAGGAAATCGGCGATGGCCTGGCCTTTTACTGCCCTGAGAGGTTGATATGTTATCGAAAATTCCATCAAGAGCAGGGCCCATTTAGCGAGTCGCCCTGTCAATATGGCTTTTGACATTAGATATTTGAGAGGGTCCACTTTTGAAATAAGACGGACTTCGTGCGCCAACGCACAGTGCCTAAGCTTTGTTATTGCGAAGATCAACGCCAGGCAGTGTTTTTCAATGGGAGAGTAGTTGCTTTCTGCCCCCAGCAGAACTCGACTTAAGTAGTAGAGTGCTCTTTCTTTCTCTTGATCGTTCTCTTGTGCCCATAATGCGTCTAAGGAACCTTCGAGGGCGGTTGTATAAAGAATGAGAGGCTTCCCCTTAACCGGGGCAGCCAACACCGGCGGGTTCTGCAAGTATTGCTTGATCTCGTCCAGTGCGCCTTGGCATTTTTGATCCCAAACGAATGGGGTTCCCTTCTTCATCAGGTGACTATAAGGACGGCACTTTCCTGAAAGGTTGGCTATAAATCGCCGTATGTATGCGAGTTTCCCTTGGAGAGACCGCAGCTGTTTGAGAGTCCTCGGCGGAGGCATTTCCATGATCGCTTTAATCTTTGATGGATCTATTTCAATACCTCGGTGTCGAACAACGAATCCCAGGAACTTGCCCGAGGAAACCCCGAACGCACATTTAAGAGGATTCATCTTCAAGTTGTACTGCCGAAGGCGTTGAAATACAGTCTTCAGATGCTCGAGATGTTCCTCGTATGATTTGCTTTTAACCACGAGATCGTCGATATAACATTCGACGATTTCTTGTATAAGGTCGTCGAAGATCTTTGTCATGGCCCTCTGATAAGTAGCACCGGCGTTCTTCAAACCGAAGGGCATTACTTTATAACAAAATATACCAAGAGGGGTCCTGAAAGCTGTGTGCTTCTGGTCTTCTGGATGCATTTTTATCTGGTTATACCCCGATGAGCCGTCCATGAAGGAGAAAACCTCATGAGTGGATGTATTGTCTATCATTAGTTCAGTGACTGGCACTGGGAAATCATCCTTTGGGCAAGCTTTATTAAGATCCCGGAAGTCTACGCATATGCGCACTGTCCCATTTTTCTTCATCACTGGGACTATGTTGGCGATCCATTCAGGGTATTGAACTTCCTGGATAAAGCCAGAGTCTATCAGCTTTTTGACTTCGGCATTGATGCTCATTTCGAGCTCGAGCCGCATTCTTCTCGGTGCCTGTTTGACTGGTTTGACGTTTGGGGATATTGCTAGTCTATGTACAGCAACTTCTGGATCTAGTCCCGGCATCTCGGAATAGTTCCATGCGAAGCAATCTTTATGCTGCACAAGGACGTCTTTTAACGCAGCCACCCTCTCTTCAGACAGCAGCTCGCTGACGAATGTCGGTCGCGGATCATTTGCCGTCCCCAACTCGATTTTCCTGAGGTTATCTGCAGTAGTATGTATTCCATCCTCTAGTTCTTTTGGAGCCGGGGGAAATTCTGAGATTACCTCATCGTTGCTGTTTTCAAAGCACCGAGGAAGGCTGTTCATGTCCTCGGACTCTTCTTTTAATATTGTTATCACGTGGCAAGTGCGAATCTTCTGCCAACCCCAATGCGGAGTTGGTTCTATCCTTGTGTTTTCGGGTTCGTGCTTTTGCGGCGGTGCTACCCTCCAGTTGTCAGACAACGCGAACTTGCCAAGCTGATATTGGTCCTCAACCCAATTCTTAAAGGTGAAGCAATCTTCAAGCGGATGCCCTACTACTCGATGGTAAGAGCAATAATTTGGGTTGGAGACTTCGCCCGCTTGCTCAGGGTGTTTAGACTCTGGCAGAGTAAGCATTTGATGTTTTAGAGCAAGATCAAGTATTTTCCTTGTTTTGTTCCGAGGAAACGAGTATGCTCGACCCATTTTCTTCATGAGGGCTAAGTCAATAACGCTCGACTCTCGGATGCGTGGCTTCTTAGCTCTGCTTTGTGGTTGTTGAGCACCTTTTCGGCCCTTCGACTTGTTTTTGCTTTCGCGTCGACCCCTTTTTGTAGCAGGCTGACGTGGGGCAGCACCTTCGTTCTTTACTGCCTGTTGAAGGAGACGCTGTGTCTTGGCTTTCTCATAGATTGCCATTTCACGATGGTGATCATCTCGAGCTTTTTGACTCGCATCCTTTATAAGTTTGCTCATCTGGTCTTCAGACGATGAACTGGGCGGTTTTGTATCAGGAACTTTTGCTGATCCAGGATTAGCGTCCTCCCATTGAGCGTCCGCCTCTTCATCGAAGTCATACATGGCATAACAGCTGTTTACTAGCTCCCGTTTCTTTGGCTGGATGTACCCAAGCCCTTTTGTTTCCGTTCTCCTGTTAAGCAGCTTGCATTGAGTCCCGGGAACGTTCCAGACCTTGTTATAGAATTTGGCTTTTCTAACGGTCTGTGTGAAGGACATCCCCTGGCGTTTCAGCAGTTTCTTCAAACCTTCGGTATAATATCTGGGAAGACGGATAGGCTGAAGCCCGTCGAGCGTGGGATCCGCGCCATGCCAAATTTCTTTTTCCACCTTGTTTTCTTCAGAACGGTAGAATAGGATTGCCTTCTCGCCTTTTCGTCCGGGAGGAATATAGAATGTGTGCAATTCTTCTACGCTGTTGGCGTTGAGTGCATCCAGTTCTTTGTAATGTTTAAGCGGCACCATGGTTATCTGCAGACTTCGCTCTTCATCAGCGGAAACCCGTATTGCAGGCCGAGCAGGGAATACAGCATGAACTTCATCCTCTGAATCACTGCCGAAGATTAGTGAAGGAACGGATGGTCCTGGCCTGGTGGATTGGGATGGACCTGAATAAATTATATCCTCCTCCTCCTCGGTGTCGCTGCCGAAGACAGGGATGGTAGCGTTAGTTTTGTTCTCCGGTTTGTGACACCTTTCCGTGTCTTCGAAACTCGGTAAGAAGTACTTTGCATCTTCATACTTGCGAACTTCGTTCACGGAAAACGGATTCAACTCTCCCGCCACAGTGTACTCAAGGCCATCCCTAGAATACTTCATGCACTGATGCTGTGTAGAAGGGATGATATTGTACTCGTGTAGCCATGGTCGGCCGAGCAGAGCATTGTAGCACGTCTTGGCGTCTATAACATGGAATTTGATGTCTGTGACGAGCAACCCGAAGCGTAGCGTCAATATCACAGATCCAAGAGTCTTTGAGGATTGAGAGTCGAAGCCGGAGATGGTGATTTTGTCTCGGGCGAGGTGTTGGACACTCATGCAAATCTCCTTTAACACTCGCACATTGAGTAAATTAACAGACGATCCGTTATCGACCAAGATTTTGCCTATCTTTATGTCATGGCAGTATCCTGAGACATAAAGGGGGCGATTGTGTTCACACGTCCCGAGGAGAAGGTCTTCATCACTAAAAGCAACGTCGGCTGTGTGCACCTCTTCCAATTCATCCTTCATCTTTTGTTCGGCTAGGAAGGCTTGGAACTGGTCCGGATCTTGTAGGGCCTTAATCAAAGAATCCCTTGCCTCTTTTGATAGTAATAGGGCATCGAGAATGCTGAGTTGTGAGGGTAACTTCCTCAGATGCGCTAAGACATTGTAATCTACTTTAATCCTCTTTGGGGGATTCTTGGCGGTTAACTCTTCCGCGACTCGGTCATCCAAGGAGATATCTTCAGAGACCTTCTCTTTCCCTTTGTCTTTTCTGTTCGAGGGTCCGAGGTTCTTTTCGGGTAATGTTCGATTGCGCAGCTGTATATTCTCGCAGGCCTTCGGTTCTTCTTCTTTTCCCGAAGTGGATTCTTTGAAGAGGGGGCCAAGTTCTAGCTCCTCATCGGAGTCG
The DNA here is from genome assembly GCA_030015575.1 of Agapanthus africanus. NCBI lineage: Eukaryota > Viridiplantae > Streptophyta > Magnoliopsida > Asparagales > Amaryllidaceae > Agapanthus > Agapanthus africanus. Next base: position 438,465,500 of record JASDDO010000004.1, read on the forward strand.
CTCCCAAATGTAGGCACTTGTGACCCGGTAGTGTTAACCATGTGACAATTGCCGGCAGTTCTTTCAAGTTCTTTAGTCGTATTTCTTTGCTCTCGGCGAATTTTACGTTTTTCCCGTTTAAAGCGTTGTCGATTAGCGACGTATCCTTGCCACCACTTATCGAAAGCTTTGCAATCTTGGGTGGGATGCGAGACCTTCTGATGATATAAGCAATAAGAGGGGTGCATTTCCACCACGCCAGTAACTTTTTCTTCAGAGGGTGGTAGATTCATGCCCATCGATATGGCCTTAGCAAACTTCTTTTTTATCTTGAATTGGCTTTTGTCAGCGGTGGAGGCATTTTGCTCCAGCGGGATCATTTCAGCTCCTTCCTCAAGTCGCTGGCGCTTGGCCCTTTCGAATATAGCCGTCTCGCGTTCTCGATCAGCTTTGCTTTTCAACCGAGCTTCATTAAGAAACGCGCTAATCATTTCAACTGATAACCCTGGGGCTCTTGATTCGGCATTTACCCCCAGCGTTTCAGTGCCAGAAGTCCCTTCATCGTTCGTGGTCGAATGGGAGATCATATGACAGCTCGCCACATACTCCTCGGATTCGTCCGATGAACTCTCTCCCTCATCTTCCTTTTGAAAGACGTGATCAAGGAAATCTTGGAGCGTAATGGGAGTTCGCGCATTTTGGTTATATTCATCCAGCGCGTCGATCTGCTTTTGTAGGTCCGTGCGCTTGTCGCCAGGCTTCACGGGCTTCTTAGATTTCTTCTTCTTCTTTTTCGAAGATTTTGACGGCTGACTATGAGCGCTTGAACTACCACCATCGGTCTTCGGAGTCGGTCGTGGCTTCAACATCCTCTCAATAACCTGCGGTTCCAAGGGGTTCTTCCACTTGATCGCTGGACAGGTCTGAAGATCATTTAGCATTCTCCTCGTTTTGGCTGATAATACAACCTCCCAGGGAGTTTCTTCAATAACGGAGCATGTTGCCCCCGGCGTATTCGTCCCCTTAGAGGTGTGGGGCTGCGGAGGATTCACCTTCCATTTGTCAGATAGCGCAAATTTGCCCTGACGGTACTGGTTCTCAAGCCAATTCTTGAAAACGTAGCAATCCTCAATCGGATGGCCTAGCACTCGATGATAAGGGCAGTAATTGGGCTCGTTGGCGTCGTTCGGTTGCAACGGACGTTTCGGATCTGGCAGATTTATGAGTCTGTTGCGCAGCGCCAGCTCGAATAGCCTCCTCGTTTTATCACGGGGGAAAGAGTAAGGGCGTCCCATCCTGTCCTCAAGGGGTACGTATGGGCGTGTATTGTTTGGACGAGCGACCGGCTTCGAGTCGCTCGGTTGTTGTTGGGCATTAGCGACAATGATCGCTTTTCCCTTTCCTTTATCGTTTCGGGAGTCTGGTTTCGGGAGAGGGGGTTTATGGCCCATCTGGTCCATCTGCGCTAATTTGTCGATCAAAGCCTGGAAGGAAGTCGGCTTGAAGAACATCATGAACTGTGAGATGGTTGCTTGTGGATCAAGGGTTCCAACAAACATTCCCACCGCCGGGGCTTCTTCTATGCGCTGTTCGCACTTCGACCATAGATTACGCCACCGTATAGCGTACTGAACCCATGTCTCGCCGGGTTTTACCCTGGCATTGATCAGTGCCGTCATCGGGGTACGCTCACTGGCACTTGCAAAGCGTTGGGTGAAGAGTAGCTCCATCTCCGCAAAGGTTTTTATAGAGTCGTTGGGAAGCTCAGAATACCATTCAAACGCCGTATCTGATAAGCTTCCAACAAACTGGCGAAGCAAAAGCTTGTCGTCGCCGCCGGTATTACCACAAAGAGCCCTGAATTGGGCCACATGTTGATGGGGATTGCCGGTCCCTTTGTAGACATGAAACTTGGGGATTGTGTAGCCCGGTGGGTACCTGATTTGGTCATACCAGCCTGGATACGGTCGCCCCATTTTCACGACGTGTCCGGCTGCTTCTGCCGCATGATGAACCCTTATTTGCTGGGCTATGTATTCGTCCAGATCAGTCTTAGAGATTGTATCCTCTTTAGCTGTTGATAGAACGGGCTGAGGGTTTGATGTCTTTCCCCTATCATCTCCAAGGACGATCGGGGGTTCTTCAGTTGGGGGATCTGGTTGTATCATCATCCCTATCATGTCCTGGAAGAGGAGGCCCATACGCTGTATATTGGCTGCTTGTTCAGCAGCCTCTTTGTCTCTCTTTTCCAGTACTCGGCGGAGGAACTCGGCGTCGGTCTCTTCCTCTTGGCGTTCGTCTAAGGACGTCTCAGGATTCTCTTTTGGCTCCGTGAGTGCAGCCATTGTAGTCATCATCTCCTGGAGCTTTTGTTGCTGCTCCTGAGCCTTGGTCACTGATCGGGTAAGTGGTCGGTGACCCGTAGAAGTACGACTTTCTTCCTTTCCAGAAGCCATATAAACCGTATGAACTGTTATGCCCTCTGGCTTGGGGCGTTTAGGTTCACCGCTCTTAAACTTTGTCAGTGTCACAGGAACTTTCTCTGGCCTTTTTCTTTTGTGGACCATTGAGGTTGAAGGAGCCGTTGAAGTGGGCATCCTAACATTTGTTGCCCCCTGCTGTTTAATGGGGCGGTTTTTGTTCTTTTCCACCTTTGCCTTTTTCTGGTGACGAAAGTGGTCTGAGTCAATCACGGAGTCTTGAACCCTCCGCCAAACTTTATAAATTTTTGACGACAGCCGCTGAGAGGGCTGTTCCTGCTTTGTCTCCGGAGCTTTTTCCCTAGGCGGAGGAGATCTTTTCAATGTAGCAATTGGAGAGTTCTTTCTCACCTTCCTCAGCAATTCAAAGCTGTTCCCAGTTGGAACAGCGGCGTTGACCTCCACCACTGGAGCAGGTGGGGTTAGCCCTGAGGGAGAGTTGCCCCTTGCTTTTCTTACTCGTCGCCAATGGCGACGTCTCGCCCGACGAGCCGTTGGGACTGGCTCGGAAATCGAGATGGTTTCTTGTTGCCCCCTGTTTGAGTGTGGGGTAACTGCCGATGTCAGCCTATCGAAAACTGATGCTTTTTGACCAGCTGGGGGAGGAGTGGGAACCGTCAATCTTGTGAAGACCGACTCTCTGATGGGAGAAGCCGCTTCAACGACTTCCAAAGCAGCGGCCGTTGCCCTCTTTGGGACGACCACTTTATAGTTCTGACCTAGCCTGGTAAAAACGGAGGCTGTCGGCTTAGTAGCGGGCGACCCGTTGACAGGGGTCGTGGTAGCAGTGAGCCGGTCGAACACCGACTTCTTGTTCGCTTCCGGTGCGGATATCGGCATAGAGAAGCTTGTAGGTGGGACCATGGTCCCGAAAAACAGGCCGATGGTGGCCTGGGTCACCTGTTCAACCGGTAAAGCGAGGAAGGAGGCCGCTTGGGGCCCATATGTTACACCTCTCGGTGAGGTGGAGCGTCCGTTGCAGTGGTGCTTCGCGCATTTGATGCAGTTAGAATCCATGGATGCTTGAGTTCTGCACCAGACAAAAGACCAAATCTCAGCAACTTGAAATCCGTAGGCAACCACTTAACAAACCGCGATTGGTTCGCGAAGACGACACACGAAGTGTGGAGTGGAAAGAGGAAAAGGTCCCACCGGGCGTGCCAGAATCTGTTCCCCTCCGAAAGGCGGCGCACAGGACTGCTATGTCCTGGCGCTGGGATTCGGGGCAGATGCTATTTGGTTTTATCCGTCTATCTCTCCGAAGATACCAAGTTGATTTATGGCACCGTGGATCGGAGGTTTAGACGGATGCGGCCGATGTAGCAGACTTCGTCAGATTCCCCCTAAGGGTGAGGGGTTTTTGATTGTGGGGACGCTCTTCCCTGCAGGCGCAAGCCCCTGCAGTTAATTACGCTACCGCATCGCGGTAACAACTTTCTCCTTCTCCAGAATTTCACTTCGTGTCGTCTGTGTTTGTTTTGTTTGTGGTTGCCCGTGGATTGTATACGGAGACTGAGTAATGCCGTCGCCCGTAGGACGTGGATTAGTCCAAATCCGTATTTACTTAGATTTGGGTTTGGTGTTTTTCGTTTAAGGATGCATTAGTCGCGTTGCGGTTAAGATCAACTTAAACGTTCGTCAAGGATACGTTAGTCCTGTTTTGGACTGAGATTTGACTTGACGTAGTGATTGATTTAATTATCTGGCCGCCGGGACTCGTCACCTCTCTGACGTCGTTGAGGGATTACAACGACAGGCGTCAGAGGAGTTCAGAGATGTACCCTTGAACCAAAGTTGATTTGGAGTTTTATTGTTTATTTGAATATCTAAGGACACATTAACCGCATTTAGGGCTAAGATCAACTTAGGCGGGACCGTTTAGATCCGGCAAAAGAGCAATTGGCTCTATTGTTCCAATTTAGGGACGTAGTGGTCCAATGTTAGTTTAGGGACGTTTCGGTCCGATACCAGTTTAAGGACGTAGTGGTCCATCGTTAGTTTAGGGACGTTTCGGTCCGATATTAGTTTAGGGACGTCTCGGTCCATTATTAGTTTAGGGACGTCTCGGTCCGTCGCCAGTTTAAGGACGTAGTGGTCCGTCATTAGTTTAGGGACGTTTCGGTCCGATATTAGTTTAGGGACGTTTCGGTCCATTATTAGTTTAGGGACGTCTCGGTCCGTCGCCAGTTTAAGGACGTAGTGGTCCGTCATTAGTTTAGGGACGTTTCGGTCCGATATTAGTTTAGGGACGTTTCGGTCCGATATTAGTTTAGGGACGTTTCGGTCCACGAGTTTAAGGACCCCGCAGTCCATTTGGATGTGTGGTCATTGGGACCCGTCACCTCTTTGACGTCGTTGAGGAATTACAACGAGGGATGTCAAAGGAGTTCGGAGATGTACCCTCGAACCGGTCGTGAATTGATTTAGGAGAGCAGTTGTGCTCAGTCAATTTAATTTAAGGACTTACGGCCAGAATTGGGCTAAGTCCAGTTGAAAATGTTCACATTTTGTTTGCATTTGGCCTATTAGGCCTTTGTTTGGGCTTTCCCTCTTTTTAGAATAATGCATAGCATTACTTCAGGCCATTGACTGGGCTCTGCCCTTTTTAGAATAATGCAGAGCATTGTTTTTGGTCTATTGGACCTCTCAATTGGGCTCTGCCCTTTAAACAATGCATAGCATTATTTTTGGTCTGTTTAGACTTTTTGATTAGGCTCTGCCTTTTTAAAACAATGTGCAATACTTCTATTTGGTCCATTTGACCTTTGATTGGGCTCTGCCCCTTAATAATGCATTGCATTTAATACTCTGACAGTGCCCCACACGGCTTGTCAGGTGCTTTGCGCAATTAAAGAGCGCAAGCGCTCGTGGAGGTGACACGTGTCGCGCAGTGGAAGGCTTGCGCAACAGTGCTTGCGCGACTGCGCAGACACGTGTCGCGCAGTTGTGCACTTGCGCAACAGTGCTTGCGCAACTGCGCAGACACGTTAAGTCCAAAAAAATTTTATTTATTTTGGGCTTTGCCCGACTAGAAAATCAATCCAAACAGAGCTCTGCCCCTTTATTATTTTGCAATTTGATTTGGGCCAGGCCTTTTTAAATAATGGGTTGCATTTGTGCAGAACATCAAGAATTTTTCAGATTTAAGAGCAAAAGTGCATAGCACTTTTGATCTAAATTTGGATCAAAGGAAAACAAGTTTTTCTTCCTGTTTTCCCTGATTTCACAGAACCAAGGGTTCATAACAAGTGCAAGGCACTATTTTTATTTATTTATTTTTATTTTATTTATTTGTTCATTGAAGATTAATGATTTTTAGATCAATGATCTATACTTCAGAGATTTTTCTCTTTTAAAAGGTTTTACCTTTTTTTTTTCCCAAAGTTTCTTCAAGAATTCTCTCTGTTTTCTTTCTGATGTTGATTCCTGATCAAATGAGGTCTGGGGTCCTATTTATAGTGCTTACAAATTTGTTGAATTTGTTAACAAGATCTTTTCTGAGTGATTTTGGGAATTTTCCCACCGCTGGATCTTTGATCCAAAGGCAGAAGAAAATCTTCTGGTTTTGGAAAGAACAGAAAAGATTTCATTAAATTTTCATTCGGTTGCTGCGCAACTCACCAGCGTGTGACACGTGTCGCGCAGCGGTGCACTTGCGCAATTGTGCCTGCGCGACTGCGCAGACACGTGTCGCGCAGGTGTGCACTTGCGCAACAGCGCTTGCGCAACTGCTAAGACACGTGTCGCGCAGCGGTGCACTTGCGCCACAGCGCTTGCGCAACTGCGCAGACACGTGTCGCGCAGCGGTGCGCTTGCGCAACTGCGCAGACACGTGTTGCACTGTGGACCGCTTGCGCATTGCACAACGCACGGAATTCGAAGCGTTGCTTCAGAAAATTTGAATTTTCAAAATTCAAATGTGCCTTGCTCAGATTGGGGGAACAGTAATCCTTCAACGTTTTCAGAGAGGTGATGGGTCCCGACAACCACACATTAATACGGACTGTAGGGTCCTTAAACTCATGGACTAATGCGTCCTTAAACTAACATTTGTCCCCAAAACGGCAATGATGGACCACTATGTCCTTAAACTGGTGTTGGACCACCATGTCCCTAAACTGGCAATGGACCACCATGTCCCTAAACTGGAGCAATAGAGTCCAAACGCTCTTTTGTCGGATCTAAACGATCCCGTTAAGTTGATCTTAGTCTCAAATTAGACTAACGTATCCTTAACAAATATTTAAGTTGATCTTAGCCTCAAATAGGGCTAACGTATCTTTAAACCCTCAAACAGACTCTAGTCCCAAATTGGACTACAGGTCTCCCAACCAACTCTGGTTCAAGGGTACATCTCTGAACTCCTCTGATATCTGTCGTTGTAATCCTTCAACGTCGTCAGAGAGGTGACGGGTCCCGACGGCTATACATTCAATGGACCACTATGTCCCTAAACTAGAACAACAGAGTCCAAATGCTCTTTTGTCGGATCTAAGCGATCCCGTTAAGTTGATCTTAGTCTCAAATTAGACTAACGTATCCTTAACAAACGTTTAAGTTGATCTTAGCCTTAAATGAGACTAACGTATCCTTAAACCCAACCCCAAACCCAAATCTAAGAAAATACGGATTTGGACTAATCCACGTCATACGGGCGACGACATAAATTAGTCTCCGTATACAATCCACGGGCAACCAAAAACAAAACAAACACCCACGACACGAAGTGACCATCTGGAGAAGTAGAAAGTTGTTACCGCGATGCGGTAGCGTAATTAGCTGCAGGGGCTTGCGCCTGCAGGGAAGAGCGTCCCCACAATCAAAAACCCCTCAAGCGAGGGGGAATCTGACGAAGTCTGCTACATCGGCCGCATCCGTCTAAACCTCCGATACACGGTGCCATAAATCAACTTGGCAACTTCGGGGAGGTGGACGGATAAAACCAAATAGCATCTGCCCCGAATCTCAGGCTAGACAGTCCGTCTTGGCCGTCTTTTGGAGGGGAACACCCTCTTAAGAGAAAGAGGACAATTTCTCGCACGTCGTCGTCCAGGGTCCCTGAGGGGATTTCCATGCAGGAGGGGGGCGCCGTCTTCACGATTCTGTCTGGGCTTTCCGTTGCTGTTGGCCTGCTCGCCGGGATGGAGGAGTCGGCTGGGGGAAAGCTTCCGCATGGCTCTATGAGGGCCCAAATGGGGGCTATGGCCTAGGGGGCGGTCCAGGTACGAACTCCTCTACGTGTAGTTCTTGTGGTATTCCTTTCTTTGGCTCGAGGGCCTCCTGGTTTCTCATCCACTTTCCGTCAGGTCCTTCAACACTGCGCCTTTGCCGCTCGTATGGAGGCCGAGGGGGCGTTCCACGCACCGAGGCCAGTAGAAGCGTTTCCCTCGGAGGTCGAGGTTTTGCGGCGTGACCTGCGCCTGGAGAGGCAAGGGCCGACGTCCTGGCAGCCCGAGCGGAGGCTGGGGAACTTGCCAATTCAGCGAATCGGGGTGTTCATCGTCGTCTGAGTGCGTCCCTCCGAGTCGCTGATAGGAAGCTAGCAGATATGGCCGAACGCTTCGCGACCATGGAGAAGGAGAGGGACGCCGGCAAGGGAGATGCTGAGGCATCGCTTCTGGAGGCCCAACTTGCCGAGGCTTGGGCTAAGAAAGCTGTGGCCGATTATAAGGCGACAGAGCAGTTTTACGTTGAGCTCAGGGAGTATTTTGCCGTCGCGTGGAACAAGGCCCTGGACGCCGTGAAGGAGCAGCTTCCCGAGTTCGCCGATGGCGAGCTCCGCGCTCGGGTTCCGCTCCCAGTGGCGAGGCCTTCGGTGGAAGGTGGCGAGGGGAGCAGGGCGCGCCCCTGGTGGCGAAATCTTCGGTGGTAAATCCCCCGGCAGGCCGTGATGCCAGCGATGAGGGGACCGAAGTAAGCCTCCGGGCAGTTTGTAGGGCTGGGGAGCCCCAGAATACCCTTTGTAAAAACTTTGCCTTTAGTAATAAAAGAAAATTCTTGTTTCATCGGTCTGCATTTCATCTTCTGTGTGTGAAGAATGTTTGTAAAATATCTCTGCTTGCACTGTTGGGTCAGCTATCTGTCTAGCGATCGTTCGTCAGGTTGATTTCGATCACCTGCCAAGCGCTGCCGACCTCGTATCTCCATCACTTGCCAAGCGTTGCCGAGGAGGCATCTCCATGGCCCCGGAGTCGAGGGGGGATCGCTTAGACTTCGATGGGCTTGTTGCCCCTTTTTGGGGCCTCGGGTCCTCTGCGTTGGTGGGGCTGTAACAAACCCGCCAAGGATAACCGGGCGGTGAAGCTGCGCGGTCTCCTCTTTTGCGAGGGCTTTGATCTCTGACGTCGAGGGTAGGCAACTACCAGCCTGGGATGACCGAGCGGGGCAGCCGCTCGGATGCCTCTTGTGAGGGCTTCGATCCCTGGTGTCATGGGTAGGGAGCTACCAGCCGGAGATGACTTAGCAGGGTAGCTGCTCGGTCGCCTCTTGTGAGGGCTTGGATCCTTAGTGTTGGAGGGGCTGTAGGAAGCCCACTAAGGATGACCGGGCAGTGAAGCTGCGCGGTTGCCTCTTGGTGAGGGCTTTGATCTCTGGCGTAGCGGGTAGGCAACTACCAGCCTGGGATGACCGAGCAGGGCAGCCGCTCGGATGCCTCTTGCGAGGGCTTCGATCCCTGGCGTCATGGGTGGGGAGCTACCAGCCGGAGATGACCGAGTAGGGTAGCTGCTCGGTTGCCTCTTGCGAGGGCTTTGATCCTTCAGGACAGGGACCGAGTAGGGTTACTGCCCAGTGCCTCTTGGCGAGGACTTTGATCCCTGTTGGTTAAGGTAGGAATCTACCAGCCGGGGATAGCCGAGCAAGGACTCGACTGCCTCTGGGAGGACTTTGGTCTTTAGTGCGGGAGGGGCTGTAGAAGCCTACCAAGGACCCTTGGTCGGGCAAGGTTACTGCCCGGTGCCTCTTGGCGAGGGCTTTTGTCCTGAAGGATAGCCGAGCGAGGGATCCTCGGGCTCGACTGTCTCTGGAAGGGCTTTTTGATCCCCAGCGTTGCGGCAGGGAAGCTGCCCGCTGGGGATAGCCGAGCGAGGGATCCTCTGGCTCGACTGCCTCTGGGAGGACTTTTTGGTCCTTAGCGTCAGGGGGCTGCAGGAAGCCTACTAAGGATAGCCGGGCAGTGGGTTGTACGGCCGCCTCTTGGCGAGGGCCTTGAATTGTAAAGATGGAATTCTACTCGGAATGAGTCGACGTTTCTTTATTTGTATGGACAGGAATTTTTAGAGAACACTTTACACCATCTTTGTGAAAAGGAAAAAGAGGGGGTGTCATACACTCGCTGGCTTTGACCTCACTGGTATAGCTTGAGCTTCTCGGCGTTGTAAGGCCGCGGAAGCTTTCGTCCGTCTGCGTCTTGTAGGCGGTAGGCTCCGCCAGGGAATGCCTCAGAGACGAGAAAGGGACCTCCCACTTTAAGGAGAACTTGTGAAGCCTGCCTTGGTCGGTGAACTCGTTCCGCCGCAGGACCAAGTCCCCGGTCTTGAAGGAGCGGTGTTTGACCCAAGCGTTGTAGTATCGGGCCGTTTGTTGTTGATAGGCGGCAGCTCTGATCTGAGCCCGATCCCTCTTTTCCAACAAGATGTCGAGGTTGGTCCGTAGCGCCGAGGTGTTTGCGTCATCGTCGAAGTTCTCGACCCGGTGACTGGGTAGCCCGATCTCCGCTAGGACCATCGCTTTGGTCCCGTAGCAGAGGCTGAAGGGGGTCTTCCCAGTGGGAGTCTTTTTTGACGTGCACAGGGCCCATAAGACCCGGGGCAGTTCTTCGACCCAACTGCCTTGTCGCCCTTCTAGGCGGGTCCAGAGACCTCAGAGGACGTCTTGGTTAGCGACCTCGGCCTGTCCGTTGCATTGGGGATGCACGCCCGCGGCGAACTTCATGAGGATATGGTACTCTTTGGAGAAGTCCTTCACTTTCTCGTTCTCGAAGTTCGTCCCGTGGTCGGTGATGATGCACCTCGGGATGCCAAACCGGAGTATCAGGTTGTTTTGCAGGAACTTGATGGTTGTGGCGGCGTCCGGTTTCCTGATGGGGACGGCCTCGATCCACTTGGTGAAGTAGTCCACCGCGACGAGGACGTATTTGTGCCCGCCTGTTCCGATAGGGAACTGGCCGATCATATCCAACCCCCACTTGGCCAACGACCATGGGGATGTCCGGACGGTCAGCTCAGTAGCCGGGAGGCGGGGAATGCTGCCGTGGAGCTGGCAGCTCTTGCACCTCCTGACCATCTTCAGGGCGTCCTCGTACATGGTGGGCCAGTAGTACCCTTGGAGTAACGCTTTTTGGATCAAGGTTCGAGCCCCCTGGTGCGCACCGCCCACCCCTTCATGGATTTCCCGAAGGACGTAGTCGGCTTCGTGGGGGTCAACGCACCGGAGCAGGGGCTGAGTGAAGGCCTTCTTGTAGAGGTTCCCGTTGCTCCAGAAGAAGTGGCGGGCTTTGGCCCGGAGACGGCGGGCGGCTGCCCGGTCCTCCAGGAGCGCGTCGTCTTTCAGGAATGTTCCCCTCCGAATGGCGGCCGAGACGCTGGGGCGTCTAAGCCTGAGATTCGGGACAGATGCTATTTGGTGCTATCCGTCCACCTCTCCGAAGATGCCAAGTTGATTTATGGCACCGTGTATCGGAGGTTTAGACGGATGCGACCGATGTAGCAGACTTCGTCAGATTCCCCCTCAGGGTGAGGGGTTTTTGATTGTGGGGACGCTCTTCCCTGCAGGCGCAAGCCCGTGCAGTTAATTACGCTACCGCATCGCGGTAACAATTTTCTCCTTCTCCAGAATTTCACTTCGTGTCGTGTGTGTTTGTTTTGTTTGTGGTTGCCCGTGGATTGTATACGGAGACTGAGTATTGCCGTCGCCCGTAGGACGTGGATTAGTTCAAATCCGTATTTACTTAGATTTGGGTTTGGTGTTTTTAGTTTAAGGATGCATTAGTCGCGTTGCGGCTAAGATCAACTTAAACGTTCGTTAAAGATACGTTAGTCCTGTTTGAGACTAAGATCAACTTAACGTGATAATCCATTTAATATCTGGCCATCGGGACTCGTCACCTCTCTAACATCGTTGAAGGATTACAACGACAGATGTCAGAGGAGTTCAGAGATGTACCCTTGAACCAAGGTTGATTTGGAGTTTTATAATTCGTTTGAATGTTTAAGGATACGTTAGCCGTGTTTGGGGCTAAGATTAACTTAAACGGGATCGTTTAGATCCGGCAAAGGAGCATTTGGAGGCTCTATTGTTCCAGTTTTAGGGACGTAGTGGTCCATGTTCCAGTTTAGGGACATGATGGTCCGTATTCCAGTTTAGGGACGTGGTGGTCTATGTTCCAGTTTAGGGATGTGGTGGTCCGACATTAGTTTAAGGACGTTTCTGTCCATCATTAGTTTAGGGACGTTTCGGTCCACGAGTTTAAGGACCCCGCAGTCCATATTGATGTGTGTGGTCGTCGGGACCCGTCACCTCTCTAACGACGTTGATTGATTACAACGACATGTGTCAGAGGAGTTCGGAGATGTACCCTCGAACCGGATATAAATTGATTTAAGAGAGCAATCTTGCTCAGTCAATTTAATTTGAGGGCTTACGGCCAAAATTGGGCTAAGTCCAGTTGAAAATATTCAACATTTTATTTGCTTTTGCATTGCATTTCTTTTTATTTTTATTTGGGCTCTGCCCAGAAAGGATGCAGAGCATCAATTTGTTTTGGGCTTTGCTCATTTATAAATGATGCAGAGCATCAATTTTATTTGGGCTCTGCCCTTTATAAATGATGCAGAGCATCAATTTTATTTGGGCTCTGCCCTTTTATTGCTTTGCAATTTATTTTGGCCTGCTAGGTCTTTTGATTTGGGCTTGGCCCTTTAGGAAATGCATTGCATTTATCAGGCGCTTTGCGCCAATTAGAGAGCGCAAGCACTTGTAGTGTTGACACGTGTCGCACAAGCGCAGTGCGCTGCGCTGATGCACTGCGCCTGCGCTGCTGACACGTGGCGCGCTCCGGTAGCTTGCGCCAATCCAGGAGCGCAATAGCGCAGTTTGCAAGTGCAAGGCACTATGATTTGAGAATCTTTTAGATTCAAGAACCAATGGTTCATAAAAGAAGTGCAAAGCACTATTCGTTTTCTTGATCTAATTTAGATCAAAGAAAAACAAGTTTTTTCTTATTTCAGGAACCAAAGGTTCATAAAAAAGTGCAAAGCACTGTTCTTTATTATTTTTTTTTTGTTTTTTAAAGAACCAGTGGTTCATAAGAAGTGCAAAGCACTTTTTATTATGTGAAGATCATTGATCTTGTTTTTAGATCAATGATCTATTAGAAGAAATTTCTTCTATTTAAAAGGTCTTTTACCTTTTTCTTGAAAACTTTCTCAGAGTTCTCTCTGTTTGAAGCTCTTGATTTTTCAAGAATGTTTATCCCTTTGAATTGAGGACTGAGGTCCTTTTTATAGTGCCCATAAATTAGTTAAAGAGATTTTTCTCTGAGTGATTTGGGGAATTTTCCCCACCGTTGGATCTTTGATCCAAAGGTTTCTGTTTTACAGAAGAAAATCTTCTTGTTTTAATAAGAACAGAAAAGATTTCTTTAAAATTTCAATTCTGTTTTGCGCAAACGCCCCAGTGCATGACACGTGTCGTGCAGCGCAACCGCAGCTGTGCTTGCGCAACCGCGCAGACACTTGTCCCGCAGCGCGGCGCTTGCGCAGCTGTGCTTGCGCAACCGCGCAGACACTTGTCCCGCAGCGCGGCGCTTGCGCAGCTGTGCTTGCGCAACCGCGCAGACACGTGTCGCACAGCGCTTGCGCACCTGAAGCGTTGCTTCCTTTCCTTTTATTTTTAAAGAGCCTTGCTCTGATTGGACGCACTGCCTTGGGCGCTGTGTTGACGCATCAACTTCTGGCGCGTGGCGCTTTGCGCGCAGCGCAGAGGATCTGAAGCGTTGCTTCATTTATTAAAAATAGATTTTCAGAGCTTTGCTCTGATTGGGGGAATCGGAAGCGTTGCTTCACTTGAGATATCTTTTCATCTCCTCTATTCAAGTCAACTTGTATTTCCCCGAAATTTCGATTTCCCGGGTCTTGGAAATAATTCCACTGCGCACAGAATTTTCTGTGTTTGTGTCTATATATAACTCAAGGCCGAGCCTTTTCTTTTCTCACCGTCAGAGAACTTCTTCGATCATGGCTTGCAACCGTCCTCACGCTCGCCGACAACCGTGGGAAGTGCCGATCCGGGACATCGTTCCCCGTTTTGCTGCGCGCTTGGTGGACTCCTCTTTTTCGGACGAGCAGTATGATGCTGCAATGTACGAGCTTTCGACTTGTGTGGGGTCTCCTCTTCCCCCGGACTCCATTTGGCTTCGGATGATCCTTGCCTCGGTGCTCGCCGACATTCCCCCTCCTCCGGCGGAGATGTCCTCGGCAATGCTTGATGTGGCCGAGGATAAGATCGAGAGCTTTTTCGAAGCGCTCTTGATCACTAAAGCCCTGAGGGACTGCTCTTTCCACTTGCTGAGCCAGATACGGGCTCGCCGGGTTGTCATTGCCATCTTTTCCAAAGAATGTGGCGACGATCGTTGGATGTCTTCTTTTCGGGAGGATCGCCGCTTTGACGTGGTAGAGAAGGCAGAAAGGGAGTTGGGGAATCTCTTTTTTATTTTTGCGAACCCTTGTTTTTCCGATCCCACATTTGGTGATCTTTTTTAAATGTAATAATGAATAAATGTTTTAATTAAGTATTTTATTATCTGTTAAGTTTTCTTTTTATTTTAGCTCTCTGTTGTGCTTGTGCATCTCATGATTTAATTTGCTATTATTAAATGCATGTGATTCTTGCTAGGATAAATTGCCTTTGGTGTTCAGACTCTTTTATGAAGCAGTGCTTTACTTTTCAGTTTTAGAAATAGGGTTTTGTTCTGATTGAGGGGAAACAAGGAACTCCACGAGGGGCTTCCTCCAATCCCGGTCGCTCTCCTGCGCCACGTACACGTGGAGTGTCGTCGCTCCGTCTCCCACGCTAGGTCGAGGCAAGGTTTCGAAGAGAATAGACCGCTTATTGTTGGCCAAGTATGATGAAGCCAGCTTGCTCAGGGCGTCTGCTTGGGCATTCAGCTGCCTGGGTATTTGTTCTACCTGGACTTCGTCGAAGTTTCTTCGGAGTTTCCTCACTTCGTCTAGATACTTCATCATCAGAGGCTCTCGAACTTCGAAGCGGCTGGTCACTTGACCGACAATAAGGGCCGAGTCGCTGCGGATTCGAATTATCTTCAGCCCCAGCCCAACGGCCATGCGCAGTCCGGCCAGGAGGGCCTCGTATCCTGCCGCGTTGTTCGATAATTTGAAACCGAGCCTCAAAGAATACTCCATCTCTGCTTCGTTTGGGCCCCGGATAATGAGGCCGGCACCGCAGCCTTCCTCGGTAGAAAACCCGTCAACATAGATGACCCACTCCGGAACCGAGCCAGGGCCTTCCGGGACGGGACACTGGGTTGCGAGGGGCGGCGCGGACTCCGGCTTTTTGCTAGGGATGGTGCATTCAACGATCAAATCGGCCAGAGCCTGCGCCTTGATGGCTTGCCTCGGGCGATACCTTATATCGAACTGAGATAGCTCCCACCTCCATTTTTCTAGGCGGCCTGAGGATTCCGGTGATGCCAGGATAGCTCCCAACGGGAGCTCGATGAGGACGATGATGGTGTGTGCTTGGAAGTAGTGCCGCAGCTTTCGCGAGGTTACCACGAGGGCTAAGACAATCTTCTCTATGGCGGGGTATCTCGTTTTCGTGTCCTTAAACACGTGGCTCACATAGTACACCGGCTTCTGCGCCCCCTCGGCCTCCCGGACGAGCACCGAGCCTGCTGCTTGGTCGGATACTGCCAGATACAGCGACAGCTCGTCCCCTTCCACTGGCCGGGTGAGCAGCGGCGGGGTTGTGAGGTGCTTCTTCAATTGGTCGAAGGCGGCTTGGCATTCCTCCGACCACTCGAACCTCGAAATTTTCCTCAGCGCCTTAAAGAACGGTAGGCACTTTTCCCTCGACCTGGACATCTCAGAGCGGCGACCCGCCCCATGAGCCGCATGATCTCGACGTTGGTCTTGGGCGTGGCCATGTTCATGATAGCGTCGATCTTCTCTGGGTTAGCTTCAATTCCGCGGTGAGTGACCATGAACCCGAGGAACTTTCCCCCGGTGACTCCGAATGCGCACTTGGCGGGGTTTAGCTTCATGTTGAATTTGCGGAACACTTCGAAAGCCTCGCCCAGGTCCTTGGCATGGTCGGCCGACGAGATGGACTTGACGAGCATGTCGTCAACGTAAACTTCCATATTTCTGCCAATCTATGGATTGAACATGCGGTTGACCAGCCTTTGGTACGTGGCCTCGGCATTCTTGAGGCCGAAGGGCATCACCTTGTAGCAGTACGCTCCCCGGTCCATTATGAATGCGGTCAGATCTTCGTCTTCAGGATTCATACGGATTTGGTTGTAGCCGGAAAAAGCGTCCATGAAGCTCAACAGCTCGTGGCCGGCCGAGCTGTCGACGAGCTGGTCTATGCGGGGGAGCGGAAAGTTGTCCTTGGGGCAGGCCTTATTGAGGTCGATGAAGTCGACGCACATACGCCACTTCCCGCTTAATTTCTTGACCAGAACTACGTTTGCCAGCCACTCCGAGTAGGGCACATTTCTGATGAAGTTGGCGGCGAGGAGCCGATCAACCTCCTCTTCGATAACCTTCTATTTGACCGGAGCGAAGCTTCTTTTCTTCTGTTTGACGGGCCGGGCCGCAAGATCAACTCCAAGCTTGTGGGAGATGATTTTGGGGTCGATCCCAGGCATGTCAGCAGGCGCCCAGGCGAAGACGTCGGAGTTGCTTCTGAGGAATCTGATCAGGTTATCCCGCTGAGTCCCCGTCAGGAGCGACCCGACCTGGACGGTCTTTCCCTGGTCTCTTTTTGTTAGGGGAACCTCGGTCAGAGGTTCGACCGGTGCTCCACGGACCTCCTTCCGCTCGTCTCGGGTGTCCAGGGAACCATTGATGTCGTCACACGCCTCGGCGCCGTCGGCATGCTGCTCGAGCGAAGACGTTTCGGTAAGGCCTATCTTCGCGACCCGCTGGCTCCCGTATGCCCGACCTATCCCGTCCCGATCGAGATGGAATTTTATCGCCAGGTGGTAGGTCGAGATCTGGGCCTGGAGGGAGTTCAGCGTCGGGCGGCCGAGGAGGACGTTGTAAGCCGACGGAACTTTCGCTACGATGAAGTCCACAGGCAGTGTGCGCGTGTGGCCGGGCTCCCCGATCGTGAACTGCAGGGTGACCACCCCTTGCGCCAGGATGGAGTGGTTGGTGAACCCCGAGAGGACATAAGAGGTCGGTTTCAGGTCTGCTGGGGCGAGCCACATATGCAGGAAGCAATCGTGGAAGATGATGTCCGCCGAACTGCCCGAATCGATGAGTATCCGGTGGACCTCGTACCGGTGGATTTGGGCTGTGATCACCAGTGGGTCATTGTGGGGCACGGATATGCCGTGGAGATCCTCGCCGCCAAAGGTGATGGGCTTTCGGCCTCTAGTCCTTTTGCTCGGGCGGTCGCCGGAGCCTGTGAAACGGCGGCCAGCGGGGGAGCCGATGACATTCGGTGAGGGCTCGCCCGCGCCTCCGTTGTGAGGGAGGCGACAGCGGGTGTTTGGATCTTCAGGGGGATCGGTTGCCATGTGGGCGGAGATCGGAAGGTCAACTTTGTGTTTTGTGGAGTTAGATTCCCACAAACGGCGCTAACTGATGGAGGTCCTTTTCGGGTCTCCGTCAGATATTGTCTTCCGTTGATCTCCCGATGGATTTTGGTGGTGGTCTTCTGTTGCGTGTGGATCTCAATGGGTTTTGATGAGATTGGTGATTTGAGGAGCTTAGCACCGAATACCTGCAAAGAATTCCCGGGGTGGTTTGGTACCAACGAGGACCCTCCGACGATCAAGTTAGTGCTAGATCCGAGCAGAGTAACGGCTAAGTGGAATAAAAAAATGGCTCCCTTGATCCCTCTGCGATGGGGGATTATATAGCGGCGGCAGCACGCAGCAGTAGGCGCGAGAATCTCGCCGGCCGTTACGCTCCCGACGTCACGCCCGCGTGAAGAGCGGATCACCCATTAATGGGGATCGTGATGGCGTGGAGCGTGGGACGTTGCTGGTGGAGAATCTGAGCGTGGCGAGATTTGCGAAGCGGCGGTTACGCCTGCGAGTGGTGGAGTTGGTTGGTCGGAGGGGCCGAGGAAGACGGTCTCGGCTGGGGAGCTCGGAACCGAGAAAGAGGGCTGAGGAGTCTTGGTCTTGTGGCAGCTCGGGGCGAGCTGAGTGGCCGAGGAGGCAAATTTGCAGGGGGCCCCGAGGAGGGCCAGCTTGTGCTTGCAAGTCGGGTACAATGGTGGTCTGGTCGGCCTCTGTGGACCCTTCCTTTCGGGTCTTGGGACATGCCATCCGCCACGTGTCCTGATCTCGCATCGCAAATATTGAGCATCATCAATACGGGTCACATAATTCAAGACACGCATAACAGTTTGAATACAAGCTTGATGATATTCATGTGTTTCCTTCTATAAGATTCAAAATCATAACTTGCTTCATGTATGTCAAACACAAACATAAACATTTGAATGTAAGATTAATGATGATCGCTTGTTTCCTTCATGTATAGTATATCGAACATTAACAATCACTGTAAACATCTGAATACAAGCTTGATAATAAATGAAATTACCAGTTATGTTCTGGTCACTGGGAACATCCACCAAAATTGCAGACCCTGTTTCATACAACCAAAATAATTTAGTGAAAATTAAGCAATCAAAATTTTCTTCTCAACAAAAAAAAAGACATCTTTATAGATAAATACCATTTACGACTTCAAGATCGAGGGAGGACGAGAAGAAGGAGGAGGAGGAGATGGTTGAGAATTAATGGAGCCATTGCAGATGATTAAAAGGGTTAATTAAGGTTTAGTGGTGGATGATGAGTGAGTGAGGGATTATGTTTTTGTCTTTTTCCCTGATCAAGACAAGATGGTCTATTTATCATATTACATTTATATATACCTACAGGTTTGTTTCCAAAAAAATGTAAATAAAGAAGATATGAACTTAATTAATGCCAAGTCTGTCATATCTATCTTATAATTTTTTATTCAAAATTTTCACTTTAGTTGTTGCTGGATCTTGTCATGCATGTTTAAGCAAACTTAAATTTCAAATTCACAACCCCGTCCTTCAAAATTAGGGTTTTATTTAAACAAAATAAATACGATGCCTATGTTAGAATGGGTATAGAATGGGTAATAAAATTAATGATGAATTACGGTAAATGAGACACTTTAATGATCATCTGAAAAATATATTTCTGATATGTAATTACTGAAAATAATTAAGAAACAATAAGAAAATGGAAGTAATACTCATATTCCTGATTTTGTAATGGATAGACAAAGAACAGTTTATTATTGCAGCTAGAAACATTAAAGTTTTGACTTTTGAGCAAATATCAATGGAAAAAATGTTTTCAATAATAATTTAAAAGACCGTAGGAGTAAAGATTAGAGGGGTAATATAAATTTATGCTGTAAAAAACACTCAAGTACTGTACTTTTAATTTTATTTTTTGATAAATTTCAGTGGGAAAACTAGAAAAAAACCGATTCAGCCGTAGAAAACCGAAATCCGTCCTAATCGTCCGAAACCCGTCCTAATCGTCCGAAACCCGAAGATGCGGGTTCGGTTTAGCCCTAATCGTTCGAAACCCGAAGATGCGGATTTGGTTTAGCGCATTATAAACTCGTCGGGTTCGGACGGATTTTGAATTTAGATTTTAATTTTCGGACCAGATAAAAATTGTAAAAAACGCGTCCAACCGGCCTGGTTTCACCCTTGGAGGTATATATAAATTTTAAAGGTTTTAGGATGACATATACAAAACCGGCAATACCATGACCACGCAACAAAACCAAGCTCGATTTTCTTGGGCCTGTAGCAGAACGGGCCTATATACCAAAACGCCATCAAAACCCTTCGCTAACAAGATTCAAAGAAACAAAACCCTAGAAACGAGAAAAGGGGCAAAAAAATAGCTCGAGTTTGGGGAGGGGATGGCGGCGGGGGGATGGCGGCGGCGGGTGGGGGGATAAGCTCGATCTTGAAAGCTCAGAGCTCCGATCAAAATGAAGGCGGTGCCGTACCAGCGGTTCCCTAAGGTCCGCATCAGAGAGGTGAAGGACGATTACTGCAAGTTCGAGCTGCATGACACCGACGCCAGCATGGCCAACGTCCTCCGCCGCGTGATAATCGCCGAGGTCCCCACCATCGCCATCGACCTCGTCGAGATCGAGGTCAACTCCTCCGTCCTCAATGACAAGTTCCTCGCCCGCCGCCTCGGCGTCATCCCCCTCACCAGCGACGACGCCATGGGCATGCGCTTCTCCCGCGACTGCGACTCCCGCGACGGCGACGGCCAGTGCATGTTCTGCTCCGTCGAGTTCCACCTCAACGTCTGCTGCGAGGGCGACCAGACCCTCGACGTCACCAGCGCCGACCTCAGGAGCACCGACCCCAAGGTTACTCCCGTCGATGTCGCCGTCAAGGACCAGGCCATGAGGGCCGATTCCACCAGCTACGAGGCCGCCGCCGAGCACAAGTAAGACATCCTTCCCCTCAAACCCTCACCCCAACCCTGACCGTAGAATGTGATATCTTATTGAGAGCAAGTTGAAAGCTTTCACTTTTATGAAGGCCTGGGTATATATTAGCAAAATCCTAAACCCTAACCCTAGATTGGACAAAGATTTCAGTTTATATCGACCCTAGTTTGTACGATTTTAGGGGGAAGTTGAAAGATTTTGATCGAGGAATGGGGTCATGGGTTGTGCACACTTTTTCTCAAGGCCAAAAGTTACCCCTCTGATTAGATTTTTGGCGCTTTCTCCCTGTTTTTTCAACAGCTCTTATTACATTTGGCATAACCCTTCAGATACAACAAACAAGAGGTTGGAATGTGAGATCACGTTGTATATTGTAGACTTGTTTAAACCGGTTATATCATGCAATAGCTAATGCCTCCGTCGAAGTTTTACCGAGCCTGGTCATTACTCACTGTCAGTACTAGCTTATAATGGAGTTCCTGTATCTACTACTAGGCTTATATGGAACCCAATTTCATTTTGTCTTCCTGTCATTCACTATCATATTCAGGCCTGCTTGAGTCTTGAGCCGTTTTCTTCCTTGTTATGGTGTGTGCGTGCCTTGGAAAAGGGACTATAAAAACTGAGACAGTTTGGATTGCTTTTGAAATGTATTTCCCTTGTATTACTTAGTGAGTGAGCATTAAAATCCAGTATCTTCTTCCCTATTAGGACTATTAAATTATGAGATTCCGATTCTTGTGTTTTTCTTATATTAAGATTTAGGTTTTGCGTTTTTCTCATATTAGAATTAGTCTGCTATTTGTATTGCCCAACAATTGAACCAGCAAATAAGACTGCATGTAGTGAAAGAGGGAACCATAAAAGATTAATTTGTAATTAAAGTTGGCTCTCATTTTACCAGTTCTTTCCATGAAAAAACTAAATAAAAAAAATTATGCACTGCACAATGACGATTATATTGCACATGGGTCACTACCAACCCACAATATGCAATACTTTTGTTTCCTGCGAGTGAAGTTTGCATTGCTCATTTTGTGATGAACTAACTATTTGGCCCTTTACATTATCCTTTATAAATAGCCCTTGCTAAAAAGGCAAATTAAGCCGATACAACAATATGTTTATACATTTAAACCTCATTTTGTTTACTAGACAATGTGTAAATTTTGATTATTTAACTTAAATATGGGATCTATGCTGCAATTAATAAGAGGGTTGTGATATAAAAATTTATTTTCGAATTGTCTGAACTAACTTCATGTTTACCATTGTGTATTATATATGATTGAGCCTGCTCAAGTTTATTTGAATGTTACCAACAACTTTGTATGATAGACACATGTTTTGATACAGGGGCATAATAATTGTAAAGTTGTGCCGTGGACAAGAATTGAGATTAAGAGCTATAGCTAGGAAAGGGATTGGCAAGGATCATGCAAAATGGTCTCCTGCTGCTACTGTAACATTCATGTATGAACCTGACATTCATATCAATGAAGATATGATGGAAATTTTAACTCTTGAAGAGACAATGGCCTGGATCGAAAGCAGACCTACAAAAGTTTTCGACATTGATCCAAATACCGGACAGGTTAGCTTCATCACTTATCAAGTTCTTATACTCTGGTTTTTTTGGTTTCTACTTTTCCTCCATTCCTGCTTTAATGAATTTGCTTTATATGCACTTTAATCATGATTTGTTGCCGTGCGCATAATCGATATGCACTCATGTTACTAACAACATTCTGGGATATGTGTGCCCGTGCGTGTGCATGTGCTTGTACATGAGTATGTGTGCGCATGCATGTGTGTTTTCATAGATCAGTCTTTAAAAAATTTGGTAGCCAAGTGATGGAGGACTATAGAACCTGGACCATGAAATTCTTCACACTCTCTGTTACAATATACCTACCTTATAGAATAAGCATACGTTGAATGTGTCTCATGTGTTTGTTTCTTAAGTGCTTAGAGTTCAAAACGCGACACAACAACTATTCTGGAAGATGTGTGCACGTGCTTGTACACGAATGTGTTTGTGTGTGTGTTTCATAGATTGGTCTTTACAGAATTTGGTACCCAAGTGATGGAGGACCATAAAGCCTAGATTATAAAAATCTTCACTATCTCTTATAATGCACCTACCTTCTACAATAAGCATATGTTGAGTTTGTTTCATGCATTTGTTTGTTAAGTGCTTAGAGTTCAAAATGTGTGATTGTCGGAATAATGTACAGCCTATAGAAAGTCAGGATGGAGAATTGGAGAAGTTTGAATGAATAAAAGTATTTGCTTAACTGAATCTCTGTCGGGTGTTTTAGATGCTATCGATTGCGGTCGAGAGGTTTGATCACTGTGGTGACTTCATAAATCTCCCCAACTTATTTTCTTCATCCTTCCATCATCATCTCCATTTATCCATCACCTGCATCAGATTATATTCACCAGCCAATCAAAACCTCAATGTCCATCAAGTTTACAACCTCAATATGCAATTCATTGCAGAACAGTGATCTGAGCCCTCTCAGCTGACAGACCTCTGCTTCAGCACCAGGAAACTGAAAACCTGGTCTAAAACAGCCGCTATTTGGATATTACATTTATACAGAAAAAATGTTTAGCCCAGTTATGTTCAGATGAACCACGTGCAACCAGCTTCCAAAATCCTGTATTTCAGCCAATAACTCGAAGAGCTTGCTGTTGGAGTTGTTTATTTTCTTTATGAGCCATATAGCTACTGGAGAGCAAACATTTAAACCAAAACTAAGGTAAAAGTCTTGACTTGTTCTTGGGTTAATTTAATAAGAACATTAATCGGTAAATTGATTTGGAGGGTATAATTGATTACTCATGTGAATTTTTAGACATAGAATTACTTGGCTTGATTTTTTGAAAATATAATTTCCGGATTCTCTACATAGATAGATAGTTGATTAGTTGATTGACACTCCTGGGCTAATCGATTATCATCATGAAACCAACTATGTTAACTTCTGACAATCAATTGTGGTTATTAGATGGTTGCTTATATAAGTTAGCGATCACAATATCAAATATTGGATCCTTTCGAGTGTTGATTGCATATAGATCAGAGCTTACATTTATTTATGTATTGCATCATCTGGCTTTCCTTGTCTAGGACTTGCATACATCATAATATGCTTGCCTTATCATATACACACACACATAGCTTGCCTAACACTCTGAGGCTTAGCGATTATTAAACAGTCAATTGCATTAAACTCTGATGGTCAATTGTAATTATTAGATGGTAGCGTATGTTATTTATTAATTACAGTATCAAATATTGGATCTGTTCATGTGTTGACTGTATATAGATTAGAGCCTGTTGATTGTGTATAGATTAGAGCCTGGCAGATTGCATCTATATTTTTGTCGCATCATCTAGCTTCCTCGCCGCGTACGTCATAGCATGCTTGCTTTGTCTTGTGCATATGCACATATAGCTAGCTCTTCTACGTCCTGCGTCACCAAGCCTCTTTTCCTTGAAGGGAATCATATTAGTGGATCCAATTTGTCTCCTTTCTATGGTTTCATTCTCCACTTGTATTTACGTGAAATTCATTACAGTATTAGATAGTTCATACATGCAACCATCACGTCTTGGTATTGCTTTCAAAGATTGCATATAGTCTGTCAACTGCTGATTGCTGATTGAGACAATGATTTATGGAATCCGCGTCAGAGTGCATCGAATAAAATCCATCATCTTTGTACCTTTTTCCGTTGATAGGTTTGCAACACACCCTGGTCTTGTTGCATTGGCAAACATATTATCTTTAGCGAACACATGTTTGGTGAACATGTCCTTTTTGAACTTGTAAATGACTTCAATATGTAATCTGCTGTTATCATAACATCATGCTTGATACATGATGGTTTTGGCAAAACATATCTGGATGCATCCTTTCTCATGCATAGCTCCATACTTGGGAGAATAGTGGCGTTCTTGGTTCACCAGCGCACATTCAATGGTTGCAAATATGACAGTTGTATGAGGGCTCCTCCACCCTTTATGCCCTTTAGATAGGATATAGGATCTACTGGTTGTCATCACTGATGCATTTACTATTTAGTATTTATATATGCAGCTTGGTGATACCAGGATGTCCATTCAGAACCTTAAATAAATGCTTTCCAAAAGGGTCACACCCAAAAATAATGCTTGATTGAACATTAGCGTCAACTGTTATGTCTTGCGTATTTGCAGTGAACAGTCCAATTGATATTGTGAAGATAACAACTTGATCAGTCACCTCCCTGAGTCTTGGTTTTTCCATACTTTTAATGTAAATTACTAATTTATAATTTCCAAATGCATATATGACCTTAGTCATAGAATCCCATGAAAATGTTCTTTCACGACATTACGGTTTCTCAACTTGATGCGAAGCTAGTCTAAAATAGAAGAAAGTGAAAGAGAAATTCCTAGTATTTAACATAATATAATAGAATTAAGGTGAGAAGGTGTGGAAAGGATACCTGGGAATAGGAAGTGGTTGAGATTTTGTTCAGATAGGAATAAGGGAAGTTTTATAGGGAATGGTAAATTCATGAGAAATCGGATCTCGGAAGTTTTGGGTGAGAATAGTTACATATTAACTTTAGTTTGTGTTGGATATTTGGGCAATCCGGTTCTGATCATAGTTGTCATGGCGTCGCCATGGGGACGACATGGCGTTGCGGCACTACCGCCGTGGTTCACTACCCGCCGTGATCCATCTTTCTTATTTTAAGTTTCGCCTTATCTCTCTCTATATATATATGAGACCAACTGAGAATCGAGTTTGAAATTTAATAAACAACATTATATAAGTATTTATTCTTTCCCCAAAATTTTTTTCATTACGTTCCCTCCAAATACCCCAAATGATTTCCATTGTAATAAACTAATAAAATCCCAATTTGATAAAATGTTTTATGTTTGATGGTTAACTGATGATATGATTATGTGCTTGATGGTATTTTATAGTTTTTGTAATTATATATTGGGTATAGAACTATAGATATATATTAAATTAATGTAGCACATTGTGAACGATTTGTCACCGTATGGACGCCATGGCGGACGCCGTGGCATCATGGCGGTTCACTACCACCGTGATTCGCCGTGGCACCGTAACAGCCATGGTTCCGATTATTGCCATCAGTATCAAAATAAGTCAAGGCCAGCAAGTAATTTGTGTGGAAATGAACTAGTGAATTGGGTGAATTTTTGCCAAAATTGCTAGGAGTGAAGTGTGCGAACAATCTTGTGTATATAGAAGGAAAGAAAGAGATGGGTGTAAATCTATTATACCTAGAGCTTATTGGAAATAGAGTTTGTCTCTAGATGTTAAAATACAAGTAGTTTTTTTGTCCAGCTGTAGTAGAAACTCCAGCAAATATTGAGCTGCAGAGAATAGAGGTTGATGAGGGAAGAAAAAGAGGAGATATATGGAGTAAAGGGGAGGAAAGGAGAACATCTTAGCTAACTAACCCTTCTCCTTCGGCCGACTTGATGAGGTATAAGGATTAAAAGCGAAGGAAGAATATCTTAGCTTTCTCAAGAAAACGAACTCTTTTCTTATGGTAATGAACTTTTTTAGGTTCATTTTTTTTCCAGCCAGAATTATTGTAGGAGCTGCAGTTTGGTTTCAGGTGAAGGCATAATCACGCGGAGATAGTTTCTGCTTTTGCTGCTAGTAAACAAGAGTAGAATAGTTGTTGTTGCTATTACAGCATCAAGCGGACATGGGAAAGCCTGGGCAGCTTTATGCAGAGAATATATTGATAATAATGGTAAATTCATACTTGAGTAGGACACACCCCTGACTATATGGAGGAGGATGATTATTGAGTGAGATAATTGGTAGCCATATTGAGCAGATCTGAAAACGATCTCATAGGCTAATTTTTGCCCCATGTTTGCCTAAAACATGGCGGTTTGAATCGTTGGTATTTCCGAATACAAGGACGGTGACAGTAATGATTTCAAGGGGCTCACGATCTTTCTTGCGTTGCTTATCTGTGGCAGAACAGTTCTTGATTATGAAATGAACCTAAAAGCTCAATTAGAACAAAACTGGACTTTACGGACCATTAGTTCGACAGTTTGAGGTACATATTCTTGCATAATTCAAGACTAATTATGGACCATTCGTTTTTTTTGGGTAGAACGCCAAATTTGTATGTCCACAATATGATACTGCTGCATCTTCAATAATAGTATAGTCAATACATCTATTTGATGCTTTTCTTATTTTTAGAAGATAATCGAGTATTCATTTCCCAAATTTGAGGTTTTGAAAAATTGATTATTATTATCGTTGATCTCTATCAAGTTCCAGTTTTGGTGGTTCCCGGCGATTTCCATTCTTTAAGCTTGAGTTTTTATTTCGATATCTTAGAATAGAAATAAAATGTAAACAATTTTTAATTATGTTAAACATAATATATTTCACATGGTCAGCACCTTCTCTTCCTCTTTTGCCTCCACATACATGCTTCGTGTACTCATACACTGCAAGTCATGAGATCATACCAATGCTCATGCCTCCCCTCAAAGCCATTTGTTCTTGCACATTTATCTTCGTGTCCCCCCTTTCTTTGTTAACTGTCTAGGCACCAAGTCTATCAGCCATAACTAATATTTTCTACCAATTTGAATTGGTCCCCTTCAGAAGTAATTTAATGAATGCTACATGCCAGCTTTGCCTGAAACTCAACTCATCTTCTCTATTTTCTTCACAGATGGGGGCTTACTGCTCAGTCTGCCATTTTGTGCAACTTTCTCTTAGAAAGAAGTCTTGTGGAAAGATGACTATTTTTTATGAGATCAACTTGACCTCTTCAGATTTGGAGGATGCTATTTATTTAACCAGAGGGCCCTGCCTCTAAAACTCGTCATAAGCAAAAGAGATTCCTAATTCATGAAAGCTACATTAACCATATCAGCAATTCTAGGTGGATCTTGAGCATGCTAGACTGGCATAAATCCTTCAGTCAATTGATTCATGCTCTACAACCTTGTTCTGTGAAAGATGCATTCAACTTTTTCGATTTCTTTTAATCTGATGCAGGATGGGAATCAAAGGGCTAAAAGAGCATGCATATGCAGACAAGCACACAAGATCCGATACTAAAATAGTAGTGAGATAAATTAATTTAAGTCGATGTCTTGTCCACAATTGAGTAGAATTTTAATGTAGAAAATTAAAAATACAGTGTTTGTGATCCCAGGATACAAAGAATGTAAATATTGCTAACGGTGTTGTTTTGATCTCAATTTCGCAAGGAAGTAGTAATTAAATCAAATAACTAAAGTATCATAACCGAGAATTATTCAGAGATTGAAAATTAAACACACGGACAATTTTACCTTTTCAGTACTTTACAAATCGATCCAGGAGTTCATGCGAAATGGCAATTTTATGTGCAAAATCTGATCAAGTCGAGTTGGACAGCAACGAAGAATTTTTGGGTCCGTCACAAGCAATGCGATTTGAATGAAGGCAAACACATTACTTTCGCATGAGATCTGAAGTGCTATGTTTGAAATGGAGATGATGAGGAGGTTACAATAATTTTATTGGGTAAAGTTGAAACTTTATGGCTATGGTATAAAAGGATGTTCAAGTTGATGAAAGTGTTCTTGGGGGAGGGGGGATAGGAATAAGCAACTACTATGCCCAAATTAAAAATTCTATACTATACTTGCTAATACAAAACACAATTGCAAGGCTTAGACATAAGATATGTCAAGAAATATAATACTATCCAAGATTACAATTGTGAACGGTGATAACAAGCAAGCAACAATAATAAGTGATGAACATATAGAGGATATAGGGAACAAGCATGCAATTGCTAATCTAAGCAAATAAACAAGTGTAAGAAAGAGATAAAAATTGCAAACGCAAACACGGAGGATTTTAGAGCGGTTCGGGAGATCCCCAGTCCTCTTTCTTTAAGCGCATAAGCCCGTTCCACTAAACACGTCTCCACTGAGACAACACATTACGCATCCGCAACTTTCCAACACGTCACTCGACGCATGGGTGACTCTTTTCTCAATACAAGCTTCTCCCTTACAAAGGCATCCTTGCACTCAAGGATTCTCACACAAAAAAAAGAAAAACTTCTCTTAACTTCCTTACAAAAACATTCTAGCACTCTATAGTTCTCACACAAAGGAAGAAGGGGTTACAATTGAAGCATAAATACTCTCAAAAGAGTCTTTCAAGCCCACTTCTAATACTCTACAAAGTATGGATAATCAATTTGAGCTCTTAAATGTGTGAGTGAAAAATGGATTAGCAAATCAAAACTCAACCAAACTCTTACAAGAGATGAGATTTTTATTTTTCAAATCACTCAAGAATAAGCAAGTGAAAATCTGTGAGTGAATGGTGCCAAAAATTCGAAGCAAAAGTCTATTTATAGCCCCAAAGAAAAACTAGCCATTATGGGTCAAAATCAATATCGACCAGTAACGACAGACGTCTGAAGAAGGTTTGGACAGACGTCCGTCCTTTTATAAAAATCAACCCAACGGCTATATAACGACTGTATTTTTTGAAAACATTTTATATCCAAACGTCTGAAGTAAAAAGAGTCCGACGTCTAAAGAAGAATTTTTTTGGTTAAAACAATACATCAGATGTCTGTCCCGATTAATTGGAGACGTCTGTGTTCCTCATTGAAAAGCACAAAGCGAAAACCAGACGTCTGAAGTTCAAATAGGCAGACGTCTAAAGTTTTAATATGCCATTTTGAAACCCTTCATCAGACGTTTGGTCCATTAACCTTCAGACGTTTGTCTTATCTAAATTTTGAAAACATATCTGATATTTCAGATATCAACCGCACCCAGACGTTTGTAGGTCAAAAAGTCGTTTGGTGAAGCACAAAACTGGAAGTTTGGGGTTTTAACAAATAGAAAATTTCGAAATCCGAAAAACCTAAGTTTATGTGTATGCAAGTGTGAGTGTTCAAAAGCTCTAATTGATATAAACCATATTTTATAGAGTATTTGCATAGAATCCTATGTCGATGTCGCATTTCTTTGAAATCTTGAATCTTCGATATTTCAACACGAGCTCTTGAACTTTGGCGAATCGCTTGAACTACAATTTATTTTCAATTTGACTTCCATTGATCTTCGCCACTCAACCCACAAACGTCTTGGAATCGATATTTGATTTTCAAATGAACTTCGCTTCGACTTCGATCTTTGACGCTTCAAAACTCAGACTTTGGCTCTTTAGCTTTATAGCTATTCGTAGCTTGAACTCTTGAATTCTTTGATCCTTGGCTACCTAGCATCATGAAACTTGAATATGTAAATTGTGAAGCTCTTGTCCATATCCTCCAACCTCTATTAGATATTCCGTTTAGACTCAATTTTCTCCATCCTCCATTGTATACTTGTGCCGTGAGATATCCTGAAAAGCAATATCAAAACGACCAAGCACATCATATACAGTGTTATGAAATAAACAAATTATGAATAAACACAAGTATATGAACATTCATTGTTTGATATTACACTCATGAATAGTATATTAATATCAAGATATAAATCAAACTCAATATATATATATATATATATATATATATATATATGAAAACCAAGATAGATGAGCAAACGTGTGCGTATTGTGAATTACCGAAATAATGAATGAGTAATATATCAATATCAAAAAATATAACACAAGTAAAGCAACAACTGAGCCTTTTATCCCAAGCATATGGGGTAGGCTACATGAATCAACATGAGAGTCACGCCAGATCCAGCACATGAATCCTCTGCCTCCACTCCTATCGAACAATATACTTTCATTGAAACCTTTGGCAACCATATATTTTTGTATTATCTTCATCCATGTTTTCTTCGGTCTCCCTTTTGCCCTTTTGACATTGCCTATATCGATATTATCCATTCGTTGGGCCGGTACTTCCACAGGTCTGCGTCACACATGACCAAACCATCTTAGCCAGTTTTCCCACATCTTTTCCTCCATGGGTGTTACACCAACTTTTGCATGAATGTTCTCATTTCGCATTTTATCTTATCTAGTGTTACCACACATCCAACGAAGCATGCGTATCTTCGCTATGTGTATTTTCTGTGTTTGATGCTTCTTAGGCATTCTGTACCATATAATAAGGCATGTCGAATAGCGCTCCGATAAAACCTCCCTTTCAACTTTAATGGAAAGTTACGATCGGACAAAATTCCTCTTGCACTCCTCCATTTCAATCAACCAGCCTGAATCCTTTGATTAATATCGCTATTAATCTTCCCATCCTTTTGGATGATGGAACCTAGATATCGAAATTGATCGTTTGGTGATATCTCTTGCATTTCCATTGTTATATCAATATGGTCTCGACTTCTTTATTTGCTAAATTTGCAACCAACCCACCATTGTCGGTCCCAGTCCGGATGAGAAAGGGTGAGTTGTGGTAGGCTTGTGACAGTCAACGTAAAATTTTGTCACATTCTATGACATGAACAATAATAATATAACATAAGTAAAACATGTCGATATAATATATTACTCGGTATACACAAGATTTAGGAAAAGAAAATATAAGTTTAGTGTCAACGAGGTAAAGCAAGATAAGAAAGTGACATTAAACACCTATTCATATTTTGAACCACATCATCAAAACCATAAGTCATCAGTTGATGTGGCAATGGACTTTGGGTGAAAGAATATGGATTAGGTGTTGGAAACTTGAGGGGTTAATTAAAGACAATAGCCCTAATTCAATGGAGTTTGTGATGAGAAAAGAAAGGCTTCGGCTAATGATGGATGGATCTTTGTGAGTATGAGATGAAAGTTTATGATCGTGGATTTGCGGATGACGAAACAGCATGGAGAATCAACACAGAGAATCGCTTTTCGGGGCCTCACTCCTAAAGGACTCGCTCCCTACACCGAATCACACGGTGGCAACACTTTTCATAAAAAGAACGACGGCACAAGTTTTCTCAAAATATAATCAATCATCCGATAATTAAAATCCTAGATGCCTCTCTCTTTATACAAGAGACACCTATTACAATTATTCAAATAGATCCGAGATAAAAAAACGTCATCTAATTAGACTTCACAAAAAAGCCCAAAACAAATTGAACTACATGAAAACATCTACCAAATGAATAAATAAAAGTCCTAAATAAATAAATAAATATGATCCTCATCATAATCTGCAAACAAGTCGAATTCTTAGACATGTCCGATGCTAAACTTTACATGAGAAGTAACAATATCTGGCTAAGCTATAGATATTCTATGCCAAAGATGGAAACTTAAGTATGTTCAGGAAAATTTATCTGATCGAGATGATATTGAAGAAGAGCATGTGGTTTAAATTCTTGACGAAGAAAAAAGAATCATACAGAAATTGTTAATTATTCATTATTGCCGCAAACGAAAACACACTCCCACATCTTGCAGAGAGTAATAAAATTTAAGTTTAATTCCATAAACTACATAGAGTTTTAGCATTCGGCAGATAACTACCAAATTCTATGTAAATTATATTTGCCAACAAACTCTGAAACTTTTTGTTGACCATTCATGTTGTGCCGACATCTCATTAATATTGACTTGCTCAATGATAGCGTGTTGATCAATCAGGTGGTGGTAGTTAACCCTGAAGCGTACACTTATGATGATGAGGTGCTGAAGGAAGCGGAGGCTATGGGAAAGCCAGGCCTTGTCAAGATCAACACGAAAGAAGACAGCTTTATCTTCACCGTGGAATCAACAGGCGCGATCAAAGCATATGATTTGGCGATCAACACAATCAATGTGCTGAGGCAGAAGCTCGATGCGGTTTGCCTTCAAGATTCTGAGGAGCATGAATTTAATGAACTGAGCGCACATCTTCGAGGTGGGGTGTAATGTTAATTTAATGGTGAACATTCCATGCATCTTGTTCTACTGATCTAATTGTGTGTGCTTGGTTGTACTGGAGTTGATAACATGTTTGGTGAAGTCTGTCCTAATTGACTGTTGTGCTTTCATATTTCTGTTTTGCTTTTGTTGGATCCCTCTTATCGCTACATTTCTTCTGCTTGCTAGTAAAATAGATGCCGAAATGGGATCAAACATGATGAACATTAAATCAGTTGTGATCTATTACTTAAATTGATGCGAGCTGTAAAATGAATCCATCAAGTATGATATATTTTCAGCGCAAGTGTTGTATACAGTGATACTATTGTTTATATATCTTATGCTTGAAAACTCGTGTTTATCGAATTATGATGTGTGGATCTCCATACGTTTCAACACTAATTTCTATATATTATAGTATGCTTGAATCATTTATGAATGTATTCTTGTAATGCTCTTTATTTTAATATGAGTATATTAAATATTATATATTTATAATAATTTGAAAGTATGGATGGTTATCTTAATTAATTTAAATATATGGAAAGATTTTGAATAAAAATAAAAAGAAATATAGAAAGATCAAATCTGTTAACATAAATATGATTGATGCACAAATATCCAATATCTAGTTTATTTTATAAGAAAATAAATATTTAAAATATAACAAAACTAAAATGATTTGTTTGTTGTGGCTATAAAATAATAATTTTGGTTTTGTTCCAATTAAATCTTTGATTTATTTGTTACAATGAACAAAATGTTAGGAAATAATATACATGAATAACAATAATAATAAAACAGTTAATAAAATAAAGAGTTGCCATATGCATCAAAGATATTTTATGTTTAACAATTTGAGATTTATGATCTCAACAAATCAGTTGAGTTTATATCTATTATTTCTCATCTAAACGTATATATAAGATGTAAAGATTAAAAATTTCTTATCTGAATTTTACTAATAAAATTATAAAAGAAGAAGAAGAAAGAAGTAGAAGAACAAAAGAAGATTGAGTTCTTTTGAAGATCATGTCCAGAATATAGCGATATAAGTTTATTGTAGACATGAAAAAATTAAATTATTATAAGAGTTAAAAAAAGAAAGATCTTTAATATAAATATCAAAATATAATAAATATTTTTAATTACAGTTGTATTATTAAATGAGACTATTTTTAATAGCATCATTATACTTCATCTGCATATTTACCAGAGCTTTCATTTTGAGTTAGAAATAAATAAAAGAAGAATTTTTAATAATAATTAAGAATTTGGTTTAGAATAGAAGATTATGATAATAATTAATTTTGGAATAAAGGTAATATTTTTATATTATTCTTATAATTTTTTCCAATTAATTTTAAGGTATGATATTTGGATATTCTAGATGTAATGGTTTGAAGAAAAGTTTAGGACATGTAAGCAAAAGATATAATTTTTATGTAATCGGACTGTTTTTATGATAAATCCAAATATCAAGTAAATAAAAAAAAATAGATTTTTAGTTTTACTTATATAGTAAGAATTTTTAAGTAGTGAATTTACTTCTTTAACCTTTAATTACATATATCAAGTCTTATTTTAATGTAAAGTGAATTAAGTATATAATGCACATACTGCACATTTTTTTATGAAACAAAATAGTAATTAGAAAATTAATTCTAGATCTCTAGAATTTTATTTAATTCGTTTCGATCACTTATATATTTGAAAAAGAAATGTTATAATGAACTCTACATAACTTCAGATATTTTAACACCTTAAATAAATGTTTGCCTTCTATATTTATGCACAGGAAAAATTATTTTGGGATCCATATAAAAATAAGTATTCTGTTTTGAATCTCTTATGTAAATTTGGATTGTAAGTTTATAACATAAAATAATTGGTAATTGTTATTCTTTACGAATTTTAAAAATTTATTTCAGCCCTCGTTCAGATTTCAAGTGAGAATTTAAAACACGAGAAATTGTATTTAGAGCATCAATAATGTACATAATTCATTTTAGTATTTTATCACTTAAATTAAGTATAATAAATTTTAGAATAAACATAAATGATAAGAATATTCATTTTGAAATATCATAAAGGATTTTGAAATATTATAAGGTATTCCGAGTAGGCTTAGGATTTATGGTTGTATATTAATATTAATTGTATATCTTATTATAGGAGTGTGTAATGATTGAGGTTTATTTTTGGAGTTGCAATTAACTAGTAGGTTACTATTCAGTTAAGTATTAGACTTTATATTCTAACTTATGATATCCTTATTATTTTATCATACTTGTTATTTTCGGAAATATTTCATGATCACATAGATCTTTCGGACAACTCGTTTGTTTTTTATGATCTCATAACTAATACTTTCGGATATGTTTATGTTTCATTATCACATATATCCCTCGGATATCTCGTTTTATTTCGACATACTTGCAATCTTTAAAATTTATTTGATTCGATTTCTTATCTTTCTCTAAGGTGTACACACGAGTTGGATTAGTTTATAGGACGTACATGAGTAGGAGTTTAGCTGTGCGAGCATCCTGTGGATGTGCCTTTGTAGATCTTAGGATTTTGTCATTGTAGGCCAGACCGGTTGCGGGTACGTACGTGACAAGCCGGCCATTGATTCATAAGTGGAGTTTGCCTATAAACATATTTAATCCACCCTCGTTATCGTTATTTCTTGTATACTTGATATTCATTTTTATTCCAACCGCGATTATTATGTTCATATGATTATATATGACGTTTCGATTATGATCCATGATTTGATCTCAAATATCATATTGTTATTCGATTTGACCTTGATTTGGTTTTGTTATACCACAAGCAACCAATTTGTTTTATTTTGTTGCTCGCTTGCATAAGTTGTAGTATGTGGGCTAATACTTGCTGAGCCGTGGTTTGCTCACCTGCTATATTTAACAATTTTACAGATTAGCAGAGTGAGTTAGCAGGTCTGTTCGTTGGGGTATTTAGAATTTTATATTTAGTTAATAATTTTAGAATTTGTAATTGTGATATAGTGATGCAATAATAAAATTATTTGAGAGTTTATATTTATGAGATTAGATGATATGTATTGGAATCTTTCTCGACATTTTTATTTGGAGGTTATTTTTATTATGGAGATTATAAATGTTTTTTTCAGGCTTTGCAGTTTCTAAAGATAAGAATTGCGGCCGTATTACGCAACGATTTTATGCAAATTTAATAGCCGGATTTGGGGTGAGACAATTCTTCTCGTCAAGTTTGTGCATATAGCACGTGTGTGCTGGATCATGCATTCTCTGTTTGAATCTTTTCCGGTTGCTTCATATTCATTCGAACTCTTTGTGCCATGAAGAAACTTTGGTTTGCGAAAATGTGCTATATATGTTATCATCATGGCTTCTAGGTTAATGATGTTTAGTTAATTTTCTGGCCTTATTTGTTGCATCATAGATTGAAATTGTCTTCAAATCATTATCACTCCACTTACTCCACCACACTCATCACAAAAATCATAAATTACCAAATAACTCTATCCTTCAACACAACCAGTGGTCCAAGCAAGAGAAAATCCAACACATTTTTCCATAATGCTACGAAAGATTTTCATGCATGTCTAAGTCCCCAACACATGCAAACCCCTGCAGCTGCTACGTGCTAAGCTAATAATAAATATGAAGGCTATAAAACAAAGAGATATATTCAATCTGTGGGTGCCCTTATGAGATTCATGCAAGGCATATGAGCCCCCAAGGTCCCTTCATTTATGACCATTTTTGAGGCAGGCAGGCAGTGGAGTGGGGTCATAGTGATTACACGAAAGATATTGGACCTCTTTAAAATCATATACCACAACAAAAATTTAATACAACACCCCAGTTAGTAATCGAAACTAATAAAAAATATTTTTTAGCTGCTGGGTGTGCACGCGCGTTTTTTTTGGGCGTGGAGGCGGGTGGGCAGGGTTGGAAAGGGGGTGCTTTGATTGGATATTTTGAGACATGGGGGTGTTTTATTTTAGCTACAACATACGCATTGTTGCTTATGGTGTCCTTAAGGCAATTATTGTAATTGCAGATAGCCGATTATGATAATTGAAGGAGAACTTATACAGATAGAACAATCTTACTTGAGATGATAATATTCTATCTGGTTTGTCTTTATCATTAATGTGTACACGTTTTACTTGATATTACGTGTCGTTAATATATAATGATAAAGCCCGTAAGATTCTTGCTTAACTACCAGAGTTATGATGGTGCTCGTACTTGTGAGAGCCGGGTACTCCATAAGCACATTCTTAAATATCCCTAGTCATGCGAGTATCGAGACTGGGCATCGATATTCCAGAGTAAACTAATGTA
The DNA here is from genome assembly GCA_030015575.1 of Agapanthus africanus. Classification (NCBI taxonomy): domain Eukaryota; kingdom Viridiplantae; phylum Streptophyta; class Magnoliopsida; order Asparagales; family Amaryllidaceae; genus Agapanthus; species Agapanthus africanus. The sequence goes on from JASDDO010000004.1 coordinate 438,501,967, forward strand.
TACGTTTCTAGATTCCGACGAGAGGCGGTGTCAGTTTTCAAAGCCATTGGTGAGTTGCACCTAAAATTGTATACAAGTGCTCACTGGAGGTAAGTACACCGGACGGACTCGCCGAAAACTTCTACATAGTACTATACCTATCGTCAGACGGCAGTTCTCTGATGACATGAGTACATGTTGTCTGTAAATCTGAGATTGTCATTTTTCTCATGTGAGTTCTCGCTGTACTTAGATTACTACCATACCACGGCTCTGCTGAGTCGTGCAAATAGGTTTTAGTGGGGTACAGTCCCGAGCCACATAGAAACAATGAGCGATCGGAAGGGATTCGTCTCTCTCGGTATAGGGAGTCGATATCGCGCAGTATTCGGTTGGCTATCACCATAAATACCTGATCATGGTAGATGGGATTTACTTATATGAGATCAGTAGTTTTTCGGTGGGTGATGAGCTCGACACCGACATGACTTATCGGGTTATTAGGGTTCTGACGTTATCCACCTCTTAGACCCGGTATGCGACACTCTTAGACGAAGAGACCGGACTGTACGGTGAGTGTCACTCACAGGCTTGGTAGGAGTACGGACGAGCTTGCTTGTCGACCTTTTTTTCGTTCAATATCTGAGTAGCTGTTATGTACAACTAGTGTCATTGACGTGCTTATGCTTAAACTCGCTGCCAACGTATTATCAAGTCTTTAGAGCCCCACACAGAGGGTTTCACGGTTCAAGCGAAACGATATAGTGTACGTATTTTGATACGTACGCGGGGTTCAATTAAATACGTGTACTTAATGCACGTATTTTAATCGGACGTTTTGTTAATACTAGCAGGTTTGAAAGATAACCGGATTATTGTGAACTAGTATTAAATCTCTCATGTTCTTTCTTTTAGGTATTTGTATTTTGAACGAATACGATATCTATATAAATACGGGTATTTGTATGAATACGAGTATTTGTGTCTTGATACGAATACAAGTATTTTTTTATCTCGATACGACTACGGGTATTTGTATTTTTATACGAATATGGTATTCGTATTTTGATACAAATACGGATGTATATATTTTGATACATATTTATATTCATGTGTGCGCGTGCGTATATGTATGTGTGTATTGATACACACATCTTTTCTACATGGAAGCTTAGAATATGAATGGAAGGGTTAGTTATCTGGGCGAGTCATGCTTATGACTCACACGTACTTTCCACCTATTCATTTAGGATAAGAGCAAGAGATGAAGAGAGGAGAAGCTAAGAATTTATTCTACATCCTTTTGCTATCTTCTTTCTTTCTTAAGTAAGCTTCCATTTTGAGAAAAGAAAATTGGAAAAGAGAGAAAATATATTCACCACTATATCACTCACTCCATTCCTAGCAAGTTTGGTGTGTGAGTTGCTTCACTTGGTATTTTGGATGTGAAGCTAAAACTTGAATTGGATTCTTTCGGGTGGATCATTTTCGACGTGGAAGATTGGCGTGCAAGCATATTCCCGACGACTACGGAGTCTTGCTAGAGTCTATGGAGCAGTGTAGGGGTCTTCCGCAATTGCGCGGACATGCTACAAAGATAGCTAGCCCCTAATCTTATATGTTATGATATCTAGCTTAGTGTTTGGAATCGATTATAGAGTTTTGGTCGCTAGTTCTTACTTTAAAATTTTTGTTTTCGATTCCGCCTCCGCCGCGAGTCTGCGACTCGAACATTAGGGACCTAACATGCCTACAGGTAGGGGTGTAACTGAGCCGAGCTTGAACGAGCCGATCCTTGTCCAAGCTCGGCTCGGCTTTGTTTATGCTAGCTCAAGCTCGGCTCGAGTTCGTCTCGAGCTGAGCATGTCTGGCTCATGTTCAGTTCATTAGCTTACCGAGTCTTAAATGATCTAAAATCGAGCTCAAATGTATCTTCTATTAAGCGATCTTTGAAAGAAAAACGACAAAGAGGCGTTTGGTGGATACCGAGGATAGGTCAATGGCCATTACAAGTGTTTCATAAGAAAACATGAAAGTGTTTTGTAAAAGATTAGGCTATGGATAACAATCATAGAACCTAAGACCCAGGGCTTTAAGATATGGAAAGATTAAAAAAATTAACATCTAGAGTAAGGAATGGGTCTAAGTGCTGGGTTTTATATTCACCTCAGTTGTACTTTATATGCTGTTGCTTAATTGAATTAAGTATCCTGAGAATTGTATAGAATTTGCTCTATATTACATATTACTGTGTTTTTTCAAACTGTGTAATCGAGCCGAACTCGAGTCAATATCGAACGAGCCTAGCTAAGCTCGAGTTCGGCTCATTTAATAAATGAGCCAGGCTTTCTGGTTCATGTCCGGCTCATTAATAAATGAACCGAGTTTGAACGAGTTGATACCGAGCTGAACCTTAATCGAACCCGAGCTGACTTGTTCAATTACCACCCCTACCCACAGGGAAAAATGGAGCTAAGATATGCCTTAGCTAATTTACCTAAGCAATGTGAGAGGAGGAATGGGGATGGGCCTCATTGTTTTTAAGTTATATCTTATTTCAGTTGGATGGGTCCATATTTCTTCTCTCACATACCTTAACTACAATATTGCTATATATATGGATGTCACTGGTACAAAGATGGCTTGCTCCTACCGATAATAAAATCCGTAGGGGCAATTTTATGTTATCCGTACGGATTACTCCGTAGGGACAACTAATTCCCCTACGGATTAGACGGTGGGGCATATATAAATAAAAATTTGTACAATTTAATATATGCAGTTGCCTCTACGATACCGCAAGATAAGATCCTACAGTTATATCCGTAGGGACAGAGTCAGGGATTAAAAAAAAATAAAAACCAAAATTTTTCCCTCCCGGTTCCCACGGTACCCTGATTCCCCAATTAATTTCCCCCTAAAATTTCCCTGCCTTCATAGTCTCCGACCTTGAGTCGCTTCCCCCCTCATCGCCTCTGAACTCGACATCGTCTCTTCCGACCTCTAGCGTCATCATCGCCTCCTCCCTCGTTGTCTCCTTCGACCTCTTACGACCTCCAATGCCTCCTCCATCACCTACAGCGCCGCCTTGATCGATCGTCGTCTCGATCGCGCCCTCCTCGTCAACGTCGATCGCCGCCCTCTTCATTAACGTCGATCTCCTCCCCGGCTTCCTCGTCACCATCGAAATCCTCAACCGTTTAATTAATTTATTCAATTTAAAATTTTATTTTCCTAAATTGAATTTGTTGAATAGGGCTTTAATTTAGGGATTTTGGATCGTGGTGGTGGTGGGTGGTGGTGGCTGCTCTTCAAGTTGGGGTTGTTTGAGGATATGGGTGGCGGTGGTGGGTGGTGGGCAGCGACGGCTGTGGTGGGTTTAGTTTGGTTTGGTTAGGGTTATGATTACAGTTAGGGATAATGGTTAGAGGTAGGTTTAGGATTAAGGTTTGGATCATGGTTAGGTTTAGGGTTTAGTGAAAAAAATAACTAAGGGTAGTTCAGTGAAGAATTTATAGAGGGTTAGGTTTAATTAGGTCTAGGGTTAGGGTTAAGATAATTAGGATTAGAGTTAAGGGTGAGAGTTATGGTTAGGGTATTTTAGTGTTAATGTAAGTGTAAGTGTGTGTGTGTGTGTGAGAGAGAGAGAGAGAGAGAGAGATATGATGATATGTGTGTGTATGTGTTTGTAATAATGTTGATGATGATATATGTGTGTGAGAGAGAGAGAGAGAATGCTGATGATGATATGCATGTGTTTGTGTGTGTTTGTGATAATAATGATGATGATCTCTCATATCAAAACAAGGCTTAACACCAGAACTAAATCTAAAATCTTAAACTTAACATCAAAACCAAATCTAAAATCTTAAACTTGATTAAGAAAACCCTTAATTTTAAAAAACTTTACCATAAACTAAAAATTTCAAACCCTTGAAATTGAAACGTAAATATAAACCCAATTCAAGTTAAATCTTATAATAAGTGTATATATGATAATCGATAATAATATGGAATTTTCATATTCTCATCGATAGTCATATGTGAAAATCAAAGCGCGCTTTAGTTGGTCTCCATTCCGGCGGTTACTTCCCTTACCCCCGTAAGCGACGTCTGGAGCATGATATTGCCACATTAAAGACCATCGTCGAGAAGTTGAAGGAGATATTGGTATGTATATTACTTATTAGAAAAATATTATATCACATTATAGATAGTAGTATATGCAATATTAGTAGCCTGAGTTTATTTGGTTTTATACTTAAGTTTGATTAATCAGACTTATATAAAATTATCTAAACTGAAGTCTATAATCATAACCATGCCACATCTTTCTTCATTTTAGAGTTTAAAAAGTTGTGATTATCCATACTCAAAACTTAAGAAGAAAACATTGATTTGTAAATTAGATAACTCTAAAACCAAACATTCCATCAAAGCTAAGCAATTAAGGAGAGATACCGGTTTTTAAGTTAGAGTAATTATCATTTCTAGCTCCACTTAAAATAAACTACGGTTTTCCAAACTAGATATAGAAACTAGGCCTAAGTCCCCAAGTATTCTTAGATACATAACATATGAATTTCAACAAAACGTGTGGAATCTCATTAAAGCATATATAAATTCGCGGTTCCGTAATAATCCAATATTAATACGAATTCGACTAAAATCCAGTACTCCGTTCTTACTCGTTTATTACACAAACATAAAATTTTACAGATTCGGCAGACTATTTCGGCTGCGGCTCCATATGCCTCTCTTTCGACTGCGGCTCCGCAAGCCACTATCTCGGCTGCGGCTCCATATGCCACTTCTATATCTCCACAGCCCACTTAGACTCCTGCACAGACCACTCAGACTCAAGTACAAACCGCTCCTTCATTAGTCGAGTTTTTGCCGACCCAGTACTGCACCGAAGAGCAGATGCGCCAGATTTCAACGTTTATTAGAGGTGGAGGAGCTGGACTGAGTTAGAATATGTTTATTTATATTTTTGAGAATGGATGTACTTATTTGATACATATTGTATGTTTTGGACGATATCGATGGTTGTTTTGATGTTTACGATGATTTTAGATTGATTTTCTATTCTGTTTGTTCATTTCTTTTATATATTATGCGTGCGGTGTTGTTTATGAATATTTCTGTATTTAGCTATATGATATATATATTATTGTGCACAGGACGGGAAAAAAACAGGAAGCTCATTTTTTTATAAAATCCTGATATAATGTCCATACAGATTAATCCGTATGGGCAACTGTTGTACCTATAGATTAATCCGTAGGGACAATTATTGCCTCTACACACTTATCCGTATGGACAGAATATCTGATATTTTGTCCCTATGGACTCAGTAATATGAGCAAAACTTATTCCTGCGGATTAATCTGTAGGGGCATTTGTAAGTCCCTATATATAACTTTGTAGGTATAATTACTTTATTTCTTTAACAGAAAAATTAGAAAAAGATTATGTCCCTACGGAGTAGGGATAAATGCCTCTACCATTTAAGCCGTAGGGCAATTTTTACTCCGTAAGGGCATGTTCAGGGCAAAAACTTGCACATGCGGCCTTTGGACCTACGAAGCTATTTTAGATCCCTACGGATAAAGCTATAAGGGCAAGTGGATATGATGATGCTCAAGATTGGCGATCTCCAAGATTAGGATATGCGGCAGATGATGTGTCCCAGAACTCAGAAGAGAGGGCTCACAGGGGCCGACCAGGCCACCCCTGTACCCGGCCAGCAAACGCGAGCTGGCTCTCCTAAGAGCCCCTCGCAAATCGTCCTCCTCGGCCTTTCAGCCCTCCCCGAGCTGCCACAAGACCAAGACTCCTCGGCCCTCGTGCTCACCTCCGGGCTCCCCAGCCGAAGCCGTCTCCCTTGGTCCCTCTGACCGACCAACTCCACCACTCACAAGCGTAACCGCTGCTCCGCAAATCTCTCCACGCGCAGATTCTCCGCCAGCAACGCCCCACGTTCCACGCCATCACGTTACCCATTAATGGGCGATCCGCTCTTTATGCGGGCGTGACGTCGGGAGCGTAACTGCCGGCGAGATTCTCACGCCCGCTGCTGCGTGCTACCACCGCTATATAAACCCCCATCAAAGAGGGGTCAAGTAAGCCATTTTTCCTCCACTTAGTTGTTACTCTGCTCGGATCTAGTACTAACTTGATCGTCGGAGGGTCCTCGGTGGTACCAAACCACCCTGGGACTTCTTTGCAGGTACTCGGCGCCAAACTCCTCCAAACCACCTATCTTCTCAAAACCCATTGACATCCATACGCAACAGGAGATCACCTCCAAAATCCACCAGAAGATCGACGGAAGACAACATCTGAAGGAGACCCGAAAATGACCTCCATCAGTTGGCGCCCACCGTGGGGCCCACAAACTCCACAAAAACAAAGTTGGCTTTCCTATCTTTGTCCGCATGGCGATCAACCATCCTGAAGATTCAGGTACCAGCCGCCGCCTTCCCCTCACCGGAGGCGGGGATGAACCTCCTCCGGCGACCATCATCAACGCCCTCGCCAGCCTGATAGATCGGCTACAGTCCCTCGTGGAGGCGTTCGTCCGCGTCCAAACGGCCGGGCCTGGGCCCCAGATCGCCGCTCCACCGCCTCCAAAAGGCTCTGCCTCCGTCAGCACGGCTGACCACCGGCAGGCTACGACTCCTGGCCACAGATCTCTCGGGCCGATACTCCCTGAGACCCGCTGGGCGCCCCACGGCTCCACACCGAGGTCCACCGCCGGAACGCCTCGTCTCGAGCCTCCTCGCGACCCTTACCCCCCTGAGGAGATGTCGGTCACCTCGCCTGTCCACAGGCATGATCGACACCCTTTCCCTCGGCGGGGTCGCATAGAAGGGGCTCGCCGAGACGGCTCGAGAGCCACTTCGCCCGGGGATTTAAGGAACCTCATCGAGAGGAACCGGGGCTGCGCCCAGACGCAAGTCTCCCGTAGCGAAGGCCAGGGGTCCCAAGGCGTCGAGTCCTCGGGGTACCACGGTCGACTCGACGCCCTCGAGAAGAAGATCGAGGGAATGCGCCGGGAAGGTCACCTCTCAGGCGACGGGGCTAAGTACGCCTCCGACTCCCTCACGAAGCCATTCACCGAGGAACTGCTTACTGTCCACGTCTCCTCGCGCAACAAGCCCCCGAAGGTCTCTCTGTTCGATGGGAAAACCGACCCGAAGGACTATTTGGATGCTTTCACCGCGGGGATGAGCTTCCAGAACCACTCCGATGCCGCCCAGTGCAGGGCCTTCCCGGCCACCCTCATCCGCGCAGGTCGGAACTGGTTCCGAAGGCTCGAGCCCCGCTCAATCTCGACCTTCGACGAGCTGGTTACTCAGTTCCTCGACCACTTCGTTGGGAACCGTCGGCAGAAGCTCACGGTCGACTACCTCTTCACGATTAAGAGCGGGGACAAAAGGACGTTCAAGGCCTACATCACCCGCTTCTACAACGCCCTTCTCGAGGTCCCTGAGCACCGGGACGAGACCGTCATCACGACGCTCAGATCTGGTCAGAGGCACAAAGAGTGGTTGCACTCCGTTGCATTGGCACAGCCTAAGACCATAGCCGAGGTCAAGGCGTGGACCGAGCGCGAGGTTCAGCTGGAATCCGAGGTGAACGCGAACCTCTCCCGAGCAGAACGATCCGACCAGAAGAAGAGGGCTTGGGAGGAGAGGCCGGAGCGTCAGCAGCCCTATCACCCGAAGTTCCAGAAGTACACCCCGCTCAACGTCTCCCTTGCAGTGTTACTAGAGGAGGCCCAGGGCGAGGGGTTCTTCAAGTTCCCTCCGATCCCACGTCAGGCCTCGAAGCGAACCCGAGGCCCTTACCGCGCTTTCCACCGGACGTTGGGCCACGCCACGAAGGATTGTAAGCAGCTCCGGGACTACATCGAGAAGCGCATTCGATCGGGACACCTTGCCGCCTACTTCCGAGACAAGCAGCAAGCCGACCGCGAGCAGGAGTAGCGTCCCCCTCCCGCCGAGCTGACCATCGGCCAGATCATGCTCGTTTCGGCGGACGACCAGTTCGGCGCTCAGGGAGCCCCGTACCCGGTGCCGAGCACAGAGACTAACAAGCCTCCGGGGAGCTCGGGCCACGCTAACAAGGTTATATATTAGCATGTGTAAGTCGATGTTTTACACCCCACGAGTTGCTGGGAGGCGGAAATATGAAAAACAATCTTTTTCTTTAAACTAACATCGACTAACCGAAAGAATCTTTGTTAAACTATAACTAACACTATCATAGGAGTAATTAGCTACTATGAAAGAAGATTATACCTAATGAACCAAGTCCTTCTTCTTCTCGTTAACCACCTCCTCGTCGGCCTCCTCTTTGTAATAGACGATCCACCCGAAAGCTACTACTCCAAGCTTTGCTTCTAACTTGAGGAAACTAGATTACTCAAAGTGCTAATCCAAGTCGCCTAGGGAATATAGAGTGTGATTATGGATTAATAGGTCTTGCTAATCCTTGATCTCAACACATGAGAGGTTAGGATTAGGGTTTGAAGAGAGAGAGCTTGAGGAGAGAGAAGGTGAGAGTGAGAATGAAATGAAATAATGCTATCATTTGAATATATGGAGCATAATGATTTATTAAATGAATAAATCAAATGATTTATCATCCATGCTTCATTTATTCATTATGTGTGATTCATCCCATGAGTCATTAGTCATTAAATGCACCATTAACTACATGAATGAATCACACAAATGAGTCACTAAATCAATAAATGCAAATGCCACCTTAGCCCCCAAGTCATCATCCTTCTAGATTCTTCTCGAGAATTTACAAGAACGCCCCTCCTATCCGTGAAAACACGGAAAAACTTTAGACTGTATAAATCCAATAATCCAATACTAGAATCTGGCTTAAACCAAAGCCGGCTAGTAAAAACTGTCCGAACATCGTACGTGTGTAAAAACACGTATGCGTCCGAACCCTTGTTGTAAAACCATATGACCTTGTTTCCCCCAATCAGAGCAAAGCTCTGTTTGAATTTCAAAAAATTCAAAAATTGAAGCAACGCTTCAAATTCCTTGCGCTGAGCGCAACGCGCCACGTGTCAAAAGCTGATACGCCAGCGCAGCGTCCAAGGCAGCGCACCCAATCAGAGCAAGGCTCTATTTAAAGTAAAAAAAAAGAAGCAACGCTTCAAATTCCTTGCGCTGTGCGCAACGCGTCACGTGTCAAAAGCTGATACGCCAGCGCAGCGCCCAAGGCAGCGCACCCAATCAGAGCAAGGCTCTATTTAAATTAAAAAAAAGAAGCAACGCTTCAGATGATTTGCGCTCAGCGCTGCGCGACACGTGTCAGCGCAGTTGCGCTGCATGACACGTGTCAAGCGCAGGTGCGTTTGCGCCAAACAGAATTAAAATTCCAGAAAGATCTTTCTGATCTTGTTAAAACAAGAAGATTATTTTCTGTAAAACAGAAGCCCTTGGATCAAAGATCCAACGATGGGGAAAAATCCCTAAATCACTCAAAGAAAGATCTCTTTAACCGATTTAACAAACTAATTGACGCTATATAAAGGCCCCTAGACCCCAAGTCTAAAAGAGACAGAAACACAGAGAGAAACAGAGAACTCCTAAAAAGAAATTTTGAGAAGAACTTAGAAAGAGAAAAAGGTAAACCTTTGAAAAGAAGATTTTCTTCTGAAAAGATCAATGATCTAAGAACAAGATCAAGACCTTAAAATAAAAGAAAAGATCAAATAATAAAAATAAAATAAGAAGTAATATACTTCTTTATTAGATCATTTGATCTACACAAAGGCATTGCCTTTTTTATGAACCAATGGTTCTTGAAAATTCGAGGTAAAACCTCTCTGGAAAAAGAAACAAGAACTTGTTTCTTTAATCCAAATTTTAAACAGTGCCTTGCACTTTTGAGTTTGCACTGTTGCGCTCCTTGGATTGGCGCAAACCATCAGGGAGCGCCACGTGTCAGCTCCAGAACAAACTGCGCTATGCGCTTCTAGAATAGAGCATTGCTCTCTTAAATTGGCGCAACTCACCAGAGCGCGCCACGTGTCAGCAGCGCAACAGCGCAGCACACTGCGCTAACTGCGCTTGCGCTCACCAGAGCGTGACACGTGTCACCTCCACATGCGCTTGCGCTCATGAATTGACGCAAAGCGCCTGACAGACCACGTGGCCACTGTCAGATAATTAATGCACTGTATTATTGAAAAGAAGGTCCGAGCCCAATTAAAAAAGGGCCTAACAGGCCTAATAAAATGCCATGCATTATTTTTAAAAAAGGGAAGAGCCCAAACAAAGGTCTATCAGACCAAAACAGATGCTGTGCATCATTTTAAAAGGGGCAGAGCCCAAATAAAGGTCCAACAGAGACCAAGATTAATGCTATGTATTATTAAACAAAGGGCAAAACCCAAGCCAAGGCCTAACAGGCCAACTACAAATAAAAATGTTGAACATTTTCAACTGGAGTTAGCCAAATCCTGGCCGTAAGTCCTCAAACTAAATTGGCTGAGCACGACTGCTCTCTCAAATCAATTTACATCCGGTTCAAGGGTACATCTCTGAACTCCTCTGAAATTTGTCGTTGTAATTCTTCAACGTCGTCAGAGAGGTGACGGGTCCCGACAACCATACATTGCTACGGACTTAAGCGTCCTTAAACTCATGGACTTAAGCGTCCTTAAACCGATATATGGACTTAAGCGTCCTTAAACTCATGGACTTAAGCGTACTTAAACCTATGGACTTAAGCGTCCTTAAACCAACTCATGGACTTAAGCGTCCTTAAACTCACGGACTTAAGCGTCCTTAAACCAATGGACCATCATGTCCCTAAACTGGCAGTGGACCACTATGTACCTAAACTGGAACAATAGAGCCCCTAAATGCTCTTTTGTCGGATCTAAACGATCCCGTTTAAGTTGATCATAGCCTCAAATATGGCTAACGTATCCTTAAACCTTCAAACAGACTTTAGTCCCAAATTGGACTATAGATCCCCCAATCAACTTCGGTTCAAGGGTACATCTCTGAACTCCTCTGACATTTGTCGTTGTAATCCTTCAACGTCGTCAGAGAGGTGACGGGTCCCGACAACCACACATCAATATGGACTCAAGCGTCCTTAAACCGACTCATGGACTTAAGCGTCCTTAAACCAACCTATGGACTTAAGTGTCCTTAAACCAACTCACGGACTTAAGCGTCCTTAAACTAATGGACCACCATGTCCCTAAACTGGAAATAGACCACCATGTCCCTAAACTGGAACAATAGGGCCCCCAAATGCTCTTTTGTTGGATCTAAACGATCCCGTTTAAGTTGATCTTAGCCTCAAATATGGCTAACGTATCCTTAAACCTTCAAACATACTCTAGTCCCAAATTGGACTATAGACCCCCAATCAACTTTGGTCCTAGGGTACATCTCTGAACTCCTCTGACACCTGTCGTTGTAATCCTTCAACGTCGTCAGAGAGGTGATGGGTCCCGACGGCCATACATGCAATGGACCACTATGTCCCTAAACTGGAACAATAGAGCCTCCAAATGCTCTTTTGTCGGATCTAAACGATCCCGTTAAGTTGATCTTAGTCTCATAATAGACTAACTTATCCTTAACGAACGTTTAAGTTGATCTTAGCCTCAAACACGGCTAACGTATCCTTAAACCAAAACCCCAAACCCAAACTAAGAAAATACGGATTTGGACTAATCCACGTCCTATGAGCGACGACATAAATTAGTCTCCATATACAATCCACGGGCAACCACAAACAAAACAAACACCCACGACACGAAGTGAAATTCTGGAGAAGGAGAAAGTTGTTACCGCGATGCGGTAGCGTAATTAACTGCAGGGGCTTGCGCCTGCAGGGAAGAGCGTTCCCGCAATCAAAAACCCCTCTAACGAGGGGGAATCTGACGAAGTCTGCTATATCGGCCACATCCATCTAAACCTCCGATACACGGTGCCATAAATCAACTTGGCATCTTCGGAGAGGTGAACGGATAAAACCAGTTAGCATCTGCCCCGAATCTCAGGCAAGACGTTCTGTCTTGGCCTTCTTTCGGAAGGGAACAAACCTCTATATCATTTCGCCCGAAGCAGGGAAACTCTCTGTGTGGGACTCTAAAGACTCGACTACTATGCTGGCAGTGGGTTTAACCACAGACCGCAAGCGGCACTAGCTGTACGTAACGGTCCCCAGGCAGATGTCGATAAGAAGGCCGATGAGGAAACCCATCCGAACTCCTACTGAACCTAATGTGACAATCTACGTACAGTCCGGTCTGTTCGTCTAGGACTATCGCATATCAGGCCTAGGGGGCGGCAAGCGTCAGTCCCTTAAAAGCGGTATGAGTCGTGTCGGAGCGAAGCCCATTACACCTTGAGAAACTACTGGAAAACCTACCAGTAAATCTCACTTGCCCTGGCCAGGGACTTTGCGTAATGGCTCTCTGACACAGCGCGATATCAACTCCCAATACCGGGAGAGACGAATCCTGTCTAACCGCCACTGCCTCCAAGTGCTTCGGGACTGCACCCAACTGCTACCTGTTTTCACGACTCCTTTGAGCCGTGGTAGGGTAGCAATCTAAGAACAATGGGAACACACTCGAGGCGAAGCAGCAGTGTCAAGTCTGCGGACTATGCTGTACTCATGTCACCTGAAAACTGTTAACTGACGACGGGTATAATACCAACCAACAGTTCCCCGGGAGTCCTGTCCGGTGTACCCATAACCCAACGAGCACCTGTATACTATCTCCAGTACGACGTACTGATGGCTGTGGGACAGACCATCTCCCCAACTGGGATGATAAGCGTACACACTAGTCTACTCCGGAGTATCGATGCCCTGTCTCGATAATCCTACGACTAGGGACCTGAAAAATGATGTGCTTGTAGACTACCCAGCCTCCACTAGTGTGACTGCCATCACAACGCTGGTAGTCAAGCAAGATCCTAAGGGCTCTATCAATACGTACACACATATTAAGATAGATAAAACCAAGTAGCATACTACCATGTTTAGCAAGGCTGTTAATATAACTGTGAATATCCCAAGCTTCTATTAAGTAATATACAAGCTAGTATGATACAATAATGTCCCCTAGGGCATATACACTAACAGCATGTACTTTTCTTTTGGGGCAATGTAAACTCTTCCTAGGGTCTGTTGTTAATTAAATAAAGATCAATGGAACATTGCGAAAAAAGGGGAAAGATTTCATTTATTCGAAAAAGGTATTATGGGCTCCCCAGCCATACATACAAAAAAAGAAAAAAAAGAAAATTACAACAGCGTGGGGAGGGGGTGCAGTGAGCACTGCTCATGGTACTCAGTAAAGATCTCCGCCAGCCGAGGCCTCACGAGATCCAACATCTGCCCTCGGTTCCCCCGTGTGCGTTGACCCCGAGCCTCAGCTCGTAGCACTCGCGGACGAGTGCCTCTAAGCGAGCCAGCCGGTTCGCGGAGATCAGGCCGAAGCACCTCAGAGACCGCAGCTTGTCTATGGCCTCGTTATAAAGCTGCTCAGACAGGGGGTTGAAAAGCCCCGACGACGCCCTCCAGATGGAGTACATCAGCAGCTGCAGCAGGGAGGAGCGTCGGGGGAGCAGCTGGCCGAAGTGGTCCTCGATGCTCCCATAGACCAGCTGCACCGTGTCCTCGGTATAGTTCTGGTCATAAAGGTATACGTCTTCGAAGTGGATGATGTCAGGGATGGTAAATGGGAAGTCTTGCATTCTCGATTTTCTGTTTATAAAGGAAGGAAGGACCAGTACTCCATCAGCCTTATATAGCCCACTGCGTCCCAACGAAGCTCAACAGTCGCCCGCTTTCGCCCAAGAGGTTGCTGACACGCGGCGATCGTCAAGCCTTCTCTGGCGGAATCGAGGCGACGCGACCCTGGCGCTTCACCCCCCCACATTCGATGCGCATGCTACGTGCACGGTCGCCGCGACCGTTCCTGTTCCCCATACCTGCAACTGGATGGTCAGGCGAAACCTCATGAAGAGCCATCCAAGAAGCTACCCTGCTCGGCTATCCCTGGCAGGTAGCTTCTCTACTCGCAACGCCAGGGATCAAAGCACTCGCCAAGAGGCAGCCGCACAGCTTCACTGCCCGGCTATCCTTAGCAGGCCTCCCACGGCCCCTCCAATGCTAAGGATCAAAGTCCTCCTTAGAGGCAGCCCAGCAGCTACCCTGCTCGGCTATCCCCGGCCGGTAGCTTACCTACCCGCAACACTGTGGATCGAATCCCTCGCCAAGAGGCAACCGCGCAGCTTCACTGCCCGGTCATCCTTAGTGGGCTTCTCACGGCCCTTCCAACGCTAAGGATTGTAGGGTGTTTTTCGTCACCCCATTGAGATGGGAATACGCGCGCGCTTGTCAGGCATACTATAGATTCCCCCTGCCTGGGGTAGGCCGGGGTTTATTGATTGTGGGGATCCGAATCTCCGGCAGCCGCGGACTAAGCTGCCGTTAATTACCCCTCGCCTTTGGAGCGAGGGAACCTCCGATTGACGGGTTAAACAGGTCATGCGAACTCAATGTGCAGTGTGCGTGTGTTGTGTTTTGAAAGGGGTTTTTGGATATATCGGGAGCCACACAGAGTTTTTACGGGGGTCCCGCTACCCGGATAGCGGGCTGGGGGTCAAGGGGGCTAGCAGCCCCCTTGCGGGGTGCGGGGCAGCGTCCCGTTAGAAATTTTTTTCTAGCAGGGACAGTATCGTGGAGAATGTGTGTGTGTAAATATGTATGTATACATGTATGTATGTATACGTATGTATACATGTGTGTGTATATATATATATATATATATATATATATATATATATAAAAGAAAGAGGGGAAAAAGACATCCAAAGGATGCGTGGGGCAGCACCTTGGGCGCTGTGCGCCTAGGTGCTGTGCGCTCAGGCGCTAGAGTGCGACATGTCGGCACGGGGGCGCTCTGCGCTTGAGCGCTGGGCGCTTGAGCGCAAGCGCGCCACGTGTCGGCACGGGGGCGACTTGCGCTCGAGCGCAAGCGCGCCACGTGTCGGCACGTGGGCGCTTTGCGCTGGAGCGCTGTGCGCTGGAGCGCAAGCGCGCCACGTGTTGGCACGCGGGCGCTCTGCGCTTGAGCGCCGACGAGGAAAAGAGGCTTTTAGCCTGAAAAAAAGGATTTCTCGAAAGAGAAATCAGAGAGGAGTTGGACTCCTGAGTGTGTTTTTGGGGTTAGTGGAAGGGGTTCTTCTCCTTCCTCCTCTGTTAGCTGGATCTTGAAGATCAAGAGATGTGAGATCTCAAAATCTCTCCCTTTTGAGATCTGATGACAGATCCAACTTCCCCTTTGTGGGTTTCGTGGTGAAAAACTATTTTGTTTTTGAAAAGAAAGAGTAAAACTCTTGATTTAATTCAAAAGAAAGAAGAAGGTTTGAGACCTTCAGAAAAGGGAAAGAGATACAAACCCTTGGTTTTTTGTGAGAATGAAAAGTGTTCATTTTTTTATTCATCATGTTGCCTTTTATAGGCTTACATATTTACATATAGCCCATTGGGCTTTACAAAATGGCATTTTGCCTATCCCATGGCTCATGTGCCATTTCATTTATGCACATAAGCCATGGGCTTACAAAATATTGGCTTTATGCCCATTTTACATACATTCATGTATAAAAAATTACATAATAATTATTTATTACATGATTTTGTCGTTGCCATGGGGAGGCTGGCCGTGGGCTTGACTTGGGCATGGGTCCGCTTGACCTGGGCTTAGGCCCACCTAGCTTGGGGGTTGACCTTAACTTTGACTCGGTCAACCGGGGTATAAATTTTTACCCCAACAAATTGCCCCCCATCAATAAATGCACACAGCATATGTGGGTCATGTGCATGAAATTGATGGATCTTCTTTTGCGTGGAGGTGACTTGCTTTGGTTCCTACTTTTTGGGATGCACTGCCCTTTTTACGACATGGACGGTCGGCGCTTGACGCATCTCCGAGATAGAGTGTCCGTGGTAGACGTTTCCCTAGCCTGGAGTGATTTCGTTGACGTGCCCCCGGCACGGAGTGTCGCTGGTCGACGTTTCCCCGAGGCGGAGTATCGGCTGGTTGACGTGTCCCCGAGACGGGGTGTCTGCTTGATGTTTCCCTGAGACGGAGTGTCGTTGTCGGACGTTTCCCCGATGCGGAGTGCCTGTGGTAGGACGTTTCCCCGATACGGAGTGCCTGTTGTAGGGCGTATCCCCGAGACGGAGTGCCTGTGATAGGACGTTTCCCCGATACGGAGTGTCTGCTGTAGGACGTTTCCCCGAGACGGAGTGCCTGTGATAGGACGTTTCCCCGATACGGAGTGCCTGTAGTAGGACGTTTACCCTATACGGAGTGCCTGTGGTAGGACGTTTCCCCGAGACGGAGTGTCTGTTATTGGACGTTTCCCCGAGACGGAGTGCCTGTGGTAGGACGTTTCCCCGATACAGAGTGTTTGTTGTAGGACGTTTCCCCGAGACGGAGTGCCTGTGATAGGACGTTTCCCCGATACGGAGTGCCTGTTGTCGATGTGCCCCCGACACGGAGTGTCTGCTTGATGTTTCCCCGAGGCGGAGTATCGGCTGGTCGACGTATCCCCGAGACGGAGTGTCTGTTGTCTGACGCAGAGGTCGATGTTGGAATTGGTTGGTTTGATTTGTTTGATTTGAGTTGACATCAGCATCGCTATACTGGAATATGGTACCAGGAGCGAATCATCATTTGTCATGAGAGAATTTTGGGATTGGTATTTTCGTCGGCATCTGCATTGCTGCACTGGAGTGATGCCAGGAGCAACTCATCATTTGCCCCGGGAGGATTTGGATTTGGTTTGTTTGGCATCTGCATTACTGCACCGGAATAATGACAGGAGCAACTCATCATGTGCCCCGAGAGGATTTGGGAATTGGTGGCTTAGGAGACAGGTTTAGATCCCTGTTACCTAAGGCTTTTCCGTGAGCCGTAAGGGTCTCACAAAGCATTTTCTCCCTACGGGTCGTAAGGATCCCGTAGGTGTATTTTCTTCTTAGGAGTCGTGGGGACTCCTAAGTGTGTTGCTCCTTTGTGAGTCGTAGGGATCTCACGCGGGAATTTTCTCCTCACAAAGTCGAGAGGACTTTGCGAGTGCATTTCATTTCTCCCTTTTTTTTACGAGTTTGCGCCCTTTCGGGTTTTCACAAACTCGCCGGCAGTCCTGCTGTTTTTACCCACGGAGCCCTTTCGGGTTTTCATCCGTACCCGTTTTGCTTGTGGACATACCGTTCTTCTTTTTTTTTTGGAGAGATCGGGATTGTTTTACGCCCGTGGATTGTGTACGGTTTTGCAGGATGTATGATCCAGACCGTAGGGCCGGAAAAATTTCAGGTCTTTGTTGGCGTCTGCATCGCTGCACTGGAATGTGGTATCAGGAGCGACTCATCATTCGCCGTTGGGGTATGAGAGTTGGAATTTGGTTGGCGTCTGCATCGCTGCACTGGAATGTAGTACCAGGAGCGACTCATCATTCGCCGTTGGGGTATGGGAGTTGGAATTTGGTTGGCGTCTGCATCACTGCACTGGAATGTAGTACCAGCAGCGACTCATCATTCACCACTTGGGGATTGGGGAGCGATGGCTTAGGAGACAGGTTTAGATCCCTATCACCTAAGGCTTTTCAATTTTATGGGCCGTGAGGGTCCCATAAAAGCATTTTCTCCCTGCGAGTCGTAAGGATCCCGCAGGTGTATTTTCGCCTTAGGAGTCGTGAGGACTCCTAAGTGTGTGTGTTTTTTTTCTTTTGTGAGCCGTAAGGATCCCACAAAGGTTTGTTCTCCTCGTGTATCGTGAGGACACATGAGTGGGTCTTCTCAATGGAGCATAACTCCAAAGGCGGAGGCCAGCCGCGTAACTGGTGATGGGGCATGGGTATGATGAGAATTATTTGAGCCCGCGGATTGTACACGGTAGTCAATTTGGGGACTAACCGTAGGGCCAGAAGAATTTTGGAAAATTGGATTTTGGTTGGCGTCTGCATCGCTGCACTGGAATACGGTACCAGGAGCGACTCATCATTCGCCGTTGTATTGTTTTTTTTTGTTTTTGTTTTTTTGTTTTTTTTACCGCGATTGCTCTATCATTTCAGCTTTTCTTATCGCGAAGGTCGCTATTGCCCCATCATTTCGGCTTTATTTCATCTTTATTTTACTCGCTGATTTTTATTGCGAGTTGCCCTATCATTTCGGCTGTTCTTTATTTTTCTTTTATTTACCCATTTTTCGTTTATTTACATTTTTTTTTACATCCCCAGTTTAACGACTTAGAGGTCGACTGTTCCCAGTTTAATGACGTGGAGGTCGATTGTTCCCAGTTTAATGACGTGGCGGTCGATTGTTCCCAGTTTAATGACGTGGCGGTCGATTGTTCCCGGAGAAAGGCGGGTGTTTGAGAGAATCAGGTCCCTGAAGGACATCGGTCCCCGTATGTATGAAATTGGCGGTTGCAGCTTGATTGTTTGTTAACACGCCAGGGGACAATGATATTTCTCCCGCCTTATATTGTTTCTCGACCCAATCCTTGAAGATGCAACAGTCTTCAATAGTGTGCCCCAGCACTCGGTGGTATGGGCAAAAGTTAGGATGATCGGTCCTGTTCGCTTCACTTAGCCTTCTTGGTTCTGGTAGCCGCAGGCCATTCTTCAGAGCATCTTTAAAAATTTTGTGGACCTTGTCCCTTCGGAATGAGTAAACCTTATTTCTTCTTTCCTTCAAAGTTGGCTCTCGAGACTGGTCAGTTTTTGCTCCGCCCGTTCTCTGCTTATTTGGAGAATCGGTGATATTAGAACTTCCGCCTTTTCGGTTGTCGTCCCTCCAAGGTTTCGGTCTGTTTGTGAACTGAAAATCTTGAGCGGACTCAGGCTTTGAGCGTTCTAACGTTTGGACCTTTTTGGTCAGCTCTTGGAATGTTTTGAGACCCGCGGTACATAGAAACGGGGCCATCCAGTTGTTGAGATTTCCGACAAGGAGACTGACAGATTGGTCTTGCTCTATCGGCGGTTCGCATTTGACGGAGAGATTACGCCATCGGGTTATAAAATCCGTGCTGCTTTCGTCGCTCCTGGGCTTGGTCCTTACGAGCTCGGCAATGGTAATCTTATCGCTGACGCTCATGAACCTCTGCCGAAACAAAGACTCCATTTGGACAAAAGTTGTGACGGAGCCATCCGGTATGCTCGCGTACCAGTCGAAAGCAACATCAGTTAGGCTATTAACGAACTGGCGGAGGAGAAGCGCATCATTGCCCCCAGTATTCCCGCATGAGGCTTTGAAGTGGGCGATGTGCTGATTCGCGTTTCCCGTCCCATCGAATCTTCCGAATTTGGGGATGACATAGCCGCTAGGGAATTCCACCAGATCATACTGAGCAGGATATGGTCTCCCACTACTGCTGATATCTTTTTGCGCTTCGGCTTCGGCCACCATTGTTTTGACTTTGCTGGCAACCAAATCCATGATTTGATCTTGAGTTAGTGGGCTACTGTCATCGGTATCCAAGACATTTCCCGAGATAGGATGCGGCTGATTTTCATGTAGTTCGCCCACTTTTGGATTTGAGGGAATAGGCATCGACTACTTTAGGACACCACTTCCCGGTTCACGAGCAGAGCCCTCTGCTTGATTGGGCGGCTGAGAGGCAAGTTGGGTCGTGAGCTGTAGGACGACATTTGTCAAGTCGTCAATTTTTAAGTAGAGCTTGGCCATCTCCTTGTCTTTGTTTCTGAGCTGCTTTCGGAGCTCTTGAAGCAGCTCTTGCTCCGCGGTTCTAGGGCGGAAAGTCGGCTCTTCTTCGCTTTCCGAGCCCGACTCCTCATGGACCAAAGGGTCTTTCTGCCCATCATCCTCATTGAGAGGGTCTTCATCACCCAGCAGAGGCGGCTGTTCTTGGGAAGCGGCCACCACATTCAAGCCAAATTGGATTTGGGATGTAGTGGCCCCGTCCTTGCTCTTGCTGCGCGTGCCCACCATGTAGACAGTGTGGACCACATACCCATCCATTTCCTCATCTTCGGCGGGGTAACCCTGTTCTTCGAACCTCATGAGGTTCAGCCTGGCAGGAGCCCTAGCCCTTTTGTTGGCTCTATATCTGAGCCTTTTCTCCCTCAGCTTCTCGATTTTGAAGGCTTGGCGGGCATCCGCTACCCGGGAAGCCATTGTGAGTTGATCAGCGGGGAGCTTAGAGAAGACACCGATCGAGCATTTGTCAGGGGCGCCGCTGGAGCTTGCTCGGGACGCGTTGTAGCTTTGTTGGTGTTGATGGCCTTGCCCCCAGCTGGGGCCAAGGAAAGTCGTTCAGACACCGACTTGCGTTTGGGTTGGGGCGTCCTTGAGATCACCACATTTGGCCTCTTGCCTTTCGAGACCGGTTTGTCTGCCACCGGGGCTTGAGGAGCAAGGATGGCGCCAACTGGCATGAACATGATAGAGTCGAATGGTAGCAGCGGCTCCTCCCATTGTCGCCCGAGACTGACCGGAAGGACCGTCCTAGAGTCTATCCTCATCGTGTAGGAGACGGGAGCTGAGTTCATCATCGAAGACATCGTCGGAAGGTGATTGCTTGAAAATCTGCATGAAAAAGCGTTATTTTCAGTATAAATACAGGTATGTATATTGATTGAGTTCGCATGAACGCTTAACCCGAAAGATGGGAGGAGAGATTGGTCCCACCGGGCGTGCCAGAATCTGTAGGGTGTTTTTCGTCACCCCATTGAGATGGGAATACGCGCGCGCTTGTCAGGCGTACTACAGATTCCCCCTGCCTGGGGTAGGCCGGGGTTTATTGATTGTGGGGATCCGAATCTCCGGCAGCCGCGGACTAAGCTGCCGTTAATTACCCCTCGCCTTTGGAGCGAGGGAACCTCTGATTGACGGGTTTAACTGGTCATGCGAACTCAATGTGCAGTGTGCGTGTGTTGTGTTTTGAAAGGGGGTTTTGGATATATCGGGAGCCACGCAGAGTTTTTACCGGGGTCCCGCTACCTGGATAGCGGGCTGGGGGTCAAGGGGGCTAGCAGCCCCCTTGCGGGGTGCGGGGCAGCGCCCCGTTAGAAATTTTTTTCTAGCAGGGACAGTGTCGTGGAGTATGTGTGTGTGTAAATATGTATGCATATGTACATATATATATATGTATGTATACATGTATATATATATATATAAAAGAAAATGGGGAAAAAGACATCCAAAGGATGCGTGGGGCAGCACCTTGGGCGCTGTGCGCCTAGGTGCTGTGCGCTCAGGCGCTAGAGTGCCATATGTCGGCACGGGGGCGCTGGGGGCTTGAGCGCAAGCGCGCCACGTGTCGGCACGGGGGCGACTTGCGCTTGAGCGCAAGCGCGCCACGTGTCGGCACCGGGGCGACTTGCGCTGGAGCGCAAGTGCACCACGTGTCGGCACCGGGGCGCTTTGCGCTCGAGCGTTGTGCGCTGGAGAGCAAGCGCGCTACGTGTTGGCACGCGGGCGCTCTGCGCTTGAGCACCGGCGAGGAAAAGAGGCTTTTAGCCTAAAAAAAGGATTTCTCGAAAGAGAAATCAGAGAGGAGTTGGACTCCTGAGTGTGTTTTTGGGGTTAATGGAAGGGGTTCTTCTCCTTCCTCCTCTGTTAGCTGGATCTTGAAGATCAAGAGATGTGAGATTTCAAAATCTCTCCCTTTTGAGACCTGATGACAGATCCAACTTCCCCTTTGTGGGTTTCGTGGTGAAAAACTATTTTGTTTTTGAAAAGAAAGAGTAAAACTCTTGATTTAATTCAAAAGAAAGAAGAAGGTTTGAGACCTTCAGAAAAGGGAAAGAGATACAAACCCTAGGTTTTTTGTGAGAATGAAAAGTGTTCTTTTTTTTATTCATCATGTTGCCTTTTATAGGCTTACATATTTACATATAGCCCCTTGGGCTTTACAAAATGGCATTTTGCCTATCCCATGGCTCATGTGCCATTTCATTTTTGCACATAAGCCACGGGCTTACAAAATATTGGCTTTAAGCCCATTTTACATACATTCATGTATAAAAAATTACATAATAATTATTTATTACATGATTTTGTCGTTGCCATGGGGAGGCTGGCCGTGGGCTTGACTTGGGCATGGGTCCGCTTGACCTGGGCTTAGGCCCACCTAGCTTGGGGGTTGACCTTGACTTTGACTCGGTCAACCGGGGTGTAAATTTTTACCCCAACAAAGATCAAAGTCCTCCTTAGAGGCAGCCCAGCAGCTACCCTGCTCGGCTATCCCCGGCCGGTAGCTTACCTACCTGCAACACTGGGGATCGAAGCCCTCGCCAAGAGGCAACCGCGCAGCTTCACTGCCCGGTCATCCTTAGTGGGCTTCTTAAAGCACCTCCAGCGCTAAGGATCAAAGTACTCCATAGAGGCAGCCGAGTAGCTTCCCTGCTCGGCTATCCCTGGCGGGCAGCTTCTCTGCCGCAACGCCAGGGATCCAAAAGCCCTCCCAGAGGCAGTCGAGCCCGAGGATCCCTCGCTCGGCTATCCTTCAGGACAAAAGCCCTCACCAAGAGGCACCGGACAGTAACCTTGCCCCGGCCAAGGGTCCTTGGTAGGCTTCTTACAGCTCCTTCCGCGCTAAGGACCAAAGTCCTCCCAGAGGCAGTCGAGTCCTCGCTCAGCTATCCCCGGCTGGTAGCTTACTACCACAACCGACAGGGATCAAAGTCCTCGCCAAGAGGCACCGGGCAGTAACCCTGCTCGTTCCCCGTCCTGAAGGATCAAAAGCCCTCGTAAGAGGCAACCGGGCAGCTATCCTGCCCGATCATCTCCGGCTGGTAGCTCCCTACCCGTGACGCCAGGGGTCGAAGCCCTCACAAGAGGCACCCGACCGGCTACCCCGCTCGGTCACCAAAGGCTGGTAGTTGCCTACCCCCGACGCCAGAGATCAAAGCCCTCGCCAAGAGGCAACCGCGCAACTTCACTGCCCGGTCGTCCTTAGTGGGCTCCTTACAGCCCCTCCAACGCTAAGGAACAAAGCCCTCCGTAGAGGCAGCCGAATAGCTTCCTTGCTCGGCTATCCCTGGCGGACAGCTTCCTTGCCGCAACGTCAGGGATCAAAAAGCCCTCACCAAGAAGCAACCGCGCAGCTTCACTGCCCGGTCTTCCTTAGTGGGCTTCTCACAGCGGCTGTGGCCGGAATCTAAGGCCCTCGCCAAGGATGACCTAGCAGCTCCCCATTCACGCTCTGCACGAATACGGCGGACAGCCCCACAGAGGACATCGAGTCTATCCGAGTCTGAGCGATCCCCCCTCGACTTCGGGGCCATGGAGATGCCTCCTTCTCGGCAACGCTTGGCATGCTCGACAAGTGATCGAAACCAACTCGATGGACGATCGCTAGACAGATAGCCGACCTGACAGGGAAGCTCAACAGTGCAAGCAGAGATATTTTACAAACACTCTTCACAAACAGAAGGCAAAGTGCAAACCAAAGAAAAAGTTTTTATTACTAAAAAGCAAAGTCTTTACAAAGGGTATTTTGGGCTCCCCAGCCTTACAAAATGCCCGGAGGCTTACAAAATTCCGGAAGCAAAAAAATAAAAGGAGGGGCGAGACGGGGGCTTCAGGCCTCGGGGCCAGGCGCGACCTTGGGGACCTCGACATCCACCACGAGACGAGCTGGGTCCTCGGCGACTTCCTCGTGAGGGATCTCCTTCCTCTGCTCATCGGCATCCGCGAGGGGGTATTCGGTTCGGAGATCCTCGTCGGCGAACCCCGGCACCCGGGCCTTAACGGCGTCGAGGGCCTCGTGCTAGATGAGGGTCGTGGCAACGGCCAGGTCATCATAGAAGTCCCTCGACTTCTTGTATCCCTCCACCGCTTTCGCCGCCGAAAGGTCGGCCGACTTCGCCGCTCTCAGGTCGGCCGACTTCGCCTACTCGGTCGCCACCCCCAGCTCCTTCCGGAGGGTTTTCACCGTCCTCTTCAGGTTGCCGGCAAGCACCTAAGCATCCTCGAGCTTGGCCTCGGCGGCCACGGCGGCCTCGCGATACTGGGCGACCTCCTGCTTCCCGGCCTCCACCTCGCCCTCCAAGGCGGCGACCCGCGCCATCATCGCCTCCAGCTCCCGCTTGGAGCTCTCTTCCAGCGAGGCGAGCTGGCCCGCAGCCTTCAACGCTGGGGCTACCACCTCGGCCTCCATACGTAAGGCGAGGGCGACGTGCCGTAGAACCTGAAAGACAGGGAAGGGATCAGAAAAACGAAGGGGGCACCGAATCTCACAAAAGACCGAACACTTACCTGCACGGACTCCTGGGCGATAGACGCCAGCTGAGCCCTGAAGGTCCCCTCGGGGACTCTACTCCCGGCCGACGCCTCTATCTCATGCAGCAGGCTGTCCGCGACGGATAGCCCTGAAGGCACTGCGAACTGGAGGCCCCCTTCCTCCACCATGATCGGCGAGTCCGGGCCCTGGGAGGATCTCCGGCCAGAACTCCTCTTGAGCCGCTCCGAGGGAGAACCGATCTCCTCCTCCAAGGCCGGGTCCTCCAGAATCCGAGCCCGCTTCCAGCTCGACACTCTGCTGGGCCCCGGGGCGGGATCTGCGGCCACCGGGGGAGAAGGAGCCGGGGCAAGCTTTGAGTGGGAAGAGTTGGCGCCCCTAGCCTTCGCGGCCTTCCTCGGCTGGCGCATGGAAAGTCGGAGCGAGTCCATGTCCATGGGTCCTACACAAAACCAAATATAAAGAAGTCAGCGACACAAGTAATATACAAGCCAAAAAGCAAGCCTAAACCTACCGACGAACTCAACGGGGCTGAGCCCGGCCCAACTCAGGACCCTCTCAAACAGCAGCACGTCGTAACGGGGGATGGGCTCCCACGACGCCACTCTCACCGCGACGGGGTCACTGGACTGGTTCCCCGGCAAGCATTTCTCCCTCGACCATTTCGTAGGCACGGGCCAGTCCTCGCCCTCGGGAGGGGAAACGAAGAAGAACTTCTTCTTCCAGTCGTGAATGGAAGAAGGCAGGGTCACGACCCCTGTCCCGGCGGCACCCCCTGTCGCTTCCTGAAAGAGAGGTAGACCCACCTCGGGTCACTCGCTCGACCGCCAGGGTGATTTTAGAAAACGAGGGAAGAATCAAGGAGGAAAAGGCTGAAGGGAAGCGCCTGTAACTTCAGGAGGATCAGGAGCCCGAGGAGAATCCTCCACGAGTTAGACACTAACTGACCAGGGGCTAACCCGAAAAAGTTCAGCGCTTCGACGACCTCGGGAGAGAAGGGTAGACGCATTCCACCCCAAAAAGCTTCCAAATACAGGGCGATCTCCCTGCCCCGTACTTGGTCTGCCCTCTCTCCCTCCTTGGCCAGACGAAGCGTGTAACGTGAAAGGATGTGGAAGCGAGCCCGAGCATTGGCGAGCTCGTCCTCATGCCTCACCCAACACGAGGCATTGGGGGCGGCATCTACCACCTCCTCCCTGGGGGATACGCCCGCCGCACGATCCCGGGAAGAGGATCCAACCCCTGCTCTCCGGAACGACTCAGGCTCAACTAAAGGGTCCCTGGAACCCACCCCTACGACACCTATTGACTCTACAAAAGAAGACATCTAACCTTGAGAAGAGGGATACTCGGGAAACGAAAGAAAGGAGAAGAGCGCCGAGCAAGCAGGACTTAGAACGGGAAATATGAAGGAGTAGGGGCCCTGGAGCAGGCCCTACCCCTATTTATCATCGCGAGCGGCCTCATCCAACGGCGCCCTTCATCTCCCGCCAAAACGCCCCCTCACGTCCAACGGCTCCGATCGCTCCATATGTCATGCCCACACTGGGCCGCGCCCCGCCAGACGCCACAGGTCTGCACACGTCGCGTCGGCCAACCGGCGCTCGACACGTGGACCATCGCTTCAGTGGAAGGAGGCACGAACCGGCGCACCTTCCTTAAATGCAGAGATCTCGCCCTGATTCGCTGGCGGAAAAGACAGCTGAGGACGCGTCCCGACGAAAACTTAGAAGGAAGCTTGCCCCTGACGGCCCGGCAGTCCACCCTTGACTCGACCCGCTAGCTGGTCGGGACAAGAGTGGGGGGCTATTGATGATGCTCAAGATTGGCGATCTCCAAGATTAGGACACGTGGCAGATGACGTGTCTCCGAACTCAGAAGAGAGGGCCCATAGGGGCCGACCAGGCCACCCCTGTACCCGGCCTGCAAGCGCGAGCTGGCTCTCCTCAGAGCCCCTCGCAAATCGGCATCCTCGGCCTCTTAGCCCGCCTCGAGCTGCCACAAGACCAAGACTCCTCGGCCCTTGTGCTCACCTCCGGGGTCCCCAGCCGAATCCGTCTCCCTCGGTCCCTCCGACCGACCAACTCCACCGCTCACAAGCGTAACCGCCGCTCCGCAAATCTCGCCACGCGCAGATTCTCTGCCAGCAACGCCCCGCGTTCCACGCCATCACGATCTCCATTAATGGGCGATCCGCTCTTTACGCGGGCGTGACGTCGGGAGCGTAACTGCCGGCGAGATTCTCGCGCCCGCTGCTGCGTGCTACCGCTGCTATATAAACCCCCATCACCAAGGGGTCAAGTAAGCCATTTTTCCTCCACTTAGCCGTTACTCTGATCGGATCTAGTACTAACTTGATCGTCGGAGGGTCATCGGTGGTACCAAACCACCCCGGGACTTCTTTGCAGGTACTCGGCGCCAAACTCCTCCAAACCACCTATCTCCTCAAAACCTATTGAGATCCACACGCAACAGGAGATCACCTCCAAAATTCACCAGGAGATCAACGGAATACAACATCTGAAGGAGACCTGAAAAGGACCTCCATCAGGATATTATAGTAGTGTGTGCTAACTTGGCACGTAAATTAATCTGAGATTATTTATAGTTCGTGCATCTTCATCTTCAATCATCTAAGCCTTTTCCCTGTCAAAAGGAAACGTAGCATTCATGAAAGACCTGACAAAATTTTAGGATTGGTCACCGATATGATGTTAATCCATTTTTCATAAGTGCGAATTCTTGGTTTGGTAAACTATAGTTTAGATGAAGGGATAAAGATTTGTTATATGAAATTTCTTTGTTAAGATTTGACATTTAAATTAAAATTTGTTTAAGCTATTCATTTATTCGTGTATTTTGCAAGATTTAAAATTGAGTTACTCTGATACCGTAATACCATTTTAAAACCTTAATTTGATCTATATTTCGCCAAGACTTCAGATTTAATTCGGGGATGTTTGCTGCCGAAGATGATGATGAACAGAACATAGAAGGTATATCAGACGAGACTTATGTTCTCACAATCACATTCAATATAAGTACATGGGTTAGCTGCAAAATCGAAAAACTCTTCTATGTACGTGTCCGTAAATACTTTACCTACCAGGTTTGGAATCCTACCACAATCCACCCAAGAGACAAAATGGTGGGACCCACAACACCTAGACCCTAGTGTCAAACAAGTGGGTCCGTGATTTTTTTCTCTTGGATGGATTGTGATAGATTTCAAGCTCGATAGGTAAAGTATTTTTTCTCGGTCATGCAAAAGAAAGAAATAGAAACGTTAATCCCACAAACTGTCCAAAGGATGCTTGAAAATTACCGTCTCTTTCTCTCTTCCGTCCGGATGCATTGCATCCCGTATACCTTAAAATAATTTCTCCAATCAGACAATAAACCATGTATATATACAGAAGTACTGGTGGACAAAACGGTGGTCCATTCTCATGAGAGCATGCCCATGATCTTTTGCCAGCCAATATTAATAGCAATGCCATCAAAGTTTTCCATCTCACCAGAGGTTTTTGGTTTTGCCTTTTGGCTCCATTCTCCCTCTCTCTCTCTCTCATGTCCAACTCATCAAAAACCCTAGCAACAAACTTTATAGAGCCCTACATAATGAATGATGATGTTGGAGTACTTGCAAAAGAAAACGATGTTTCTACTTTCTTGAAGCTGGAGTTTTGTCGACAAATGTTTTATATTTTTATGTCAAAAGGCATTGCATCCAAATATCAATCTTAATGTGTTGAGAGATATTCACACTTTGTTTATCCTTGTAGTGGCAATGGCCATGAGTTAATGAAAGAGGGGACTCTTGCAGCTTTGCAGAAAAAAATTCAGATGTGTGTGTGTGAGAGAGGGAGAGACTTTACAGCTACACAATTTTTTGTATATAAGCTTTGAAAGGAAACATTTTAAAGGTTGGGAGTGAAAGATGAGGGAAACAGCTCCTATTTTTCTGTATGCAATGTAATGATTCAAACGATTTTAATTTTTTAAAATTTTTCATGAATAGCTTTTCAAACAAATAGAAAGAGAGTTTGTTTATTCAACTTAATTGTTCAAAAAAGATTAAATGAATTAATCAAATAATTATAAATGTGTTATTCCTTTTATATTCCGAGTTATTTATTTCAAACAAACACCATCTCATTCTCATGAGAGCATGCCCATGAACTATTAATATATATTTTTTTTGATGCAATATTAATAATAAATATTTGCATAGATATCCCATATGTTATTTACAAAAGATTTTTCACAACAATGAAGTAACCAATATCTATAAACTATTCCTTAGCAATTTCATAAAACTTCAATTTTTTATCTCTCATGATATCTGCCAAGTTGTAAAATGTTCTATGGTCGATATTCTTAAATGTTTTTGCTGGTGCACCGAAACTTTTCTATGATCAATATTATGTTTTGCTAGTACACCGAAATCCTAAAGTTGTGATGAGAATCGAAGAGTTTATTTTTATATATGGTCGTTTGGGCCAAAGGTTGAAGTTTTATTGCACAGCTTCTTGTATAAAAAAAATTCACAATTTAAGTAACGTGTTGGGTGTGAATCAAATTCGGGTTGCTCTGATAGTCTCTTAAATATCTCCTGTTACATCAAAGTCCTGAAGTAACGATGACTAGCATCATGCACGTGTTCAAATAAAAATTATTTTTAAATTTTTTAAATCGGAACTCAAGAAAATTATAGAAGATTAAAATTTAGATGGAAGGAGTAGTAATTTGTTTTCAAAATAATCCACAATGATTATGGTAGTTATTTAAGATCAATAGAGATGATCCGCTGATTATCATATTTATTAAATATGTGTTATAAAAAAAATTTAAGGCTACCATCAAATTGTGAAATCAATTTGGAGACCCAAGTTTTGATGTTATAATTGTATAGATGGTTGAAATATTTGTCTTTATATTCTAACATTATGTATGATTTAAAAATTCTTATAATAATGTTGCTTTAACAAAACACCAAAAAAGTTTTAGGGAAAATATGGCAATTACAAGGAAAAATAGAAAAATTATTTTTAGCTGAAATTAATTATAGTGTCGGTTTCCCTTGCAGGAGCAAGTCAAAAAAGAAAGGTTAGCCATCATATTATTCCCCAATAATTTGTGTGGGCCATACAATAATAATATATGATGAACATGGAAGCAAAAAAGAAAGCAAAAATCAAAGCATAGAGCTGCTCTCTGTTTCTCCCTCTAAAAATCAAAGGCATGCACCCAAATTTCAAACCCACGTTCGACTTTTGGTTGATGGGTTCCCTCTTAATTTGCTCCTTTTCTTTTTCTTTTTCATTTTCTTTTTCTTTTTGAGAGTTCATTTTCTTCAAACTTTGACCATTGTCACCTATTTGTCGTTCATTGTCAACCTCAATGGTGTCGAGGGAATTATACTAATCACTCGTTGTCAAACTTATGAGATGAGTCCTATCTTATTTCGATCGATCGATACATATAAAAGACGAGAGAGATGATTCTAAATGTCTTGACGCACAAGCTTAGGATTCATCAATCATGCATAGACGACTTTGTACTAATTAAGTACATGCATTTTGAATTTTTCATTAGTAGCAATTAATATTGTAACATCCGTATGCATCTTATGCAAATTATCACCTTTTGTGTATAAATGTTCCTACTTAAAAAAAGACAATATAGGGGCGTATACGAATCTAGAATGGTCAATTTGCATGGACTTTTAGTAGACTTGGTGCTGCCTTTTTCTTTTATGAGAATACTACTTTGTTTTTTTAAAGGCAAGAGAATATTTAAGATTTTCGGTATATATCTCTTATATTCTGTATAAAAGTACTTGAGCCCCTTCCATGGTCCTGCACTTAATTATTAATTAGGGAAAAGGTTTTATTAATTCAACAGCATGACTATTCTTGTAACTATTGGCAACATATCCTTTTAATTACTGCTTTTGGTTGATAACTACTCGACTTACTGGTTAGCCATTATTTTTATCAGATAACTCCTACACTCACTAGATAGCCACTGTATATAAATAGATGTTGTTTCGAAAAGACTTGGGATGGTAGTTAAGTAAATGTAGTTGTCATGGTAGGCCAAAATACACGATATGCGGACAACAAAAACATATGGTATGCGGACAAAATGGTAATTGATGGAAGTCCTTTTCAGATCTCCTTCAGATGTTGTCTTCTGTTGATTTCCCGGTGGATTCTGGAGGGGATCCCTTGTTGAATGTAGGTCTCAGTGGGTTTTGAGGAGATTTGGTAGTTGGAGGAGTTTGACGCCAGGTACCTGCAAAGAAATTCCGGGATGGTTTGTTGCCACTGAGGACCCTCCGACGATCAAGTTAGTACTAGATCCGAGTAGCGTAACGGCTAGGTGGAGTAAAAATGGCTTACTTGGCCCTTCTGTGATGGGGGTTTATATAGTGGTGGAGGCATGCAGCAGCAGACGCGAGAATCTCGCAAGCAGTTACGCTCCCGACGTCACGCCCGCGTAGAGAGCGGATCGCTCATAAATGGGGATCGTGGAGGCGTGGAATGTGGGATGTTGCTGGCGGAGAATCCGCGCATGGCGAGATTCGCGGAGCTACGGTTACGCCTGTGAGCGGCGGAACCGGTCGGAGGGCCGAGAAAGACAGCCTCGGCAAAGGGTCTCGGGGACGAGCGAGAAGGCCGACAAGACTTGGTCTGGCGGCAGCTCGGGGCGAGCTGAGGGGCCGAGGAGGCCAATATGCAGGGAGCCCTGAGGAGGGCTAGCTTACGCTGGCCGGACGGGTGCAGGGGTGGCATGGCCTACCTTTGTGGGCCCTTTCTTCTGAGTTCTGGGATGTGTCGTCTGCCACGTGCCCTGATCTTGAGGGTCGCCAATATTGAGCATTATCATTAGCCCCCCACTCTTATCCCGACCAGCCATCGGGTCGGGTCGGGAGTGGACTGCCGGGCCGCCTGGGGTGAGCTCCCTCCTAAGGTTTTGTCGGGACGCGTTTCCGGGCCGTGAGCTGTCTTTTCTGCTAGCAAATCAGGGCGGGATCTCTGCATTTAAGGAGGGTGCGCCAGTTCGTGTATCTTGTTTTTGAAGTGGCGGTCCACGTGTCGAGCGTCGGTTGGCTGACACGACGTGCGCATACCTGTGACGCCTGAAAGGGCGCGGTCCAATGTGGGAACGACAGGTGGAGCAATCTGAGCCAGTTGGACGCGAGGAGGCATTTTGGCGGGAGACGAAGGGCACCGTTGGATGAGGTTGCTCGTGGCGATAAATAGAGGCGGGGCCTGCTCCATGGCCCCTAATCCTTCATCTCACCTTTCTTCTAAGTTTTGGCTGCTCGGTGCTCTTCCTTTTTGGGGATACATGGTTCGTTCTCACTCTTTGGGTTACTCGTCCCAGAGGAAGGCCCGCGACGCGGGCTTGCCCATGGCTGGCCGAGGCTCTGCGTCGAATGTTCTGCCGGTGGCAGGGTCGTCCACCCCGTTGGCGGTTCCTGGGGGTTTTTCCGGCGGCGGTCAGAGGCGCCTGCGGTCATCCGAGCCCCAGACGGGAGGTAGAGGAGGGGGCGAGGATAGGGTCCCCCTTAAGAGGAAAAGGACAATCTCTCGTGCATCGCCGTCAATGGTCCCTGAAGGGATCCCCGTGCAGGAGGGAGAGGCCGTCTTCATGGTTCCGTCTGGGCTTTCTGTCGCTGCCGGCTTGCTCGCCGGGATAGAAGAGTTGGCAGGAGGGAGACTTCCGTGCGGCACCCTGAGGGCTCAAATGGAGGCCATAGCCCAAGGGGCGGTCCAGGTACGAACCTCTTCACGCGTTGCCTTTGGCCTTCCCTTTTTGGCCCGAGTGACTCCTGGTTTCTCACCCGCTTCCTGTCAGGTCCTTCAACACTGCGCCATCGCCGCTCGTATGGAAGCCGAGGGAGCGTTCCACGCGCCGAGCCCGGTAGAGGCATTCCCTTCGGAGGTCGAGGCCCTGCAGCGTGACCTGCGCCTGGAGAGGGCCAGGGCCGATGTTCTGGCAGCCCGTGCGGAGTCTGCTGAACTTGGCAATTTAGCGAATCAGGGCGTCCGCCGTCGCCTGAGTGCATCTCTCCGGGTTGCCGAGAGGAAGCTGGCGGATCTGGCTGATCGCTTCGCGGCCATGGAGAAGGAGAGAGATGCCGGCCGGAGGGATGCCGAGGCGGCGCTTCTGTCGTCTCAGGCCGCTGAGGCCCGGGCCAGGAAAGCCGTGGCCGATTACAAGGTGTCAGAGCAGTTTTACGCCGAGATCAGTGAGTATTCTGCCGTCGCGTGGAACAAGGCTCTGGATGCCGTGAAGGAGCAGCTTCCCGATTTCGCCGATGGCGAGCTCCGTGCTCGGGTCCCGCTCCCGGTGGCAAGGCCTCCGACCGACAACGATGGGGGGAATGAGGCGAGCCCCTGGTGGCAAAATCTCCGGTGGTGAAGCCCCCAGCGATGAGGGAAGCGAGGCACAGGGGAGGGGGTTTGCAACTTAGGTCTTTTTGATATATCCTTGCCTCCTTTGGTAAGCCTCCGGGCAGTTGTAAGGCTGGGGAGCCCGAAGTACCCTTTATAAAGACTGTGCGTTTGATAATAAAACTTTTTCTTTGGTTTCATCGGTCCGCACTTTATCTTCTGTTTGTGTTGTTGGGCTTTCATGTCAGGTCGGCCACCTGTTCAGCGACCGTTTGTCGAGTTGACTTCGATCACTTGCCAAGCGGCACCGAGGATGGACGGAAGCTGCCCCGTTGCCCTTAGGTGAGGGCTTCCGATTTCTGGCGTTGTGGGTAAGCAACTACCAGCTTGGGAGTGCCACTTGCGAGGGTTTCGATACCTGGTGTCACGGGTAAGGAGCTACTAGTCGGGGATAGCCGAGCAGGGGCTCGACTGCCTCTGGGAGGACTTTCTGATCCTGGGCGTTGCGGTAGGGAAGCTACCCGCCGGGATCGACGGGGCAGGAATGACCGGGCAGTGAAGCCGTGCGGTCGCCTCTTACGAGGGCTCTGATCCTTCAGGACAGGGACCGAGCAGGGTTACTGCCCAGTGCCTCTTGGCGAGGGCTTTGATCCCTGTCAGTCGTGGTAGGATGCTACCAGCCAGGGATAGTCGAGCAAGGACTCGACTGCCTCTAGGAGGACATTGGTCCTTGGCGCGGGAGGGGCTGTAGAAGCCTACCAAGGACCCTTGGCCGAGCAGGGTTACCGCCCGGTGCCTCTTGGCGAGGGCTTTTGTCCTGAAGGATAGCCGAGCGAGGGATCCTCGGGTTCGACTGCCTCTGGGAGGGCTTTCTGAACCCCGGCGTTGCGGCAGGGAAGTTTCCCGCCGGGGATAGCCGAGCGACGGTCGGCTCGACTGCCTCTGGGAGGGTTTTCCGGTCCCTGACGTTGCGGTAGGGAAGCTACCCACCAGGGATAACCGAGCAGGGTAGTTGTTGGGTTGCCTCTAAGGAGGACTTTGGTCCTTAGCGTCGGGGGGCTGTAGGAAGCCCACTAAGGATAACCGGGCAGTGGGGCTGCGCGGCCGCCTCTTGGCAAGGGCTTTGGATTGTAAAGACGGAACTCTACTCGAGATGATTCGACGTTTCTTTATTCGTATGGACAGGATTTTTAGAGAACGTTTTACATCATCTTTGCGAAAGGAAAACAGAGGGGGGTACACACTTGCTGGTCTTGACCTCACTGGTATAGCTTGAGTTTCTCGGCGTTGTAAGGCCGCGGAAGGTTTCGTCCGTCCCCGTCTTGTAGGCGGTTGGCTCCGCCGGGGAGCGCCTCAGAGACGTGGAAGGGACCATCCCACTTTGGGGAGAACTTGTGAAGCCTGCCTTGGTCGATGAACTCATTTCGCCGTAGGACCAGATCCCCGGTCTTGAAGGAGCGGTGTTTGACCCGAGCGTTGTAGTATCGGGCCGTTTGTTATTGATAAGCGGCAGCTCTGATCTGAGCCCGTCACCAACAAGATGTCCAGGTTGGTCCGTAGCGCCGAGGTGTTTGCGTCATCGTCGAAGTGCTCGACCCGATGACTGGGTAGCCCGATCTCCGCTGGGACCATCACTTCGGTCCCGTAGTAGAGGCTGAAGGGGGTTTTCCCGGTGGGAGTCTTTTTTGACGTGCGCAGGGCCCATAAGACCCGGGGTAGTTCTTCGACCCAACTGCCTTGTCGCCCTTCTAGGCGGGTCCAGAGACCTCGGAGGACGTCTCGATTAGCGACCTCGGTCTGCCCGTTGCATTGGGGATGCGCGACCGCGGCGAACTTCATGAGGATATGGTATTCTTTGCAGAAGTCCTTCACTTTTTCGTTCTCGAAATTCGTCCCGTGGTCGGTGATGATACACCTCGGGATGCCAAACCGAAGTATCAGGTTGTTTTGCAGGAACTTGATGGTTGTGGCGACGTCCGGTTTCTTGATGGGGACGGCCTCGATCCACTTGGTGAAGTAGTCCACCGCGACGAGGACGTATTTGTGCCCGCCTGTTCCGATAGGGAACGGCCGATCATGTCCAATCCCTACTGGGCGAACGGCCATGGGGATGTTAAGGCAGTCAACTCGATAGCCGGGAGGCAGGGAATGCTGCCGTAAAGTTGGTAGCTCTTGCACCTCCTGACTAGCTTCTAGGAGTCCTCGTGCATAGTGGGCCAGTAGTACCCTTAGAGCAACGCCTTTTGGATCAAGGTTCGGGCCCCCTGGTGTGCACCGCCCACCCCTTCATGGATTTCCAGAAGGACGTAGTCGGATTCGTGGGGGTCAACGCACCGGAGCAGGGGCTGAGTGAAGGCCTTCTTGTAGAGGTTCCCGTTGCTCCAGACGAAGTAGCGGGCTTTGGCCCGGAGACGGCGGGCGGCTGCCCGGTCCTCTGGGAGCGTGCCGTCCTTCAGGAATTCCACGAGGGGCTTCCTCCAATCCTGGTCGCTCTCCTGCGCCGCGTACACGTAGAGTGTCGGCGCCCCGTCTCCCACGCTGGGTTGAGGCAAGGTTTCAAAGAGGATAGACCGCTTATTGTTGGCCGAGTATGACGAAACCAGCTTGCTCAGGGAGTCTGCTTGGGAATTCAGCTGCCTGGGTATTTGTTCTACCTGGACTTCGTCAAAGTTCCTTCAGAGTTTCCTCACTTCATCTAGGTACTTCATCATCAGAGGCTCCCGAGTTTCGAAGCGGCCGGTCACATGACCGACAACAAGGGCATAGTCGCTGCGGATTCGAACTATCTTCAGTCCCAGTCCGGTGGCCATACGCAGTCCGGCCAGGAGGGCCCCATACTCTGCCGCGTTGTTCGAGGCTTTGAAACCGAGCCTCAAAGAATACTCCATCTCTGCTTCGTTCGGGCACCGGATAATGAGGCCGACGCCACAGCCTTCCTCGATAGAAGACCCGTCGACGTAGATGACCCACTCCAGAACTGAGCCGGGCCCTTCCGCGACGTGGTACTGGGTTGCGAGGGGCGGCGTGGACTCCGGCTTCTTACTAGGGATGGTGCATTCAACGATGAAATCGGCAAGGGCTTGCGCCTTGATGGCCTGCCTCGGGCGATACCTTATGTCAAACTGAGATAGCTCCCACCTCCATTTTTCTAAGCGGCCCGAGGATTCCGGTGATGCTAGGATATCCCCCAACGGGCGCTCGGTAAGGACAATGATGGTGTGTGCTTGGAAGTAGTGCCGCAGCTTCTTCGAGGCTACCACGAGGGCTAAGACAATCTTCTCTATGGCGGGGTACCTCATTTCTGCGTCTTTAAACACGTTGCTCACGTAGTACACTGGCTTCTGCGCCCCCTCGGCCTCCCGGACGAGCACCGAGCCTGCTGGTTGGTCGGATACCGCCAGATACAGCGACAGCTTGTCACGCCCCGCTTCCCAGCATACGGCGAAGGGGACGCGACTGGTCCGCTACGTATATACTCAGAAGTACATACACTAAGCGTATCTAAGCAATATAAAAATAAATACACAAGAGACAAGATATAATAAATACAGTAACTTTTATTTATTAACATTTTTTTGTACAATGCATGAAAAGGAAATACAACAGAAATAAAACGATACCTAAACAATGGCATAACAGGAAATGAAAAGTACTGAATGGAAAATGTACAATGAAACTAGAGCTCTGGTTCTTCAGCAAACTGCTCCAAGTCTTCTGCAGATGGCTCGATCTCTGCCGGGTCCAAACCACCTAACAACATTCAAAGAGGAAGGAAATAGAATGTCGTCAGCGAACAGGTTGCTCGGTAAGTCCCAAAGATAGGAGGAAAGTATAATAGACAGAATAAGAAGGTATCATTTAAAATTGTATTATCTTGTTGTAATGTTGTGTTACCACTGTTGTTTGTAGCTTGGTACAGAAAGATACCAGTGTATACGAGAGGGGTCTCTATATGCTAGAGACCAGGGCAAACAGAATGTACAAGGAACCGTTAAGCCACGGTACAACAGCAACGGAATATAGGTTAGGTGTCTTAATCTTACCACCTCGTGCCACTTTTAACACCTTCCGTACCAATCTACCCCTTAAACCCCGTAGTGTTTTATTTGTATTGTTTTGTACTGTAAATTGAATTTTGTGTATAATTGAAAGACTGACTGAAACCATGATATCAGTAAACGGATGTAACCGTAGAATCATATAAGTGGAATAACTGGAGAACCATGTAAATAGAATGTATATCCATGGTTCGGTTCAGTCAAGTTGTATATATTGATAATTGGACTTGTGGATTCATGTTGAAGAATGTAGATTATAGATTGACCTGAATCATGTTCAAGTCATATTAATCATACTCAAACCTGAGTCAGACAATTAGAAATGTAAGTCGAAGTCTTGATTATTTCTTAAAGCTATAATTGCTAGGGTCTTTAAGGTAATTTATAAAACTTGAGAGGGTTTTATGTAAAAATACTTATATATAGTTTTCAAAATACACCTCAAGTATTCGTTATTCGTCGTTGTAATGAAGGTGGATTTTATATTGTGATATTTCTAGTGAAAATATCCTAGTTTCAGAAAATAAAGGTATTTATTTGTAATATTGATTTATATGGAATTCGTGGTATTTTAGTGTAAAATTGATTCTTGTGATTTTTAGAAAAATGTGGAATATTTATATCATAACAAAATAGATATTTTAATGATAAATATATATATTTTTATACAAAAATAATTTTAATAAATATTTTATATTCTAAAAATCTCATTTTCTTAAGATGTCGTATTTTAAATCTTTCGAGACCGAATGCTCCTTACGGAGGTCTGAATCTCGCACTACTAAGCCCGAGGATGTGCGATAATCCGCACCATCCCGAACGGGTTCCCCAAAGTGAGTTGTAGCGGCGCTTTGCAAAGATTATAAAATACTAAATCTTTTAGAAAACGGTTTTATGAAGTAATTGATATTTATTTGTAAAGATGTATATTTTCCGTATTGTATGTTCTAGTTTCTCCTAAATTAACTAGTCTATTCCTAACTGGTCCAGACGACAAGTTGTGAGATAGCTCAAATCGCCTCTTCACCGCCAATTGTGGTCAGGTAAGTACAAGTGAAGAAAGGAGGGATCCGCTCACGAATCATCGTGAGACGGGCCTTTTAAAGTTACCTTTCTCACTTTCCTAGCCTAGACACCACAAAATCAGGTTTAGATAAACGACCGATATCCACAACTTATCATATTTTTATAATAAGTGGTACTTCTTTAAAAAGTGTATCAAAACTAAATCTTTTAGAATTGATTTTATTAAGTATGTGGTATTTAAATGAAAATATTTGTTTTCTCGTATTCTAGGTTCTCGGGGGTGTTGCATATGAGTGTGTGAGGAGGTAGGTCCTTATCTCGTGATCTACTTTAAATGTATAGTAAGTTTGATGGGGTTAAATGAAGGATTGAAACAATGTGGTATTTAAGTGAAAAATACGATAAATTGAAATAGCTATAATTTCATGTGACGAAACTTGATCAAATTGTTTGTTTAGTGTTTAATACTCAACATAAGGAAGTTTAAGTATAATTGTATTAGTAAGAAATGGAATTTTATAGAAAACCGAATCGGAAATCGGATTTGTTCCGATTCCGTCGGGTTTTGTAATTTCGTATTTTGAGAATGAAAAAGAGAGATAGAAAAGGGACTTACGGGTTTTAGATTAAACAAGAGAGTGAGAGCGAACTAGAGAGATCGCCGATGTATTGCGTCGTCGCCGGTAGTTCCTTAAAACGGTCGTCGGAAGTTCCGCCGGGAATTCGTCGGAGCTTCGCCTCGAGCTTGTTTCCAAAGTACACGACTCTTGGAAAATTTTTGAGAGAGTGGGCTCAGGATTTTGGGGTGAGAGGGTAGAGGATAGGGGGTGTATTTATAGGGTAGGCTAAGGTTAGGGTAGATGAAAGGTTAAAATGAAAAATGTGATAAAATGTATTAAAAATGTATTAAAAGTGGAGTAATTGGGGTTTTAAAAGAGCTCTGAAAATGGTCTGAGGCTGAAATTTTGCAGGTGCATAGGGAATATGAAAAGACACAATTTTCATGTTGGGGCCGTCGCCGGAATCGGCCGTCGCCGGAATCGACCGTGACTCGGTCGGAGGACTGAGTCGGCCGAGTCAAGGCCGATTTGGCCGATTCCCGGCCGAGTCAGGCGGCCGGGATCCCCCCCGACGGTTCATCTAACTCCTGGAAATGTTACATCTTCGGGTGTAGTGGGGTTTTTGTGAGATATGCACGTGTAAACTCTTGGTATTCTAAAGGTTTTTAAAAAAATCAATATTAAAAATAATGTGGGGTATGGGATTTGAACTCTGGTGGCTTGGTTCTGTAGTGCAAGGTATTACCAATGAGCCACAAGCTCCTTCTTGTAATTATTGTGTAAAACAAATACTTAAAGTGGTAACAGCAACATTAAATACCCCAAGTGTACTTCAAATTTAAATCAAATTTATGTACACTAAAAATGGAGTTGTTACAGTGTACCCTCCTTACAAAAATTTCGTCATCGAAATTTACAACTTTTATTTGAGAACTAGTTTACAAAGAGGTGAGGATATTTTGCACGCATTTCATCTTCCCTTTCCCAAGTGGATTCTCCTGGAGTGTCTTTCCTCCACATTACTCGGACCAAATTAACTTCCTTGTTCCGAAGTGTCTTCACTTTCCTGTCCAGGATCTCCACAGACTGTTGCTCACAAGACAAGTCGGGCTGTATAGTGAGCTCGGAATGATCAAGAACATGGCTGGGGTCACTCACATACCTTCTGAGTTGGGATATGTGGAACACATTATGCACTCTTTCCAATGAAGGTGGAAGCGCTAAGCAGTATGCCACTTCACCGACTCGTTAGAGTATGTCGAACGGTCCAATATATCTCGGACTTAATTTACCCCATCTTCCAAATCGGATCACTCCGCGGTTCGGAGATATGTTCAAGAATACGTGATATCCTGGCTGGAACTCCAAGTGTCGTCTCTTCGCATCAGCCCAGTGTTTCTGTCGATCTTGGGCTATGCGCATTCTTTCTCTGATAGTATGAACCAGATCAATGGTCGCTACTATCATCTCTGGTCCAAGGAGTTCCCTATCCCCGATGTCGTCCCAACTTAATGGTGATTGGCACTTCCTTCCATACAATACTGGAAAAGGTGTCATTCCTATGCTTACTTGGTAGCTGTTATTTTACGCGAACTCCACAAGATGCAGGTGATCTTCCCACGATCCTTTGAAGTCTAGCATACACGCTCTGAGCATATCCTCCAAGATCTGAATAGTTCGTTCCGACTGACCATCTGTTTGTGGATGATAAGCCGTGCTGAAGTTCAGACTTGTTCCCAAGTTTGCTTGCAGACTCTGCCAAAATTGCGATCGGAACCTGGTGTCACGATCGGAAACAATACAGACCGGTACTCCATAAAGTCTCATAATTTCCTGTATGAGTTCATGGGTATTAGAGATAGTACATTATGAAGAGTTTAAATCTTAAATAGATTATTACCTCCATGTACTTCTTTGCTAGTGTCTCAGTTGATTGGCCAACTCGAAATGGGATGAATTGAGCCGACTTTGTGAGTCGATCCATAATGACCCATATGGCATCGTTACCCTTTGTGCTGCGAGGAAGAGCAGTCATAAAATCCATCGTGATGTGCTGCCACTTCCATTCTGAGATTGATAACGGTTGAAGTACTCCAACTGTCCTGTAATATTCAGCCTTTACTTGCTGACACACCAAGCATTTTGCGACGCTTCTGGCTACTTCACACTTCATTCCATGCCACCAATAATTCTGACGTAGATCTTTGTACATTTTGGTACCTCCAGGGTGTACTGAGTAGGGAGAGCTGTGAGCTTCTTTCATTAACTCTTCCCGAACAGGACCTTTTGGCACACACAATCTGCTGCCGTATCTCAAAGATCCGTCTTCATGGATGATGAAGTCTGTTCTGAGTCCATTCTCCACTTGTTCTCTGATCCTTTGCAACTTAGCATCACTTGCTTGAGCTGCTTTGATCTGATTGACAATGGTTGATTGAACTTGTAAATTCATCAAACTTGAAGCGTTACCGGCATGACTACTTCAATCTCTATCTGATGCAAGTCTTGTTGAAGCTTCCACTGAGCGGTGAGATTCATTGCTAATGGTTGGCGATTAAGAGCATCAGGTACTACGTTCACCTTCGCTGAGTGATATTGCAAGTTGATGTCAAAGTCCGCCATGAGTTCTAACCATCTTCTCCGCCGCATATTCAACTCCTTCTGAGTAAACACATACTTCAGACTTTTATGATCTGTGTAGATGTTCACTCATTCACCAAGTAGATAATGGCGCCAAATCTTGAGAGCAAAGATGACGGCTGCCAACTCCAGATCATGCGTCGGATAATTGCGCTCGTGAGTCTTCAATTGTCTTGAAGCATAAGCCACAACCTTACCGTGCTAAATAAAACACATCCTAATCCCTTACCGGATGCATCACAATGCACTTCGAATCCTCCAGATTGATCCGATATTAAGATAATAGGTGCTGATGTCAACCTTAACTTGAGTTCTACAAAAGCTTGTTCTCATGCTTCTGACCACACAAATTCCTCATCTTTACGTATGAGCTTGGTCGGGGGTGTTGCTATCTTTGAAAAGAATTCAATGAACCTTCTGTAATATCCAGCTAAACCCAAGAAACTTCGAATGTCCTTCACTGACTTTGGTGTAGGCCATTCGCTAACTGCTGCAACTTTCACTGGATTCACAGAGATTCCTTCTCCTGATACGATATGTCCAAGAAAACTAACTTGCTTTAGCCAAAACTCGCACTTGCTGTACTTGGCATATAGCTTATGTTGTCGAAGAGTTTCCAGGACAATTCGTAGGTGCTCTGCATGCTCTTTCCGACTCTTAGAATACACCAGGATGTCGTCGATGAAGATGACAACAAACCTGTCTAAGTACTCCCGGAAAACTTGATTCATTATGTTCATAAATATTGCTGGTGCATTGGTCACTCCAAATGGTATCACTAAAAATTCGTAATGTCCATAGCGAGTTCTGAAATCTGTTTTGTGAATATCAGCTTCCTTGACCTTCACTTGATGATAACCTGAACGAAGATCCAATTTATAGAAAACACAAGATCCACTTAGCTGATCGAATAAATCATCGATGCGCGGGAGTGGATACTTGTTCTTTATAGTGACTTCATTCAAGGCTCTATAATCGATGCACATTCTGTATGAACCTTCCTTCTTCTTCACAAGTAGTACAGGTGCTCCCCAACTTGAAGTGCTGGGATGAATCCATCCTTTCGCCAATAATTCGTCCAACTGTGTTCGGACTTCCTTCAAACCTTCCGGACTTAATTTATAAGGTGCTTTGATCACCGGTTGTGCTCCTGGTACTAAATCAATATTGAATTCAAGAGCTCGATCGGGAGGCAAACCTGATATATCGTCAGGAAATACATCGTCGAACTCTCGAACTACCTCTGGTCTTGATTTTTCCTTCGCTTGAGCTACTGCAACTAGTGCTTCTCTTGGCTTTGCTTTGTAGGTACTTGGCTCCAAGGTACGGTCTCCGCTCTTGAAATAGAAGACCGGATGGTCTGCAATCTCGAATACTACTCTCCTTTGACGACGGTCGATAGTAGCATAAAAAGTTCCAAGCCAATCCATTCCTAGAACCACATCGAACTTCGGTATGTCCAGTACCTTGAAGTCAGCATAAAACTCTCTGCTGCAGACGACGACTGGACACAAGCTGTATCCCATAGTTGCCTTTAGAACGCCATTTTCTGAACTGACATTCCAGCTGGATACAAGCGGTGAGACTGGAATCGCATGGGTTCAGACGAACCGTTGCGACATAAAGCAGTGCGATGCTCCAGTATCAAACAGTGCTAGTGCAGGTAGTGAGGCTACTAAGATTGTACCTAAGGTATGTGAGATATGTTTTAGGTATAGGGAAAGTGTGTAGATAAACAAGGCTAAAAGAAAAGTTTGAGAAGAGAAGTTTACCAGTGATGACTTGGCCAGTGGCCTCAGCTTCTTCCATGGACATCGTGAAAGCCTGGCGTCTTGGTACATTCTCCTGGCCAGAGGAGCATTCCTCGGAATGTTCCTTTGAGCTTGATGGAACTGACGAGGAGGTGGTGCAGCTTGTGGTCCTCTGGGTGGTGCAGCTAGTGCAGGTCTTGGAGTAGGGGCTTGGATTGCTGGGCGCTGTGGGTAATTGTTTGCTGGCCTGGGTGCAGCAACTGGGTTTTGCCTTTTAGGGCAAGACCCAATATCATGAGTAGCTGAGCCGTAGACTAAGCAAAGACGGTTGGCTCGCCGGCAGTCTTTCATCATATGTCCGGCTCTCTTGCAGTAGGTACAAAAAGCTGGGCTGGGACGAGGGTTCGGTACTCCGGGTCGTCTTGGCACAAAAAGTGGCCTGGACGAGGCTCCTCCTGCCATCTGGTTGGCAGGGCGCTTAACTCCTGCAGACCGAGGTCTGCCCCTTGCTTTTATCACTGCCTCATAACCGCGGACAGCTTCCAGAGCTTCCTCATGAGTCGGAAATTTGCCTGTGGCTAGTGCAGCCTGAATTTCCGTGTTCAAACCTTGTTGAAAGCGACGGGCTCTGATCTCGTCCGTCGGTATCAAGTGTGCCGCGAATCTATTTAAAGGATTGTGTTAGCTGTGTAGTATGTGATATTTTAGAAATTTGAAATACCGTGACATATCTTACCAACTTAGCATGGTGAATTCAGCGTCATATTCATCCACTGACTTGTCCCACATTGAATCTTATTGTAGATGAATGAACT
Organism: Agapanthus africanus; assembly: GCA_030015575.1. Taxonomy (NCBI): domain Eukaryota; kingdom Viridiplantae; phylum Streptophyta; class Magnoliopsida; order Asparagales; family Amaryllidaceae; genus Agapanthus; species Agapanthus africanus. Next base: position 438,545,499 of record JASDDO010000004.1, read on the forward strand.
GCTGCTCCATGGCAAACCTGGCAGTCACAGGGAAGTACTTCATGTCAAACTTCTGCAAAAAGTCTTCCATTCAATAGGCTGTACAAGACGGCTTTTTTCCGCCTTCCACCAGTTGCGAACATTGTCTGTGAGCTGCAGTTTCGCCACACGGACCCAAGCTATGTCTGGCACTTGTGCTGCCGCCAGATCATCTTCTATGCTTTGTGCCCATTCCACAGCTTCAAGAGGACTTCCCTTTCCGGAGAACTGCTTGGGATGTAAAGCCCTGAATTGCTTTACCCCAGGAGCGTCAGTCTCGAGACGGTTCAGGAGTTGTTGCTGTCCCTCAAGAAGGCTGCGGATCGTTTCAAGTAGTACTGTTTGCTCGGTGGGTGGCGCAAGAACAGCAGGAACGATTGGTAGTGGAGGTGGAGGTGTGTTATTGACGTTAGTGCTGGTGTTGTTCGGGGAATCCATAACCTTGAAGAAAATTTGGGTTAGGACAGATTCAAGTACATGAAATGATAAGATTCAAGGAATATGAAATTGTAAAATTCAAGAAACATAAATTGTAAAGAATGTTTTAGTTGCTGGTTCTTGTGTTATATTGCTTAGCTTGTTCACGCAGAACAGAACTGTATGATAGTGTTTCATACAGCTCTGACCTGCATGGGCCACCAACAAAACCTGTCACGCCCCGCTTCCCAGCATACGGCGAAGGGGACGCGACTGGTCCGCTACGTATATACTCAGAAGTACATACGCTAAGCGTATCTAAGTAATATAAAAATAAATACACAAGAGACAAGCTATAATAAAAACAACAACTTTTATTTATTAACATTCTTTTGTACAATGCATGAAAAGGAAATACAACTGAAATAAAACGATGCCTAAACAATGGCATAACAGGAAATGAAAAGTACTGAATGGAAAATGTACAATGAAACTAGAGCTCTGGTTCTTCAGCAAACTGCTCCAAGTCTTCTGCAGATGGCTCGATCTCTGCCAGGTCCAAACCACCTGACGACATTCAAAGAAGAAGGAAATAGAATGTCGTCAGCGAACGGGTCGCTCGGTAAGTCCCAAAGATAGGAGGAAAGTATAATAGACAGAATAAGAAGGTATCTTTTAAAGTTGTATTATCTTGTTGTAATATTGTGTTACCACTGTTGTTTGTAGCTTGGTACAGAAGGATACCAGTGTATACGAGATGGGTCTCTATATGCTAGAGACCAAGGCAAACGGAATGTACAAGAAACCATTAAACCACGGTACAACAGCAACGGAATATAGGTTAGGTGTCTTAGTCTTACCACCTAGTGCCACTTTTAACACCTTCCGTACCAATCTACCCTTTAAATCTCGTAGTGTTTTATTTGTATAGTTTTGTACTATAAATTGAATTTAGTGTATAATTGAAAGACTGACCGAAACCATGATATCAGTAAACGGATGTAACCGTAGAATCATGTAAGTGGAATAACTGGAGAACCATGTAAATGGAATGTATATCCATGGTTCGGTTCAGTCAAGTTGTAGATTGATAATTGGACTTGTGGATTCATGTCGAAGATTGTAGATTGTAGATTGACCTGAATCATGTTCAAGTCAGATTAATCAGACTCAAATCCGAGTCAGACAATTAGAAATGTAAGTCGAAATCTTGATTATTTCTTAAACCTATAATTGCTAGGGTTCTTAGGGCAATTTATAAAACTTGAGCGGGTTTTATGTAAAAATACTTATATATAGTTTTCAAAATACACCTCAAGTATTCGTTATTCGTCTTTAGAGTTGTAATGAAGGTGGATTTATATTGTGATATTTCTAGTGAAAATATTCTAGTTTCAGAAAATAAAGGTATTTATTTGTAATATTGATTTATATGGAATTCGTGGTATTTTAGTGTAAAATTGATTCTTGTGATTTTTAGAAAAAGGTGGAATATTTATATCATAACAAAATAGATATTTTAATGATAAATATACATATTTTTATACAAAAATAATTTTAATAAATATTTTATATTCTAAAAATCTCATTTTCTTAAGATGTCGTATTTTAAATTTTTCGAGACCGAATGCTCCTTGCGGAGGTCTGAATCTCGCACTACTAAGCCCGAGGATGTGCGATAATCCGCACCGTCCCGAACGGGTTCCCCAAAGTGGGTTGTAGCGGCGCTTTGCAAAAATTGTAAAATACTAAATCTTTTAGAAAACGGTTTTATAAAGTAATTGGTATTTATTTGTAAAGATATATATTTTCCGTATTGTATGTTCTAGTTTCTCCTAAATTAACTAGTCTATTCCTAACTGGTCCAGACGACAAGTTGTGAGATGCCTCAAATCGCCTCTTCACCGCCAATTGTGGCCAGGTAAGTACAAGTGAAGAAAGGAGGGATCCGCTCACAAATTATTGTGAGACGGGCCTTTTAAAATTACCTTTCTCACTTGCCTAGCCTAGACACCACAAAGTCAGGTTTAGATAAACGACCGATGTCCACAACTTATCGTATTTTCATAATAAGTGGTACTTCTTTAAAAAGTATATCAAAACTAAATCTTTTAGAATTGGTTTTATTAAGTATGTAGTATTTAAATGAAAATGTTTGTTTTCTCGTATTCTAGGTTCTCGGGGGTGTTGCATATGAGTGTTTGAGGAGCTAGGTCGTTATCCCGTGATCTACTTTAAATGTATAGCAAGTTTGATGGGGTTAAATGAAGGATTGAAATAATGTGGTATTTAAGTGAAAAATACGATAAATTGAAATAGCTATCATTTCATGTGACGAAACTTGATCAAATTGTTTGCTTAGTGTTTAATAGTCAACATGAGGAAATTTAAGTATGATTGTATTAGTGAGAAGTGGAATTTTATAGAAAACCGATTCGGAAATCGGATTTATTCTTATTCCGTCGGGTTTTGTAATTTCATATTTTGAGAATGAAAAAGAGAGATAGAAAAGGGACTTACGGGTTTTAGATTAAATAAGAGAGTGAGAGGGAACTAGAGAGATCGCCGATGTATTGCGTCGTTGCCGGTAGTTCCTTAAAACGATCGCCGGAAATTCCGCCTGGAATTCGTCGGAGTTTCGCCTCGAGCTTGTTTCCAAAGTACACGACTCTTGGAAAATTTTTGAGAGAGTGGGCTCAGGATTTTGGTGTGAGAGGATAGAGGGTAGGGGGTGTATTTATAGGGTAGGCTAGGGTTGGGGTAGATGAAAGGTTAAAATGAATAATGTGATAAAATGTATTAAAAATGTATTAAAAGTGGAGTAATTGGGGTTTTAAAAGAGCTCTGGAAATGGTCTGAGGCTGAATTTTTGCAGGTGTATAGGGAATATGAAAAGACACAACTTTCATATTGGGGCCGTCGCCGGAATCGGCCGAGCCGTGACTCGGTCGGAGGACGGGGTCGGCCGAATCAAGACCGATTTGGCCGAGTCAGGTGGCCGGGATCCCCCCCCGACGGTTCATCTAACTCCTGAAAATGTTACATCTTTAGGTATAGTGGGGTTTTTGTGAGATATGCACGTGTAAACTCTTGGTATTCTAAAGGTTTTAAAAAAATCAATATTAAAAATAATGTGGGGTATGGGATTTGAACTCTGGTGGCTTGGTTCAGTAGTGCAAGGTATTACCAATGAGCCACAAGCTCCTTCTTGTAATTATTGTGTGAAACAAATACTTAAAGTGGTAACAGCAACATTAAATACCCCAAGTACACTTCAAATTTAAATCAAATTTATGTACACTAAAAATAGTGTTGTTACACAGCTCGTCTCCTTCAATTGGTCGGGTGAGCAGTGGCGGCGTTGCGAGGTGCTTCTTCAATTGGTCGAAGGCGGCATGGCATTCCCCCGACCACTTGAACCTCGGGATTTTCCTCAGTGCCTTAAAGAACGGAAGGCACTTCTCCCCCAACTTGGACATGAAACGGCTCAGAGCGGCGACTCGCCCCGTGAGCCGCATGGTCTCGACGCTGGTCTTGGGCGCGGCCATGTTGAGGATAGCGTCGATCTTCTCTGGGTTAGCCTCAATTCCGTGGTGAGGTGACCATGAACCCGAGGAACTTTCCCCCGGTGACTCCGAATGCGCACTTGGCGGGGTTTAGCTTCATGTCGAACTTGCGGAGCACTTCGAAAGCCTCGCCCAGGTCCTTGGCATGGTCGGCCGACGAGATGGATTTGACGAGCATGTCGTCAACGTAGACTTCTATATTCCTGCCGATCTGTGGCTTGAACATGCAGTTGACCAACCGTTGGTACGTGGCCCCGGCGTTCTTGAGGCCGAAGGGCATCACCTTGTAGTAATACACTCCCCGATCCGTTGTGAATGCGGTCAGATCTTCATCTTCAGGATTCATACGGATTTGGTTGTAGCCGGAGAAAGCATCCATGAAGCTCAACAGCTCGTGGCCGGCCGAGCTGTCGACGAGCTGGTCTATCCGGGGGAGCGGAAAGTTGTCCTTGGGGCAGGTCTTATTGAGGTCGGTGAAGTCGACACACATACGCCACATCCCGCTTGACTTCTTGATCAGAACTACGTTTTCCAGCCACTCCGAGTAGGGTACATTTCTGATGAAGTTGGCGGCGAGGAGCCGATCAATCTCCTCTTCGATAGCCTTCTGTTTGACAGGGGCGAAGCTTCTTTTCTTCTGTCTGACGGGTCGAGCCGCGGGATTAACCCCGAGCTTGTGGGAGATGATTTTGGGATCGATCCCGGGCATGTCAGCAGGCGCCCAGGCGAAGACGTCGGAGTTGCTTCTGAGGAATCTGATCAGGTCATCTCGCTGAGTCCCTGTCAGGTGCGATCCGACCTGGACGGTTTTTCCCTGGTCTCCTTCTGTTAGGGGTACCACGGTCAGAGATTCGACCGGTGCCCCACGGACCTCCTTCCGCTCGTCTCGGGTGTCCAGGGAACCTTTGATGTCGTCACATGCCTCGGCGTCGTCGGCCGGCTGCTCGGGCGAAGACGTTTCGGTAAGGCCTATCTTCGCGACCCGTTGGCTCCCGTAGGCCCGACCTATCCCGCCCCGATCGAGAGGGAACTTTATCGCCATGTGGTAGGTCGATATCTGGGCCTGGAGGGAGTTCAGCGTCGGGCGGCCGAGGAAGACGTTGTAGGCCGACGGGACTTTTGCTACGATGAAGTCTACAGGCAACATGCGCGTGCGGCCGGGCTCTCCGATCGTGAACTGCAGGGTGTCCACCCCTTGTGCTAGAATAGCGTGGATGGTGAACCCCGAAAGGACGTGAGAGGTCGGTTTCAGGTCTGTTGGGGCGAGCCCCATACGTAGAAAGCAGTCGTGGAAGAGGATGTCCGCCGAGCTGCCCGAATCGACGAGTATCCGGTGGATCTCGTACCGGTGGATTTGGGCCGTGATCACCAGTGGGTTGTTGTGGGGCATGGATATGCCGTGGATATCTTCGTCGCCAAAGGTGATGGGCTCGCGGCCTCTAGCCCTTTTGCTCGGGCGGCCGCCCGCGTCTTCGTTGAGGGGAAAGTGGTGGCTGGGACCCGGATTTTCGGGGCGATTATTCGCCATGTGGATGGAGATTGGAATGCCAACTTTGTTTTTGTGGAGTTTTTGTTCCCACAGACGGCGCCAACTGATGGAAGTCCTTTTCAGATCTCCTTCAGAAGTTGTCTTCCGTTGATGTCCCGGTGGATTCTGGAGGGGATCCCCTGTTGAATGTGGGTCTCAGTGGGTTTTGAGGAGATTTGGTTGTTGGAGGAGTTTGACGCCAGGTACCTGCAAAGAAGTCCCGGGGTGGTTTGTTACCACCGAGGACCCTCCGACGATCAAGTTAGTACTAGATCCGAGCAGCGTAACGGCTATTTGGAGTAAAAATGGCTTACTTGGCCCTTCTGTGATAGGGGTTTATATAGTGGTGGAGGCATGCAGCAGCAGGCGTGAGAATCTCACCAGCAATTACGCTCCCGACGTCACGCCCGCGTAGAGAGCGGATCGCCCATAAATGGGGATCGTGGAGGCGTGGAACGTGGGAAGTTGCTGGCGGAGAATCCGCGCATGGCGAGATTCGCGGAGCTGCGGTTACGCCTTTGAGCGGCGGAACCGGTCGGAGGGCCGATGTCACGCCCCGCTTCCTAGAGTACGCTAGATTGGGCACGTGACATATCCAACCATGCTACCTGTGGGTAGGAAGTATCCATCCACAGTCACATTACGGCTGTAGAGATATCAAGAACAAGATAAAACTATCTAAAACATGTCCATAATCCAGAATAACAGGAGTGAATAATAAATAAATGCGGAAGCAAATGATCCAATACAAATAACTGAAAAGTGTGTCCCATAATGCGGGCTCACATCAGGAAATAAATGCAGGAAATAAAACTAACTACTATTGAACTCACAGCTCAGCCTGCTGGCTGAAGTACTCTTGCTCGGACTGCAACAGCGGTACGGAATCTGGGCCATGCAAAACTCAGACGTCAGCGCGTCATGTCATCAAGTAATATAATATGAACAGTGTAGCAGGCAATGTAATATAAACATGAATACAGCAAGAATAACAATAATATGAATCATACCAGTACAGGGTAGCGTGCAGTGGGTAAACTAAACTGTTCTATCAGGTTTTCTATTCTAAAGTCTTTGAAATCAATTGATGAATCATCGATGTAACTCAATAGTATCCCGTACATACCCGGGACCACAGCCGCAATATTCTCGGCTGCAGCCGAGACATGCCGCTAGGCACAAAACAGGAATGTGTACACTCGATAGTATCCCGTATATACCCGGGACCACGGCCACAATATTCTCGGCCGAAACCGAGACATGCCGCTAAGCACAAAACAAGAATGTGTACACCCAGAACAGGTAGTGAACTGTCAAGTTACAAGTCAGGTTTCACCTTTGATTTCCCCATACCCCCAAGTTATGTATGTCAAGTCAGGTATTCAGTAGTCAAGAACTAATGCCAACACAGGATCGGGTAAAAGCAGGTTTGTCTGGATAGACAACAGGAACGGTCCATGAGGACTACATGTTATGTTTGTTGGCATTAGACACAAGATCAGGTAACAGGTAAAGCCATGGTATATCAGGTCCAGCCAGGTAATGTATAAAGGTGTCATGTCATGTCAAGAGTGTACGGTACCTTGTCATGTCAAGTAGGAAGTGTAACAGGTCATGTCAGGAAGCACAAGATGTCATGTGGGTGCTCATAATCAAACTAACATAAGCATGTGTATAAATAAACAAGCATAAGTACTATCAGAACAATAAACTGGAACATGTAATATGATATGCAAATAGATATAATTTCAAGGATATGGATGCACAATTATCGATTAAGGTTACATTTATAGTTCCAATATTAATTAGGATGCAATTTATTAAACATGGAGTGTTAATATCACATTATTATGTAGTAATGTGATCTATGGATGCAATTATATGTATCTTAAATGCGATGGATGCAAACGGGTATCCGAAAAGTTATAAAACTATAAAAATGGTAATGTGGGATGTACAACTAAGCAATATGTGATATAAATATTGATATAATAATATTAATATGGATAGCATATTCAAAGCGATTAATAACTATAAAAGTGGTATTGATTAACCATGCACAAGAAGGTTCCGTTCAGAAATTCAGCGTCATCCTAATTTGTAAAATAGCTTAAAAATAACAAACGTTCTCCAAAAGAGACGTGTCTTATACCAAAACAAAGATAATTCAATAAGGTTTTCAGTTTTATAAGTATAAGCATCTCAGGTTGTCCCTACAAAAAGTTATGAATATTCAAAGTTGAAAGTTTGCTGCTGGAATTTCTCTGGACAGCAGTTTGGAGACATTTTCATTTGCATTTTACGTTATTTAAACAATTTATTTTGCCAGTAAATATTTCATAGAGTTATAGTATTCTGAGTTAGCTTCGTAACGAACTAAAGAACGTATACTAATGATTTTTCTATGATTTATAATGAATTTTATAATATAAGCTGTACAGTAAATTTCAGATTTGTCATATCCGATTTTTCAACGACGTTTCATGTGTAAACTATAAGATTTTCAAATGTATAACATTATAAAATGAAGATTATAAACTAATTAAAGATAATAATAATAAATATTACGACGATATATATTTTAAATGATATGGTTGCAGTATAATGTAATCTAGTATGTCACAAGATAAGTTTTCATGATCTAGATTTAATATGATATAAACGGATGCAAACGGAATATCGAAACGTTATAAAATTAAACATGGGGCACTAGATTTAAACTATAGGTAAGGTATTTATTTAAATAGGTATAAAATGAATTATATAGCATGTAGCAAGATTAACTTGTCTTGATAGGTCGCGAATCGGGAAAACGGAACGTTAACCGTCGGCGGGGAAAACTCGCGACGGGCGCACGGTTCACGGAATAAACCCAAACGATGAACAAAGGAACCACATGGGTCGGGGTACCTCGCTGGAACGTCGAGAAGCGTCACCGGCATGACGGAATTCCGGCAACAAAAGAACAGTTAAAAAAATGAGAAACAAGACATGAAGCAAGAAGATAAAGAATGATAAAGAGAAGTACGAGAGAATATATGAGAGAGAGAGAGAGAAAAAGTGGAGAGAGAGAGAGAGAGAGCTGCAGGTGGGGGCCCACGGAATTAAAAGGAACGCGATTGGCTAAAGGGGAATCGTTAGTTAGGGATAAATATTATTAAAGATTCAAAACATTTTAAGGAACAGTAGGATATATATATATAGGTTAATTTAAAGATTTAAAAGATAGGTAATGAACAGTAAGATATCAGGTTAGTTAGAAAAATATATGCGATGGTTTTAATAATATTAAAATTTGGGATTTTGGCGCCAAATAAAACATTTCCAAATCGCGCCCGGGTCGAGTCCAAAAATTTGAAATTGAAATAATAGGATTTTAAACGGGATCCAAATTTTAAAATTAAGTGTTTTATGATTAAAAAGCATACCCCCAAAACGAACACATGTACATGCGCGTAGCCGTCTAAACTCGCCCGTTTCACTGAACGGGATGAGAACACAATGTACGGACGCTACCACGAGACCAGGGGTGTCAAGTAGGCCAAGATGAATACTTTCAATTTTATTTTAGATGCCAAAATTTGTTATATGTAGAAATGACTTTGCCGGGTAAATTTTACAGTAAGCAACAAACAAGCAAGTTAAATGAAATGAGTACCACATTATGCTCAAACAGTAACTGAAAATAGTAGCATTGGGCTCGGGTGTTACATTATACCCAACTACAAAAGAATTTCGTCCTCGAAATTCCAAGAATACAAAGATAGAAAACTACAGGAAAAGGTGAGGAAACTTCTGTCGGATTTCATCTTCTCGTTCCCAAGTGGACTCTCCATGCGATCGATTTCCCCAAGAAACAAGCACAAGGGGAATAACCTTGTTCTTGAGAACCTTTTCCTTTCGATCCACGATTTCAATCGGTCGCTCCTCAAAAGTCAAGTCTTCTCGTACTGTTAGCTCCGAATGATCCAAAACGTGTGTTTCATCTCGAACATACCTTCGTAGTTGAGATACGTGAAACACATCGTGCACACTTGCCAAGGTCTGCGGTAACGCCAAACGGTACGCTACCTCTCCAACACGCTCCAAGATCTCAAAGGGTCCAACGAATCGAGGACTAAGCTTTCCTCGACTCCCAAACGAATCACCCCTCTAGTCGGTGATATCTTCAAGAACACCAAATCACCTATGGCGAACTCTAGAGGTCTTCTTGACGTGTCAGCCCAACTCTTCTGTCTGTCTTGTGCTGCTTTCATATGATTCCTGATAGTGTTAACCCTTTCAACTGTCTGCACAACCAAATCAGGTCCCAACAATCTTCGTTCACCGACATCATCCCAACAAACAGGTGAACGGCATTTACGACCATACAAAGCTTCAAACGGAGCCATCTGGATAGTTGCTTGAAAACTGTTGTTATACGAAAACTCCACCAAGTGTAGATGATCCTCCCAAGAACCCTTGAAGTCCAACATGCATGCTCTCAACATATCTTCAAGAGTTTGGATCGTTCTCTCCGACTGACCATCAGTTTGAGGATGATAAGCTGTGCTAAATTTCAATCGAGTCCCCAAACTTTACTGTAAACTCCTCCAGAAGTGTGATGAGAACCGAGTGTCCCGATCGGACACGATGCTCACCGGTACTCCATGCAACCTTACAATCTCCTGCATGTACCGCTCTGCCAAAGTCTCTGTTGATTGACCAACCCGGAAAGGAATAAAGTGAGCTATCTTGGTCAATCGATCAACAATCACCCATACAGCATTGTTGCCTTTTGGACTCCGCGGTAAAGCCGTCACGAAATCCATGGTTATATGTTCCCACTTCCACTGAGGAATCGGAAGTGGTTGCAATAAACCAGCAACCCTTTGATGTTCAGCCTTAACTTGCTGACACACCAAGCACTTTGCTACAAAGCGAGCAATCTCCCGTTTCATGCCTTCCCACTAGAAATGCTGTCGAATATCTCGATACATCTTTGTGCCTCCTGGATGTACAGAATAAGCTGAACTGTGTGCCTCCTTCATAAGTTCTTCGCGAACATCTCCCTTTGGCACACACAAACGGCTACCATACCTCAACGAACCATCTTCGTGGATTAGTAAATCTGTTCGTAGCCCGGCTTCAACTTGCTCTCGAAACTTTTGCAGTCTAGGATCCTGCGATTGTGCTGCTTTAATATTCTCGATCAAAGACGAATGTACTTGCAGCTGCAACAACTGTCCCGTAGAACGCGGTAGCACAACCTCCAAGTTAAATCTTCGAAAATCTGCGACGATCTCCTTCTGCGTAGTTAACACCTGAATTACTGGTAACCGACTAAGCGCATCCGGCACAACATTAACCTTCCCCGGATGGTACTTAAGATCAAGAACGTAGTTAGCAATCAGCTCCAACCATCTACGCTGCCTCATGTTAAGCTCCTTCTGTGTGAACACATACTTCAAGCTCATATGATCTGTAAAAACTTCGACTCTTTCGCCCAAAAGGTAGTGTCTCCAAATCTTCAAGCAAAAATCACAGCCGCAAGCTCCAAGTCATGAGTTGGATAATTCTTCTCATGGGTCTTCAACTGTCTCGATGCGTATGCTACAACCTTCCCATGCTGCATCAAAACACATCCCAATCCTTTCCCAGATGCGTCGCTGTGAATCACCAATCCTCCGGAATTGTCTGGCACGGTCAAAATAGGGGCGGTTATCAACTTCTGTTTCAACGTCTTGAAAGCTAACGCACACTTATCCGCCCATACAAAAGGTACCTCCTTGCGCGTAAGCTTGGTCAACGGCTCTGCCAGACGAGCAAAGTTCTCCACAAATCTCCTGTAGTATCCGGCTAATCCAAGGAAACTTCTTATCTCAGCAACATTCTTTGGAATAGGCCAATCTCGAACTGCTGCAATCTTTTCTGGATCGACGGCATTGCCATCGCCAGACACAACATGCCCCAGAAACGTCACTTCCTCCAGCCAAAACTCGCACTTACTCATCTTCGCATACAATTTCTCCTGTCTCAATGTCTGCAGTGCGATTTTTAAATGCTCAGCATGCTCCTCAAAACACTTCGAGTAAACCAGAATATCGTCAATGTAGACCACGATAAACTGGTCCAAGAACGGTGAAAAGATTCGGTTCATCAAGTCCATGAATACTGCCGGCGCATTCGTTACTCCGAAGGGCATCACTAACTATTCGTAATGTCCGTACCGAGTTCGAAACGCCGTCTTGCAAATATCTTCTGCTTTTACTCGAACCTGATGATATCCGGATCGCAAATCCAGCTTCGAGAATACCCTCGCGCCACTAAGCTGCTCAAAAAGTTCTCCAATGCGAGGGATCGGGTACTTGTTCTTAATAGTCACCCGGTTTAATTCTCGATAGTCGATGCACATCCTTCTCGTGCCATCCTTCTTCTTTACTATAAGAACTGGAGCTCCCCAAGGCGAGTTACTGCTTCGAATCCAACCCTTTTCAAGCAATTCAGCAACATGTTTCTTTACTTCTTCCAACTCTACTGGCGCCATTGGATAATACGCTTTAGATACTGGCGCTGCACCAGGAATAAGATCAATTGCGAACTCCACGTCTCTCCTCGGCGGTAAACCCGATATATCTTCAAACACGTCCATAGAATCACGAACAACAGCCGGCTCTTTACTTTCATCACTTCCATTGATGCAAGAATATTGTTTGTCGGCCTAGCCCTAAACTCGACCGGCCCGACCGAACTGCTTCCTTAACGCAACTTCTGTCTGCTGCAAACTCCCTTTCATCCCAGATATACTCTGCTGCTCTTGGCTGCTGCAAGTATTTGTGAGAAAGTGGTCAAACCCAGGGAGAAAATCTGCCTCTGGATGTCCATGTCCAGTCTGCGCATGAACCTCCGTGCCCTGTCTGCATCGTTGGCAACTAAAGGTCCAGCGAAACTACTGAGTCTCGTCCATTCTGCTACATGCACATCTACGGGCGCTCCCTTCTGCTTTAGTCCGATGAACTTCTCTTCCATTTCCTCCCGTGCAGTCCGCGGGAAGAACTTCTCCAGGAAACTCTTAGAAAAATCCGCCCACTTGATCGGCTTGGGCAAGCGGGTCTCCTCAACAAGCCACCATTCTCGGGCGTAGTCCACTAGCTGAATGCGTACCACAACAACTTTTTTGTCATCTGGAATCTGTGCCGCAAAAAGCAAGTTCTCTGTGTCAACTAGCCACTGCTCCACTGGCAACGGCTCCTTTAAACCAGTAAATGTAGACGGACCCAACCGCCAGAAATCTGCTACGGTCCCTACTTGGTCAACCGGTCTAGCTCCAACATTGTTCACAAACTGCTGAACGATCTGCAAACCTTCCCGAAACGAGTGCGCTTGCTGCTGGATCAGCTCGGTCTGTTTCTTTGATTCTCCAGCATTCCTCTTATCACTCCAAGCATGGCGGCTTCGTCCACACGCCTCTGGCATGTCTTCAATTTCTTACCGGCCATAATCCTGAACTCAAAATACCCAACATTAGCATGATGATAGATTTTGAATATAGATCAAGGCTAGAACTCCAAGATATTTAAATAGAGTACCGCATTGTAACTATGCCGCGGTATCATAGCCATAATTACATAACTCCATCCAAGTCGCCTAAGTCCTAGAAATAACAAGGAATCAGGTTTTCGAATCGATATGCAAAGGAAGTTTGCACATCGTAAAAGATATAATCAGGAAGAATGTGATTCAAGAATGGTAAAACGGTCAAGGTGGCAGGACATGTTTCCTAAACACGGGTATTCTGATTCGTGTATTGGGTACAATACCCAACTACAAAAGAATCAACCCGATTATCCTATGGCTCTGATACCAAAAGAACCATGTCACGCCCCGCTTCCCAGAGTACGCTAGATTGGGCACGTGACATAGCCAACCATGCTACCTGTGGGTAGGAAGTATCCATCCACAGTCACATTACGGCTGTAGAGATATCAAGAACAAGATAAAACTATCTAAAACATGTCCATAATCCAGAATAACAGGAGTGAATAATAAATAAATGCGGAAGCAAATGATCCAATACAAATAACTGAAAAGTGCGTCCCATAATGCGGGCTCACATCAGGAAATAAATGCAGGAAATAAAATTAATTACTACTGAACTCACAGCTCAGTCTGCTGGCTGAAGTACTCCTGCTCGGACTGCAACAGCGGTACGGAATCTGGGCCATGCAAAACCCAGACGTCAGCGCGTCATGTCATCAAGTAATATAATATGAACAGTGTAACAGGCAATGTAATATAAACATGAATACAGCAAGAATAACAATAATATGAATCATACCAGTACAGGGTAGCGTGCAGTGGGTAAACTAAACTGTTCTATCAGGTTTTCTATTCTAAAGTCTTTGAAATCAATTGATGAATCATCGATGTAATTCAATAGTATCCCGTACATACCCGGGACCACGGCCACAATATTCTCGGCTGCAGCCGAGATATGCCGCTAGGCACAAAACAGGAATGTGTACACTCGATAGTATCCCGTATATACCCGGGACCACAGCCACAATATTCTCGGCCGAAACCGAGACATGCCGCTAAGCACAAAACAAGAATATGTACACCCAAAACAGGTAGTGAACTGTCGAGTTACAAGTCAGGTTTCACCTTTGATTTCCCCATACCCACAAGTTATGTATGTCAAGTCAGGTATTCAGTAGTCAAGAACTAATGCCAACACAGGATCGGGTAAAAGCAGGTTTGTCTAGATAGACAACAGGAACGGTCCATGAGGACTACATGTTATGTTTGTTGGCATTAGACACAAGATCAGGTAACAGGTAAAGCCATGGTACATCAGGTCCAGCCAGGTAATGTATAAAGGTGTCATGTCATGTCAAGAGTGTACGGTACCATATCATGTCAAGTAGGAAGTGTAACAGGTCATGTCAGGAAGCACAAGATGTCATGTGGGTGCTCATAATCAAACTAACATAAGCATGTGTATAAATAAACAAGCATGAGTACTATCAGAACAATAAACTGGAACATGTAATATGATATGCAAATAGATATAATTTCAAGAATATGGATGCACAATTATCGATTAGGGTTACATTTATTGTTCCAATATTAATTAGGATGCAATTTATTAAACATGGAGTGTTAATATCACATTATTATGTAGTAATGTGATCTATGGATGCAATTATATGTATCTTAAATGCGATGGATGCAAACGGGTATCCGAAAAGTTATAAAACTATAAAAATGGTAATGTGGGATGTACAACTAAGCAATATGTGATATAAATATTGATATAATAATATTAATATGGATAGCATATTCAAAGCGATTAATAACTATAAAAGTGGTATTGATTAACCATGCACAAGAAGGTTCCGTTCAGAAATTCAGCGTCATCCTAATTTGTAAAATAGCTTAAAAATAACAAACGTTCTCCAAAAGAGACGTGTCTTATACCAAAACAAAGATAATTCAATAAGGTTTTCAGTTTTATAAGTATAAGCATCTCAGGTTGTCCCTACAAAAAGTTATGAATATTCGAGCTTGAATGTTTGCTGCTGGAATTTCCCTGGACAGCAGTTTGGAGACATTTTCATTTGCATTTTACGTTATTTAAACAATTTATTTTGCCAGTAAATATTTCATAGAGTTACAGTATTCTGAGTTAGCTTCATAACGAACTAAAGAACGTATACTAATGATTTTTCTATGATTTATAATGAATTTTATAAGATAAGGTGTACAGTAAATTTCAGATTTGTCATATCCGATATTTCAACGACGTTTCATGTGTAAACTATAAGATTTTTAAATGTATAACATTATAAAATGAAGATTATAAACTAATTAAAGATAATAATAATAAATATTACGACGATATATATTTTAAATGATATGGTTGCAGTATAATGTAATCTAGTATGTCACAAGATAAGTTTACATGATCTAGATTTAATATGATATAAACGGATGCAAACGGAACATCGAAACGTTATAAAATTAAACATGGGGCACTAGATTTAAACTATAGGTAAGGTATTTATTTAAATAGGTATAAAATGAATTATATAGCATGTAGCAAGATTAACTTGCCTCGATAGGTCGCGAATCGGGAAAACGGAATGTTAACCGTCGGCTGGGAAAACTCGCGATGGGCGCACGGTTCACGGAATGAACCCAAACGATGAACAAAGGAACCACACGGGTCGGGGTATCTCGCTGGAACGTCGAGAAGCGTCACCGGCACGACGGAATTCCGGCAATAAAAGAACAGTTAAAAAAATGAGAAACGAGACATGATGTAAGAAGAGAAAGATTGATAAAGAGAAGTACGAGAGAATATATGAGAGAGAGAGAGAGAGAGAGCTGCAGGTGGGGGCCCACGGAATTAAAAGGAACGCGATTGGCTAAAGGGGAATCGTTAGTTAGGGATAAATATTATTAAAGATTCAAAACATTTTAAGGAACAGTAGGATATATATATAGGTTAATTTAAAGATTTAAAAGATAGGTAATGAACAGTAAGATATCAGGTTAGTTAGAAAAATATATGCGATGGTTTTAATAATATTAAAATTTGGGATTTTGGCGTCAAATAAAACATTTCCAAATCGCGCCCGGGTCGTGTCCAAAAATTTGAAATTGAAATAATAGGATTTTAAGCGGGATCCAAATTTTAAAATTAAGTGTTTTATGATTAAAAAGCATACCCCCAAAACGGACACATGTACACGCGCGTAGCCGTCCAAACTCGCCCGTTTCACTGAACGGGACGAGAACACAATGCACGGACGCTACCACGAGGCTAGGGGTGTCAAGTAGGCCAAGATGAATATTTTCAATTTTATTTTAGATGCCAAAATTTGTTATATGTAGAAATGACTTTGCCGGGTAAATTTTACATTAAGCAACAAATAAGCAAGTTAAATGAAATGAGTACCACATTATGCTCAAACAGTAACTGAAAATAGTAGCATTGGGCTCTGGTGTTACAGCCGAGGAAGACAGCCTCGGCAAAGGGGCTCGGGGACGAGCGAGAAGGCCGAGGAGACTTGGTCTGGCGGCAGCTCGGGGCGAGCTGAGGGGCCGATGAGGCCAATATGCGGGGAGCCCCAAGGAGGGCTAGCTTGCGCTGGGCGGACGGGTGCAGGGATGGCATGGCCTGTCTTTGTGGACCCTTTCTTCTGAGTTCTGGGATGTGCCGTCCGCCACGTGCTCTGGTCTTGAGGGTCGCCAATATTGAGCATTATCAGCAATGCTCTTATAAGTTAGGCAACAAAACCCGTGACCAAAAGATCAAAATTAATTGAGGATATACCATATCGTCGGTCGAGAAACTTGTAGACCGATGCAGTTGTTTGAAATATGGCTTTCCATGGTTTTTCAATATATCGATGGTTTAAAATAGCATCAATATAAAATGAAGCACTGGATGCAGCATTTGCTACCGCGGCTCCATGTTTTCTTGACCAAACAAATAGTCTTTGATATTGCTTAAGGTCTTTCACGGACATGTGTTTAATTCCATGTCATGTCGATAGAGTTCAACTTTACACCATCATGGTTGTCCCTTAACAGAGAGACTCTTTGATCGGTGTGTTTCACCCAATCAATCAGAGACTTTTTTTATCGGCATCAAGGTTTACCCTAATTGTACATGTACTGGATCTAAAGGGTTGGGGGTTTAGACCACTGGATGAGTCAAATTTGAATTTTTTCCCCCCTTAATTTTATTCTTCTCGATTACAAAACTTGAATAAATAAAAGCCAAGATGACATTGCGTCAGGTTTCGATTGATTAGAATGGAATCCCCACAATTAACTAAGCATTACACCACAGCATCCCACAAAGAAACAAGAGTACATCAAATGTTTATAAAAGTGAAGCAGTAAAAATAGTGTAGTTAACAGAGATTGAGCCCCTTCACTTTTTTAACTGGTGGCTGGTCAAATCATGTTACCTTGCTCTTCAGAATTGACCCAGTGGCCAGAACAATTGAAACTCACCAAATATAAAATTTGATGTGCATTTTCTAAATTCCAATTATAATTCAAGCTTAGTTGTCAGCTTGATAAATAATGGCAATTTTCATCTATATTGAAATACTTTTCTTTTTACTTGCTAGTTTTACGACCGGTTTCTAGTTTCGGATGAAACATCCGTCCCTTCTGAGAAATCCAATCAGGACTTTGCGAAGCATCATCATTATTAAATTTTATTAAAATTCATTTACGTGCACATCCGACTTTATATGAATCCGTATAACTCCGATACATGCTGATATCCCAGCGGAATAAACACTTAAATTCTACAAAAATAAAGAACTTTTTCAATAATGTTGATGAATAATCTCTCCAATACATCTATCTACATAAGAGCAAATAAATAATTCAAAACAATTTAATAGGAGAAAAAATTTATTAAAAAAAAAGTGAAAAGGCAAGAAGCACATGAGAAGTGGACTAATGCTTGTCTCTTAGTGTATACATATCTATAGGAGCACTGGGATTTTTGTCAGCTTAAATCTGACCTTGAGAACGCTCCAACTCTCAAAAAGTCCAAGTGTAGTTGTTGGATTACACAACTCATACACAAGTTTTGAGCATCAAGAAGAAAGGGGCCTCTTCTCTCTTCTCTCTTCTCTGTGTGTGATCAGAGGTCAAAACCCTACATGGCTCCAAAAATTCTTCATCTAATTTCTTTGAATTTGACAAACAAAACATTTATTATTATATCTCAAATGTCAAGACTCTTTTTAGTGGCCGACCACCCAATGACAATGCAAACAATGCATGCAAAATGTTGGTACTTGCAAAAATGATTTTCATTGATTGATTTAATTACTTGTTTGAATATCATCATATTAACATCTTGAATTCAAAATCTAATTACCATCCAGCTATAACATCGGCCAACTCGCCATGAAGAAATAAATTTGGGGCTTCTGAATAATGAATTTGCCTTGTTGGTAGAAGAAACAAAGCGTTCACTGTTGCATTGATCCACATTCCCCTGTCGAGCAATTCAATGAAGCTCAGCAACTGTAGCCATAATAAACTCACTAGCCAAAAAAGAGCGTTCCTTCATAAATACGGGCATTGAATAGTGAAGACAGAGAGAGGAAAAATTTGAAACATTAATGCATTGATTGATATTAGGACCACAGCTATAGAGCCATAATATAAATATTTAAGAACAGTGGAACTAACTTCCTTCAATCTCCATTATTCCTCAACTTTTTTTTAAAGAAAAAGGAGAAAAAGGAAAAGGCCATCCATCTCTGCTCTCTTTTTTTTCTTCTTTTGATTCTCTCTTCCTCATTGCAGAATTTGCTCACAAGAGCTCAGCTAGAGATGGAACCCAATTCTCTCTTGTTTTTCATTAGACATTAAAATGATGATGACTGAACTTAGGAGCAAAATTTTAGATAATGGAACAGTTGGGTCTTTTGAATGGAGGCAGCTCAGATGAAGGCCAAATCTCCCATGAATCTAAACCTGATGAGCTCTCATAGCTGAAGCATGAGTTAATCACATCACTTGGACTTTGAGGTTGTGGCTCAAAGCAGGACCAATATTTTCTCTTGTTGTTGTTTACATTAACACCACCAATTAATTCAACAATGAGCCTATGGCACTCTTCAACCCTTTCCTGCATCAAAGAGACAAATTGATGAGTTCACCATTCATTGCATAACAACAAATTTGATTAATTACAAACAAAACAACAGAACACAAACCTTGGAGACTTCAAGCAGGTGCAAAACATGGTGCATTTCATCAAAATGCAGCCCCATTGCATGCAGCATTGCAGCTGAAGCCCAAACAGAGGGAGGAAATTGAACCCATCTCCAATCTAAAGTGAAATTTACATACAAGTTAGAAATTTCTTCAAGTAGAGGAAAAAAGATTGCATTTTGAAGAGAACCCACCTGCTAAAACATTGAGCAGAAGAGCCTCACAGCTCCTCAAAAGCTCAGCTGCTTTGTTGCCATCAATCTCAAGCTTGGGTAAAATGCATTGAATGAAAGCAAGGCAAGTGACAGGATTCATTCTCCAGCCCAAAGTAGAAAGCACCAAGAGCTCCATTCTCCTTATAGTCTTGGACTCAAACACAAAACCAGAGGCTAAATCATCAGCTGAGACTTGAAGATCGAGGAGAAATGGGACAAGGGTCTCTTCAACCTTGGCAGCCAAGGAGAGGCAGGCCACAGCTGAGAGCTGTTTCATCCATGGCTTGTCCTGCTGCAGACAAAGTCCATTGGAGCACAGGAAGCAACGATCGAGGTAGTTTACTGCAAGGACCACAGTCAAGGCATTGAACCCAAATCGAGAGCTTGTGGCTTTGATCCATTGAACTGCTTCTTTTCTTGCTGAGTGAAGATATGGGTCGTTTTGGTTTGCAAAAAGATGGGATCTTTGCTCGTTTGTGATGAGAGAGGTGAGGAACTCAGCTGAGTCTGAGTCATTGAAGCAGCTGTTGTTGTTGATGGCGGTGTTGCCATTGGATAGTTCTTCTTCTTCTTCTTCTTCTTCTTCTTCTTCAATGAAGGGCTCTTCTTGGCAAAAGAGCGGGTCAAAGAGAGATGGGAGAGCCATTGATTGATTGTTATTGGGTTTTGGGTTTATGATTTGAAGGAGGTGAGGATGGAGGAGGATGAGAGAGAGCTTGTTGCTGCTCCTCTTCTTCTTCCTCCCCTCATTACTTTGGGACTTTGAATTTGTTTTTGAGGATTTTGTGTCAAATGCTTGGTGTTGATGTTGTTGTTGTGTCTTTTCTGCTTCTGTTGTGTCGTGGGGTGAGAGAGAGCGGTTTTAATTGGGTGGGATTCACCATGCCTTTGCTTCTTTTCACTGTCCTTTACTTTTAAGTTTTTTTTTTTTTTTTTTTTTTCAAATAATGTTTTTTTATTTTTACTGTTTTGGCGAAAATTGTACTCGTGATAGCCCCTTGGTTTTGTGAGAATGGGATAAAATGATTTGAGGCACAGAGGAAATTGCATTTTGGTCCAAAGTATGATAATAATATCTCAAAATTGTTTGTAGCATGTTGGTATCTTAGCATGGAGTATCGATGTTTAAATCTTGTCTACGACATTTACCTATATCAGTTGATGCTTAGATAAGAAGCATTCAATAACGACGGTGTAATTCTTCTTAATCATAGCACAGTTTTCAACCTACGACGCACAGAGTTTGAGTAATTAAACTCAGAGAACTTATACAAAGTATTATATGTTGTCCGATATTCATTAGGACAAAAAGGTTGGTACCCGTACTATATTCCGTTTACTTATGACTTCTCTGATTTTAGACAAGTATTTCGTTGATATATAAGGTCCAAATTTTGAGAAGTTATAGATATAAGAATAAAATACAGAACCGTATGTTGCAAGTATCAGAACTTTTCGAGGTGATCGAAAATGTAGATACTTATGCTTGGTATTCCGTTGTAAGTAATATATTTGAGAACTTGTTTCTCTCTCAGATTGCTCATCTGTGAGTACACTTATTGATAAGTAATGTTGCTTAGCCTTCTTCCATTTAGTTGATATGCACTGGAAACAGCTGCTTAATTTTTTAATCCGGTTCCAGTTAAATTAGTGTTTTTGTTTCTATATTGGATATTGAATGGATTCATATCTTAAAGATGTTAAGGTATATGGAGTTGTCCGGCTTATACTTAAAACCAAAATCCGGATAAACTCTAGGCACGTTTCAGTAATGGCAGTTTGTGGGTTTTTTCTGGGGTTTGACTAGGGTTAATATTCTATCATTTAGAAGATCAATAGTTATATTGTTCTTGACTCGCCGCCCGTTTTAGTAAAATGAATTCTTTTCAGAAAACATTGGTGAGAGTATGGTAGAACTGGATGTGATTCCAGAACCACAAAACGATTACTGAAAATTTAGTAAAACCTAAATATTTAATTGGATTCGACAATCCATTAGCCACATCATAGATTTAGTGGGTAATCTCAGCCACCCGAGAGATACTCCGGTCTCCTCAAAGACGGCGACAGAAAGATTTTTGATGACCCAAGCTTACCACTACTGCTGTCCTAAACTATGAGATCTGGCAGTTGGATGAGTATAACGTTGTTCTAAATTAGCTTTAGAAGTGCACATGTATATGACTCTGCCAGAGAGTTGTTGTAGCCAGTGGGAGCAGCGGAAATATGGTGGGCAAGTAGCTTATGTCTATTTATAAACTAAATCAAGTACAACGGAGATAAATTGTCTATTTTTGAACTGACGGTCATAGAGTTTGATTCCATCAGAATAATAGATGGACCTGACAAGAACGTAATAGGGGGTGATGTCCTGTGTCACGCCCCGCTTCCCAGTGTACGAACAAGAAGGCGTGACTGGTCCTCTACGTATTTACTCCAAAGTAAACACGCTAAGCATATCTAAGCAATATAATGAAAGTACACAAGAGAAATGACAGTAGATGTAACTGAACATCAACTTTTATTTATTAACATTTCTTTACAAGTACAACTGGAAATATAAATACATGAATAGAAAGTAATGCCTAAACAATGGCATAACTGAAAAGAAAATATGTTCAAGTAACTAGAGCTCTAGGTCGATGGCAAACTGCTCCAAGTCTTCGGTACTGGGCTCGATCTCCAGTGAGTCCGATCCACCTGATAACATTCCAAAGAAAGAAGAAAATGAATGTCGTCAGCGAACAATCGCTCGATAAGTCCCAAAGATAGGTATAACAGAATGATTATATGAATAATAATGTTTGATTATAATGTTAACGCAATTGTTTGTAGTTTGGTACAGAATATGCCAGTGTATACGAGAGGAGTCCCACTATTCCGGAGACTAAGGCATACGGAGCACAAGGAACCGTTAAGCCACGGTACAACAGCAATGGATATTCAGATTAGGTGTATTAAAATGACCGTCTCGTGCCACTTCTAACACATTCTATACCAGTCTATCCCTTAAAAACCCCGTAATGTCTTTTGTATTGATTTGTATTATTTGTGAAATAGATTGTTCGAGTTGCCGAAACCATGATATCATGTAAATGGAATTGGTATAAATGGATAGACATGTAATCAAGGTATATCCATGATTCGGTTCGGTCGAGTCAGATTGATATAGATTGAATTTTGGTATAGACGGATTCATGTTGAATTGCGGCTATACTTGAATTATATTAAAGTCAGATTGATTGCATATTTGACTGTGACTCGAACTGAGTCAGACTTTTAAACAAAATTGAAGTCCTGATTTAAGTTTTGATGTTATCGGTAACTGCTGCACATAGGCAGCAGGATTTGTGTCTTTTTCCAAGACAATTACCGTGTTGATAACACCGTTGTTAGATTGTATGCCTTAGATAGACAAGCACCCATATTCTCCGGCTTTCTGAGGCTCAAGAGAACCGGTCCCGCTTAAACCTATATTTACTAGGGTCTTTATTGTAATTTAGTATAACTTGAGGGGGTTTTATGTAAAAATGGTTTTGATATATTTTCAAAACACACCTCAAACATTTAATTATCGTCTTTAGGGTTTTCATAGATGTAGTTTTTATAAAAATAAAATTTTCTAGTAAGTAAAACCTAGTTTTCATTGTATATGGTATTTTAATGAATTATTGGAATTGTATTGAATTGAAATGGTAGTTTCATGAAATGAAATTGTGATTCTTTTACTTTAGAAAACATGAAATATTTATATAATATATTTAAAATAGATATTTTGATATTAGTTATATATATATATATATATATAATAAAAATAATTTTTATTTATTTTGTAGAAATCTCATTTTCTTAAAAATTGCATCAAAAATTCCATCGAGATCGAATGCTCCGTGAGGAGGTCTGCATCTCACTGTACTACGCCCAAGAATGTGCGATAACCCGCACCATCCCGATCGGGGTCCCCAAAATAGGTTGTAGAGGCACAATTGTAAGGAATTAAATAACACACTTTTTAAAGAAAACGGTTTTTTAATGTTTTAGGTATTTATTCGTAAACTCGTATTTTCCCACAAACTAATGTCCCAAAATTCATCGTGCTATGTCAAAAATGTGTGCTGTGATGTCATTACCTCGTGAGTTATCTAAAGGTAATACGGTTAAATTGAATAAACATATGTTGTATGTAACATGATGGTATTTTACTGTAAAAGTGAAATAGAAATTGCAATACAAATTATTTTGAGATGAAACTTTTTCTAATATATTTATTTATATTTGTTGATCATTATGAGGGAATATGGTATTTTATTATTTAAGAAAAATGGAGTTTTTAAAGAAAAACGAATCGGAAGTCGGAATAACTCCGCTTCCGACGAGTTTTAAAATAGATTATTTTATAATAGAGATGGAGGAGGGGAGTGGGGCCTTACTGATTTGAATCAAAGAGAAGAGGTAGGGAAAGACATTAGAATCGCCGGGAAGTCGTATCGTCGCCGGATTCTTCTTGAAACGTCGTCGGAACTTCGCCTCTTACTAACTCCACTTGTACAACTCGGGACCTGAAAATTTTAGAGAGTTTTTTAATGAAATTCTGAATGAGGAGGGGTGAAATGTGGTGTGGTATTTATAGGGAAAATTAAGGTTTAAGGTAATGAAGGATAGAATTAAAATATGCATTAAAATGAAATAAAAAGAGGAATTATCACTCTCTGAATGTTTTCAGAGTAAACAAACAATATGAGTTAGTGGGGTAGACGAAGGGGTGCCAGGGGAAAAATCTTGGAGTATCCCCTGCGGGCATGACCGGTGGTGCCGGCCCCTATAGCACATCTCGCCGGTCCAATACCGGTGAGGGGTGTGTGGGATTTGGCCACGTGTCCCTGTCGCTTTGTATACCTTAGTGCACATATTTATTTTCTGTGTAACTTTTCATTTTACGTGCAGAGCACGTGCAAACTTTTGAACTTCTAAAAGTTTAAAAGAAAAATTAACAAAAAATAATGTGGCTGGGGTGATTCGAACACAGGGGCCACATCATAGCAGTGCAAGATTTCACCAATGAGCTATAAGTTGTTTCTTGCTGTTCAAAAGCAAATCAAATAGTTATTGCATACACAGGATTGTAAATACTCTATTTGTACATTAATTTTTAAACAATTTTCTGTACACTGAAAACAGAGATGTTACATTCCACCCTCCTTACAAAAATTTCGACCTTGAAATTTACATTTATTTTAAGGACTAATTTACAAACAATTGAGGGTGTCTTGCACGCATGTCGTCCTCACGTTCCTATGTCGATTATCCTGGTGAGTCTTTTCTCCACATCACTCGAACCAAATTTACATCCTTGTTCCGAAGTGACTTCACCTTTCTATTCAGGATTTCAACAGGTTGTTGCTCACAGGATAAGTCTGGCTGTACAGTGAGTGTAGGGTTAGTATAGCACCTTATGAAGGTTTTGGCAAGCATCAATCATGCTAGTTTAAAATTTTTGGGGTGCTAAACAAACCCTAATCAAGATCTTAACTAGAGACTTAGAGTAAACAAGTATGTAAACAACTTTACATCTAGGAGTTAGGGATTACAACCTTTGTAGTCCGTTCCTTCACTTCAAAAGCTCCGTGTTGAGGTCCCTTCGCTGCGATCATCGAGTACCCGGACTCTAGAAAGGCTCCATGAAGAGAAAGATGCAAGCTTGCTTCCAATTTTCAACAATTAAGATGATCTACCTTGAAGAATCTCAAACCCAAGCCCATACTTCACTAATCAAGTATTAGCAAAGCAAACACCCTAATCTAAGTGGCTAGAATAGATGAGGATGATGAAGTAGGAATTTATCTCTCTTTTGTTTTCAATTTCTCACATTATTTCATCACAACACAAAAACCTAGAAAGCTTTTTCAAGAGGAAGAAGA
The DNA here is from genome assembly GCA_030015575.1 of Agapanthus africanus. Taxonomy (NCBI): domain Eukaryota; kingdom Viridiplantae; phylum Streptophyta; class Magnoliopsida; order Asparagales; family Amaryllidaceae; genus Agapanthus; species Agapanthus africanus. The sequence goes on from JASDDO010000004.1 coordinate 438,570,901, forward strand.
AAAAGAATTTCTTTTGTGATGAATAATGAATTAATTGTTATTGTTACAAATCAACCATGGGTCAATCATGAAGGCTTAACCATTGTAGAGAGTTAACTAGCGTAAAGGATTTGGGTTAGGTTAATAAATATCAACAAAAAATATCTAAGCAAAAAATAAAAGGAAGCTTCATGCAAAAGCTAACCCAAATGCTAACCCAAATCAAACCCTAACTTGTTTAAACTCTACAAATCATGTTGCATTTGTAACCCTAACTTGTTACAATATTATATATCACATATATAATATATTTTTGTAACAAAATAAAATAATACAATTAACATATATCACATATATATCAATGTATTATCCAAGTGAGAAAAAGAATCTTTAAGTGAGCTTATATTAGTTAATGTAACTTAATATATCACATATATAATTATACATTAAATTATAGAATCAACACTTGATCCGATAATCCGGCTATATCGCATATAGCCGACTAATATAATCTGTATCTATTCATCGAATCAACAGTTGATCCGATGACCCGGTTATATCACATATACCCGGCCGATATCATATATCGCGAGAATGAAATACGATATCTCATATCATAATATTCTCGGTCCCGCACATATCACATATGTACTTCTACTCCGTTTTGCCTGAGCTAGGAAAGCTCTGTGTAGGACTCTAAAGAATCGTCAATACGCCGGCAGTAGGTGATGATCATATCAAACACCCACAAGCTACAAGCGGTCAACTAAACGTAACAGCCACCCAGGTATTGAGCGATCAGAAGATCAACAAGCAAGCATGTACATTCTCCTGTGAATCCAACCAGTAACACTCCCGTACAGTCCGGTCTCTTCGTCTGATATGTCGCATATCCAGTCTAGGGGTGGTAAACGTCAGACCCCAGTAACCGATAAGTCGTGTCGATATGAAGTCCATAACAGTTCGAGAAACTACTGATAAAACTTACCAGTAAATCTCAGCAACCCTTGTTGGGGTAAAAATTTACACCCTGGGTGACCAAATCAAAATCAAAGTCAACCCCAAGCCAAGTGGGCCCAAGCCCAGATCCAGTGGGCCCATGCCCGGGTCGAGCCAGAACATGAAGCGGCCGGCCTTCCCCCATGCCGAGATAAAAATTTTGTAATAAATAATTTTGTTGCATTTCTTTTATTTTGTTTTATGGATAAATGTAAGAAAAATAGGCATAAAGCCAAATTTTTGTAAAGCCCATGGCTTATGTGCAAAAAGAAATGGCTCATGAGCCATGTGATAGGCAAAATGCCATTTTGTGAAGCCCAAGGGGCTATGTGTAAAGTGTATAGCCTATAAAGGCAAAAGATAATGAAAATATCTCATAACTTTTTTCTCTCTCCAAAAAAAAAAGGTTTCAGATCTGAGATCTTTCTCCTTCTTCAAGGTTCCAAAACCTTCTTCTTTCTCTTGAATTAAATCAAGAGTTCTACTCTCCTTTTTATAAAACAAATTAGTTTTTCACCACAAAACCCATCAAGGGGAACTCAGATCTTCCATTAGATCTAAAAAAGGAGTGATTTTTAAAAATCCCATATCTCTTGATCTTCAAGATCCAGCTAACAGAGGAGGAGGAAGAAGAACATCGTTCACTAAACCAAAAAAAACCAAAAACACACACTCAGGAGTCCAACTCCTCTCTGATTTCTCTTCTGAGAAATATTTTTAGGCTAAAAGCCTCTTTTTCTCGCCGGCGCTTAAGCTCAGAGCGCCCGCGTGCCGACACGTGGCGCGCTTGCGCTCGAGCGCAAGCGCTCGAGCGCAAGTCGCCTCGGTGCCGACACGTGGCGCGCTTGCGCTCCAGCGCAAGCGCTCGAGCGCAAGCCGTCCCTGTGCCGACACGTGGCGCACTCGCACTTAAGCACCCAGCGCTCAAGCGCAGAGCGCCCACGTGCCGACACGTGGCACTCTAGCGTCTAAGCGCACAGCACCTAGGCGCACAGCGCCCAAGGTGCTGCCCTATGCATCCTTTGGATGTATTTTTCCCCTTTATTTATATATACATGTATATATATACATATGTATACATATGTACACATACACATACTCCACGACACTGTCCCTGTTAGAAAAAAATTTCTAACGGGGCGCTGCCCCGCACCCCGTAAGGGGGCTGCTAGTCCCCTTGACCCCCAGCCCGCTATCCGGGTAGCGGGACCCCCGTAAAAACTCTGCGTGGCTCCCGATATATCCAAACCCCCCCTCCAAAACAAAACACACGTACACTGCACATTGAGTTCGCATGACCAGTTTAACCCGTTAATCGGAGGTTCCCTCGCCCCAAAGGCGGGGGCTAATTAACGGCAGCTTAGTCCGCGGCTGTCGGAGATTCGGATCCCCATAATCATTAAACCCGACCTACCCTAGGCAAGGAGAATCTGTAGTACGCCTGACAAGCGCACGCGTATTCCCATCTCAATGGGGTGACGAAAAACACCCTACAGATTCTGGCACGCCCGGTGGGACCTGTCTTTCCTCCCATATTTCGGGTTAAACATTCATGCGAACTCAATTAATATACATATCGATTGCCTATACTGAAATGATGTTTTTTTTCCGTGCAGCAATCAACTTTCGACGACAATGTCTCCCAAGATGAATTCAGCTTTCAACGCGACCCCGATCCCGTACGTGGTCAAGGTCAATGCTCGTGTGGTTCTCCCTGCAAGCCTCAGTCGACAGTGGGAGGAACCGCCCCGCCAGTTTGGCTCCGTCATCATCTACCCTGCCTGAAGCGCTCATTTGGCAGAAATCCCAGCAAAGCAGGCGGCCAAGCCGGTCCCAAGGGGAAAGAGGCCAAATGTTGTGATCGCCAAGGCACCACAAACAAAACTTAAAACGGTGTTTGAACGGCTCTCTGGCACTCCAGCTGGGGGCAAGACTTCCGGTACGAAGGGCAACATCAAATGTTGCGGACGAGCTCAGGCGATGACTCCAACAAGTGCACAATCGATCGTATCTCTAAAATCCTCCATCGCCCGGTCTACGGCGTCTTCCCAAAGAGCCGAAGTCTGCCAGGTGCTTAGAACAGAAAAGTTAAGGCAGAAGCGGCTCAGGTATCGAGCCAACAAGAGGGGCAGGACTTCGGCCAAATGGAATTTTGTGAAGTTCCAAGTGCAGGGTCGCCCCGCGACGACGGCTGAGTCGGACGTAAGAATCAGCAATTCCTTCGAGCCTCTGAAGTGGGTTCAGAAGAATGTCATGACCGCCAGAATCAAGAAGACGGCGGTCCGAACAGTGCCACAAAGAGACGTGTCCCGGCCCCAACAGAAAACGTATGACACTGTCTCTTCAAGAGTCTATCAAGCACTCTGTGCCGCACGAAAGCAGCGGGGTAAACCCAGAAAAGAAGCGCCAACACCATTCAAGAACCTGGTTAGGCCAGCCGCCTTCAATCGACCGCCCGCTACCGAAACAGGAGGGCCAAGACAGCGATCCGTGAAATCATCCGCCGATAATAAAAAGACGGCTGGATATGTCGTCCATACGGTCTATTTGGCGGGCGGGCGTCCCAGCGACAACCTTCGCAGCAAAAGCAAGGATGGGGCCACCACATCCCAAGCCCAATCTGGCTTGAATGTGGTTGTCGCTTCCCAAGAACAGTCGCCTCCGTTGGATGAAGAAAACCCTCTCGATGAGGATGATAGGCAGAAAGACCCCTCGGTCCATGCAGAGTCAAGCTCGGACAGCGAGGAAGAGCCAACTTTCCGCCCCAGGACTGCAGAGCAAGAGCTGCTTCAAGAGCTTCGAAAACAGCTCAGGAGCAAAGATAAAGAGATGGCCACGCTCTATTCGAAGATTGACGACTTAACGAACGTAGTGATGCAGCTTACGGCTCAAATTGCTCGAGCGCCTCCCAATCAGGCACAAGCCGCTACTAATCAGCCGGGTGATGACAATCCGAGGCAGCCAATGCCTGTTCCTTTGGGACCAAGACTGGTCGAGCCGCATGAAAGACGGCCACATTCCGCATCTGGGGACGCCTTGGCCCCAGATAGCACTATCCCGCTAACACAGGATCGGATAATGGATTTGGTCACCAGCAAGGTTAAAACATTGGTGGCCGAAGCTGAAGCTCAGAAAGAAATCGGTAGTAATGGGCGGCCATATCCCGCGCAGTACGATCTGATTGAGTTCCCAAGCGGCTACGTTATTCCTAAGTTCGGAAGATTTGATGGAACGGGGAATGCAAATCAGCACGTCGCCCACTTCAAAGCATCGTGCGGAAATACAGGGGGCAATGACGCGCTCCTTTTTCGTCAGTTTGTCAACAGCCTGACCGGTGTCGCCTTCGACTGGTATGCGAGTATACCGGACGGGTCCATCATTACCTTTGCCCAAATGGAGTCCCTGTTTCGGCAAAGGTTCATGAGTGTCAGTGATAAAATCTCCATTGCCGACCTTATGAGGACCAAGCCGGGGAAGAATGAAAGCAACACCGACTTTATCGCTTGATGGCGTAATCTCACAGTCAAGTGCGAACCGCCGCTGGAGCAGGACCAGTCCGTCAGCCTTCTTATTGGGAACCTCAGCAACTGGATGGTCCCATTCTTGTGTATGGCGGGCCTCAAGATATTTCAGGAGCTAACCAAGAAAGTCCAAATGCTGGAACGCTCAAAGCAAGAGTCCCCGCCGGATTCTCAGAGAGACAAAACTTGGAAAAGCAAGCGGGACGACAACCGTAGAAGCGGGAGTTCCAGCAGTATCAATGTCTTCAATGCGTCCGACAATGAAGAAAAGCGAAGGGCGGGCGAATCCAAAACCAACCGGTCTCGAAAGCCATTGCTGGGAGGAGATGGGCCTTCCCTAGAGGAGAAAAAGAACAAGGTTTACTCTTTCAGAAGGGACAAGGTCCGTAAGATATTTAAAGATGCCTTGAACAACGGCCTACAATTGCCAGAGTCGAAAAGACCCCAAGAAGCAAAAATGACCGACAATCCCCTGTATTGCCCGTACCACCGAGTGGTGAGACATGCGATCGAGGATTGCTATATCTTCAAAGACTGGGTCGAGAAGCAGTACAAGGCTGGAGAGATCGAGCTGTCCAAAAGTGTGTTGGTGAACAATCAAGTTGCAACCACCAACTTTTTACAGACAGAAACTGAAGCCTTCTGGGAGCAGACAGCCGAACCCGCTGCCCTGAGAAATGAAACGGACTCATCGCGGCCTCCGTGGAGTACGCACATATCTAATAAGACGAAGAAGATGATAAAGCTACTTCGGAAAGAATCCAGGACGGAATGGGAAGGGCAGAAGAAGCCTACCAGTCCAGCTGCCAATGCGGCTCCATCAGGCTCAAAATCCAAGAAGCTCAAGAAGAAGAAAAGTGCAGCTCGACGCGAAAAAGAGTCTGCAGGGAGATCGACCATTCAAAAATATATCGATTCCCTCGAAGAATATGAACAAAAGGAAAGAACATTGATTCTATTGAAGGAGTTCTTCCCTGTACAAGCGGCTGAAATTCTGGAGGAGTTAGAAGAAGACTCCAATGAAGAGATCCCAGTAGTGACCTGCTACGCCATCCATCTTGGCAGCGACTCCGAGGATGAGCTCTGTTTTCCCGAAGAGGACGAGGAGCTCACCACAAAGGCCAATCAAATCTAGCTCAGAAGTGGCAGGGCTCTACCGCAAAATCAGGGCAACACCCCAAAAGGGAAGGAAAAACAGGTCGCTAATGAAGAAGATGGCAGAGAACCGGCTGATGAAAACATAAGTCCTTCCTCAGTGGATTATAATGTCTTGGCGCATCTCCGAAAGCTTCCGTCTCTCCTGAGTATCTACGACGCCTTGGTCCTATCTAAGGAGCTTAGAGATGTTCTCATTCACGCTCTACAAAACCCCGAGCGGTATCAGGCTCACTTTGCGGAAATTAATATGAAAGAAGCCCAGCACGCTTTGAATGCCGCCGCAGTCACATTTAAGGATGAAGACTTGCTACTGGGAACGGCTGAGCATAATCGGCCACTTTACGTGACCGGGTACAGCGACGGAGATCGAATTAATCGCATATTGATTGATCCGGGGTCCTCAGTGAACATCATGAACTTGCGAACGCTGAAGAGTTTATCAATGGACGTCCGACACCTATCAAGGGAAAGTATTGTCATTCAAGGCTTCAACCAAAATTGCCAGCAAGTTCTGGGGTCCATAGCTCTGCCAATTAAATTCGGGGATCTGCAAACTGAAGCTAAGATATACGTGATCGATGCCGACACGTCTTATAAGATTCTCTTAGGGCGGCCGTGGCTCCACGATTACGGCATCATTCCGTCAACTCTCCATCAATGCATGAAGTATACTAAAAATGGCGAAGAAAGACGCATTGACGGAGACATCCAGCCGTTCGGTGTGCATGAAGTCCGATATGAAGATTCTCGGTACTTTATGAACCACCAAAATGCTAAGCCACAACTGACTGAGGATAGACCGGCCCCAAGACTCAAAAGCAAATCTGAGCCGGCTATCACTTTCAAAAGCAAAAATACCCAAGTGCGCCCGCGTTTCGGCAGTGACACTGATGAGTCCGACGCTGGAAGCCCGTCCTTCCGCAAAACTCGCCCTCATTTCGGTAGCGATACGGACGAATCTGTTACTGAAGGCCCATCTAGCAGCAAAGCCCGCCCTCATCTTGGCAGTGACACTGAAAAGTCAGAAGAAGAGGACCTGCCGTGCAACAGCTGTGCAGATTGGCCCCCCATGCAGCAAGAGAAACTACGAGAGACCTTCGAAGTCGCAGAAGGGTCCCTAGCCGTCACAAGGGCACCAGAGCAAATGTACAAAGAGCTTGATGCGTTGTCAGTCTCCACCGTAGACCAGCTGAAAACTTTCTACGTTCCCGGGAGGAAAAGTGGACAGAAGGGCATCCTGTTTTATGGGTCAAACCCCGTTGTGCATCCGGACGATTTGTCTGTCGCATGCCTTCCATACGAAAGAGGCATAAGGGCCGTCCTCAATCCCAGATACTATGCGCCCGAGATGCGGGAATACTTCAAAAAGTGTGGATGCCGGTTATATCAAACGGAGTCCGAAGCAAAGTTTTACGAAGGGCTATGGCATCCACCCCAGGTCCGAGCACTCATCGATGGACGAATTCCAGATAGACGGGGCATAGGCTACATTCAACCTGATTCCAAAGCGTGCTACATGATCCATGTTGGTGAAGCCAGCGAAAGATCAAATGATGATGACGAGATAGCCGAGCCAGAAGAAGCTCCTCAAGAGCTCGACGATGGCGGACAAGCAACCTTTGATGAGCTAACCGAGATTGACTTAGGAACGCCCGATAATCCAAGGCCGACCTATATCAGCTCACTCTTATCGGAGGAAATGAAAGAGCAGATAATTGCCCTGCTGCATGAGTTCGTCGACTGCTTCGCGTGGACGTACAAAGAAATGCCTGGCCTTTTCCCTGAAGTGGCCGTACATAAGTTGGCTATATCTCCTGATGCTAAGCCAGTCAAACAAGCTCCTCGAAGAATGAGAAGGGAACTAGAAGAAAAGGTCATCGAGGAAACTAAGAAGCTCATCGGTGCCGGCTTCATCAGGGAAGAGAAATATGCAGACTGGATCGCATGCATAGTCCCAGTGAAGAAGAAAAATGGGCAGATCCGAGTTTGTGTCGATTTCAGGGACCTCAACAAGGCATGTCCTAAAGACGACTTCCCGCTACCGGTCATGGAAATGATGGTCGATGACACCTCAAATTACGAGCTGTTCACCTTTATGGATGGCTCGTCTGGATATAATCAGATCAAGATGTTGCCTGAGGATGAGAAACACACAGCATTTCGAACCCCGATCGGAATATATTGCTACATGGTAATGCCGTTCGGACTGAAGAACGCAGGTGCTACATATCAAAGGGCAATGACTAATATCTTTGATGACCTAATCCATAAAGTCGTCGAATGCTATGTTGATGATCTGGTCGTCAAAACTAAAGCCAAGGCTGACCACATCCAAGATCTTAGGACCGTTCTCACCAGACTGAGGGAATACGATCTGAAGATGAATCCTCTGAAATGCGCTTTTGGAGTGTCATCAGGAAAATTCCTGGGTTTTATAGTCCGGCATCGAGAGATCGAAGTTGACCCATCAAAGATAAATGCCATCATGGAGATGCCCCCTCCGAAAAGTCTGACGCAGCTAAGATCTTTTCAAGGCAAGCTCACTTATATAAGGAGGTTTATCTCAAATTTATCGGGGAAATGTAGGCCCTTCTCAAAGCTCATGAAGAAAGGAGCTCCTTTTATCTGGGATGCCGAATGTCAAGCAGCATTCGAAAGCATCAAACAATACTTGTTGCACCCTCCAGTGCTGGCCGCTCCCATTCCAAATAAACCGCTGATTCTCTACACTGCCGCGCTAGATGAGTCACTCGGTGCGCTCCTTGCCCAGAATAATGAGGAGGGAAAAGAAAATGCTCTCTACTACCTCAGTCGAACTCTAGTCGGGACGGAACACAACTATTCCCCAATCGAGAAGCAATGCCTGGCTCTGATATTTGCTGTGAAGAAGCTGAGACACTATCTGCTTGCTCATCGGGTTATGCTGATCTCCAAGGTCGACCCGCTCAAACACTTGATTACCAGAGCGAGCCTAGCCGGCAGAATGGCAAGATGGGCTGTTATGCTACTCGAGTTTGACATAGTTTATACTCCTCAGAAAGCAGTAAAAGGGCAAGCTCTTGCAGACTTTCTCGCTGCTCATCCCACACCAGAAGGATCGCCGCTAAATTGTGAGTTACCCGACGAACGAGTGCTGCACATAGAGGAAGACGAGCCATATTGGGAGCTCTACTTTGATGGGGCTTCATCAATAAGGAGCTCCGGCAGATCAAGCGTCCCGGAGATAAAAGCAGGGATAGGATTGGTGTTCATCACACCATCAATGGGAACCCTACGGCGTTCTTTCGCTCTCACCGAGCCTCGAACGAACAACGAAGCTGAGTATGAAGCCCTGATAGCTGGTTTGGAACTCGCCATAGAAATGGAAATCCTTCGGCTACGGGTTTACGGTGACTCCCAGCTTGTTGTCAACCAAGTAAGCGGCGACTATAAGATATACAAACCCGAGTTAGCTCGGTACAGAGGCCGAGCGGTGGAACTCATGAAACGGTTCACTCACATTGAACTAATGAGAATCCCCAGAGCGTTGAACGGAAAAGCCGACATACTCGCTCGCCTAGCCAAGGAGCTGGCTGATCCTGACATGGACGAAATTCTGATCACAGTTAGGAGCCGGCAAATTCTACACCCATTCTCTCTATGGGAAGAGGAAAGCGCGGAACAGAAGAGCAGTCCTGCCGAAGAAGCTTCGATCGTCCAAGACGAGCCCGATTGGAGAGAACCCTTCATAGAGTACCTCCGATACGACAAGCTGCCCGAAGAAAAATCTGCGAGGATTCAGCTGAAGAAGAGAGCTCTCCGATACGTGTTTGTAAATGACACGCTATACCGCAGGTCATATGACCAACTCTGGCTCAGGTGCCTGTCATCGGCCGAAGCCCAAAAAGTCATGAAAGAAGTTCACTCAGGCGTTTGCGGTGCTCACCAATCTGGCCCTAAGATGCGACTGCAAATTAAACGGCTTGGGTATTTATGGCCCACCATGTACGGGATTGCGGAGAGCATGCAAAGAAATGTTATATCTACCAAATTCACGGTGATTTTATTCACAAGCATCCCAATCCATTGCATCCTACGGTGGCGTCGTGGCCCTTCGAAGTCTGGGGCACCGACATCGTTGGCCCAATTGATCCTCCATCATCCAAAGGCCATCGGTTCATACTGGCCGAGACAGACTACTTCTCCAGATGGGCTGAAGCTGTCCCGCTGAAAGAAGTCAAGACAAAAGATATTCTGACATTCTTCCAGCATAATATTCTATATCGCTTCGGTACAACAAGGAGAATCATTTCTGACAACGGGCCTTCTTTCAAGAGCTTCAATGTCTCAAGGTTCGCTACTCAGCACAAGATAGACTGGAGGTATTCCTCCATCTATAATCCAAGAGCCAATGGGCTAGCCGAAGCCTTCAATAAGACTCTATGCAAGCTCCTGAGGAAAAATACTTCAGCTAACAAGAGAGACTGGAATCTCAAGCTTCACGAGGCATTGTGGGCATATCGTACCACACACCGTACTCCAACACAGTCCACTCCATACTCATTGCTCTTCGGAGTGGAGGCGATCCTCCCCCTCGAAGTCGAAATTCCAAGCTTAAGAATGGCCGTTCAGCACGAGTTGACGGAGGAGGAAAACGTGCTCCTTCGACTTGAAGAGCTCGATGCCCTCGAAGAAAAGAGGCTCGCGGTACAGCAAAATCTGGAGCTATACCGAGCCCAAATGTCACGGGCCTATGACAAGATAACCCGTCTCCGCGCTTTCAAGAAAGGTGAATTGGTGTTGGTCCTCAAAAGACCAATTATCCCCAATCGACATGCCAAGGGAAAATTCGAGCCAAACTGTGAAGGACCATATGTCATCGAGAAAGTGTTCGACGGAGGATCCTACCAACTAATAAGTGCCGAGGGAGAAAGGCCCATGCCACCCATCAATGGCCGATATCTCAAGAAATACTACACATGAATGCTCCAAGTCGCAGGCGAATTGAGCACATCAGCCCTACGGTCTGGATCAGACATCCTGCAAAACCGTATACAATCTACGGGCGTAAATGACCCCTATTTCTCCCAAATCTTGCCGGTGAGACTACTTTTAAAGTCCCACCAGCGGCAAAAAAAAAAAAGAAAAAGAAAGAAAAAGAAAAAAAAAGAAGAAGAAGAAATAAACGGTATGTCCACAAGCAAAACGGGCACGGATGAAAACCCGGAAGGGCTCCGTGAGTAAAAACAGCAGGACTACCGGCGAGTCTGTGAAAACCCGAAAGGGCGCAAACTCGTGAAAAGAGATGAAATACACTCGCAAAGTCCTCTCGACCTTGTGAGGAGAAAACCCCTGCGTGAGATCCTTACGACTCACAATGGAGTAACACACTTAGGAATCCTCACGATTCCTAAGGAGAAAATACACCTGCGGGATCCTTACGACTCGTAGGGAGAAAATGCTTTATGGGACCCTCACGGCCCATAAAATTGAAAAGCCTTAGGTGATAGGACCCAAACCTGTCTCCTAAGCCATCGTTCCCCAACGGGCAACGGCAAATGATGAGTCGGTCCTGGCATTTCGCTTCAGTGTTAGCGGTGCTGATGCCGACCAAAAACCTAAATCCCAAGTCCTCCCAAGGCAAATGATGAGTTGCTCCTGGCATTATTCCAGTGCAGCAATGCTGATGCCAAACAAGATCCAAATTCCAAGTCCCCAACCCCAAAGTGGCGAATGATGAGTCGCTCCTGGCATTGTTCCAGTGTAGCGATGCAGACGCCAACCAAATTCCAAATCCCATACCCCAACGGCGAATGATGAGTCGCTCCTGGTACCACATTCCAGTCCAGCGATGCAGACGCCAACAAAGCCCTGAAATTTTTCCGGCCCTACGGTCTGGATCATACATCCTGTAAAACCGTATACAATCCACGGGCGTAAAACAATCCCAACCTCTCCCAAGTACTACCGGTGAGACCACATTCAAAGTCCCAAAAAAAAAAATCCTCCCGGGGCAAATGATGAGTTGCTTCTGGCATTATTCCATTGCAGCAATGCAGATGCCAAACAAAAACCAAAATCCCAAAATTCTCTCAATGACAGATGATGATTCGCTCCTGATACCATATTCCAGTATAGCGATGCTGATGTCAACCCAAATCAAAATCAACAAGTCAACTTCCACTCCGACATCGCAGAAAGCGGAGCAAGTCAGAATCCAATCTCGACACCGCAAGAAGCGGAGCAAGTCAAGTCTACCCCTGACGCTGCAAGAAGCAGAGCAAGTCAAATCAAGAACCGACCGTCCAAGTCGCAAAAAGGGCAGCATCGACCGTCCAAGTCGCAAAAAGGGCAGAACCGACCGTCCAAGTCGCTAAAATGGCAGCACCGACCGTCCACGTCGCTAAAAGGGCAGAACCGACCGTCCAAGTCGCTAAAATGGCAGCACCGACCGTCCACGTCGCTAAAATGGCAGAACCGACCGTCCAAGTCGCAAAAAGGGCAGAACCGACCGTCCAAGTCACTAAAATGGCGGCACCGACCGTCCAAGTCGCAAAAAGGGCAGAACCGACCGTCCAAGTCGCTAAAATGGCAGCACCGACCGTCCACGTCGCTAAAATGGCAGAACCGACCGTCCACGTCGCAAAACGGGCAGCACCGACCGTCCAAGTCGCAAAAAGGGCAGAACCGACCGTCCAAGTCGCTAAAATGGCAGCACCGACCGTCCACGTCGCTAAAAGGGCAGAACCGACCGTCCACGTCGCTAAAATGGCAGAACCGACCGTCCACGTCGCTAAAAGGGTAGCACCGACCGTCCACGTCGCAAAAAGGGCAGAACCGACCGTCCACGTCGCTAAAATGGTAGAACCGACCGTCCAAGTCGCTAAAATGGCAGCACTGACCGTCCAAGTCGCTAAAATGGCAGCACCGACCGTCCAAGTCACAAAAAGGGCAGCACCGACCGTCCAAGTCGCAAAAAGGGCAGCGCAGGATTCCTACAAAGCGGGAACCAGATCACTCCGGGCCAGGGAAAACGTCTATCACGGACACTCCGTCTCGGAGACATGTCAAGCAACGACCGTCCATGTCGTAAAAAGGGCAGTGCCAGCTTCCCAAAAAGCGGAAACCAAATCAAGTCGCTTCCACGTGAAAGAAGATCCATCAATTTCATGCACACGACCCACATATGTGGTGTGCATTTATTGATGAGGGGCAATTTGTTGGGGTAAAAATTTACACCCCGGGTGACCAAATCAAAATCAAAGTCAACCCCAAGCCAAGTGGGCCCAAGCCCAGATCCAGTGGGCCCATGCCCGGGTCGAGCCAGAACATGAAGCGGCCGACCTCCCCCCATGCCGAGATAAAAATTTTGTAATAAATAATTTTGTTGCATTTCTTTTATTTTGTTTTATGGATAAATGTAAGAAAAATAGGCATAAAGCCAAATTTTTGTAAAGCCCATGGTTTATGTGCAAAAAGAAATAGCTCATGAGCCATGGGATAGGCAAAATGCCATTTTGTGAAGCCCAAGGGGCTATGTGTAAAGTGTATAGCCTATAAAGGCAAAAGATAATGAAAATATCTCATAACTTTTTTCTCTTTCCAAAAAAAAAGGTTTCAGATCTGAGATATTTCTCCTTCTTCAAGGTTCCAAAATCTTCTTCTTTCTCTTGAATTAAATTAAGAATTCTACTCTCCTTTTTATAAAACAAATTAGTTTTTCACCACAAAACCCATCAAGGGGAACTCAGATCTTCCATTAGATCTCAAAAAGGAGTGATTTTTAAAAATCCCATATCTCTTGATCTTCAAGATCCAGCTAACAGAGGAGGAGGAAGAAGAACATCGTTCACTAAACCAAAAAAAACCAAAAACACACACTCATGAGTCCAACTCCTCTCTGATTTCTCTTCTGAGAAATTTTTTTAGGCTAAAAGCCTCTTTTTCTCGCCGGCGCTCAAGCGCAGAGCGTCCACGTGCCGACACGTGGCGCGCTTGCGCTCCAGCGCAAGCGCTCGAGCGCAAGTCGCCCCGGTGCCGACACGTGGCGCGCTTGCGCTCCAGCTCAAGTCGCCCCCGTGCCGACACGTGGAGCGCTTGCGCCCCAGCGCAAGCGCTCGAGCGCAAGCCGCCCCCGTGCCGACACGTGGCGCGCTTGCGCTCAAGCGCAAGTGCTCGAGCGCAAGCCGCCCCCATGCCGACACGTGGCGCACTCGCGCTCAAGCGCCCAGCGCTCAAGCGCAGAGCGCCCACGTGCCGACACGTGGCACTCTAGCGTCTGAGCGCACAGCACCTAGGCGCACAGCGCCTAAGGTGCTGCCCTATGCATCCTTTGGATGTATTTTTCCCCTTTATTTATATATACATGTATATATATACATATGTATACATATGTACACATACACATACTCCACGACACTGTCCCTGTTAGAAAAAATTTTCTAACGGGGCGCTGCCCCGCACCCCGCAAGGGGGCTGCTAGTCCCCTTGACCCCCAGCCCGCTATCCGGGTAGCGGGACCCCCGTAAAAACTCTGCGTGGCTCCCGATATATCCAAACCCCCCCTCCAAAACAAAACACACGTACACTGCACATTGAGTTCGCATGACCAGTTTAACCCGTTAATCGGAGGTTCCCTCGCCCCAAAGGCGGGGGGTAATTAACGGCAGCTTAGTCCGCGGCTGTCGGAGATTCGGATCCCCATAATCCTTAAACCCTGGCCTACCCTAGGCAAGGGGAATCTGTAGTACGCCTGACAAGCGCACGCGTATTCCCATCTCAATGGGGTGACGAAAAACACCCTGCAACCCTGGCTAGGGATTTCCAGTTATAGCCAATCGAACACAGCGCAACATCAACTCCCTATACCGGGAGAGACGAAACCCCTCCTATCGCTCATTGCCTCTATGTGATTCGGGACTTTACCCAAAAGCCGCCGTTTTGCACGCCCTCTTGGACGTGGTATGATGGAAATCAAAGCACAGTGGGAATCACACAAGACTCTATGACGATCTCGGGTCTACAGACAAACCTGTACCAGTGTCCCCAGAGAACTGCCATCTGACGTGAGGTATAATACCATCTGGGAGTTCTCGGCGAGTCCGTCCAGTATACCCAGTCTCCACTGAGCACCCGTATACCTTCTCTGATGTCAAACACCAATGGATATGGGATCATCCATCACCCATCATATGGGTCAAGAAGCGCATACGCTAGTCTACTCTGGAGTATCGATGCCCTGTCTCAGTACTCCCACGACTAGGAACATTTGAAGGATGTACTTAGCGACTACACTGTCCCCACTAGTATGATCTGCATCATAGTCCTGGTAGTCAAGTACTCATCCTAAGGGTTTTATCAACAAGTAATATAGAGACAATCAGAGTACATGTTAAGATAAAGAGTTACCAGATAGGATCTATCATGTCGACCAAGAAAGTCCTCCCGATATATGCCCAAGCATCTACTACAATATACATCTGTATGTACAGTAATAGCCTCTAGGGCATACATATCACTAACAGTGAGCTCGGAGTGATCAAGAATATGGCTGGTGTCACTCACATACCTTCTAAGTTGGTGTAACACCCGAGCCCAATTCTACTATTTTCAGTTACTGTTTGAGCATAATGTGGTACTCATTTCATTTAACTTGCTTGTTTGTTGCTTACGGTAAAATTTACCCGGCAAAGTCATTTCTACATATAACAAATTTTGGCATCTAAAATAAAATTGAAAATATTCATCTTGGCCTACTTGACACCCCTAACCTCGTGGTAGCGTCCGTGCATTGTGTTCTCGTCCCGCTCAGTGAAACGGGCGAGTTTGGACGGCTACGCGCGCGTACATGTGTCCGTTTTGGGGGTATGCTTTTTAATCATAAAACACTTAATTTTAAATTTTGGATCCCGCTTAAAATCCTATTATTTCAATTTCAAATTTTTGGACTCGACCCGGACGCAATTTGGAAATGTTTTATTTGACGCCAAAATCCCAAATTTTAATATTATTAAAACCACCGCATATATTTTTCTAACTAACCTGATATCTTACTGTTCATTACCTATCTTTTAAATCTTTAAATTAACCTATATATATATCCTACTGTTCCTTAAAATGTTTTGAATCTTTAATTAATATTTATCCCTAACTAACGATTCCCCTTTAGCCAATCGCGTTCCTTTTAATTCCGTGGGCCCCCACCTGCAGCTCTCTCTCTCCCTCTCTCCACTTTTTCTCTCTCTCTCTCATATATTCTCTCGTACTTCTCTTTATCATTCTTTCTCTTCTTGCTTCATGTCTCGTTTCTCATTTTTTTTAACTGTTCTTTTGTTGCCGGAATTCCGTCGTGCCGGTGACGCTTCTCGACGTTCCAGCGAGGTATCCCGACCCGTGTGGTTCCTTTGTTCGTCGTTTGGGTTCATTCCGTGAATCGTGTGCCCGTCGCGAGTTTTCCCCGCCGACGGTTAACGTTCCGTTTTCCCGATTCACGACCCATCGAGGCAAGTTAATCTTGCTACATGCTATATAATTCATTTTATATATATTTAAATAAATACCTTACCTATAGTTTAAATCTAGTGCTCCATGTTTAATTTTATAACGTTTCGATGTTCCGTTTGCATCCGTCTATATCATATTAAATCCAGATCATGAAAACTTATCTTGTGACATACTAGATTACGTTATACTGCATCCATATCAATTAAAATATACATCGTCATAATATTTCTTATTATTATCTTTAATTAGTTTATAATCTGCATTTTATGATATTATATATTTAAAATATTATAGTTTACACATGAAACGTCGTTGAAAAATCGGATATGACAAATCTGAAATTTACTGTACACCTTATCTTATAAAATTCATTATAAATCATGAAAAAATCATTAGTATACGTTCTTTAGTTCGTTACGAAGCTAACTCAGAATACTATAACTCTATGAAATATTTACTTGCAAAATAAATTGTTTAAATAACGTAAAATACAAATGAAAATGTCTCCAAACTGCTGTCCAGGGAAATTCCAGCAGCAAATTTTCAACTTCGAATGTTCATAACTTTTTGTAGGGACAACCTGAGATGCTTATACTTATAAAACTGAAAACCTTATTGAATTATCTTTGTTTTGGTATATGACACGTCCCTTTTGGAGAACGTTTGTTATTTTTAAGTTATTTTACAAATCAGGGTGACGCTGAATTTCTGAACGGAACTTTCTTGTGCATGGTTAATCAATACCACTTTTATAGTTATTAATCGCTTGAATATGCTATCCATACTAATATTATGATATCAATATTTATATCACATATTGCTTAGTTGTATATCCCACATTACCATTTTATAGTTTTATAACTTTTCGGATACCCGTTTGCATCCATCGCATTTAAGATACATATAATTGCATCCATAGATCACATTACTACATAATACTGTGATATTAACACTCCATGTTTAATAAATTGCATCCTAATTAATATTGGAACTATAAATGTAACCCTAATCGATAACTGTGCATCCATATCCTTGAAATTATATCTATTTGCATATCATATCACATTATTCCATTTTGTTGTTATATTAGTACCCCATACTTGTTTTGTGTACCCATACTGATTATAGTTTGATTATGAGCACCCACGTGATACTTGTGCACCCTGACATGACTTGCTACACATATTACCTGACCCGACATGGTACCGTACACTACTTGACTCGACCTGATGTACCACGGCTTGACCCGTTACTTGATTTCGTGTCTAATGCCAACAAACCTGACATGTAGTCCTCACGGACCGTTCCTGTTGTCTATCCAGACAAACCTGCTCTTACCTGATCCTGTGTTGGCATTAGTTCTTGATTACTGAATACCTGACTTGAACACATAACCTTGGGGGTATGGGGAAATCAAAAGTGTAAACTAAAGTGTAACTTAAAAGGGTATTACTTGATCCGTGGTCCCGGGGGGTAACGGGACAGAGCCATTCGTGACTCTTACATCTTGATCCGTGGTCCCGGGGGGTAACGGGACAGAACCACTCTTGGTTCATATATTCCTGATCCGTGGTCCCGGGGGGTAACGGGACATATCCTTTGAGTTACATGGAGGATTACATTAATTGATTTCAAACAAACTTTAGAGTAGACAACCCAGTAGCACAGTTTAGATTGATCACTGCACGTCACATATACTGATACACTTCACTGTTATACATCCCTGTTGACTTGTTACTATTTATGATTCATGCCTGCATATCTCGTGTATCCTGTTCATTTATTATTGCTTGATGTTATGACGCGCTGACGTCTGGGTTTTGCATGGCCCAGATCCTCTACCTTTGTTGCAGACTGATCAGGAGTTTTGTCGTTGTTAGATCGAGCGGTAGGGATCATGTCGGTATCCAGTCTTACTTTCCAGGTGTTTATTTGATCTTTTGCTTCCGCATACTATAGCATTTCTTGACTCTTTTACTCTGGATTATGGACATGTACTAGATAGTTAGTTTACTTTCCTGTTCTTGATATCTCTACAGCCGTAACGTGACTGTGGAAGGATTTTTCCTAACCACAGGTAGCATAGTTGGCTATGTCACGTGCCTATTTTAGCGTACTCTGGGAAGCGGGGCGTGACATGGTTCTTTTGGTATCAGAGACATAGGATAGTCGGGTTGATTCTTTTGTAGTTGGGTATTGTACCCAATATACGAATCAGAATACCCGTGTTTAGGAAACATGTCCTGCCACCTTGACCGTTTTACCATTCTTGAATCACATTCTTCCTGATTATATCTTTTATGATGTGCAAACTTCCTTTGCATATCGATTTGAAAACCCGATTCCTTGTTATCTCTAGGACTTAGGCAACTTGGATGGAGTTATGTAATTGTGGCTATGATACCGCGGCATAGTTACAATGCGGTACTCTATTTAAGTATCTTGGAGTTCTAGCCTTGATCTATATTCAAAATCTATCATCATGCTAATGTTGGGTATTTTGAGTTCAGGATTATGGCCGGTAAGAAATTGAAGACATACCAGAGGCGTGTGGACGAAGCCGCCATGCTTGGAGTGATAAGAGGAATGCTGGAGAATCAAAGAAACAGACCGAGCTGATCCAGTAGCAAGCCGACTCGTTTCGGGAAGGTTTGCAGATCGTTCAGCAGTCTGTGAACAATGTTGGAGCTAGACCAGTTGACAGAGTAGGGACCGTAGCAGATTTCAGGCGGTTGGGTCCGTCCACATTTACTGGTTTAAAGGAGCCGTTGCCAGTGGAGCAGTGGCTAGCTGACACAGAGAACTTGCTTTTTGCGGCACAGATTCCAGATGACAAAAAAGTTATTGTGGTACGCATTCAGCTAGTGGACTACGCCCGAGAATGGTGGCTTGTTGAGGAGACCCGCTTGCCCAAGCCGATCAAGTGGGCGGATTTTTCTAAGAGTTTCCTGGAGAAGTTCTTCCCGCGGACTGCACGGGAGGAAATGGAAGAGAAGTTCATCGGACTAAAGCAGAAGGGAGGACCCGTAGATGTGCATGTAGCAGAATGGACGAGACTCAGTAGTTTCGCTGGACCTTTAGTTGCCAACGATGCAGACAGGGCACGGAGGTTCATCCGCAGACTGGACATGGACATCCAGAGGCAGATTGTCTTCCTGGGTTTGACCACTTTCTCACAAATACTTGCAGCAGCCAAGAGCAGCAGAGTTTATCTGGGATGAAAGGGAGTTTGCAGCAGACAGCAGTTGCGTTAAGGAAGCAGTTCGGTCGGGCCGGTCGAGTTTAGGGCTAGGCCGATAAACAATATTCTTGCATCAATGGAAGTGATGAAAGTAAAGAGCCGGCTGTTGTTCGTGATTCTATGGACGTGTTTGAAGATATATCGGGTTTACCGCCAAGGAGAGACGTGGAGTTCGCAATTGATCTTATTTCTGGTGCAGCGCCAGTATCTAAAGCGTATTATCCAATGGCGCCAGTAGAGTTGGAAGAAGTAAAGAAACAGGTTGCTGAATTGCTTGAAAAGGGTTGGATTCGAAGCAGTAACTCGTCTTGGGGAGCTCCAGTTCTTCTAGTAAAGAAGAAGGATGGCACAAGAAGGATGTGCATCGACTATCGAGAATTAAACCGGGTGGCTATCAAGAACAAGTACCCGATCCCTCGCATTGGAGAACTTTTTGAGCAGCTTAGTGGCGCGAGGGTATTCTCGAAGTTGGATTTACGATCCGGATATCATCAGGTCCGAGTGAAAACAGAAGATATTTGCAAGACGGCGTTCCGAACTCGGTATGGACATTACGAGTACTTAGTGATGCCCTACGGAGTAACGAATGCCCCGGCAGTATTCATGGACTTGATGAACCGAATCTTTTCACCGTTTTTGGACCAGTTTATCGTGGTCTTCATTGACGATATTCTGGTTTACTCGGAGAGTTTTGAGGAGCATGCTGAGCATTTAAAGATCACACTGCAGACGTTGAGACAGGAGAAATTGTATGCGAAGATGAGTAAGTGGGAGTTTTGGCTGGAGGAAGTGAAGTTTCTGGGGCATGTTGTGTCTGGCGATGGCAATGCCGTCGATCCAGAAAAGATTGCAGCAGTTCGAGATTGGCCTATTCCAAAGAATGTTGCTGAGATAAGAAGTTTCCTTGGATTAGCCGGATACTACAGGAGATTTGTGGAGAACTTTGCTCGTCTGGCAGAGCCGTTGACCAAGCTTACGCACAAGGAGGTACCTTTTATATGGGCGGATAAGTGTGCGTTAGCTTTCGAGACGTTGAAGCAGAAGTAGATAACCGCCCCTATTCTGACCGTGCCAGACAATTCCGGAGGATTGGTGATTCACAGCGACGCATCTGGGAAAGGATTGGGATGTGTTTTGATGCAGCATGGGAAGGTTGTAGCATACGCATCGAGACAGTTGAAGACCCATGAGAAGAATTATCCAACTCATGACTTGGAGCTTGCGGCTGTGATTTTCGCTTGAAGATTTGGAGACACTACCTTTTGGGCGAAAGAGTCGAAGTTTTTACAGATCATAAGAGCTTGAAGTATGTGTTCACACAGAAGGAGCTTAACATGAGGCAGCATAGATGGTTGGAGCTGATGGCTGACTACGTTCTTGATCTTAAGTACCATCCGGAGAAGGTTAATGTTGTGCCGGATGCGCTTAGTCGGTTACCAGTAATTCAGGTGTTAACTACGCAGAAGGAGATCGTCGCAGATTTTCGAAGATTTGACTTGGAGGTTGTGCTACCGCGTTCTACGGGACAGTTGTTGCAGCTGCAAGTACATTCGTCTTTGATCGAGAATATTAAAGCAGCTCAATCGCAGGATCCTAGACTGCAAAAGTTTCGAGAGCAGGTTGAAGCCGGGCTACGAACAGATTTATTGATCCACGAAGATAGTTCGTTGAGGTATGGTAGCCGTTTGTGTGTGCCAAAGGGTAATGTTCGTGAAGAGCTTATGAAGGAGGCACACAGTTCAGCTTATTCTGTACATCCAGGAGGCACAAAGATGTACCGAGATATTCGACAGCATTTCTGGTGGGAGGGCATGAAGCGGGAGATTGCTCGCTTTGTGGCGAAGTGCTTGGTGTGTCAGCAAGTTAAGGCTGAACATCAAAGGGTTGCTGGTTTATTGCAACCACTTCCAATTCCTCAGTGGAAGTGGGAACATATAACCATGGATTTCGTGACGGCTTTACCGCGGAGTCCAAAAGGCAACAATGCAGTATGGGTAATTGTTGACAGATTGATCAAGGCATCTCACTTTATTCCTTTTCGGGTTGGTCAATCAACAGAGACTTTGGCAGAGCGGTACATGCAGGAGATTGTAAGATTGCATGGAGTACCGGTGAGCATCGTGTCCGATCGGGACACTCGGTTCTTATCACACTTCTGGAGGAGTTTACAGGAAAGTTTGGGGACTCGATTGAAGTTTAGCACAGCTTATCATCCTCAAACTGATGGTCAGTCGGAGAGAACGATCCAAACTCTTGAGGATATGTTGAGAGCATGCATGTTGGACTTCAAGGGGTCTTGGGAGGATCATCTACTTTTGGTGGAGTTGTCTTACAACAACAGTTTTCAGGCAACTATTCAGATGGCTCCGTTTGAAGCTTTGTATGGTCGTAAATGCCGTTCACCTGTTTCTTGGGATGATGTCGGTGAACGAAGATTGTTGGGACCAGATTTGGTTATGCAGACAGTCGAAAAGGTTAACACTATCAGGAATCATATGAAGGCGGCATAAGACAAACAGAAGAGTTGGGCTAACACGTCAAGAAGACCTCTAGAGTTCGCCATAGGTGATTTGGTGTTCTTGAAGATATCACCGACTAGAGGGGTGATTCGTTTTGGAAGTCGAGGAAAGTTTAGTCCTCGATTCGTTGGACCCTTTGAGATCTTGGAGCGTGTTGGAGAGGTAGCGTACCGTTTGGCGTTACCGCAGACCTTGGCAAGTGTGCACGATGTGTTCACGTATCTCAACTCCGTAAGTATGTTCGAGATGAAACACACGTTTTGGATCATTCGGAGCTAACAGTACGAGAAGACTTGACTTTTGAGGAGCGACCGATTGAAATCGTGGATCGAAGGGAAAAGGTTCTTAAGAACAAGGTTATCCCCCTTATGCTTGTTTCTTGGGGTAATCGCTCGCATGGAGAGTCCACTTGGGAACGAGAAGATGAAATCCGACAGAAGTTTCCTCACCTTTTCCTGTAGTTTTCTATCTTTGTATTCTTGGAATTTCGAGGACGAAATTCTTTTGTAGTTAGGTATAATGTAACACCCGAGCCCAATTCTACTATTTTCAGTTACTGTTTGAGCATAATGTGGTACTCATTTCATTTAACTTGCTTGTTTGTTGATTACGGTAAAATTTACCCGGCAAAGTCATTTCTACATATAACAAATTTTGGCATCTAAAATAAAATTGAAAATATTCATCTTGGCCTACTTGACACCCCTAGCCTCGTGGTAGCGTCCGTGCATTGTGTTCTCGTCCCGCTCAGTGAAACGGGCGAGTTTGGACGGCTACGCGCGCGTACATGTGTCCGTTTTGGGGGTATATTTTTTAATCATAAAACACTTAATTTTAAAATTTGGATCCCGCTTAAAATCCTATTATTTCAATTTCAAATTTTTGGACTCGACCCGGACGCAATTTGGAAACGTTTTATTTGGCGCCAAAATCCCAAATTTTAATATTATTAAAACCAACGACGTTTTGAATCTTTAAATTAACCTAGCTTTTAAATCTTTAAATTAACCTATATATATATCCTACTGTTCCTTAAAATGTTTTGAATCTTTAATTAATATTTATCCCTAACTAACGATTCCCTTTTAGCCAATCGCGTTCCTTTTAATTCCGTGGGCCCCCACCCGCAGCTCTCTCTCTCTCTCTCTCCACTTTTTCTCTCTCTCTCACATATATTCTCTCGTACTTCTCTTTATCATTCTTTCTCTTCTTGCTTCATGTCTCGTTTCTCATTTTTTTTAACTGTTCTTTTGTTTCCGGAATTCCGTCGTGCCGGTGACGCTTCTCGACGTTCCAGCGAGGTACCCCGACCCGTGTGGTTCCTTTGTTCGTCGTTTGGGTTCATTCCGTGAACCGTGTTCCCGTCGCGAGTTTTTCCCGCCGACGGTTAACGTTCCGTTTTCCCGATTCGCGACCCATCGAGACAAGTTAATCTTGCTACATGCTATATAATTCATTTTATATATATTTAAATAAATACCTTACCTATAGTTTAAATCTAGTGCCCCATGTTTAATTTTATAACGTTTCGATGTTCCGTTTGCATCCGTCTATATCATATTAAATCCAGATCATGAAAACTTATCTTGTGACATACTAGATTACGTTATACTGCATCCATATCAATTAAAATATACATCGTCATAATATTTCTTATTATTATCTTTAATTAGTTTATAATCTGCATTTTATGATATTATATATTTAAAATATTATAGTTTACACATGAAACGTCGTTGAAAAATCGGATATGACAAATCTGAAATTTACTGTACACCTTATCTTATAAAATTCATTATAAATCTTGGAAAAATCATTAGTATACGTTCTTTAGTTCGTTACGAAGCTAACTCAGAATACTATAACTCTATGAAATATTTACCTGCAAAATAAATTGTTTAAATAACGTAAAATACAAATGAAAATGTCTCCAAACTGCTGTCCAGGGAAATTCCAGCAGCAAATTTTCAATTTCGAATGTTCATAACTTTTTGTAGGGACAACCTGAGATGCTTATACTTATAAAACTGAAAACCTTATTGTATTATCTTTGTTTTGGTATAAGACACGTCCCTTTTGGAGAACGTTTGTTATTTTTAAGCTATTTTACAAATCAGGGTGACGCTGAATTTCTGAACGGAACTTTCTTGTGCATGGTTAATCAATACCACTTTTATAGTTATTAATCGCTTGAATATGCTATCCATACTAATATTATGATATCAATATTTATATCACATATTGCTTAGTTGTACATCCCACATTACCATTTTATAGTTTTATAACTTTTCGGATACCCGTTTGCATCCATCGCATTTAAGATACATATAATTGCATCCATAGATCACATTACTACATAATACTGTGATATTAACACTCCATGTTTAATAAATTGCATCCTAATTAATATTGGAACTATAAATGTAACCCTAATCGATAACTGTGCATCCATATCCTTGAAATTATATCTATTTGCATATCATATCACATTATTCCATTTTGTTGTTATATTAGTACCCCATACTTGTTTTGTGTACCCATACTGATTATAGTTTGATTATGAGCACCCACGTGATACTTGTGCATCCTGACATGACTTGCTACACATATTACCTGACCCGACATGGTACCGTACACTACTTGACTCGACCTGATGTACCACGGCTTGACCCGTTACTTGATTTTGTGTCTAATGCCAACAAACCTGACATGTAGTCCTCACGGACCGTTCCTGTTGTCTATCCAGACAAATCTGCTCTTACCTGATTCTGTGTTGGCATTAGTTCTTGATTACTGAATACCTGACTTGAACACATAACCTTGGGGGTATGGGGAAATCAAAAGTGTAAACTAAAGTGTAACTTAAAAGGGTATTACTTGATCCGTGGTCCCGGGGGGTAACGGGACAGAGCCATTCGTGACTCTTACATCTTGATCCGTGGTCCCGGGGGGTAACGGGACAGAACCACTCTTGGTTCATATATTCCTAATCCGTGGTCCCGGGGGGTAACGGGACATATCCTTTGAGTTACATGGAGGATTACATTAATTGATTTCAAAAAACTTTAGAGTAGACAACCCAGTAACACAGTTTAGATTGATCACTGCACGTCACATACACTGATACACTTCACTGTTATACATCCCTGTTGACTTGTTACTATTTATGATTCATGCCTGCATATCTCGTGTATCCTGTTCATTTATTATTGCTTGATGTTATGACGCGCTGACGTCTGGGTTTTGCATGGTCCAGATCCTCTACCTTTGTTGCAGACTGATCAGGAGTTTTGCCGTTGTTAGATCGAGCGGTAGGGATCATGTCGGTATCCAGTCTTACTTTCCAGGTGTTTATTTGATCTTTTGCTTCAGCATACTATAGCATTTCTTGACTCTTTTACTCTGGCTTATGGACATGTACTAGATAGTTAGTTTACTTTCCTGTTCTTGATATCTCTACAGCCGTAACGTGACTATGGAAGGATTTTTCCTAACCACAGGTAGCATGGTTGGCTATGTCACGTGCCTATTTTAGCGTACTCTGGGAAGCGGGGCGTGACAGTTGGGATATGTGGAACACATTGTGCACTCCTTCCAACGAGGGCGGAAGTGCCAAGCGATAAGCCACTTCTCCGACTCGTTCGAGTTAGTCGAACGGTCCAATATACATCGAACTGAGCTTACCCCGTCTTCCAAAACGAATCACTCTACGGTTTGGAGATATCTCCAAAAATACATGATCTCCCAGTTGAAACTCCAAGTGTCGGCGTTTTGTATCAGCCCAGTGCTTCTGTCCATCTTGGGCTATGCGCATTCTTTCCCTGATAGTGTGAACTACATCGACAGTTGCTGCTATCATCTTAGGTCTAAGGAGTTATCTATCTCCGATATCGTCCCAACTTAATGGTGATCGAAACTTCTTTCCATAGAGCGCTGCAAAGGGTGTCATTCCAATACTTGCTTGGTAGCTGTTGTACGAAAACTCCACAAGGTGTAAGTGATCTTCCCACAATCCTCCGAAGTCTAGCATACACGCTCTTAACATATCTTCTAAGATCTGAATCGTTCGCTCAGACTGTCCATCTATTTGGGGATGGGAAGCTGTGCTAAAGTTCAGACTTGTTCCCAAGCTAGCTTGCAGACTCTGCCAAAATTATGATCCGAATCTGGTGTTACGATCGGAGACAATGCAATGCGGTATTCCATGTAATCTCACGATTTTCTGTATGAGTTCATGGGTATCAGAGATAGTGAATATTGAAGATTCAAATCTTACTTAGATTCTTACCTACATGTACTTCTTTGCTAGTGTGTCAGTAGATTGGCCAACCCGAAAAGGGATGAAGTTAGCCGACTTTGTGAGTTGATCCACGATAACCCATACCGCATCATTATCTTTCGTGCTGTGAGGAATTGCAGTCACGAAGTCCATAGTGATGTGTTGCCACTTCCATTCTGGGATAGGTAACAGCTGAAGTAAAGCAGCTGTTCTGTGATGTTTAGCCTTTACTTGCTGACACACCAAGCATTTAGCGACGTTTCTGGCTACTTCACGCTTCATTCCATACCACCGGTAATTTTGACGCAGATCTTTCTACATCTTTGTACCTCTAGGATGTACTGAACAAGGAGAGCTGTGGGCTTCTTTCATCAATTCTTCTCGCTCAGAACCTTTTGGTACACACAATCTACTGCCGTATCTCAAAAATTCGTCTTCATGGATGATAAAATCTGTTCGAAGTTCACTTTCTACTTGTTCTCTGATCTTTTGCAACTTAGCATCACTTGCCTGAGCGGCTTTGATCTGATTGACAATGGTAGATTGAACTTGTAAGTTCATCAAACTTGAAGTGTTACCTGGCATAACCACTTCAATTTCCATTTGATGTAAATCTTGTTGAAGATTCCACTGTGCGGTGAGATTCAATGCAAATGGTTGGCGACTAAGGGCATCGGGTACTACATTCACCTTCCCTGGATGATATTGTAGGTTGATGTCGAAGTCCGCCATGATTTCTAACCATCTTTTCTGCCGCATATTCAACTCTTTCTGAGTAAACGCATATTTCAAACTCTTGTGATCTGTGTATATGTCCACTCGTTCACCAAGAAGATAATGGCGCAAAATCTTGAGAGCAAAGATTATGGCTGCCAACTCCAGATCATGCGTCGGATAATTGCGCTCATGAATCTTCAGCTGTCTTGATGCATAAGCTACAACTTTACCGTGCTGATGTAGAACACATCCTAATCCCTTACCAGATGTATCGTAATACACTTCGAAACCTCCAGATTGGTCCGGTATGACGAGAATAGGCGCTGATGTCAATCTTGACTTGAGTTCTACGAAAGCTTGTTCGCATATTTCTGACCACACGAATTCCTCATCTTTACGTGTAAGCTTGATCAGGGGTGTTGCAATCTTCGAAAATGCTTAAATAAACCTTCTGTAATATCCTGCTAATCCCAAGAAACTTCGAATGTCCTTCACTGACTTCGGTGTCGGCCATTCACTTACTGCTGATAATTTAGCCGGATCTACAGAGATTTCATCGCCTGATACAATATGTTCGAGAAAACTGACTTGATCTAGCCAAAACTCGCACTTGATGTACTTGGCGTAGAGTTGATGCTGTCATAAAGTCTCCAGAACAATTCGTAGGTGTTCAGCGTGTTATTTCCGACTCTTAGAATACTCTAGGTTATCGTCGATGAAGATGAAAACAAACCTGTCTAAGTACTCTCGAAAAACTTGATTCATAAGGTTCATGAATATAGCCGGTGCTTTGGTCACTCCAAATGGCATCATAAGAAACTCGTAATGACCATAGTGAGTCCTGAATGCCGTCTTCGGAATATCAGACTCTTTGACATTCACCTGATGATAACCCAAACGAATATCTAATTTGGAGAAAACGCAAGATCCACTTAACTGATCGAACAGATCGTCGATGCACGAAAGTGGATACTTGTTTCTTTATAGTTACATCGTTCAGAGCACTATAATCAATGCACATTCTATATGAACTTTTTTTCTTCTTCACAAGTAGAACTGGCGATCCCCAACTTGAAGTGCTGGGACGAATCCATCCTTTCTTCAATAATTCGGCCAACTGAGTTCGGACATCTTTCAATCCGTCGGGGTTTAACCGATATGGTGCTTTGATCACCGGTTGTGCTCCAGGTACTAAATCAATGCTGAATTCAAGAGCTCGATCGGGAGGCAAACCTGATATGTCTTCAGGAAATACATTTTTGAACTCTCGAACTACCTCTGGCTTCAATCCTTCCTCCTCTTGAAGTGTTGTAATCGCTGCCTTCTTCGATTTTGCTTTGTATGTGCTTGGCTCCAGGGTACGGTCTTCACTTTTGAAATAAAAGACCGGATGTTCTGGAATCTTGAACACTACCCTCTTTTGACGACAGTCAACGGTAGCATAGAAAGTTCCATGCCAATCCATACCCAAAACGACATCGAAATTCGGTATGTCCAGCACCTTGAAACCAGCATAGAATTCTCTGCTGCAAACAACTACTGGACACAGGTCGTATCCCATTGTTCCCTTTAGAACGCCATTCTCTAAACTGACATTCCAGCTATATACGAGAGGTTTGATTGGAATCGCATGAGTTCGAACGAACCGTTGCGACATAAAGATGCTCCAGCATCGAAGAGTGCTAGTGCAGAAAGTGAAGCTACTAAGATCGTACCTAGGTTATGTGGGATAGGTTTTAGGTATAAGGAAAAGATATATAGGTATGTATATAGATCGAAATAAAGCTTGAAAGGAAAGTATTACCAGTGATGACTTGGCCAGTGGCTTCAGCTTCTTCCACAGTCATTGTGAAAGCCTGTCGCCTCGGTACATTCCTCCTTGCTGGAGGAGCATTCCTCTGCCCGTTCCTTTATTCTTGAGGTACGTTCCTTTGAGCTTGATGGAACTGACAAAGGAGGAGGTGCAGTCGGTCCACAAGGAGGTGGAGCAGGGAGAGCGAGTCGTGGAGCAGGTGCCTGGATGGCTGGGCGCTGCTGATAGGTAATTGCTGGTTTGGATGCAGCATTTGGGTTGTGTTTACGAGGACAAGACCTAATATCATGTGTGGCTGAGCCGCAGACTAAGCAAAGGCGATTTGCACGCCGGCAATCCTTCGGCAGGTGTCCATCCCTCCTGCGGTAGGTACAAAAGGCTGGGCTGGACCGGTTGATTGGTACTCCCGGTCTCCTGGGCACAAAATGTGGCCTTGAAGAGGCTCCTCCTTCCATCTGAGTAGCAGGGCGCTTCACTCCGGCAGATTGGGGTCTGCCCTTCATCTTCACCACTGCCTCATATCGATGGGCACCACTACGTCAATTTAATTTAAGGACTTATGGCCACGATTGGTCCTCTCCGAACGAAAATGCAATCGATCGTTCATTAAGGATACGTTAGTCCTGTTTTAGACTAAGATCAACTTAACGTAGTGATTGATTTAATTTTCTGGCTGTCGGGACTCGTCACCTCTCTGACGTCGTTGAGGGATTACAACGACAAACGTCTGAGGAGTTCAGAGATGTACCCTTGAACCAAAGTTGATTTTGGGTTTTATTGTTTATTTAAAGATCTAAGGACACATTAACCGTATTTGGGGCTAAGATCAACTTAGACGGGTTCTGCAGGTATTGCTTGATCTCATTCAGTGCGTCTGGGAACAGATTCTGGCACGCCCGGTGGGACCTCTTCCTCTTTCCACTCCACACTTCGTGTGTCGTGTTCGCGAACAAATCGCGGTTTGCTGTGATTGCCTGTGGATTCAAGGTACTAAGATTTGGTGTCTTGCTCCGTGCAGAAAACAGAAGATCAATGGCTTCGAACTGCATCGCCTGCAGCAACAACTCTCGCTCCGTCATTACTGGAGGAGTGACTTATGGGCCCCAAGCGGCCTCCCTTTTCAAAATGCCGGTGGAGCAGGTGGCTCAAGCCACCACTGGACTATTTTTTGGGACCATGCTCCCATCAATGAGCTTCGACGCCCCAATGACATTGCAAGAAGCTCCAAAGAAGTCGGTCTTCGATCGACTTACCACTGCCGCGACCCCACTCAACAGGCCGCCCAACTCCACTGCTTCAGGGTTTAATGGATTAGGCCAGAGCTCCATCAGGCCCATGAAGAAGCCTGCCATACCAGAAGGCGTTATCCCGAAGCGGATAGCCATTCCAACTCACGTTCCTGGCAAAATCACCAAGGTTGCTTCCCATGTTCAGAAGTCCGCTTCTGACAAGTTGGCCGTCCCCGTTCAACGGACGTCGATCTTTAAAAAGCTGGTACCAGTATATTCTGACCAACACAGGGGGCATGAGAAGGTCATCCCTATAGCTGAAACAACTCCATCAGCACGACACGCTCGACGTCGCCACTGGCGTCGAGTAAAGAAGGCTGGGGGCAACTCCCCCTCTGGACTTACTCCTCCAACTCTAATGGTGGAGATCGATACTGCTGTTCCAACCAGGAACAGCTTTGAGTTGCTGAACTCGGTGCGCAGAAACTCTCCTACTGCGGTGCTAAAGCGAACTCATTCATCTGTGAAGAATATTCCAGAGAAGAAGTTAGAGCAGCCCCCTCAACGGCTGTCCTCTAAAATTTACAAAGTCTGGCGACAGGTCCAAGAGTCGGTGATCGATCAAGACTGCCTCCGACGACAGAAAAAGATGAAGGTTCGGCAGGGGAAGGATTACTCTGTCAAACCACAAAAAGCAAAAGCTACTTGGGTGCCCACTACAACGGCTCCCTTAACTCCAATCACTCAAAAAAGGAGGCCACAAAAAGCCCCTGTGAACATGGCGAAGTATAAAAGCGCCGAACACAAACGTCCCAAGTCTGGGGGCATGGTGGTGCACACTGTTTATATGGCTTCTGGAAAGGAGGAAAGCCGCACTTCTACGGGCCACCGACCACTCACCCGATCCGTGACAAAAGCCCAGGAGCAACAACAAAAGCTTCAGGAAATGATGACTACAATGGCTGCACTCACTGAGCCAAAAGAAAGCTCTGAAACGTCTTCAGATGAGCGTCAAGAACAAGAAACCGACGCTGACTTTTTACGCAGAGTTCTTGAAAAGAGGGACAAAGAAGCTGCAGAGCAAGCGGCTAACATAAAACAGATGGCGTTCCTCTTCCAAGATATGGTAGGGATGATGTTACAGCCGGACCCTCCTGCCGAAGATCCTCCGATCGTCCTTGAAGACGACAGGGGAGAAACGTCAAATCCTCCGCCGGCTCTATCAACAGCCAAGGAGGAGGCAATCTCCAAAGTTGACCTAGACGAATATATAGCTCAGCAGATCCGGGTTCATCAGGCGAATGAAGCGGCTGGGCAAATTGTTAGAACCGGACGACCGTATCCGAGCTGGTATGGATATCAATTACCCGCCAGGATATACGATCCCTAAATTCCACGTATATAAATGGACAGGGAATCCGCATCAGTATGTCGCTCAATTCAGGGCCTTATGCGGCAATACTGGAGGCGATGACAAATTGTTGCTACGTCAATTCGTCGGCAGCTTAGCAGAAACAGCCTTTGAATGGTATTCGGAGCTACCTAACGACTCTGTCAAAACATTTGCAGAGATGGAACTGCTGTTTACACAAAGATTCGCAAGTGCTAGTGAACGCACCCCGATTACAGCACTGATAAATGCCAGGATAAGGTCAGGCGAAACATGTGTCCAATACGCAACACGATGGCGGAACCTATGGTCGAAATGCGAACAACGCATAGAAGAAGCTCCTGCGGTAGGCATGTTTGTGGGCACTCTCGATCCGCAGGCGACCATCTCGCAATTCATGATGTTCTTCAGGCCGACCACCTTCCAGGCCTTGATCGACAAATTAGCCCAAATGGACCAGATGGGCCATAGACCGTCTCCTCCAAGACCCGATCCCCGAAATGAGAAAGGAAAAGCGATCATCGTCGCCAACGCTCAGCAACAGCCGAGCAACTCAAAGCCGGTCGCTCGCCAAAACAACGTGCGTCCACGCCCATCCCTCGAAGAGAGGCTAGGACGTCCTTACTCGTTTCCTCAGAATAAAATGAGAAGACTGTTTGAGCTGGCAGTGCGTAACAGACTCATCAATCTGCCAAGTCCAAAGCGTCTGTCGCAGCCAGGCGATCTTAATAATCCCAATTATTGCCCTTACCACCAAACGGTAAGTCACCCGATTGAGGATTGTTTCGTCTTTAAGGGATGGATTGAGGATCAATACCTGCAAGGCAAGTTCACGCTGTCTGAAAGCTGGAAGGTAAACCCCCCACAGCCGCACTCTCTAAAGAAGACGGACACGCCGGGGGCAACTTGTTCTTTCGTCGAGGATGAAAACAATGGAGAAAACTTATCGGATGAATCCGAAGACTACGTAGCGACTTGTCATGTGATTTCTCATTCACTGACGGATGAGGAGGAGGATCCTTGCGCTGAGAAATCAACGGCGGACCCTGAAACAGAAATTTCGCGGCCGTCAGACAAGTTGATCGATGCCTTCCTAAATGAAATTCGTTTGAAAGCAAAAGCCAATCAAGAGCATGAAATGGCCATACTGGAAAGAACCAAGGTATTCCCGTCAAATCAAAAGCCATACACTGCGGGTAAAAATAAATTCAAGACGAGAAAACGGTTCGCCAAAGCTCTATCAGTAGGAATGAAGCTACCGCCCTCCGAAGAAAATCCTTTCTCTGAGGTAGAGATGCACCCTAACTTCTGTTTATATCATCAGAAGATCATACATCCTACCGAAGACTGCGAGTCCTTTAACTGTTGGTGGCAAGGGTATGTCGCTCAAAAGCAACACTTCGACTGGACAAAGTGTGAAGCTTGTGGACATCGGAAAAATGCGATATATGAGCGCAAAAGAGCCACCGCCGACTGTCATATAGCCGACTTCAAGGGATCACAAATTATCACCTTTGGAAGCGACTCTGACGAAGAAGCTACCCCCAACTCTTCCATCGGGGAATCTATTTCAAAAATAAAGGAATTGAGAATCTGCGAGAACGTTCAGCCGTGCAATCGCATGCTACTCGGAAAAAATCTCGGCCCCGTAAACAAAGGATCGAACAAAAAGGATAAAGGAAAAAGAAAAGCGGCCCTCGTCGCCAGCACTCACCAACAATCAGGTGACCCTAGACCGGTTGCTTGCCAAAGCAACAAGCGGCAATCCCTCCAGGAAAAGTTGAAACGTCCTTACTCGTTTCCGCAAGATAAAACAACGGGACTGTTCGAGCTGGCAGTGTGCGGCAGACTCATCAATCTGCCGAATCCAAAACGTCCATTGCGGCCAGGCGATATTAATAATCCTAATTATTGCCCTTACCACCAAACGGTAGGTCATCTGATCGAGGATTGCTACGTCTTCAAGAACTGGGTTGAAGACCAACACCAACAGGGCAAGTTCACGTTGTCCGAAATTTAGAAGGTGAACCCGCCACAACCGCATGCTCCAAAAAATATGGACACGCCGGGGGCATCATGCTCATTCATAGAGAAAGCCTAACGGACCACTACGTCCTAAAACTGGATAACGGACCGAAACGTCCTTAAACTAACAACGGACCGAGATGTCCTTAAACTAACGACGGACCGCAATGTCCTAAAACTTGCAAATGACCGAAACGTCGTTAAACTACTCCCAACCCGCAGCATCTTCAGGCTGACGTGTTAATAAAAAAAAAAAGGGTACGTCCACAAGCAAAATGGGCACGGATGAAAACCCGAAAGGGCTCCGTGAGTAAAAACAGCAGGGTTACCGACGAGTGTTCGTGAAAACCCGAAAGGGCGCGACCTCGT
The DNA here is from genome assembly GCA_030015575.1 of Agapanthus africanus. Classification (NCBI taxonomy): domain Eukaryota; kingdom Viridiplantae; phylum Streptophyta; class Magnoliopsida; order Asparagales; family Amaryllidaceae; genus Agapanthus; species Agapanthus africanus. The sequence continues at coordinate 438,604,622 of JASDDO010000004.1, forward strand.
TAAAAAAAAAGAATAAAATAAAAGATAAAAAAAACGGTACGTCCACAAGCAAAATGGGCACGGATGAAAACCCGAAAGGGCTCCGTGAGTAAAAACAGCAGGGCTACCGGCGAGTGTTCGTGAAAACCCGAAAGGGCGCGACCTCGTAAAAAAAAAGAAGAAAAAATAAAGGTATGTCCATAAGCAAAAAGGGCACGGATGAAAACCCGAAAGGGCTCCGTGAGTAAAAACAGCAGGGCTACCGGCGAGTGTTTGTGAAAACCCGAAAGGGCGCAACCTCGTTAAAGAAACACTTATAGAATCCTCTCGACCCTGTAAGGAGAAACCACCTGCGTGAGATCCTTACGACTCACAAAGGAGCAACACACTTGGGGATCCCCACGATTCCTAAGGAGAAAATACACTTGCGAGATCCTCACGACTCGTAAGGAGAACTCTCTTATGGGACCCCCACGGCCCGTAAGATTTGAAAGTCTTAAGTTACAGAGGCCTAAACCTGTGCTTAAGCAACCCCCACAACTTTCGACATTGCCCTACAAGTAGTCCAATATTGACCCTTGTATACAATCCACGGGCATGAATAAATATTTCCCTAACAAAGTCCCATCCGTGACTAGGGATATGCTTGTACAGCAAACAACACTTGTAAGTTCTCTCGACTTATAAGGAGAAAACCCTTTTGTAAGATCCTTACGACTTACAAGAGAACATGCACTTAGGAATCCTCACGATTCCCAAGGAGAAAACACACCTACAAGATCCTCACGACTTGTAGGGAGAAATACCTTTGTGAGACCCTTACGGCTCATGAAGTCAAAAGCCTAAGTCGACGGGATCTTAACCCTGTTCGCTAAGCCACCTTTGTTCAACATCGACGGAGGCAGATGATGATTCGCTCCTGGCAATATCCCAGTTGTAGCGATGCTGATGCCTAAACCGGTATCAAATTCCAAGTCCTTTCATGGTAAATGATGATTCGCTCCTGGCAATATTCCAGTCGCAGCGATGCTGATGCCAAGATTAGTATCGGATCCCAAATCCCCTACTCGCGAGAAAGAAAAAAATCAGCGAGCCAAAAAAAAAAAATGCATATGAAATAGCCGAAATGATTGGGCAACTCGCAATAAAAAACAGCGAGTAAAAATAAAATAAACAGCCGAAATTATTGGGCAACTCGCAATAAAAAGTAGCGAGTAAAAATAAAATAAACAGCCGAAATGATTGGGCACCGCGAAAAATAGCCGAAATGATTGGGCAATCGCGACCTTCGCGATATAAAAGCTGAAATGATAGAGCATCGCGGAAAGAATAAAAAAAAATGAAAGAATGAAACTTTTGCCCTACAGGTGAAATCACATCGATCCCTGTATATAATCCAGGGGCACAGATAAAAAGGGAACAATACCTTCCCAACAGGCTCCACCAGAAAGCGAAGCCAAATCTCGACGGTTCATAGATAACCTAGAGACCATCTCGACATTTGTCGCAATATTACAGACATGATGTCAACAAATGAAGCAAAGGAAGGTCCCTAACTTCAGGGTCTCGATGTCAATATCGACAACTTAAAGATCACCAACGGCGTTTCTCCTTACTTCAACTAGATGCAGACATGGCGTCAACAACTGACCTCAGAATCGCAACAAACGGAACCATGACAAAGTCCCTAGTTCCAAATCTCAATGGCCACGTCTAAAGCCTGGAGACCAACAACGGTGTGCCTCCTCATTCCAACAGGACACAGATGTTACACCATCAAGCAGAGCGATGGCAGAATCCCAGCTTCACCTCAGCATTCGTCTCGATACAGTAGACGCAATGTCAACAACGGCGTTCCTCCGCAGTCCGCTGGAGGCAGATGCAACGTCAACAAAAGACCTCACGGTCAAAACAAAGCGGAGTAACGGCAAAATCCCAACTCCACCTTAGCATTCGTCTCGTTACAACAGACGCAATGTCAACAACGGCGTTCCTTCGCAGCCCAGCGGGGTGTACATGCAAAGTTAACAAAAGACCCCATGGTCGAAACAAAACGGAGTGATGGCAAAATCCCAGCTCCACCTCAGCATTCGTCTCAATATACCAGACGCAGTGTAAGCAAACGAAGCGAAGGCCACATTCCTAGCTTCAACGTCTTTACGGTAACTCACATAAAACCGAAAAGACAATCGGAGACCATCTCACAGAAAGTGGTCACCTCCTTGACGTTCGTCTCGATACAGTAGACGATATATCAACCCCGGCGTTCTTCCTCCAACAGGATTTGGACACACCAAAGCAAACGAAGCGAAGGCCACATTCCTAACTTCGACGTCTTAAGGGCAACTCACATAAAACCGGAAAGACAATCGAAGACCATCTCACATGAAATGGTCACCTCCATGACGTTCGTCTCGATACAGTAGACGAAATGTCAACCTCAGCGTTCTTCCTCCAGCAGGGATTCAGACACACCAAAACAAACGAAGCGAAGGCTAAATCCCTAGCTTCAGGGTCTTAACGGAAAGTCATATAAAACCGGAAAGACAATCGGAGATCATCTCGCACCAGTGTGGAGTGGTCACCACTTCGACGTCCGTCTCGATACAGCAGACGAGATGTCACCCCAACGTTCGTCTCGACACAGCAGACGTAACGTCATCAAACAAACGGAGCCACGGCAAAATCCCTAGTTCCCACCGTGACATTCGTCTCGATACAGAGGACGCAATGCCAGCAAACGAAGCGAAGGCTAAATTCCTAGCTTCAGGGTCTTAACGGCAAGTCATATAAAACCGGAAAGACAATCGGAGATCATCTCGCACCAGTGTAGAGTGGTCACCACTTCGACGTCCGTCTCGATACAGCAGACGAGATGTCACCCCAACGTTCGTCTCGACACAGCAGACGTAACGTCATCAAACAAACGGAGCCACGGCAAAATCCCTAGTTCCAAACCTCGGCGGTTTACCAGTAACCTGTAGACAACCACGACATTCGTCTCGATACAGAGGACGCAATGCCAGCAAACGAAGCGAATGCTAAATTCCTAGCTTCAGGGTCTTAACGGCAAGTCATATAAAGCCGGAAAGACAATCGGAGATCATCTCGCACCAGTGTGGAGTGGTCACCACCTTGACGTTCGTCTCGATACAGCAGACGAGATGTCACCCCAACGTTCGTCTCGACACAGCAGACGTAACGTCATCAAACAAACGGAGCCACGGCAAAATCCCTAGTTCCCACCGCAACATTCGTCTCGATACAGCAGACGCAATGCCAGCAAACGAAGCAAATGCCAAATTCCTAGCTTCAGGGTCTTAACGGCAACTCATATAAAGCCCGAAAGACTATCGGAGATCATCCCCACACCAGCGCGGAGTGGTTATGACTCATCGGGGCTCTCCAAAATGAGCCTAACCTCAAGTAAAAAGCGGCATGGCAAATTCCTAGCGCTTGCTCTTCTGACGGTCAAACTGCCAAGGAGGATTGCTTGAAGACGTCTTGTCCAGCCCCCGAAGGGATCAGAGACACGGCAGTCGCGGGGCTACTCGAACAACACGATTGCCTATCGAGGACTATATCAGCTTATGCGACGGTACGATGGCCAAAACCCTAAGTACCACCAACCTTAACGGGCTTCTGTCGTAAAGAGCAGAGGTTAAATGCGACGTTAAGATGTTCTTGCGAGATCTGCTCGATCCGTTTCAACTCGTGAGGAAATTGATGTCTTTGCGAGATTTTCTCGATGCGTCTCGACTCGTGAGATAAAGCCTTAGGCAGTAGGGATTAAAAAACCTGTTTCCTAAGCACTGGGACCCTGCAAGTCGGCCCAAAACGGTCTCTTGCATACTATCCACGGGTCACACTCTCCAAAGTCGAATCTCGATAAGGAGGGAAACAACCGCTTACGGGTCCTCTCGACTCGTAAGAGGGAAAACTCTCTTATAGGATCCTTACGACTTATAAGAGAAAACACACTTAGGAATCCTCACGATTCCCAAGGAGAAAATACACCTACGAGATCCTCACGACTCGTAGGGAGAAAAGTCTTTATGAGACCCTCACGGCTCGTAAAGTTGAAAAGCCTTAGGTGGCAGATCCTACCCCTGTCTCCTAAGCCATCACTGCCCTGCAAAGAAGTCAAGATGGGCTGACCATCTATGGGCCACACTTGCCAAAGCTACATGCCACTGAAATGGAGAACTTACTCATAAGCGTATGAACTACTCCACGCCAGAGTGAGACAAAAAAAGAAATAGAAGGATGCGGCTCATGGAGTTAAGGGTTGGAACTATATCCCTTAAGAGTTGAGATTTGAGTCAAAGATAAATGACGACGCTTGTGTCCGCTCGTTATCTTCTCAGATCAAGATTCTGAAAGTGATACATCAACCCAAAACTGGCCATACGCCATGCATAACTCTGCATAACTCTGCACTACTTCACCCACGTACATACTTACGTGGGCAAAGTAGTGGGGGGCATTTGTTCCCACCAAAAATTTCTGCGCAAAAGAGTCCAAGGTATCAAATGGCAGCGATACGCTTAAGGAAATACGAACCAGTATCTTCCGGGCTGTTTTTTGACAAACTCCCGAATGAGAAATGGATAAATTCTATTTGTATCGAAAGCGTCTCGATAAAACCTTCGATTTGATATATTATGGGCCTCATAATTCATCCGGGATCAAAAGTTATGAGCAAATGTCTATGCACATGTGATTTAAGGAAGAAGATGCGAACCAGTATTTTCCGAGCTGTATTTTGACAAACTCCGGAACGAAAAACAGCTAAATTCTGATGATATTGAAAGCATCTCGAAAATTCCTTCGATTTGATATATTATGGGCCTCATAATTCATCCGAGATCAAAAGTTATGAGCAAATGTGTTATACACGTGTAATCTAAAGTAATGCTCTACTACATGGGGAATGCATTTTTTAGCCCCACATCAGGAAAAGGAGAGCTGGCTTCTCTACCACTCCCATATAAATAAGAGGGGATACCTCTTAGAAAGGGAGAGTAAAAAATCCTCAAAGGATTCAATACTCAAAGGAGCTTAGTTCTCCAAGATAGGAGCATGCTCCTCCATAATGCGCATATGCGCAAGCGCCATGTGCGCTACGTGCAACGCACGTGTGCCTGCCATGCGGCACTACGTGCAACGCACGTGCGCACCACATGAGAATATTTAATAATATTAAAAGGAGCTTGTTCTCCATATATAGAAGCTTTGCTTCTCTTCATAATGCGCATGTGCGCCACGTGCAACGCACGTATGCCCGCCATGCGGCACCACGTGCAACGCACGTGCGCACAACAGATAGTGCCTTACACTTGCTATGAAGCTCTGGTTCTCAGATAAATAAATAAATAAAAATAGTGCCTTGCACTTGCTATGAACCTCTGGTTCTCAGATAAATAAATAAATAAAAATAATGCCTTGCACTTGCTATGAACCTCTGGTTCTCTGAGACAGAAAGAAAGAAAAGATTTTCTTTTCTCTTCTTTGATCTAAATTTAGATCATTAAAAAGTGCTCTGCACTCATTTTCTTGAATCCAAAAGATTCTTGGTGCTTTGCACTATTTGAAGGGCCAGGCCCAAATCAAAATGACCTGACAGGCCAAAATAAATTGCAAGGCAATAAATGGGCAGAGCCCAAATAAATTGATGCTTTGCATCCTTTATATAAGGGCAGAGCCCAAATAAAATTGATACCTTGCATCATTCCTAAAAGGGTAGAGCCCAAAACAAATTGATACTCTGCATCCTTTCTGGGCAAGGCCCAAATAAAAAAAAATAAAAAAAAAGAAATGCAATGCAAAAGCAAATAAAATGTTGAACATTTCAACTGGACTTAGCCCAATTTTGGTCATAAGTCCTTAAATTAAATTGACTGAGCAAAATGGCTCTCCTAAATCAATCTACATCCGGTTCGAGGGTACATCTCCGAACTCCTTTGACATCCGTCGTTGTAATTCCTCAACGACGTCAAAGAGGTGACGGGTCCCAACGACCACACATCGATATGGACTGCGGGGTCCTTAAACTCGTGGACCGAGATGTCCCTAAACTAATATCGGACCGAAACGTCCTTAAACTAATATCGGACCGAAACGTCCTTAAACTAATATCGGACCGAAACGTCCTTAAACTAATGTTGGACCGAGACGTCCTTAAACTAATATCGGACCGAGACGTCCTTAAACTAATGATGGACCACTACGTCCCTAAACTGGCATCGGACCGAAATGTCCCTAAACTAATGACGGACCACCACGTCCCTAAACTGGCGATGGACCGAAATGTCCTTAAACTAATAATGGACCACTACGTCCCTAAACTGGCATCGGACCGAAACGTCCCTAAACTAATAATGGACCACTACGTCCTTAAACTGGTATCGGACCGAGACGTCCCTAAACTAATAAGGGACCACTACGTCCCTAAACTGGAACAATAGAGCCAATTGCTCTTTTGTCAGACCTAAATGGTCCCGTTAAGTTGATCTTAGTCTCAAACAGGACTAACGTATCATTAACGAACGTTTAAGTTGATCTTAGCCGCAACGCGACTAACGTATCCTTAAACTAAAAACACCAAACCCAAATCTAAGTAAATACGGATTTGGACTAATCCACGTCCTACGGGCGACGGCATTACTCAGTCTCCGTATACAATCCACGGGCAACCACAAACAAAACAAACACACACGACACGAAGTGAAATTCTGGAGAAGGAGAAAGTTGTTACCGCGATGCGGTAGCGTAATTAACTGCAGGGGCTTGCGCCTGCAGGGAAGAGCGTCCCCACAATCAAAAACCCCTCACCCTGAGGGGGAATCTGACGAAGTCTGCTACATCGGTCGCATCCGTCTAAACCTCCGATACACGGTGCCATAAATCAACTTGGCATCTTCGGAGAGATAGACGGATAAAACCAAATAGCATCTGCCCCGAATCCCAGCGTCAGGACATCGGGGTCCTGTGCGCCGCCTTTCGGAGGGGAACAGCAGCTTTTAGGGCCAGTTCTTGAGTTAGGAAATCCCCTGTAGCTAAGGCAGTTTGGATCTCCGGATCTAACCCTTACTGAAATCGTCTGGACCTGATCTCTGCGGTTGGTATCAAGTGTGCCGCGAACCTGTTAAGGTCTTGTGTTAGCTGTGTAGTATGTGATATTTGAAAATCGAATATTGAGACATATCTTACCTACTGAGCATGGTAAACTCAGCATCATACTCATCCACAGATTTAGTCCATATCGAACCCTGTTGTAGGTGGATGAATTGCTGCTCCATGTCAAATCGGGCAGTCGCTGGGAAGTACTTCGTGTCGAACATGTCGCGAAAATTCCTCCATTCGATAGGTTGGGCAAGATGGCTTTCTTCCGCCTTCCACCAAACTCGGGCGTTATCGGTGAGTTGCAGCTTCGCAACTCGTACCTGTTGGATGTAGTGCCCTCAAAGTCAATTATTGGATCGCAGGCACGTGATTGCAATGATTGAGGAGGACCTATACCGGTAGGACAGTCTTACTCGAGATAATAGTATGCTATCCGGTTTGTCTTTATCATTGTGTATAGTTTTAGGTGACATGATCACTATTACACATTGATAGAGCCCTTAGGATTCTTGCTTGACTACCAGCAGTATGATGGCGATCATATACGTGAAAGTTGGGTAGTCCATAAGAACATCCTTAAAAGTGGTCCCTAGTCGTGGGAATTTCGAGACAGGGCATCGATACTCCGGAGTAGACTAGTGTATACAGTCGAGACCCCGACGAGGGGCGGTGGCCGGTCTCACAAGCCATTGGTGTTAGTTGGTTCACCTAAGATGTATACAAGTGCTCATTGAGTTATGAGTGCACCGGACAGGACTCGCCGGGAACCTGCTAGTTGGTATTATACCTAGCGTCAGATAGCAGTTCCCTGGTGACATGTGTACAGGTTAGTTCATCGACCTGAGGTCGTCATTTGTCTCGTGTGAGTTCCCACTGTGCTTAGATTACTACCCTATCACGGTTCAAAGGAGTTGTGCAAACAGGTTTTAGTTGGGTACAGTCCCGAGCCATATAGAGGCAGTGAGCGGATCGGCAGGGGATTCGTCTCTCCCGGTATTGGGGGTGAGATCGCGCTGTGTCTAGGAGAGCCATTACACCAAGTTCTTGGCCAAGGCAGGTGAGAATTACTGGTAGGTATTCCAGTAGTTTCTCAGGGTGTTCAGAGCTACCCTCCGACACGACTTATACCGCTATTGGGGGTCTGACGTTACCAGCCCCCTAGGCCCGATATGCGATGCTCATAGATGAACGGACCGGACTGTATAGATATTGTCACTGATAGGCTCAGTAGGGTTCCAGGATGAGTTCGCTCATCGGCTTCCCTTTCAGTCAATACATGGGCAGCCGTTACGTACAGCTAGTACCACTGACGGCTTGTGGTTAAACCCATTGCCAGAGTATTGACGAGTCTGTAGAGCCCCCCACAGATAGTTTCCCAAGTTCGGGCGAAACGTTGTAAAGGCCGTATGGTTTTATGGCAGGGTTCGAACATGCACGTGCACTTGTACATGTGTCATGGTTCGGACAGATAATACTGGTGGGCTTTGGTTTAAACCGGATCTGAGTACTATATTGTGTTGGAATAATTTTCTGTCTCATTGCATTTCGTATTCAGCCGGAATACGAATGCGGGTATGTTTATACAGTTGTGGGGTAATCCTGTAATTTGTTACGGGATTACTTTTGAAGTTGCCAGTTTTTTCTTCTCCCGATTAAACAATAGTTTTAATGTTTAATTATTGCTTCATGTGAGTGTTTCTTTTTTAGCCAAATTATCATTCTATATGTTGTGGCCGAAATGTGGGGTGAGTCATTGTTTTGGATTTGTGATGAGTCATTTGGATAAGCATGGTTTCTTGTGGCTCATCATTTGTGTTAAATGATTTGTCCATGCTTAAGATCTTTTGCATAATATTTTTGTGATGGTGTTGGATGTGGTCACCACTTGATTCCTTATGGTCACCCTCCATTCTATTCCCTTTTCCTATTTAGCCGAGCACTCATCATTTGCATATCATTTGCATAAGCACAAAATATTTCTTTAAAAACCATAAAAATTTAAAAATTTTCAAAACCCATAAAAATTATGTGTACATATTTTCGGCTCATCATTTTTTGTAAATAGTTTTTCAAAACCCATAAAAACCTATAAAAATTTTAAAAATTTCAAAATCCATAAAAAGTTCAAAATCTTTTTCAAAACTCATAAAAATTAAAAAATTTCAAAATTTCAAAATATTTAATATTTATGATAATAAAAGATTAGATAGTGAACAATTACATCCATGAGATTAGAAAAATTTTAGAAAACCAAGAAAATTAGAAGTTTTCTTATACGAACTAGTAATAAGTTGTTATGAGCCGTTGTCCCAAGGGTTAGTAATATGAAGGAAGTCACTAATCTGAGGATAAAAATAAGTCTGAAAAATAGTTTCTATTCTGGAAAGCCAAACATTTTGAACGTTGATACCCTGCTATTCGCACTTACCACGTCTTAAAGCCCGGGATAGTAGAGGATACCTTGAAATGCTCTTGTCTTAAAACCAAAAGTATGAAGGAAATAAAAAAAAATGAATAAAATATAAAGTGGTGAGAAAAAATGGACACTGGTTTTGTTATCACCGAGGGCAATAAAAAAAAAAATATAGCGAGGGTGCCTCTTCATCTAGTGCCCTAAGGCCAACTGGTCTGAGAGTCACTGCTATGTCTGAGGTGGTGCAAGACGAGGAAAATACACCAAATAAGCAAAGCACATGAGTAATCGGTCGGTTAGTACCTCAAGAAGTATTAACGGTCGCATGAAAGTGTGTGAGCAAATTCGTCTAAATATTCATTAATTAAAAAGTACCGAGGTTGATGGGCAAGAGTATGATAGCTTGAATTGAATTCTCCGGGTGTAGGGATGTCCTTTACACACACGCAGGGTGATATGATCAATGTTTGGAATAAAGATAGGAATGAAGAATAAGACGATGTTTTATTGAGGGAGGACGTGATTTCTGACATCTTTTCATGACCATTAAGATAGGGCTCATGACAACCGAAAAGCTAGCTTAGTTGGAAACCCTAATTTTCAAGGCTTTTCTTTTACAATTCTTTTCTTTAAATGTAATATTCATGATCTTCCTTTTATTATTGGATTTTGTGGGTGCAATCCGCTGAAAACCCTCAGGAGACAACACTCCTCCTACTAGGGACACCTAGAGATTTAAAGGCTTGTTGCACGTGCTCAGTACAATCGTGTTGCCTACGAAAGTGTGATTTTCTCTTTCTTTATTTTCTCCTTCTCTTTTTAATAAAACTGTTCGATCGAGACGATCGAAAATAAGTTTGGGGGAATTTGATCAGTCGAAAATACTGCATTTTTAACACGGTAATTTCCCTACCATTTGAGCTCATATAGAAGTGTTCGGTATTCATAATTGCACATATTATCAATTCATCTCTGACATACCAAATTGCATGTGTTAGACCTTTTAACCGGCACTTTAAGGGAAATTAACTGTGTTTCATGGCATCGCATCATCTTTGTATTGCGCAACTCTTGTCTTGGAGTCTATGCAGGAAATTCCGGAAGCAAAGCCCAAAATTGGAAAAAAAAAGGACAGATAAAAGATACGTCAACTCAAAAGCTAACGATCTGGTAGCAATACAGAAGGCCTAAGAGAAATTAAAATATCAGAACAAAGCCCATATGTCAGCAGAAGTCAGCAGAAGAAAGCACACATCCCAAGGCCTCTAAAGGACCGCGGATCCGCGGCCCAAACCCCCTTGGCGCCGCGGATCCGCGGCCATATAGTGAGATCATTGCATCAAATTTCATCACATGCTTAATTATAACGGCCAAAGCTTCCAGAAGACCCCAGAAGCTCCACGTGGCACATCTAGAAGGCTCGGCTTAACAAATTCTTGGAGGGAAATTCAAATTTTAGCCTTAACTAACTTTTTGGAGGGAAATTTAAATCATTTGGTTAACTAACTTATGGGGGGAATTCAAATTTCAATTCTACATCTAAGATTTGGGAGGCCTATAAAAAGGAGCCTAGATCTAGGGTGCAAATTGTTCAAGAATCATCACCATCTTCAACCCACAAGTTTAGTGACAAAAACTTGTGCCTCAAATTCAACCCCAATTCAAAATCAAGATCAAATTCCCGAGATCAATTCAAGCAAGAGTGCCTTCAACCTTTAGAAGCAACGCCGGATTCCAACGGAGCAAGAGATCCACGCCGATTCGCGACTCAAGGAGCCAAGCGAAGCCGAAATCGACGATCTAGTTCCTTCCTTTTGTAAATTCAAGAGAGTTGTAACAAAATTTGTCGATAAATAAAGGTGAATTTTCTATATTCTTGCTTATCTTTTAATTCAAGCAAAATGATTAGATCTCAATTTGTGATTGTGTTTGTGATCATGATGTTTGAGTAATCTCCGCTCGTGTAGGAGTTGTGACGATCTTTAGATGATGATGATTTAGATATTCTTACAATTCTTAAATCCTATAATGCTTTGAAATTCTAGTGAATCAAATGATTAATGACCTAGTTTCAAGATGATGGTTTCTAGATCGTGTTCACTCGAAACTAGGGAACAACTATTAACCATTTGATTAACTAGAAGCTAGAATTTGAATGCGATCTATCGAAAGGACAAAGGATGAGTTGCGGAATCCCTAATTTTCCCGCACGATCCTTAAACCTCGATGAATTTGTATCGATCTAGTATCAATTCATTAATGGATAAGAATGAGTAATCATTAGATCCCATCACATCTATAGATCCGATCTACTCCTACGAGCTATCATTATAATCTTGATTGTTGGTTGGAAATTATCTCTCATCTTAATTCTTGTTTTTAATATTTCTTTTAGATCTAGATTTTTCTTATTTCTTGATCTACAATTACAAATCATGAATTGTTTTCTTTTCTTTGCCTTAAATTTTCAACTCATCTAATTCGAAATTTGAACGGAACTCACTTTCCCTGTGGACGATCCGCATTCGCTATCGCGCTACATCCGACACCGTTATTGATTGCGGTCAAATAATTTTTTATTGTGATTTCTTTACATATTTTATACTACACATCAAGAATATCAATAAAATCAAATGGTGCCGTTGCCGGGGATCGTGTGCTATTTGTTCATTTTTTGAAATTTGAGTTGAAAAGTTTATTCCATCAATATTTTTTTAGATCAAAACTCGCGCAAATTACTAATACGTATTGTTGTGGTTAATTACAAGGAGATCTGGAGCTTGCTGTGAAATTGAAAAATTATTTGGAGAATTCCAGAAAGCTAGGGAAGCGATCAGGAGTGCTCTGGAAAAATTTGGTGCAGAGAGGAGCTCAAGGCGCGGCGGAATCGCGGTCTAAGGCGACAATTGCGGCGGAAGCGCGGCGGTTTGGGGGCTTCTCTGGAAAAGTTTTAGCAGGTAACCTCTAACTTTCTTATCTCCTTCCTAAAATCTGCTCCAATTAACAATTTGTTGCAGGATTCTTTGCGAAAATCACAGCGCCGCAAAAAGCAAAATAAATTGTGCTTGTTTTTGATTTTGTGGTTGTTTGCATAATTAATACGGACATTAAGGGGCACGACCAAATCCAGATTAGGTGGGGAGTTCATTACCCTTCCTAGGACCCAAAAATCATAAACCTGCATCCGCATTACCCTCATTAATTAAAAAAATATCTAGAGATGACTCTAAGGACCGTCGCGCTCACTTAGGACAGAAGAAGGCCGTGGATAATTCATTGCTATTCCGCGTTTCTTTTTGTGGTGTCTAAGGAAAGTGTGTCGAAGGCTAGTGGTTACTTAATTAGGCCCACTACTTACGTAGTGGAGAACCTCCCACTTACCTGGCCACAGGAGAAACAAAGAGGCAGTGGAGGATTTTATCCTGCGACTTGTCTTTTGGAAGTTAGGAGCGGTCTAGAGCTTTGACCTAGGTGACCATAAATTTTAGGGTATTGCTTGTTGCATTTGTTGTGATCGCATCATATTTTCAAAATCCGTATCATTTTTCAAAACAAACACCGCATTCACTTCATTTCCCCTAATTATAAATCACGCTACCACTTGTACTAACCCCTTTTAGTGCAAGATAGGCTGGACACGGGATTCTAGTGCCCGACTTGTCCACGTCCCCTCGATCGACTCCGAAGTCGGTATTTCTCCATTTACCTTTCTTTTACCCCCCACCACACCCACAACGATGGATCCATCTCCATCAAACCTCTTTACCGCTACTCTGCCGCCGTCCGTTGGTGCGCAGAATCCTCCCCGCGTCTCTCTCCAAGAAAGGTGCTACCCTTTGCGAGGTCCTCTCTCGACCTGCTTATCCATTCCACCAGCCAACGGGGATAACTTTGAGATTAAGCCCCAGTACATCAACCTCTTACCAAAATTCCACGGTCTCGAGACTGAAGATGCTTAGGTTTTCATTACCAAATTTGAAAACGTATGCGCAATGATGGGTACATCACAACTTTCTGTGGATGCCATGCGTCTACGACTTCTTCCATTTACCTTGTGCGATACATCTGAGAAGTGGCTGTATAACACCACCGCACATTCCATCACGAATTGGGAAGAATTTGTTGCGGCATTCCTTAAGAAATTCTACCCTATGCAAAAGACAGCTCGAATCCGTAGCGAACTATATCAATTCTCCCAGCTTCCGGCTGAACCATTTTCAAAATGCTTTGAACGATTCAAGGATCTTTTGGTTCAATACCCACATCACGGCATCCCGAGATGGGACCTTTGCCGAATCATATATGAGGGCAGTAACCCTATCACTAAACAAAACCTTGAAAACATGTGTCAAGGCACCTTTATGACCAAGGATGATGGGGAAGCATGGAAATTTTTAGAAGAGTTCGCTGAAAAGTCATTACAGTGGGAGACTGGAACCCAGCTATCGAGTAGGGATGGCATACACCAAATAGACGTGTCCATAGGTGTTCGAGCTGAGATGGCAGCAATGCAAAAGAAGCTCGACGCTATGGAACACAAATTTTTAGCAGCCTCCCTGAACCCAATGTCGCTCCCCAAAACTGTTTGTGGGTGCTGTTCTAACCCGTCTCACTTAACGGAAGAATGTCCATTAAACTCTCAGTTTCAAGGTCTCGAGCATACCAATGCCGCATTTCAAAGACCTGGAAACGACCCTTTTTCTTCCACATACAATCAGGGTTGGAGGAATCACCCGAATTTTGCTTGGAACCAGTCCAAAAACACGGTTCCAAACCCTAATCAATTCCAACGGGCCCTTCCTCTACAACAGCAACCACTTCATCTCACCCAGCACCCCTACCAGTCACAAAATTTCCAAAACCAGGTCAACACTCCTGCACCTTCTAATCCTATGCAGTCGACCTGTTCTGACGAGTTCTCTCAAGTCGCTCAAACCACGAAATCACTCTTGTCAAATTTCATGGAAGTGTCGGCCGAGGTTAGGTCTTCTGTCAGTGAGATAAAGAAAAACACAGCGTCCCAAGCTGAGAGTATCAGAACGATGGAAGCTGAGATTGCACGACTTAAGGCCGAAATGAGTGCGAGAGAAAAAGGGAAACTCCCAGCTCAACCTTTACCCAATCCTGGCTATTCACATCATGTGAATGCAATCACCACGTTGAGATCTGGGAGAGTGCTGGATAACCATGTTGGGGAAGAAGTTGATGATATTGAAAATCCTATCAACACCCCGGCTGAGACCTTTCCTCACACACACACTTCTACGTCTGATTCTTGTTCTTCTACCCCACCGCCTTCTCGCGAGCCTATTCTCCATTTCCCTCTAGGCTCGACACCTCAGCCCACCTCTTCTAGTCTACCACCGACGATCCCCAATTCTATTTTGGGATCGGGGCCACACACACTTCCTTCTCCTATGATGGACCCAGCGCTCATTGCTAAAGCACCTTACCCTAATCGGTTAAGGGCTAACACATCGAGTCCACATATGGAGAAGATTTTGGACATGTTTAAGCAAGTTAACATCAACATCCCTCTCCTAGATACTATCCAACAAGTTCTGTCCTATGCGAAAACTCTTAAGAACTTGTGCACTAGGAAGAGGAAGACTTAAGTGCCCAAGAAGATTTTCATGGCAAAGACTGTAGACACGGCTTTCCCCCAACAATTACCGAGGAAACGTAAGGATCCTGGATATCTTACTATTTCCATTTCTATCGGGGAAAAACACATTAACCGTGCTCTACTAGACCTTGGCGCCAGTGTTAACCTGCTTCCTTTCTCAGTCTATGAGCAACTAGGGATCGGAGAGTTGAAACCAGCCCATTGCACTCTCTAGATGGCTGACCGATCAATCACCAAACCTAGGGGTGAACTGGAGGATATGTTAATAAAAATCGGGGAATTTGTATTCCCTGTGGATTTTATTATACTTGATACACAGCCTGTAGCGAACCCCCGGAATCAAATTCCGGTGATTTTAGGTCGCCCCTTTTGGCCACTTCCAACGCTATCATCAACTGTCGTAATGGCTCTATGATCCTATCCTTCGGGAATAGGTCAATAGAGCTGAACATTTACAAGTTGGGAAGTGTACCCTCCGAACCTACTGCTCATGTCTGTTCTGTCGACTTAATGGATGTCGACAGTAGCGAATTTGATGATCCTCCTGATACCGATCTTGACTCTTTTCATACGTTGTTGTTTGACCCAACTATGTATAATACACATACGGACTCTTCCACCGAGATGTCCGGGTTAACAATTAACACTGATTATGAACTGCTTTTAGAGTCTGAAGATCACCCCGCACTTTGTGATGGCATTATTCTTCGAGGTATTGATGAGACTTTTGAGAAGATCTTCGCTGATGAACTCGCATTTCTGAATAACACTGGTGTTAAGATGATTCATCTCCCAATCACTGAAATTGAACCTCCACCTCTTCCTCTGAACTGTAAAAAGAATGCGAGTTATCCATCACATTCACTGCTCCGTCTCTCCAAAATGAGACGCACAAACACTCTCTCCCACCCCTCACCCTTTCCCTACTTCTTCCACCAACCCGAGCACTGCATTGATAAAATTTTTGAATGGTTGGTGTTGACATTCGGTCTTTGCAAAGTTTGGCATCGACCAATGATTTTTGACCCCCTCAGGTGATTTTCAAAGCATAACATTGCATAACTCAAGTTTGGGAGGGGCATTTTTTCTGGCTCTTGAAAAGAAAATTTTTACAAAAATTTTGAGCCAAGAATAAGTTTGGGGGAGTGATCGCACGCTTTTGGCGTGTCGGATGTTCAAAGAATTAAAGTGTAACCGCGATCAGGACGGTGTCGCTATGCAGCTAGCCGGTGAGCACGGGTCGGTCCACAGGGAGATGGTGGTATCTTACCTTCTTGTCTTAGACGAGTCAATAAAGAATCTGTATGTTTGTTCAGTCTAACCTATGTGTTTATTTGCAAGTATAAAGTTGTTAAGAAAAGATACGAGATTGTAAGCTAAGAAATCCGTACTCAAAACCTTTGATCCGAGTCTTGACCAATTGAAGCTAAGCAATTGGCAACAACGTGGATTAGGGAATTTAAGCGCGGTATTCGTAGAATCCGGCTTATTTACCTTTGTCCTTCCGTTCTTGTCTCTTGCCTTCGCCTCCGGCCAAACCGAACGCAACCGGTCGCGGTTAGGAATCACCGTTACCTTGTCAGGGTAGGGTGCCTAACGGAGCGCTTGCGTATGGTTTGGGCGAAGTTCAAATGGAAAATAACGGGAAAAGGAATTGGCAAAGAAATGTTAACTTATAATACCGTATTTATTCTTAACAATAATAATTACATCATTCACAAAATGAATAAAAGAGAACAAAAAGAAAAGAACAAAGAAAAGAAAAGATTACAAATAATTAAGTGCAAGGAATTTAAGTGCATGAAATAAATTGCAAGTAATAAAAAGCAAGTAATAAAAAGCGAGTAATAAAAAGAACAAGAAATGAAAAATGCAAGAAAGTAATTACAAGAACCGTAGAACTCAAAACAAGCATGGGATCAATAGCCAACCCTTAAACTTGCAAGCTCAATTAAGAGGTTGCAAGATCAAGGGAAGGGTAGAGAACGCATGTGAATTGAAGTACTAAGGAGTGAACAAAATACGACCCTTGAGATCAATAACTAACCCTTAACCATTCAAGCTCAATGAAGAGGTTGAATGATCAAGAGAAAGCAAGAATCTCAAGGGGAAGAAGAAACACAAGAGAATGATACAAAACCCTCATCTTCATTGATCTCCCACTCAAAAGCTCTCACTACAATTTCATGGAAAAAGAATGAAGAAGAAGAAGAAGAACTATACAAAAGACTACAAAGGAGGAAAAAAAGAATGACCCTTGGCTTTGGCAAGTTCTGCTGTATTTATAGGCAGGGAGTTGAAGATCTAGGGCAACCACCAGAGCACATGGGAAGTACCCAAAATACCCCCAAAAGACGACAAGGTGAGGACTCCACATGGCCGTGAATCCGCGGCCAATACCCCCTATTGTCCGCGGATCCGCGGCCCTATAGTGGGATTAGGGGCTGTGTTTTCTTGTACGGCCCTGATCTGCAGTCCCCTGTTGTCTGGTACACCTATTTTCTGAAAATACTTTCACAATTCTTCCAGAATTTCTGTTGAGGAAAGGTGGACTTTTTGTGGATGTTTTTGTCATGATTGCCTCGAGCTCCACGTAGATTTCTTGGAACTTGTTGTTGCCATTGAGCCTTGTGCATGAAGGCGACATTGATTTGACATTTTGTCTTCCTAAACTGGTATCTGGCAACATACGGATGACGAGCGGAGACCGTGTTTTCTCAGTGGTTGGCAGGAACCCGGATTTTGTCGTGTTTTCCATGAATTTACCGTTTTAGAACCGAGAACCTGTATCCTGCAAATATATAACAAACACGGATTAAAAGCACCTACCTATAAACAACCGAGCGTAAGAATGGGCGGTATAAAATGCAGTATTCTGTGATGAACAAATACCCCCAAACTTAACTTTTGCTCGTCCCGAGCAAAACCAATTATTCACAAAAATAAAATGATAACCGCACTTTCGCAGGGAACGCGATTGCACTGAGCGCGTGCAACAAGCCGTTAAACCTCTAGGTGTCCCTAGTAGGAGGAGTGTTGTCTCCTGAGGGTTTTCAGCGGATTACACCCACAAAATCCCGTCAAGCTAGTTTGTAAAATGACTAAGATTCAAACCCTAAAGTTTTGTTTTAGAAAATAACAATTCTATAATCCTAAGTCTAGACCATCGAACCTTTATTTTTCACACCTCGCTTCTTATTTAACTACAGATTTTATATGTCTTTACGTGTAGTGCAAATAGTGTCGTTAAGTTCCAGAAGGATCGATTAAAGTCATCATGTCGCACAATAAAGCCCAGATAACAATTTTAAAAGGATCACATAAGTTTTATAAAGAGTTAAGCATTTTTCAAGTTTCGTTTTCCAGTAAGGTTTCAACTTCAGAATTTCTATCTTCCTACAGGAAACTAAGTCGTATTTTTCACTCCACCTTTTTCTTGTTTTCATTTCATACACACCTCTGTGATCGTGCAATAGTCTTTATCATAGAATAAAACCTTCATATCTCCGTTAAAATTTTTTTTTATAAAAGCCTGTCTTTTATCAAGATTATTCTCACACAAAGAACCGTTAGGAATTTTAACTCGGAGAGAACACTTGCTTGACTTTGTTTTAAATTGGACTTTCTAGGCTTCTTAGCGAGCTTTGGGCCAATGCACCCAAACCAGTTGGTTTTAAGGCATTAGGTGTAGAAACACCCCGGCGGACTTAATTACTCAAGTTACCTAGGTCCAAAAACAAAAGACAGTTTAACGTGAAAATCAGATGATTCAATACGAACGGAGATATAACCGGTAGTTCAATTATTTTTTTGGATAAAAGACGTGTTTAGTGGGTTTGGTGTGTAATCATTCCAATCAAGTTTCCGATGGGTTATTTTTCAGACTTAGCTCCAATTATGGCATCAATAACATTCCTTCATATTCGCTTTACTTCATAAACTATTCTTGACATTACTTATTTCCGAACAAACCTATTTGATCCTCAGAAAATCATTTATCTGTTTAAAAGTTTAAACATGAAAGACTTGTCATCTAATTCCCAAAATTCACGACACGTGTAGTGTGATGTAAAGACGTATATCAGCTATAGTTAACTTCAAAGGAGAGTTATCTTTCAGGTTTTCAAAATCTAAACATAAGATTTAGTTATTCCTATTTTTTCAAACAAAAACCGTCGAATGTTGAATCAGAGTTCTTCCACAATCTAACTTGACAAAAAAGTTTTTATATTTTTAGAAAATTTTTAGATTTTTATGGATTTTATGGATTTAATATGCAGATGCAAAATATACATATGAATGCGAAGGAAGAAAGCTTACCGAGCACACCCCCAAACTTAAACTTGACAGTGCCCTCACTGTCAGGCTATACCAAGAGGGTTAAAATTGCCGGCGCTTCCTAGAAACAAATTATATACAAAACAAAAAGGAAAACAAAAATATATACAAAAAAGTGTCCCCCCCAAACTTAAGTAAAACAGTGTTTCCACTGTTAAGCGTTGAAATTCAGGATTTAGGGGGGAAAGAACAGTATCAAGCTATACAAGGCCTTACACAGGCCAAAAGTCAGTACCAACCATTCAAAGATTTTATCTCTATAATGTGCTGGTTGGGGAAAGAAGGCGTAGAGGAAAGAAATGGAGAATACGCGAGACCGTATGCGGAGAGAAGCGGGATACGGTCTCGGTATATGAGAGGAAGAAAAATGGCGGAAGGGAAAAAAAAGTGGAATACGAACTTGAGGGTGCAAGTGGAGTAAATAGATTAGCACAATTTGTGATGACCGATGTGTGAAAAGCGATTGTGCTAATATATTTACCCATCGAGAAATGGGGTCAAATCCCTCAAGATTCGTGAGAAACCATGGGTACGCCGAACTTGGTAAACCAGACATATGAAATGTAAGTGATACGGGTTCTTACAAGGTCGGAACGATGGAAAGGATGGAGGGAAGTGGTTGAGGAAGGGTATCGGTTAAGGTTTCGGGAGGGTGTACACAGTCAATGAAAGGAACAGGATGAATTGGAAAATCCGACTCATTAATTAAAACTGGTTCATCTTCAACACTATCCTCAATATTCTCCTCAAAATTTATCTCATCCATGCCTTTATCATCCATATCAAGACGCATATGAAGTTCGGGAAAAACAGTTAAAGACTCGGGATGATGATTTGAAGAGACAAACTCAGCCAAATCTACGGGTTCATCATCCAAAATATCCCCAGCGTCAATATCCTCAATCAAGTGAAAATCAATATTCTCAGACACCTCATCAAAAGCATGGATATTAATCAATTCAGGTTCTAAGATGGAGGTGTAGAGGTCAAAAGGATTTTTTGTGGTTTCACTTGGCAAGGTCCCTTCACAATCTGGCAAATCAAATATTATAAAGTCGCACAACTCATTAAACATTCTATCTTCAACCGATAATTCATTTGGGACACTTGATAGACTTTCAACACAGGAGTTGTGGGATTCAATTTGAAACGGGTAGGTTTGATTTGGAAGGGGGTACAGCTCACTCTCTCCACTCAAATTCACAGCCTGTCCGACCGCATCTTCATACATTGGAAAATTTGGAGCTAGTTGGAAACTAGCTACCGGGTCAGTAGGTTGTATGAGAGCGGCCATGGACGCATTCAAATCCATCATCTGTTGGCTTGACGTTACCCTAAAGTCTTCCAACGACTGTTCCAGACTAGACATGGGTTGTGAAGGGGTTTCAGTAAAAGATTCAAAGTTGTTTGGATTCTGAAAATTCCCAAAAGGCTGTGTAGAAGCAATGTCTAGGAAAGGTGCAAAAGTAGGGTAGGATTGGTAGGAATTGAATGGTTGGACAGGAGCAGGATCAACATTTGGATAGGAAGGTGAATGGAATTGTTGATCCCAAGAATTTGAAGTGGTGAAAGGAGTGAAAGATCGGCTACGGGATTGTTCAATACGTTCAGCGATGGACAAAGGACGACTTGCAAAAGGGGTATCAACATAAGCGGGTGCGGGAGGTTGAAAAGGTTGATACGAAGTGGAATGAGGAGTGCAAGTGTTTGTCCTAGACGCTGCTATGCGATCTTTCAGTGAAACTTTGGGCATGGAGGGGTCGTTCGATGTTCGGCCAAAGCAAGAACCGTAAGAAGTAATGTCTGGTTGTGGGTACCAAAGTTCGGCAAGAGTTTTTCGAGGTGGGGTACCCTGATATGAAGAGAGAGAAGGAAAGGTAGAGAAAAGGAGGGGAAAAAGAATGTGATTTTTTTTTTTAGTTTATATATTAACAAAAGAATAAAAAACAATATTGACAAAAACAATCACGACATAAAAATACCACACACCTAATCGTTCTAGGGTTCACCTAGGTCAACTAGACCTGCTCCAGAACTTGATTGTCGAAGTAAAACTGTGTCGAGAAACAGGCTCAAGATACACTGATCACGAGGCCAGGTAAGTGCAGAGATAAGGGGAGGTTTTCCAACGCTTTCGCGAAGTTCCTTAATTAAATAACCCTTTCTCTTTTGGCGGTTGCGCCGTTAACACTTTCCTAGACACCCCGTAAACAATATACCGTTAAGCGAGATTCTAAACACAGTTAACTTCTCCTAGTGAGCGCGAAGTCCTTAAGGCTTAAAGTCTAGTTTCTTTTAAATTTTGTGCGGGTAAACGTTATGCTCAAGTTCGTGATTTGTGGGCCACGGAAAGGGTGATGAAATCCTTTACCGTATGTTGTGGGGTTCGCTTGCCCTTAAGTCCGTATTAATGTATGCAATGCGCAATTCAAAAATTCTATAAAGAATCAAACAATCGTTTTTTAGTTTAAGCGCGGCGCTGCAACAAATACGGGTTAGTCAATTTTTTTAGCGTTTGCTAGCGAACTTGCAAAGAATCCTGCAAAGAATAGTATATTGGAAGCGTCGGATTTGAGAAGAAGGTGTTAGTAAAGTACGTACCGTTAAGTTTTGGGTTAGGAAACCCCCGTTGAATCAAATCCGGTAAGCTTGAAAAGTTCGCTTGCGCGGGTCAAACTACCCGGATCTTTGGCACTGTACTTTGCAATCATCTTAGACTTGAATGTACACTTTGCTCCCCACAATTGCAGTTTGCAAATCTGCAAAAATCTGCACTCTTGCCCACAAAAATTATCAAAAAAAAACAAAAAGAAATATTTTTTTTTTATTTTCATATATATATACAAAAAGAATATTAACCCGAATAACAAGAAAGAAAATACGCTACCGTCTCCCCGGCAACGGCGCCATTTGATCGCACGCTTTTGGCGTGTCGGATGTTCAAAGAATTAAAGTGTAACCGCGATCAGGACGGTGTCGCTATGCAGCTAGCCGGTGAGCACGGGTCGGTCCACAGGGAGATGGTGGTATCTTACCTTCTTGTCTTAGACGAGTCAATAAAGAATCTGTATGTTTGTTCAGTCTAACCTATGTGTTTATTTGCAAGTATAAAGTTGTTAAGAAAAGATACGAGATTGTAAGCTAAGAAATCCGTACTCAAAACCTTTGAGCTGAGTCTTGACCAATTGAAACTAAGCAATTGGCAACAACGTGGATTAGGGAATTTAAGCGCGGTATTCGTGGAATCCGGCTTATTTACCCTTGTCCTTCCGTTCTTGTCTCTTGCCTTCGCCTCCGGTCAAACCGAACGCAACCGGTCGCGGTTAGGAATCACCGTTACCTTGTCAGGGTAGGGTGCCTAACGGAGCGCTTGCGTATGGTTTGGGCGAAGTTCAAATGGAAAATAACGGGAAAAGGAATTGGCAAAGAAATGTTAACTTATAATACCGTATTTATTCTTAACAATAATAATTACATCATTCACAAAATGAATAAAAGAGAACAAAAAGAAAAGAACAAAGAAAAGAAAAGATTACAAATAATTAAGTGCAAGGAATTTAAGTGCATGAAATAAATTGCAAGTAATAAAAAGCAAGTAATAAAAAGCGAGTAATAAAAAGAACAAGAAATGAAAAATGCAAGAAAGTAATTACAAGAACCGTAGAACTCAAAACAAGCATGGGATCAATAGCCAACCCTTAAACTTGCAAGCTCAATTAAGAGGTTGCAAGATCAAGGGAAGGGTAGAGAACGCATGCGAATTGAAGTACTAAGGAGTGAACAAAATACGACCCTTGAGATCAATAACTAACCCTTAACCATTCAAGCTCAATGAAGAGGTTGAATGATCAAGAGAAAGCAAGAATCTCAAGGGGAAGAAGAAACACAAGAGAATGATACAAAACCCTCATCTTCATTGATCTCCCACTCAAAAGCTCTCACTACAATTTCATGGAAAAAGAATGAAGAAGAAGAAGAAGAACTATACAAAAGACTACAAAGGAGGAACAAAAGAATGGCCCTTGGCTTTGGCAAGTTCTGCTGTATTTATAGGCAGGGAATTGAAGATCTAGGGCAACCACCAGAGCACATGGGAAGTACCCAAAATACCCCCAAAAGACGACAAGGTGAGGACTCCACATGGCCGCGGATCCGCGGCCAATACCCCCTATTGGCCGCGGATCCGCGGCCCTATAGTGGGATTAGGGGCTGTGTTTTCTTGTACGGCCCTGATCTGCTGTCCCCTGTTGTCTGGTACACCTATTTTCTGAAAATACTTTCACAATTCTTCCAGAATTTCTGTTGAGGAAAGGTGGACTTTTTGTGGATGTTTTTGTCATGATTGCCTCGAGCTCCGCGTAGATTTTTTGGAACTTGTTGTTGCCATTGAGCCTTGTGCATGAAGGTGACATTGATTTGACATTTTGTCTTCCTAAACTGGTATCTGGCAACATACGGATGACGAGCGGAGACCGTGTTTTCTCAGTGGTTGGCAGGAACCCGGATTTTGTCGTGTTTTCCATGAATTTACCGTTTTAGAACCGAGAACCTGTATCCTGCAAATATATAACAAACACGGATTAAAAGCACCTACCTATAAACAACCGAGCGTAAGAATGGGCGGTATAAAATGCAGTATTCTGTGATGAACAAGGAGGGTCTTCACTTATATATTTTGCCCCCACTAATAAATTCCACCCATGCTTACAGGTTTTGTAGATATAGCGGTTGGCAACAGTGAGGACACTGTTGAAAATAAGTTTGGGGGAGGTTTGTGCTTAGTTTTGCATCATTTGCATATCATTTGCATAAGCACAAAACATTTCTTTAAAAACCATAAAAATTTAAAATTTTTCAAAACCCATAAAAATTCTATGTACATATTTTTGGCTCATCATTTTTTGTAAATAGTTTTTCAAAACCAATAAAAACCTATAAAAATTTAAAAAATTTCAAAATCCATAAAAAGTTCAAAATCTTTTTCAAAACTCATAAAAATTAAAAAATTTCAAAATTTCAAAATATTTAATATTTATGATAATAAAAGATTAGATAATGAACAATTACATCCATGAGATTAGAAAAATTTAAGAAAACCAAGAAAATTAGAAGTTTTCTTATACGAACTAGTAATAAGTTGTTATGAGCCGTTGTCCCAAGGGTTAGTAAGATGAAGGAAGTCACTAATCTGAGGATAAAAATAAGTCTGAAAAATAGTTTCTATTCTGGAAAGCCAAATATTTTGAACGTTGATACCCTGCTATTCGCACTTACCACGTCTTAAAGCCCGGGATAGTAGAGGATACCTTGAAATGCTCTTGTCTTAAAACCAAAAGTATGAAGGAAATAAAAAAAAATGAATAAAATATAAAGTGGTGAGAAAAAATGGACACTGGTTTTGTTATCACCGAAGGCAATAAAAAAAAATATATAGCGAGGGTGCCTCTTCACCTAGTGCCCTAAGGCCAACTGGTCTGGGAGTCACTGCTATGCCTGAGGTGGTGCAAGACGAGGAAAATACACCAAATAAGCAAAGCACATGAGTAATCGGTCGGTTAGTACCTCAAGAAGTATTAACGGTCGCATGAAAGTGTGTGAGCAAATTCGTCTAAATATTCATTAATTAAAAAGTACTGAGGTTGATGGGCAAGAGTATGATAGCTTGAATTGAATTCTCCGGGTGTAGGGATGTCCTTTACACACACGCAGGGTGATATGATCAATGTTTGGAATAAAGATAGGAATGAAGAATAAGACGATGTTTTATTGAGGGAGGACGTGATTTCTGACATCTTTTCATGACCATTAAGATAGGGCTCATGACAACCGAAAAGCTAGCTTAGTTGGAAACCCTAATTTTCAAGGCTTTTCTTTTACAATTCTTGTCTTTAAATGTAATATTCATGATCTTCCTTTTATTATTGGATTTTGTGGGTGCAATCCGCTGAAAACCCTCAGGAGACAACACTCCTCCTACTAGGGACACCTAGAGATTTAAAGGCTTGTTGCACGTGCTCAGTACAATCGTGTTGCCTACGAAAGTGTGCTTTTCTCTTTCTTTATTTTCTCCTTCTCTTTTTAATAAAACTGTTCGATCGAGACGATCGAAAATAAGTTTGGGGGAATTTGATCAGTCGAAAATACTGCATTTTTAACACGGTAATTTCCCTACCATTTGAGCTCATATAGAAGTGTTCGGTATTCATAATTGCACATATTATCAATTCGTCTCTGACATACCAAATTGCATGTGTTAGACCTTTTAACCGGCACTTTAAGGGAAATTAACTGTGTTTCATGGCATCGCATCATCCTTGTATTGCGCAACTTTTGTCTTGGAGTCTATGCAGGAAATTCCGGAAGCAAAGCCCAAAATTGGAAAAAAAGGACTGATAAAAGATACGTCAACTCAAAGGCTAACGATCTGGTAGCAATACAGAAGGCCTAAGAGAAATTAAAATATCAGAACAAAGCCCATATGTCAGCAGAAGTCAGCAGAAGAAAGCACACATCCCAAGGCCTCTAAAGGACCGCGGATCCGCGGCCCAAACCCCCTTGGCGCCGCGGATCCGCGGCCATATAGTGAGATCATTGCATCAAATTTCATCACATGCTTAATTATAACGGCCAAAGCTTCCAGAAGACCCCAGAAGCTCCACGTGGCACATCTAGAAGGCTCGGCTTAACAAATTCTTGGAGGGAAATTCAAATTTTAGCCTTAACTAACTTTTTGGGGGAAATTTAAATCATTTGGTTAACTAACTTATGGGGGGAATTCAAATTTCAATTCTAGATCTAAGATTTGGGAGGCCTATAAAAAGGAGCCTAGATCTAGGGTGCAAATTGTTCAAGAATCATCACCATCTTCAACCCACAAGTTTAGTGACAAAAACTTGTGCCTCAAATTCAACCCCAATTCAAAATCAAGATCAAATTCCCGAGATCAATTCAAGCAAGAGTGCCTTCAACCTTTAGAAGCAACGCCGGATTCCAACGGAGCAAGAGATCCACGCCGATCCGCGACTCAAGGAGCCGAGCGAAGCCGAAATCGACGATCTAGTTCCTTCCTTTTGTAAATTCAAGAGAGTTGTAACGAAATTTGTCGATAAATAAAGGTGAATTTTCTATATTATTGCTTATCTTTTAATTCAAACAAAATGATTAGATCTCAATTTGTGATTGTGTTTGTGATCATGATGTTTGAGTAATCTCCGCTCGTGTAGGAGTTGTGACGATCTTTAGATGATGATGATTTAGATATTCTTACAATTCTTAAATCCTATAATGCTTTGAAATTCTAGTGAATCAAATGATTAATGACCTAGTTTCGAGATGATGCTTTCTAGATCGTGTTCACTCGAAACTAGGGAACAACTATTAACCATTTGATTAACTAGAAGCTAGAATTTGAATGCGATCTATCGAAAGGACAAAGGATGAGTTGCGGAATCCCTAATTTTCCCGCACGATCCTTAAACCTCGATGAATTTGCATCGATCTAGTATCAATTCGTTAATGGATAAGAATGAGTAATCATTAGATCTCATCACATCTATAGATCCGATCTACTCCTACGAGCTATCCTTATAATCTTGATTGTTGGTTGGAAATTATCTCTCATCTTAATTCTTGTTTTTAATATTTCTTTTAGATCTAGATTTTTCTTATTTCTTGATCTACAATTACAAATCATGAATTGTTTTCTTTTCTTTGCCTTAAATTTTCAACTCATCTAATTCGAAAATTGAACAGAACTCACTTTCCCTGTAGACGATCCGCACTCGCTATCGAGCTACATCCGACACCGTTATTGATTGCGGTCAAATAATTTTTGATTGTGATTTCTTTACATAATTTATACTACACATCAAGAATATCAATAAAATCAATGTACATGCATTATGTGGTATTACAGATCACCATTACATGTTGATAGAGCCTATAAGATTCTTGCTTGACTACCAGCATTATGATAGTGATCATATACGTGGGAGCTGGGTGGTCTATAAGCACATCCTTAAATGTCCCTAGTCGAGAGAGTATCGAGACTGGGCATCGATACTCCGATGTAGACTAGTGCATATTTTTCGAGACCCCGACGAAAGACGGTGGCCGGTCTCACAAGCTATTGGTGTCAGTTAGTCACCTAAGATAGTATACAGGCGTTCATTGGGTTATGAGTTATACTGGATGGACTCACAGGAAACATGCTAGATGGTATTATATCTATTGTCATATAGCAGTTCTCAGGTGACATGAGTACAGGTTACTCTGTCGACCTGAGATTGTCATTTGCCTCGTGTGAGTTCCCACCGTGCTTTGATTACTACCCTACCACAGCTCAAAGGAGTCGTGCAAACATGTTTTAGTTGGGTACAGTCCCGAGCCACATAGAGGCAGTGAGCGGATCGTCGGGGATTCGTCTCTCCCGGTATTGGGGGTTAATGTCGCGCAGTGCACGGGTGGCCATCACCAGAAATCTTTGGCCAAGGTAGACAAGAATTACTGATTTGGATCAGCAGTTTCTGTTAGGAATATGCATGCCCTAAAGGCCATTATTGTATGATATAGTGGATGCTTGGACATATATATAGTGGACTTTCTTGCTCGACATGATAGTATGCTTTCTGATTGCTTTTTATCTTAACATGTACACTTGTATTATTATACCGTCTCTCTGATACATGTTGATAAAGCTCTTAGGATGTTTGCTTGGCTATCAGGACTATGATGCGAATCATACTACTGGGACTTGTGTAGTCCACAAGCACATTCTTTAATTGTTCCTGGTCGAGTGGATATCGAGACAGGGCATCGATATTCCAGAGTAGACTAGTGTGTACGTTTCTTGACCCTGTAAGGGGCGATGGTTGATCCCATAACTATTGGTGTTTGACATCAAAGATTGTACACATGTGCTCATTAGAGAATGAGTACACCGAACAAGACTCGCCAAGAACTCCTAGATGGTTCCATATCTATCATCAGATAGCGGTTCTCTGGTGACACTCGTACAGGTTAGTCTGTAGACTCAAGATCGTCATAGTGTCTTGTGTGGTTCCCACTGTGCTTTAATTTCCTCCATACCACGGCTAAAAGGAGTCGTGCAAACAGGTGGATTTTGGGTATAGTCCCGAATCACATGGAGGCAGTGAGCAATA
Source organism: Agapanthus africanus (assembly GCA_030015575.1). Lineage (NCBI taxonomy): Eukaryota > Viridiplantae > Streptophyta > Magnoliopsida > Asparagales > Amaryllidaceae > Agapanthus > Agapanthus africanus. The sequence goes on from JASDDO010000004.1 coordinate 438,633,264, forward strand.
GGAAGGGTTTCGTCTCTCCCGGTATAGGGAGTTGATGTTGCGCTATACTCGATTGGCTATAACAGTAAGTCCCTGGTCAGGGCTGATGATATTTACTGGTAAGTGTTATTAGTAGTTTCTCGAACCGTTATGAGCCACACATCAGCATGACTTATCAAGTTACTGGGGTCTGACGATTCCACCCCTAAACTCGATATGCGACATATCAGACGAAGAGACCGGACTGTACGGTAAGTGTTACTTATAGGCTTCATGGGAGTTTGTACATGCTTGCTTGTTGATCTTCTAATCGCTCAATACCTGGGTAGCCGTTACGTCCAGCTAGTACCGCTGACGACTTGTATATAACTGATGTGATCATTACCTACTGCTGGCGTATTGACGAGTCTTTAGAGTTCCACACAGAGGTTTCATAATTCAAGCGAAACGAAGTAGGGCACATATGCTGATACGTGCGGGGGCCTGATTAAATACGAGTATATGATACCGTATTCTAATCTGGCGATAATTTGATATCGATTAGGTTATATGTGATATAACCGGGTTATTGAATCAAGTGTTAATTTGATAATGTGATATACAGATAAATGATATTAGTCGGTTATATGTGATATAACCGGATTATTAAATCAAGTGTTGATTTAATAATTTGATATATATATATATATATATATTTATATTTGATATAATTATATATTAACTAATATTAAGCTCACTAATTATTTTCTTCTCTTTATATATATTAATATATATGTGTGTGTGTGCGTGTGTGTGTGATATATATATATATATATATATATATATATATATATATATATATATATATATATATATGGATTTTCTATTTTGAGAAAATAGAAAAAGATGTGGAAAATGGGGAAATATATTTTAAGCATGGGGTGAAGCATGACTCTTATTATTTCTTTATTAATTTGTAATCACTATTGAAGCATGGTTCCAATTTTCAATATGAAAATAATACATGCTTCAATAAGTGAGTGTGAGATGAGCCATTCTCTACACTTGCTTGATTTTCATGCTAGCTCATTCTCTCTAACTCTCTCCATTCTCTTCTTCTTCCTCATCCAAGCCTTAATCCTAATATGAGTTGTGAATCGTAGGACTTGAGAAAATTCCTAGTGAGCTAAACACCCTACCTTATCATCCTAGTTAAGATTAGCACTTTAGACTAGGTTGTTTACTTCACTCATACTAGATTAGTGAAGAGATAGCTTGACCTAGAGAAAGTTCGGGTGGATCATCTTCGACACAAAGGTCGCGAAGCAAGCTCGATCTTTATTCAAATGGAGCTACGAAGAGTCGTAGGGACCACTACCCGGAGCTTTAGAAGAGAAGGACTTGATCTACAAAGGTTGTAGTCTCCATCTCTTAGTATAGATCTTGTTTTATATCATGTTAAACCCTAATACTCTAGTTAGATTCTATGTTAGTGTAGCTCAGCACCAAGAAAATTTTAAAATTTCATTCTTGATGCAGGTTAAAACCTTATGACGGTGCTAGGATACACTTTCAGTTTCTCAGTGGATTATAGGCTTCATACCGACACGAAATATCGCGTTATTAGGGGTCTGATTTTATCCACCCCCTAAACCCGATATGCGATACTCTTAGACGAACAAACCGGACTGTATGGAGATTGTCATAGACATGCTCGGTAGGGTTTCAGATGAGTTTGCTCGTCGGCCTTCCTTTCGCTCAATACCTGGGTAGCCGTTACGTACAGCTAGTGCCGCTAACGTGTTGGAGATAGTGCCCTCAGAGTCAATTATTAGGTCACAGGTACGTGATTGTAATGATTGAGGGAGGACCTATCCCGGTAGGACAGTCTTACTCGAGATGATAGTATGCTATCTGGTTTACCTTTATCATCGTGTACTGTTTTAGGTGACATGACACGTCGCTATTACACGTTGATAGAGCCCCTAGGATTCTTGCTTGACCACCAGCAGTATGAGGGCGATCATATAAGTGGGAGCTGGGGGTCTACAAGCATATCCTTAAAAGGTCCCTAGTCGTGGGAGTTTCGAGACCGGGCATCGATACTCCATTAGTAGACTAGTGTATACAGTCGAGACCCCGACAAGGGGCGGTGGCCGGTCTCACAAGCCACTGGTGTCAGTTGGATCACCTAAGATGTATACAGGTGCTCATTGGGTTATGAGTACACCGGACAGGACTCGCCGGGAACATGCTAGTTGGTCATATACCAGACGTCAGATGGCAGTTCCCTGGTGACATGTGTGCAGGTTAGTTCATCGACCTGGGGATCGTCATTTGTCTCGTATGAGTTCCCACTGTACTTTGATTACTACCCTACCACGGCTCAAAGGAGTCGTGCAAACAGGTTTTAGTTGGGTACAGTCCCGAGCCACATGGAGGCAGTGAGCGTATCTTCAGGGGTTCGTCTCTCCCGGTATTGGGGGTGAGGTCGTGCTGTGTCTAGGAGAGCCATTACACAAAGTCCTTGGCCAAGGCAAGGAGATTTACTGGTAGGTATTCCAGTAGTATCTCAGGGTGTTCTGGGCTACACTCCGACACGACTTGTACCGCTTTTGGGGGTCTGACTTTTACCAACCCCCTAGGCCCGCCATGCGATACTCATAGACGAACGGACCGGACTGCACGGATATTGTCACTGACAGGCTCAGTAGGGTGTCAGGATGAGTTCGCTCATCGACGTCCCTTTTGGTCAATAGCTGGTGGCCCGTTACGTATTGGCTTATACCTCTGACGTGCTAGTGGTTAAATCCACAGCCATAGTATTGACGAGTCTTTAGAGTCCACCACACTTTCAGTTACTCAGCTTTCGGGCGAAACGCTGTAGAGGCCGTATGGAGATATGGCAGGGTCCGATCAGATACGTGCGGTATTGCACGGATCAGGATCGGACGGTTTGTACTAGTAGCCGTATAGGTATATGGCAGGGTTCGATCAGATACGTGCGGTATTGCACGGATCAGGATCGAACGGATATTACTAGCCGGCTTTGGTTTAAGCCGGTCCTAGTTTAGTACAGTGTAGATTTTGTCTCTTTGCATTTGTATTTCGGTCGGAATACAGATGCGGGTGTGTATGCACAGTATTGGGGTTTTCCTGTAATTTATTACGGGACCAGTTTTCTGGAGTTGCCAGTTTGCATTCCGTTCCGGCCGGTTTTCCTTTGTTCTTTCCCGGCCGGACTTTTCCGATGGAGGGGGTAATTTGCAGTTTTGCAAATTACAATTGTGGAGGGGTTTTCTTGTAAAAGATTGATATGATAGCTTTCATATTTTTTTCCACCATGCTTTTGCTTTATTGTGACATGAAAGGGTATGGTTGGATTTGATATGAAGCATGGTGTTTGTTTTCTTGTCTCTTGGATGTGGTCACCTCCTTCTTCTCCTACACTCACCTCCCTCATATGATACATATTGTTATTCTCTTCACCATTTCAAGATTGGCCGGCCACACTTGAAGATGAGGGAAAAATGAGAGATGTGTTTCTTTTGTTGTATGGAAATTATTCTCATTTCTCTTTTTGTATCAAAGTTCACCACCTCTCTTCATATCATCTTGTTTCCTCCATCATGGCAACACTACCCCAAAGAGACAAAGCACTACACTTCCTACAGCACATCTTGAGCATGTCGAGTTGCCGGCTTCATGCTCGAGTTGCCTCGGTATTGAGGCGGGAGCCCGTAAAAGACGCAGGCGATGTGGTGCCCCTTTCCGATGAGGAGGAGACGGACGGAGATCCCGCAAGGAGATCGGAGTGGAGATGAAGACCGGAGGACTCGGATCAGTTGGTACAACATTTCCACACTCTTTACTGTTTGTTAGTTTAGCAATAATGGCAGATCCGGGTTAAAGTATACGATAGCGCCAAGTTAAAAAGTTTTATTCCGCAATTGGCGTCTGTAGACTGCCGGGGCGCTAACGTAGACTTACAGTGGTATCAGAGCCTCACCATTTTGCTATGCTAACTTGTGCTAACGCGTTTAAAACTTCGATCCGACCGGAAATCGAAAACTGCAAAAATCCAAGCCGACAGTTTCTGTTGTTTTTAAACGGCCTCAGAATGATGTGCAGGGAAAACTAAGCACACTGTAAAAATTTGGTACCTCGATCTCCCCATACCGCCGCGGAAGGGCGGCCAAAGCCCTGCTTTGGCCGCTCTTCCGCCGCGGATATTACTGTTCACCACCCCAAATTTTTTCAGTGTGTTTCTGAGTGATAATTGTGGTTTTTGGAATATTAAAATTGGGCCCAGGTTTTCTGTGGTTGCTACAGTTTTGTTTGGGGGCCCACTTGTTAATGTTTGATCAATCGGAAAATTTTAAACACATTTTTCACAGTATTTACATTATATCTGCGACCGTGAATGTCACTCGATCGGTAAATCCGGTCTAACTGCTATAGCCCGGTTAGACGGATTTGCGAACGTGACTTTCACGTTGATGTTCTATGTATTTGCTGTGATGTTGCGGATCGGTCGTGGGGGATAGCCTGGATGCAATGCTAGTACAGTGTTTTTGTTGTATTATGTACATTTGATATTGCGGGGCGAGTGTCCGACATGTGGACTGCCGTCACTGCCTGTTTGTATTATTCTTTTGGGGCACGACCTGGTTGCGGTCGATGTACCCGGTGTATGTATATTTTACTTTCTGTACTAGGATTGCCCCGCGGAGGGGTGCACGGATAGCCGGGTTCTGGAGGGCAACAAGCCCGCATCTCATGACATTGAGACGGAGGGGGCTTCGCTCTAGGATTGGCGGGCTATTCGCCGCACTCGTAGGGGGTACAGGTTGACCCAGGAGGGGTGCCCAAGTTGCCGGATTCCGTGAAGTGCTGGGTGGTCCATTCACGGCGCTGAAGGGGGCTGCCTCGCTTCAGGTTTTGGCGGGTGACTTGCCGCGCCCGTAGGGGTCTAGGATTTCATTGCACAGGCTATCCACACGACCAGGGGAACGTCGGGTTTCAGTAGTGGCTCTGTGAAACCCGGGGATCCCAGATATCTGTATTGTTCTGTGATGTTGTACATTTCTGTGATGTTGCATTTCTATTCACGCCTTGAGCGAAATACTATATATTGGTATATATATTAGTAGATGTTGTATATGTTTTTCATCCGCGCTAGTCCAGTCCCCGCTCTGCCGTTAGTAAGCTAACCTAACGGGTGATGACGGGACCCAGTGGCGAATGCGGATGGCATATACGTACGTCAGTATATTTTCGTTCTTTGTGGTGTGATCAATTGATGGGACTGCATTGATTCGGATCAATGCAAGTTAAACAAACCTATTCTGATGTTGTTGGAACACTTTTCAAAAAGCTGTTATTGCAAGGACGTTCACTTTTGTTTTGCATCGTGGTATTCAGTTGGAATATCCTGCTCCTCAGTCGACGAGGCAAGGGCCGAGATCCCTTCACCGGGAGTGACCCCTTGGACAAAAGTTTGCGTCAGGGCATTAACTTCACTATAGCCGATTACTTTTGCTTTGCACCGTGGTATTCAGTTGGAATGTCCTGCACCCCATTCTACGGGGAAAGAGCCGAGATCCCTTCACCGGGAGTGACCTCTTTAGTAAAGGTTTTCGTCACTATATTTTCTAAAAAGCTATCCGTTCCTTCAACGATATCAAGTTCACTACGTCAAAGGTTTTCGCCAGAAACCATTCGTAGCCCTCCGTCGTTTCATATGGGTAGTCAATAGTATTCAAGCTGTGTTTGTTGGCCTTAGTCAAGGCACAGTGTTTGGTAGCTGTTGGGTATTCATATGTTGCATAGATAGATGCGTTGGTTTGGGACAGTCGTATAGCCTTGTTGGCCTTAGTCAAGGGCTTGTACGGGTGGGTTCAAATCAACCTGGACAATGACGGGTAGAACTTGACATGTGACTTATGATTTGTTGGCCTTAGTCAAGGTCATAAGAGCATGGGGCAGAAATCACATCGGGAGTTTCAAAAGTACTGAAACTTTCCAGATATGCGCATACCTTCTGGAGTGTGATACCGTGAGCGGATTCCGTCACGTTGTCATGCGATGAGAGTTGGATCCCGATTCCCACTGATGAGTTGGTTTACTCTTCGGGTGACCCCGACTGATTCTTCTTTCAGGTTTGGAGGAGAATTTGAGGTACAGTGGGAGGTTTCCAGATTAGATAAATTGGTAACCATTCTGATCTAGGTTAGAGTGCACGCTGAATGTTTCTTTTCTCTCTCTATCTGGCAGCAACCATTGACCCGACCCTAGACTATGACTCAGTGACCAAGTTGACCGAACCTTCTCTAACACTGGCTTTTGGATTGTCAGAGTTGCAGACCTCATTGCCACTCCTACTTTTACCCTTTTCTCCAGGACACCCCGTATTACTACGAACGTCCACTTCCATTGGACAAAACCATCGTATGGTTAGATACGAACTCGAAGGAATTCGAGGATGGTTTCCGGTTCTGGAGAAAACGGATAGGATTATTCAGTTGTCTTTTCTTTTTCACCTTCTCTCAGGTTGCGAGTACTCCTTGGTTTAGGAGTAGCACACCTATTACGCAAATTGGATAGTCTTCTTCCAAACCATAGGCTGGTGCCGACCGGTAGGGAATGAAGAAAACCAATTAGCATAACGATGGTGTGCAGAAGGTATTAAGTTCAGACAAAGCAAGGGATTAGTAAGAGGGCAAAGTAAATTGCAACAGATATTCACGACCAAACCAGGTATTTCTTCGCCAATCCTAAAATCACCTTTGTATTTCTCCAGGACACTCCGTATCACTACGAAGATCCACAGTTTATTGGATATTCCATCGTATGGTTATATACGAACTCGAAAGGAACTTGTTCCAGTTCGGGGATGGATTCTGGTCCAGGAGAAATAGGAATAAAGTACATTCAGGTGCCTTTTATCTTCACCTTCTCTCGCATTGCGAGTGTTCCTAGGATTAGGACAGTACACCCTTTATGCTTTTTGGATAGTCTTCTTCCAAACCATAGGCTGGTGCTGAACGGTAGGGAAGGAAGAAAACCATTTGGCCTAAAAGGGTGTGCAGAAGGTAAAGACTAAAGACATATGAAGGGATTTGGAGAGGTGGCAAAGAATTATACGGTTATAGTTGTGAATTTGGATAATGGAAGAGGCATTACTAAGAATACCGGGATACCCCACCGAAACATTTCAATGTTTCAGTTTCACTGTGTACTGTTAAAAGAAAACTGATTTCCCGATTAGATACTTACTCCAGGGTATGTATTTACCAGGTATGATTCTCACATCTGTATGGTTTTACAGATGATGAGTGGGAGTAGGTTATTGGGAATTGGGTGATCATCCTCATTATATCGGGATTCGTTGTAATCGGTGATATTTGAGAAAATCACCTGGGCTGTTTGCCGGTCGGCAAATATTTGGTTTTGAATATCCGCTGTTATGCACCAATTTCAAATTGATATATCTGTACGTCTATTTTCATAGAGTGAGATATACCTTTCTGAAATTATGTCTACGACATTTACCTATATCAGTGGATGGTTAGGTAAGGAGCATTAAACAGCGGTGTAATTCTTCTTAACCATAAGTACAGTTTTCAACCTACGACACACAGTGAATGAGTTATCAGACTCAAGGGACTTATACAGAGAATTGTATGTTGTCCAGGGTCCATCAGGACAGAGGGGTTGGTCCTCATACTATATTCTGTTTACTTTTAACTTCTCTAGTTCTTAGACATGTGTTTCGTAGAAACACAGGGTCTAAGTTTTGAGGAGTTATAGGTATTTGAATAGAGTAGAGAACCAGGTGTAGTAAGTATCGGGATTCTTCAAAGTGATCGAAGATGTAGATACTTGTGTATGGTATTCAGTTGATAGTAATGATAAAGAGATCTTGCTTCTCTTTCAGGTTACTCATAATTGGAAGCATTCCTAAGTTGAGTAACGCTGATCGGCCTCTCTCCGTTTAGTTGACATGCACTGGAGACAGCTGCATGATTTGAATCTGGTTCAATTAAATCAGTGCCTCTGTTTTTATATTGGATATAGAACAGTTCATATCTTAACGATGTTAAGGTACGGGGAGTTGTCCGGTTTATGATTAAAACCAGACACTGGATAACTCAAGGCACGTTTCTGTAATGGCTGTTTGTGGGTTGACCCAGGCTATGACGAGGGTTGATTTTCTACCATCTGGATGAACAATAGCGATATTGTTCTAGACTCGCCACAATTTTATTAAAAATGGATTTTTTTCAAGAAAACAGTAGTGGGAGTATGGTAGAACTGGAAGTAATTCCAGAACCACAAACGATTACTGAAGATTTGATAAGGAACCTAAAGATTCAATCTGGATTGACATTCCATTGGCCACTCCGCAGATAAGGTGGGTAACTTCAGGCACCCGAGAGGCACTACGGTGGCCTCAAGGACGGTGACAGGGAAGTTCTTGTTTACCCACAATTGCCATTGCTGTTGTTCCAGGTTGCGAGACCCGGCGGGAGGATGAGTATAGCGTCATTCTAAACCAGTTTTAGAAGTGTACGTCTATATGACTCTGCCAGAGGGTTGTCGTAGTCAGTGGGAGCAGCGGAAGCATTGATGGACAGGTAGCTTATGTCTATTTATAGACTAAAGCAGAAGTAGCGGAGATAGATCATCTATTTCAAACGTGACAGTCATGGGTTTGACTTCATCAGAATAGGGGATGGATCTGTTGAGAAGGTAGTAGGGTGTGATATCCTGGTATTTGGATGATATACACAGAGTAGGAAAAGAAACTCCTACACTACGATCGGTTATACTTTGGTCGTCACACAGTGGTTTCTCCACAAAGGACTTGGACATTATATCAGACATACTGGTTACTAGATCTATGGTTTTAGATCTAGATTTGGGTGGTTTCTCAATCAGGGTACCTTGACAGCATTCTAAGAGTATTTAGAATGGACGACTCCTAGCACGGTAGTATACCTGCAGGTGATGGAGTCACCCTCTCCAAAGGTGTCTTACAGACTAAAGGGGAGAGGGACGTGCATGATTGGCAGATCACTTGCTTAGGCAATTGAGTCAATCATGAGATGTCAAGTACCACACCAGATGTTGTTCTTGCACTAGATGCAATAAGTTGACATTAATCCAATCCTGGAGAAACAGTCGGAAGCAGTTTTAGAACATAAGTGGATGTTCTAGGGATATGATAACGACAGCCTCATTCGGGAAACAGTTATCATTCCAGGCTTCCAAGGTGACATGGACGACAAGGAGGTTGTCAGAGTTATAGTTTTCCTTCTGATGAGGGGCAGTATTTTGGACAGGTGGTCCAAGGCAATACTGAGGGAGGCATGGCGCGCAGGATACTGATTAAGTTCAGTTGACGATACAGTCTAAGAAGTTTGGATTTGGAGTTCATTTATGAGCTATGTCCCATCAGACATCCAGACACATTCTAAGACAGGTATTGCTCATTTCGGGAGATGGGTTTCTCCGCGAACTTGAGATATAGAGAGACATAGAAAGAAAAATCTAAGCGGATCCACTCACTGAGGCTATTCCTCGAACGCAATAGTTCCGCAAACGAGCTTTGTGAGACTGACTAGTAGAGGAGTTGGATGTTCGGTATCACACGGGCTGTGAGTATGCGACATCGCAATAATTAGCCTTGAGTGCAAGTGGGAGATTGTTGGAGATAGTGCCCTCAGAGTCAATTATTAGGTCACAGGTACGTGATTGTAATGATTGAGGGAGGACCTATCCCGGTAGGACAGTCTTACTCGAGATGATAGTATGCTATCTGGTTTACCTTTATCATCGTGTACTGTTTTAGGTGACATGACACGTCGCTATTACACGTTGATAGAGCCCCTAGGATTCTTGCTTGACCACCAGCAGTATGAGGGCGATCATATAAGTGGGAGCTGGGGGTCTACAAGCATATCCTTAAAAGGTCCCTAGTCGTGGGAGTTTCGAGACCGGGCATCGATACTCCATTAGTAGACTAGTGTATACAGTCGAGACCCCGACAAGGGGCGGTGGCCGGTCTCACAAGCCACTGGTGTCAGTTGGATCACCTAAGATGTATACAGGTGCTCATTGGGTTATGAGTACACCGGACAGGACTCGCCGGGAACATGCTAGTTGGTCATATACCAGACGTCAGATGGCAGTTCCCTGGTGACATGTGTGCAGGTTAGTTCATCGACCTGGGGATCGTCATTTGTCTCGTATGAGTTCCCACTGTACTTTGATTACTACCCTACCACGGCTCAAAGGAGTCGTGCAAACAGGTTTTAGTTGGGTACAGTCCCGAGCCACATGGAGGCAGTGAGCGTATCTTCAGGGGTTCGTCTCTCCCGGTATTGGGGGTGAGGTCGTGCTGTGTCTAGGAGAGCCATTACACAAAGTCCTTGGCCAAGGCAAGGAGATTTACTGGTAGGTATTCCAGTAGTATCTCAGGGTGTTCTGGGCTACACTCCGACACGACTTGTACCGCTTTTGGGGGTCTGACTTTTACCAACCCCCTAGGCCCGCCATGCGATACTCATAGACGAACGGACCGGACTGCACGGATATTGTCACTGACAGGCTCAGTAGGGTGTCAGGATGAGTTCGCTCATCGACGTCCCTTTTGGTCAATAGCTGGTGGCCCGTTACGTATTGGCTTATACCTCTGACGTGCTAGTGGTTAAATCCACAGCCATAGTATTGACGAGTCTTTAGAGTCCACCACACTTTCAGTTACTCAGCTTTCGGGCGAAACGCTGTAGAGGCCGTATGGAGATATGGCAGGGTCCGATCAGATACGTGCGGTATTGCACGGATCAGGATCGGACGGTTTGTACTAGTAGCCGTATAGGTATATGGCAGGGTTCGATCAGATACGTGCGGTATTGCACGGATCAGGATCGAACGGATATTACTAGCCGGCTTTGGTTTAAGCCGGTCCTAGTTTAGTACAGTGTAGATTTTGTCTCTTTGCATTTGTATTTCGGTCGGAATACAGATGCGGGTGTGTATGCACAGTATTGGGGTTTTCCTGTAATTTATTACGGGACCAGTTTTCTGGAGTTGCCAGTTTGCATTCCGTTCCGGCCGGTTTTCCTTTGTTCTTTCCCGGCCGGACTTTTCCGATGGAGGGGGTAATTTGCAGTTTTGCAAATTACAATTGTGGAGGGGTTTTCTTGTAAAAGATTGATATGATAGCTTTCATATTTTTTTCCACCATGCTTTTGCTTTATTGTGACATGAAAGGGTATGGTTGGATTTGATATGAAGCATGGTGTTTGTTTTCTTGTCTCTTGGATGTGGTCACCTCCTTCTTCTCCTACACTCACCTCCCTCATATGATACATATTGTTATTCTCTTCACCATTTCAAGATTGGCCGGCCACACTTGAAGATGAGGGAAAAATGAGAGATGTGTTTCTTTTGTTGTATGGAAATTATTCTCATTTCTCTTTTTGTATCAAAGTTCACCACCTCTCTTCATATCATCTTGTTTCCTCCATCATGGCAACACTACCCCAAAGAGACAAAGCACTACACTTCCTACAGCACATCTTGAGCATGTCGAGTTGCCGGCTTCATGCTCGAGTTGCCTCGGTATTGAGGCGGGAGCCCGTAAAAGACGCAGGCGATGTGGTGCCCCTTTCCGATGAGGAGGAGACGGACGGAGATCCCGCAAGGAGATCGGAGTGGAGATGAAGACCGGAGGACTCGGATCAGTTGGTACAACATTTCCACACTCTTTACTGTTTGTTAGTTTAGCAATAATGGCAGATCCGGGTTAAAGTATACGAGAGCGCCAAGTTAAAAAGTTTTATTCCGCAATTGGCGTCTGTAGACTGCCGGGGCGCTAACGTAGACTTACATAACGTACTTGTGGTTAAACCCACTACCAGCATATCAACGAGTCTTTAGAGTCCCACATAGAGCGTTTTCCTGGTTCAGACGAAATGATATAGTAGCCGTATTTTGATACGTGTAGGGTTTCGATTGAATGATTGTACTAGTTACCCGGACTTTCGATCGGACGATTAATAATACTAGCCGGTTCGGGATTGAGCCGGATTATTAAATCAGGTATTGATTTAATAATTTACGTATATGTATTTCGATATGTATATTCTAGTATTATATTCTTTGCGTTATTCTATCTCTTTGGATATTCGTATTTTGGTACGAATACAAGTATGTATATACAGTTGAGTGTAATCCGTATTTATACGAAAAACATTCTAGAATGTGGACACCTCATTTTGGTTTATCCATTTATTAAATTAAATGGAAATGAGGTGTAAAGGTAAAGAAGAGAGTATGATGAGAACCATGCTTGAATATTGTTGACAAATGAATTGTTAATTCATTTGTGCTCACTATTCAAGTATGCTTGCAATATTATATTTGGAAAAGGTGTTTTACAAAACCATATTTGATGTTTTTCTCTCTCTGGAGTTTTTCCTCACTTGTTACTCACTTGAGAGTTTGGCATGGTTGGTTTTGAAACACTCTCACCATTGCTTCTTCTCTCTTCAGCCTTCCCTGAGCTCCTCCTCCTCTTTTTTCATCTTCTACCCTACCATATCATATGTTGAGAATTAAGGGTAGAAGAGAAATATATACACACTTAGAGCAACTCACTACATTCCTAAGCACTATAGATTAGCATACTAGAGTCCATAATTACTTCACTAGATTTTTAGTGTGGAGATAGAGCCATGAGCTATATCTTTTGGGTAGATCATTTTCGACGGAGGAAGACTGACGGCCAAGCTCGATCGAGGACACTTCAAGGAGCCAAAAAAGAGGGTAGAAGACCGAAGGATATGAATCATTCGGTATAACACTTCTATCTTTTGTTGCTAGTTTTAGGTTTTTGGTTCGATTCTAGGACGGATTTTTTAGCGCCAAAAGTTTTTTAAATATCATTTTTGTTCCGCATCGGCCACGGTAGATGATCAGGACGCTAGCAAACTCCAACAATTTTTACATATAAGTGTATACAGGTTTTTGATATAAATGAGCTCCATTAATAAGACTCAAGCCTTGTTTAGGTTTGTCTCATCTCATATCGGGACTATGTTTAGCCATATATTCTAACATCATGGCTTAAATAGCAAGAAATACATCTAACTTTTAAGCTAAATGTCCTTAACTTTTGGAAAAAATGCAGTTAATCCCCCTTTCTCAAAATGCGAAATTTCCTCACCCAAAAACCCGTATCCTTGTTCGCGCCACCCCTTCATGTCCGCTGTTACCTTCTCTTAGGGGTGTAAATCGGGTTGGATTTGACCGAACCCGATTCTAAGGCATCAGATATTTCTGGTTTTTTAGACATCCTACATCCGTCCGAACCCGATCGGACGTGTAGAATATTAGATCCGGAACTTTTCAGGTTGTGAATGGGTTTACGATAAAACATATAATTCGAGATGTATTGTATTTTTCAAAGTTCAACTGGGTTACATAGATAAACTAAGAAATATTGATATCGTTTTAATGTAATTTACCTTATCTTTTTATCTTAAAAGAAAATTACTTTTAGACAAAGCATTTAAGCCCGTTTGGCAATTGAGAAGTAAAATGAAAGTAGGAAAGTAAGAACGCCGTCGGAAAATAAAATGGAAAGAAAACGGAAAAAGTATTAATTCTTATTTGTTTTGTTAAAAAGAAAGTAAAAAAAAAAATCTGAGTTGGCGCTTATACTTTAATGAAAAGTGAACCTGAATTGTTTGTTTGGAGCGATAAAAAAAAGTAAGGAAGCGTGAAAGAAAAATATAAATTAGAATATAATGGAATAGAATAATCAACCTTTTTTTTTTTTACTTTCTTTCACTTTCTAAGGTCCTGTGGTGAAAGTGAAAGATGCAAAAAAAGATGATGCAGCAAGAAAATGCAATTCAATTTCAATCTAATTTCTAGCATACCCAATTGAGAAAAGTGAGAGGAATATTGAGAGAATTGAAACCAATATTTAAAAAGAAAAATAAAATAAAATAAATGCAAATGTTATGAAGGGCTTGGGCTATGAAAATAAATGATTTTGGGCCTACGCCTCACCCCCTTATTTTAGTTTCCATATCCTTGTCATAATCGTGTTGATTGTGATATTATTTTTCTTGTATAGGGTTTGTCCTTCAATTTTGGTTTTGGCATTTGTAGGGATTGTTTCTCAAGCTTGTATTTTAGCCTGCATTTATACCTTTCTGGTTTTGCAATTGTTTCGTTAAAACTTCTTTAATATAACACGGGTCCGGAGCTCTCGTCTTGCTCAAAAAATACAAGCGCTTGGGCTAAGGTTTTGGGTGTGTTTAAGGATAGGTCTCCTTGTATATGTTTTTAAATTGAATCGGCGTTACCTGTACGGGCACAGGCATCGAGCCGGAGTAGAAGGCATGGGGAGCAGGAATGTTGTTATGCAAACAAGGACCCAACAAAACCCACCTTTTTGCTCACATGTTATTTATTTTTGCATAATTATAATTAGGGTAGACCGTCAGCAGAAAAAGAAAAACCGGCAAAGATATCGGCTTTCAAAAAACCCCGGCCCAAAGAATCTCGTCAAAAACCGCCGGAAATGTTTCCCTCTGTCAATAATACCCTGCCTGTAATACCTGTATAGTCGCAGAAGTCACTATCAAATTGTCTTGCTGATGTTCCAAGGGTCGCCTGATTACTCTTAAGAAGATGTTTGCTACTGAAAGAAGTAGGGTTCCTATCGAAACGCTTCCCCTCCCTCTCCCTTCCTCAAAGCCCAAGTTTCGACGACGATTTTAATAAGTGGTCACGCTGCCATTTTTCCAATATCATGGAACAGCATCACCCGGGTTAAGGTAAGTCTAGCAGGAGAGAGTCGTGTTATGGATGAACTTATTGCACGTGTTTAGAAAGCACCTATGCGTGTGATGCAAGTGAACGTGCAGGAAAAGATTATCGTAAAGTTTCATTGTTTGTTCCATCGTTGACCATATCTATGCTTTCACGATGGCCCAAGAACACACTCATCCTTCAGCCGTACAGAGACTGTAATATCTAGTCAACGCATACAAACTGCAGGGGAAAAAAACACACACATGGAGAGAGAGTGTGCATGCATGGGGTTTTTTACAAAGAAAACCTTTTTTAGGAGGGGTTTTACGGGATTATTTGGGACAAGGGTTTTTGGACAGGCAACAAATTTGCCCCGGATCTGTTGACAATTTTCCCTTATAATTATAATAATTTTCTAACTGCCCCAGTACTAGTAATATAGGAGCATATAATTAGTTACATAGGTTGATGAAAGCTATCCATGAGCTAGGTATGAATAATTGTTGAGATATTAAAAAGTATGGTGATTGTGAAAGTTACTCATTGGGAGGTCATTAATGGAGCATCATGCACATTGCCATGTCCGTACGCAGTAAGATATGACAGCATGCACGTTAATAAAAAAGATTAGTTTCTGTTGGGGCTTTAATTACCCAAAAATACCTTAGGGATGTGTTTTCCTTTTCTAGTTTGGGTATTGGTTTTATCATCGCAACAAAATAATTAAAATCCGTGTTTGTTTCTTGTGCTTACCTGACTGTATCGAAACTCCAAAACGTCGCTTGGAAATATGTTTAATTCGGATTTGCAGACGGCCAAACTCAAGATCAACATGAATTCATTTTTTTATATATAGATAAATGTCTCCCCGTTTTGGATTTAATTATACCCCAGATCTAAAAATATGACCATTATTATTTATAGATAAATGTATTATGAGTTCTTTTTGCCATTTAAAAAGATAAGTAGGAATCTGCTATAAAGATAAATATTTTATGTGAATCTCTCTCTCTCTCTCTCTCTCTCTCTCTAACTGCAAAAGAAAAAATGCGAAAACGAACTTAAATATATTCCTAAGCATATAAATATCCAGCTTTAGTTCTCAAAAAATTATTCAGCATATCGAACGAATGTAGTATATTCTAGCAAGGAAAAAAGAGGTGAAAGTTTTTAGACAAGCTCCCAACATACTTATGCACTCACACTCCTTGTTTTTCTCGGGTAAGTTGTCAAAAAGCCCCGAGCAGTTTTTCTCGTTGACAAACCTCCTGGCCTCAGCTGTCAAAAACCCCTGAAATTTTTTTCAACTGTCAAAAAAAAAAACCCTGCTTGCTGGATTTGTATAGTTGCCTGCTATATCTAGTTATTATACGATATCTATACATCATGCATGCGATATCTATGACATATTTAGATATGGCAGGTAACTGTGCATAAAAAATTTTCAGAGGGATTTTTGACAACCATTTCAAGACAAGTGTTTTCCTCGAGGAAAAATGCTTGTTTTTTCTTTTGACAATTCACTCATTAATTTTTCAAGTGGACACGTGTATTTGGTCCTTGCATATTTTTTCCCCTCCTCTCCCCTTCTCTCTCTCTCTCTCTACATTGTACATGGTGAGGGAAATTCCAAAAGGCCTTGGGCTTGGCAAAGGGCATCAAAAATTGACAGCCTTACCTTTGGTCAAGGCGGTCCTTGACCTTCTACCCTGTGATAACTCACCCCCTTGTCACCTTGTGGTTTAATATCTCTGCCCTTCGTTGTTGCAAAATATGAATCGTTGTTACCAATCCCTCTCTATCTTGCAACTAATTTAACCAAGTTGTACCAAATCTCAAGTCCCATTCTTAGATAGAAAGAAAAATATAAATATTTTCCTCAGGTAGAAGATTATGTATGTTGTCCTAATTAAATGCATCTTTTGTACTATAGCTTCTTTTTTCCCTTGGTAAATACTGTATATTCGCAATCCTGTAACAAAACAAAGAGACAAAGAAACGGTGTGCATGTTGCAATCTTGTTAGGTTAGCTCAATTTCATTAGATAAAAGCTCCACATAAAATTTATTGGGGCCAAAAAAACCTAGGCAAACTTTTTCCATGGTCAAAAAACCCATGGCCCTAAGAATCTCGTCACCCCCCTCTCCCTCTTACACACACACAAGCTTTTCTGCTGTCAAAAACCCCCCGGCTGCAATATCTGTGTAGTCTCCTGCAATATCTAGTTACTTGTATATTTGTAAAGTTTCCTAAAATATGTATGCAGCTAACTTACGTATCTATCTATATAGTCTATCGGGGATAGTTTCTTGCATACATATTGATATCTTGTTTGCTAACTCTTGTCAAAAAAACATGAAATAATGACACGGAATTTTTTGACAAGGGATATTTATTTGGCAATTTACCCTTTTTTCTTCAAACCAGGACTATCATGGATGTATATACCAGTAACTAGTAAGTTTTCTCTTCACATGAGAAGAATCTTATGCCCACAACCTTGTATTCCTATGGACCATCCTTGAGCATGCACGCAACACAAATCCAAGAAACATATGCATGCAGGTAAACTTGAAAGAAATGACATTTCCTCACATCATCCAAAAACAAAACAGTAGTCATATTGGTGTATGATGTCTTTTCCAATTCATCAGCACTACTTAGACCCATCACTTCACTTTTCCAGTTTCAACTTCAATTCAGTTCCCCGGCGACCCACAATTTAATTTCCATTTTCTAATAAATTATTATGGATCATACGAACGGAACATTATACAGCGTTGGAGAAATTGATATATCTAACAAATCTGCGCCGTTAATTTTAACCGCTACTTTAACCAGCGTTTAAAATCGAACGGCGGTTCCTATTTAATAAGAACCGACATCGCCCGAACAGCTTCAACACAATTGCAGCGGTTTTAGGTTGAAAGATCGAAAATGGGCTATTTTCACTACCATTTCTTTTTCTTGAACAATCCACTCATATGCTAGATTAATCGAAATGCTGGCATATGTAAATGTAGAAGTAAGAAAATTACTACAACCACTTTGAAAAACTTCGTTGAGAAAAATGTAGACATGCTCTGGCGGAAGCGAGGGTTCCAAAATCAAGAGATCACTTCAAAAAACTTCGTTGAGAAAGACGCAGAGTGCTTTGGCGGAAGCTAGAGTTCCAAAATTAATAGATGATATATGTCCCAACCGCTAGAAAAATTTTATTTAAGTGGCGGTTTGATATTTATTTTAACCGCTATTTTAACTTGCGGTTAAATAAGACCTGCTGGATTTTAACCGCATCTTAAAATAGCAGTTGAATTTGTATAGTCCAGATTTGTTGGATAAATTAAAATATGCAACGTTGTACCAGGAACCAAACCCTACACACACATAATTTGTTGCATGATTTGAATCTGTTATGAACAAGTAACCTTTTGTCTGGTATATATATGTGCTTTATATTGTTTGCCTATAAGAATTTACACAATCCTTTGTTGTCGTTGTTGGTCATTTGATTTATTTCATATCCACCAATGTCTCGAGGTTTGTTGTATGAAACATCAATATTTCACCCATAACGAGACCTGAATGAATATTGGATTGCTAGCATGAGCATGACATCATTTGAGTCTCATTGGTGTGGCTTGCTGGATTTTAGGTCCAGTTTGGGGATGGAGTTGCGTTTTCTAAGCAGGGGTTTCATAAAATTAGCAAAGCTCAACTCCAAAATGCTGTCTTTCTTTGGCAGGAGTTGAACTACAGTTATCTAAGCCCAAAACTTAAGATAAACGCGGTTATCTCAACTCCAATCTGACCATAGTTTTATAAAGTCCATTTTTTGGAGTTTGGGGCTTGCAGACTCCAGTTTGCATTCTCTCCATCTCCAGTTAAAACTAAATCATAGTTATCCTTGACTCCAAATCCAAACAAGGCCTTAAACTTGGAAACTAAATACATTTTTTTTTGAATACTAACTAATTAAACTTAGCCATGATCATGTTCATCGAGCAACTTTTCACCTAAATAGATCGTGTTCGGTTGCCGAAAAAATAAAGAAAATGGAGGTGTGGATGACACAAATAGTCTTTGTGGGTCCCATATTCAACTTAACCCTTGTACCCCCTCTCCTACCGTCCCTCCCGAGTTGTCCCAACTTAGGCCACCCTGAGTTTTGCGATAGTCGACCGCAACGTCCTATTATAATCTTTATTAACCTAAAGTATGAATTATGAAAATGAGAATACAACACCAACCTGAGGATTGCTATAATGGACACATTCTGCTGATTCATGATGCAAAATAATTAAAACATAAAAGAAAAGGTATTGGGTAATATTAATTTGACCTAGTGATAACATTTAGTCAAAAACCAGAAGCTGATCCATGTGCCCAATGTAATTTGTAAGTGTTGCAGCGGATGCTGGATGGCAGGGTTTGATGGAAGTGAGTTCAAGTAGTCAAGCATCAGAACTACACCAAATGACTTTTGGAGTTTGATTTCTAACCTACTTAATCTTTGTCCATGGTGACACAATGAGCATGACCCTTATTCCCAATAATAAAACTCAACCTTTCCATTCCCAATATTCAAAAAGAGTTGGCCGGAGCTATGCTCGAGCGGCAAAACCCCTTGGCTGTGCTCGGCATGGTAAAACATAAGGGGTGAGCCCTAGGTTTAAGTTCGGGCAGGCACCGGCAGCACCACCCTCACGCAAGCGCACCGCTCCATCCCAACCTCATTTTTCTCATTAAAAGAGATTCATATTTCCCTTCCTCAAAAAACAAACTCAATCATACAACCTCAAAATGATTTTATCTTTCATGATTTATTTTTTGTATGGAACATAGACCATGCCTAATTTTTTCATGTATACCCCCCACACTAAAAAATTAGGAGCAGTGCGCATGACACTTGGCTCCTTCAGTAGCTGATACCTAAATCTAAAACAGTAGGAAGAAGGTGAAGCAATAATGAGGACAATACCTTCTTTTCAGGAGGGAGAGGGATTGCAATTACAGGGCACAAAGCTACTTTATACTTGCTCATTACCCACAAAATTAAAAATTTAAAGGAAAGGAAAGGAAACTAAAGAGCAAAGAAATAAAAACTTACATTAAGCTAATCATATGCTCATCAAAAGGAACAGTGATTTACATCCTTAAGATCATCTTAATAATTAATTAATCACTCTGTTAAGCACTGTAGCTAGTTTCAAAACAACTTTCAATTGTGTCGATAACCCACTGTTACTAAAGTAATTCATGATGAAGCATGCAAAAATAAAAGATTTAAAGAGAAGAATGGTAGGATATTATTTTACCAAAAGATATGAAAAAATGAACTAATTATAATGGCAAAAGATTCAAAGAGCCATTGCCCCAGCTACAGTCTCTTCTGTATAAATGTTTCTTTGCATAAAACAACCCGAGCCTTGGATGCAGAAACGTAAAGCAATCTTTTCCTACTGCCAAAACCAATTCTGTAGCAGAAAACTATACATATGCTCTTCCCTATAAACAAAAAAAATACTACCCCAAGTTCCCATGCCTCACACATACTATAAGTTTTACTAATATTTTTCTGTTTCATATCTTTGTCTTGGTCCTTTCACTTTCTTGTTTGAAGAAAGAGAGAGGGGAGTGGGAATAGGAAGCTGATGTTATGGAACCCTGTAGGCTGAGGAGTTTATCATACTCTTTTCTTTTTCTTTCATTTCTTGGGGACTCCTTTATTTTCTTGTTTCAAAGAAGAAAGAAAACTAAAGGCTCAAAGTCCAATAGGAAAGTAAAAGAGAAGGGAAGAGGAATAGATTGCTGTTGATCTTTGGCTTTTGGGGTCCAGCTAAGCTAAAAATATAGTGGCAGTCTTCTAGTTTAAGTTTTCTTCATTCATGATGACTCACTGGTTCTTTTGGGTTCTATAGTCTAACCTAGTTATCTGTCATCTTGGTGAATTATGCATGATGACAAATACCGCAATAGGATCATATATCCTGCAATAATAAGCTCACTTGCGGCTTGAAAACTATTGTATGAGTACAGCTAAGCAAGGTTCAAGGTTTTTATAAGATAGATTATACATGCATAATAATGTGACTAACATATGTGAAAGTGTTCCAAGTAAACAAATATTCCTCGAGATCTGGTTTTAAAAGCCATATAAAGAACATGCTTAAATTACTCTAAACTCCCTTAAACTTTGATTTTGAAATATTTTTCTACTACAATACCCTTGAGTGTGCCTTTCCAAGGGAGTTTCCTATAATCAAAATAAGGTAGTTAATTGAAAAACTTCTCACAGTTAACAGTTGTCATGTGAAATTTCTCATAAACAAATATATGCGCTCGTTACAACTCAGATAACCGTAGCTAGAGATGTATGGTTAAATTAAATTGTAGCGGCAACTACAAGTTTTGAAGAAAACATGTTTCATTCCTAGGGGCAACCACACTCAATTTGAGCGCTGCCGCAGATACAGCTATCATAACATACAGATGTGCACAACTACTTAGTGCCAAGCAGTGGATTCTAAGTTTTGGTGTAGTTAGAGTTGCATGAAACAACGAAAAAGCCCCATGTGCAAGATCCAAATCTATATCACAACGGGAGTAGGCTTAGATCTCTCCTAATTAGTTGGTGCATAGCATTGAGTTGGCAAGTGTTGCTGGACCTAATAACGGGTGGCTTTTGTGAAAGACAAATGTTGACATGAGTTGCAATTGATTAAACGGAAGGCGTATAGATTTTATTTTGAAAGAAGAGGATGCCTTCATGGATTCTACAGTGAAAGATCTATCAAGGGAATGATGGCAATATGTGGAGCATCTCGTATTATGATTGCAACTGCTGTAGTACTTACAACATAATCAGCGTTACCATAAACTAACTTAGGGCACCGATTACTCAATATGCATTCTAATGATTTATAGTTTCTGTTATATCGCCAAATTTCGATCTTCAACTTTTTACATTGCATGAAGCAACGGAAAAATGATGGTAGTGATTTCATGATTCTTGTACACGAGGCTAAGCAGCATGCTAATGGAAATACCCCAGCATGAAAGAAGAGGATGCTCTCATAGATTAAGCAGTAAACTCTATAAAAAGAATGATGACAATATGTGGACTATATATATTACAGAAGGGCGGATCCAAAGTGGGTCGAGCTTAAGCAAGCGGCCCACCTGGATCCAAAAAATAAATAAATAAATAAATATATATATATATATATATATATATATATATATATATATATATATATATAGGAAGATAATCCTATGAGGCCAGTTCTCATTTCTTATTTTGAAGCCAAACTTTTAAACACACGACTCACCATGTTTTTCACCAATCCATACCGATCAGTTTGATCTACTTGTATTAGATAGGTTATGTATAAAGTTCATTAGATTTGGAGACATCTAGCACATCCATCAAACGATCTTGTTTTTCATGCATCATAAAGCCGTCGATTTTTCAGTCTATTGATGGATTAGTTAGAGATCTCCAAATCTCGTAAAATTTGATACATAACCTATCTAACGTGTAGATCACAACGATCGGTGCGGATCGATGAAAAACATGGCGGATTGTGTGTTTAAAAAGTGGACCTCAAAATAAGAAATGAGGCCGGACCTCATAGGATCAGCTCTCTCTCTCTCTCTCTCTCTCTCTCTCTCTCTCTATATATATATATATATATATATATATATATATATATATGAGGTAAAAGAATAAGAAAATTGTAAGTGAAGTTTAATTGCCTACCCTGAAATGGGCCAAGTGCGATGAGCGATCAGTTTTGTGGCGGTAGACCATGGTTCGACTCTCCTTCAAAGCAATTTAATAAAAAAAATATTTCCATTTTCACACAACCTTAAATACGCTGTTAGTTTCTAAATACAGGCAAACGAATTGCATAGGTTCCACCCTTTTTGCTATTTCTAATTATTCAATACCATTCTCATCATCGTTTTAGCAATCTAATTCAATATTTAATAGTCACCACCTAATCCTTTTCACTACTTTGCACTCTTAATCATCATCCTCTAAGCCTATTTTTATATTTAAAATTTTGAATAGGCTATGTAGATGATTGCATAAATGATTGGTAAAGTCTTGCAATATTTATCGTTTACTATCACATTATATTTCAAAAGATACATATCAAGTAATCAATTCATAATTTTTATAAAAAATACTATGAAATGTGAAATAATGGTTCGGTTTAGTCTCATAGAGCCTTAAGACAGCACAAAAAATTTAAGTACACGGTTTGAAATTTTTCTCTAACAATTTTGTCATCATTTGGAGTAAGTTAAATCGCAAAAATACCTTAAATCTATAACCTTAAATACATTGAACTAACTTTGTTATAGTTAAATTTTGACCGAAAAAATTTGTTATAGACAAATACATGAAATAAGTAAATTGCAAATTAGTATCTTATACTTCGCATTTTCTTGAAGTTAATACCATACACCCTATTCCAAATAGATCATTTTAACTTCAGAGACCTATGAATAATATTTATCTCTATGAGGACGTAAATTATTAAATTATAAAAAATGAAAAGTTCATGATATTTATATGCAAATTACTAAATTTGAGGTATTTATTTGTAATAAAAGAGTTTTGATTATTTTTCAGACAGTGCCTAAAGTTCAAGGTATTTTTTTGAAATTAATGTCTTGAACTTCTTGCCCTACCTAACATAAAATCATGGCTCCGTCACTATATTTACAATCTAATTACCAGTACCATTAACTAAACCTTTGGAGATTAATGACGATATGCAGTAAATGAATCATAGTTTCTGTCATAAACACCACCAAGCTTCAATCTACAGCTTTACATTGCATGATTCAAAAGCTAATGTAAGTGTGATTTCTTGATTTAAAAGCTAAGAAAATAAATAATTACCGAAGTTAAACAGCATTGGTGTTTACCGTCACATGAAGCCTTCAGGTACGTTTGAAATGTTCTCGAATGAATTTTTCTGCATAAGATGGATACTTTTCTCGAATGTATGCTCGTAGACATTTTTGGTATGAAAAATCAATCCAGCCACCATCGGTACGTACAACAAAAAGGCATCTTGAGTTTCTGAATGTTGGATGACGATCAACCTTAGAGAAAATGAAAACAAATCAGCTTTAGTTTATATATTCATGCATGTAAAGCTTTGACATACAATAAAACAATGATATTAGAAATTTACAGAGGATGATGCAAATGATGCAGCTGTAGTTAACTTAAATGGAGAAGAAACACGATACTAGATATCTCTTGTATAGCATAATGGTAGAGTTTCTAACCATCAAGCAAGATCAAACCTAGTATGGTTATCCACTGTATCTACAACATATAAGAGCCTGAAACTGGCAGGGCTGATAAGATGCATATCATTTGTCATAAAATATTAGAAGCATGCAGAAGTAGAAAATTGATGCTGAGATGAGTTATAATATCAATATTGAATTCAAAAGGCACTTTGATGCTAATGAGAAAGGGTGAACCACATGAGTAGAATGATACTTAAAAACCGGATTTTTCTTGAGCGGAATTATTCCCACAATGATCATTCTTGCCAAAACAATAAATGGCTGGAAGATATTCTGATAACAGCGCGTTGTGTCCTGCCTAGTTATAACCAGGAAATGCCGGTCTTTTAATTTTATTTCCCCCCTCCTTCAGTTTTGATGAATGTAGATCCACTTGGTCAGATGACCCTTAATTTAGTTGAATAGAGAAATGGTTTCATATAAATGTATTAGAGACTTGTGATGCTGCTAGGAACTTGCAGCAGCACCGGTTTTCTTTCTACCATCCGGTCTATAAAGAATAAAGAGCAAAAACCGGTCTTTTTCGCTAATGCCTCGGAGGATTAATGTCCTGATGGATCACTAGTTAGTCAAGGCTAAAACAACAGTGCTATTGACCAAAATATATTAATGGCTCTCAACTTTGACGAGAAACACTCTGAGATTTGGAGACAATTGCCTCCCCATGCAATTATGATCTAGAAAGGAGTTTGCTATAGAAACTAGAAGTTCAGTTGGCAAATAGGGGGAACTACCTTATTTAATAGGCAGTGCATGTTGCAACCAGAGAACAACCAGCTAAAGATTTTTTTGAAATTTGGAAAATTTTGAACGGAAGATGATAAGAGTTTCCAGAGGGGGACTGCTTTTAACCAAAGCATCAAACTTAATCATGTTCATCCCAAGTCGAGCTGAGAGAGTCACATAACTACTTGATTCACTTGAACTTGGGATGAACATCCTCAACACTAAGCAACACTTTTGTGCTTGTTGGGCATAAATTTTTTGTATAGAAAACTACTAAATAGATATCAATAGCTTAAAAGAATACTTATTCATAGTAGGACAATTGTCTCCGCAGGGAACTATGATACCACTAGATTAGTAGATTTAAATTTCATATCCGCCTATATCTTATTATGATTTAGCTGAAAAATATAAATGTCCATAACTTTAGCTCGTCGGCTGGAAAAGAGATGAAAACTTAGTTTTAAGTAACTTTTCATGTCCTGGTTTTCTATAGTAATTTAATATGCCATAACAAAAAGAGCTAATAGGCTAGTATTCTGAAAGTATACAAGTGTTTACTCGAAGAAAAAAGCGGTATATTATTGTTTACATAGTTAGAATATCAGAATAGTGTCACCTAAGGTTGAATGGCATTTACACATTTGTCAAGATTGCAGCACTTTTGAGAGTTCAGGACGGTAGCTAAAATCCGACAAATCTATATCATCTACTTAAGTAAACAATAAAGTTTCGCCCATGATGTTTTAGCCCATAACACGTTATGCATTTTACTTATTCTTAGCATATCTATTCTTGATGACATGAACAAAATAATTGGAGAAGTCAAATTAATAGAACTATACATCATTATCATAAGAAACAGAATCGTCATGCAAATTGTCGAATATGGTAACGAATCATTTTTTTTATTTTTCAAATATAAAACTGTGAGTAAAATGATGAGTTTCAACATTGATTCAAAAAAAAGGAATATTTAGCAAAGGAATTTGACTGATTATTTAACATGATTGATAATTATAACATCAACTAGCAAGCTAAGTAATTTACCATGATAGAATTAAGCCCACAACCAATTTTATCTTCCGAGTGTGGGTGATAAGCGAGAAGCTTCTTGACCACTTCTTTCTCATCGTCATGACATAGACATTCTCCATCCATATATCTGCTGGAATGTGAACTTTTAAGGAACATCAAAAGGTTTATAGAAATAATTCTTATATATCACTTGATACAAGCAGTATAGAGATAAAACAACACTATAAATTATGATCCTTAGTTTTAACTCTTTAAGAATATTGTTGGTAAATCATTATTTTGTCCTGGCTCCTAGTTCAATTCGTTAATCTTCACGATAAAAATATATACATTTGTTTTGTGAAATGTCTCTGTCACTGCATCAAAAACTCTGAAGTTATGATGAGGGTTGAGAGAATATATTTTATACTCTATCACGCCCCCACAGGTCAGGCCCTTTAGACTGAACCTGGTCTTTTGTGCGGCATTATTTTTTAATTTAATAAATCCGCATTTAATACCCGTCCGTTGGGAATCAAATCTGGGCTGCTCTGATACCATATGAAATGTTTCTGCCACTGCATCAAAACTCCGAAGTTATGATGAGGGTTGAGGGAATCTATTTTATACTCTAACATGTTGCATTGGATTTTTCACAACTAACAAGACACCTCGGCTCATGTATGCTTAATTATATGAAATATGATAGTGTCAAACACTGAAGCTTTTAATACATCCGGCAAATTTCCGTTGTCGCAACAGGCAAGTGCCAGTAAATAGTAGGATGACACCATGAATGTTCTTTTCTGTGATGAATTGTACAGGAGACTACAGATCATGAAAGAATATTTCGCTTTGAAAATGGTAGAACCTGTATATGCGCTTGTATGTGAGTTGTGATCAGTGAGGAAACAAAAGTAGAAAATGTTTCACATTTATGAGCCCATTGCAGTAACAATTGGGTATTGAGGCTAGGGTTCATTGGCACAAATAAAGAATCCTAGGAATAAAGAAAAAGGAAGAGTGAAAAACTATCGAGAATTTGAACTATCAGACTCTCATTCGCAGCTTGTGTTCTCTAGTTATTTTCAACCAACTAATAGCTACTTACATACAATCCTTCACTTGTTGCCCTTTTAACACAAGCACATATAAACTTGTGCATGTACTCCAAGTCTCCAAGTCTCTAACAGAAAGCAACTATCATAAACACATGTCAACGAAGTCTCAAAATCAAGATAAAAAGGGAGTTACACAAACTGCAGAATGATCTATGCAATCAATATTTACTTTCAGCAGTAACAGATAAAACTAAGACACAAGTCATTCTGAATTCCAATAGTAGAAAAATCACCATTAGTATACATAATAATCCTGAATCTCAGTAAACAAAAAGTATTTGAATAAGGAAAAGATATTGCTTATGCTAACTATGTAACCTACGACTTGACATTTAGTGTCTTTTGGAGGAAAATGGAACAGATGGCCAATATGAAGCAGAATTACTAATTAATATCTTTAGTCGGTACACTACGGTGCCAGCACAAAGGTACTATACTTTAGCCACAAGCTCACATTCACCCATATAAATCCACCTATTGCTTTGAGATCCTATTAATTGCGATGTCCAGAAGATTGTCTATGGCTCCAAAATACTTTGATCGGCAATATGATAAGCGAAAAGGAATCAATAAAGGGAGAATACTATCAGTAGTAAATTTTCCTAGATATAATCAGGCTGTTTTGGTCCCAGTCCATAAGAGCAAAGAGCTGAAGTGTAAATTTTTGCGCTTGTAGATTACACAATTCCGGCCTCGACCACTTATCATGTTACTATGTTAAGACAATTGCTAGGTCCCTATAATATATGAGTGGTGTTTCTAATTATCGTGCTGACTAGGGATGTAAATGGATACAGGTAATCCGAGCTAACTCCGTATCCGATTATTGTCAGATGCGGATAGTAATTCATTTACGATGACTATCCGCATTCGTATTCGGATCCGCCAAATCACCAATATCCATCGAACACTGATATGGTAGCACCCATATTCTTTCCGTACCTATATCCGATATCAAAAATAGTAACTTTTCACTTTATTAGGTATATATTTTCCGGTTTTCATTTCATATCCGTCTAATACGGATAGTAATTCCCACTTTCCAATAACTATTTGTATCCGTATCCATCTGAGACTACAGGATAAAGATATAGTAACACCTATATTCACTCCATATCTGATCCGTTTGCATCCATGTTGCTGACACGAGTGCTACATGCACACCTTTCTAATTTTCCAAGATGTATTACTCTTAACATTACATACCGGAACTCCTTATTCATGTCTTGCACTTTTAAGTGTGTCAAATGTCAAGAGAGATCATTGTTTCAGGTCTTCGGTTGGAATTATTGATAGAATACACGGTTTATAAACTCAAGATGAAGAACAATGAATAGTTTTATCTAAAAGTAAATTTCACCTATCTACACAAGAGTAAAGATACATGGATGATTGAGCAAATTATCTGTGAGCGAACAATGCAAAGTTTTGTTCATCGCCGCAGCATTAAAATTTTAAAAAATATTCGATGATGGTTCAAATTACCTATTGGAGTGAAGGATTTATTTGGTGAGGATGGTGATGGACTCGATGTCTTTGAGGATCTCCTCCTCTTTGTCCCTCCATCACCTGTAGTCAGGATGCTCCGCCCACGACTTCACCAGAGAATCTGGATTCGCCGACGGCGGCCACGGTGGCGGAGACGAGGGTTTCACGGCTGAGGACGAGGTGGCATTTGGACGCGACACCTCCAGAGTAGAGAGGAGGCGGGCAGTGAAGTGGCGAGTCGAGAACAAAGGAGAGGGAGAGATCGATGGTGGAGAGAGAGAGTGGCAACAGTCATTGGAGTGAGTGAGATATAGAGCAGATTAAAAAGCTCGAAGATCGACTTAGGACCGGCTTGTTAAAAACCTTGGTTCAAGCTCGTTTAACAACTAAACGAGCCGAACTTGAACAAAAATCTAAGCTCGGTGAAATAAAAAACAACTATGAACACGGCAGGCTCGAGCTCAACATGTTTAAGGCTTGTATAAAGTTGGATAATTTGTATCTTATTTGTTATTCACTACGAATAAATATATGATCACTTATAATTAAATTTATATTATCATTATTAACTTGTTGATATTAACTAAGACTTACATCATAATAAATATTGAATCAAATATTGTTATGCTAAAATATTAAAGAATTTTAAAAAATTAATAACTTCAAATTTTGTTGACAAGGTTCAAAACAAGTTTTAAATTTATTTATTAATTTAATAACTGCATTCCTCGCTGCTCACTTTGTCAGATTTAATGTTGAATATTAATGTGATATTTTTATATATTGATATAATTATTTATAACTTTTTTCTAGATTTTAGATAGGCTCGAAAAAGCTCGAGGCTCGCTTAGGCCGATGAAAGCTCGGCTCTAGCTCGGTTGACAAATAAACGAGCCAAACTTGAACAAGATTTTAAGCTCGCCGAGCCAAGCCGAATAACCTAAAACTCAGCTCGTTCGGCTTGTATAACAGCCCTGGTGAGATGATGAACTAATAGAAGTTTTTGATATGAGTACATATCGAACTCATACATGATTTTAGGCCGGTAGGCCTTCTCTTGTCATGTCGGGTATAAATGATTTTTTGGGCTAGTAACCGAGATCTATTTTAGGCTAGATATGAATGAGTCCAATGTATATAGATCTGGGTAATAATAGCGTGTATCTTGATGCAATCGAAATTTAAACCCAACTTCTCTTGATAGAAGATAGGAAGTTTTGATGCTATGTTGTTATTGCACTGGAGCTTGTTTTAGATTTGTTTTATTTTAAATATAAGACGTTTGTGCGGTTTCGAATTACAGCTCGATATCGAATCAAACCGTCTTCATGAAAGATAAACATGTTTTTTCCTTCAAAATATTAGCAAGTTGAATGGTTCCATTGTCCGATTCTTATGGATGGATCCATTACAAACGTGGGATGGTTGGCATTCCTAACTTTGAATTGAAGAGTCAAAATTCCATAGACAAAGTTTCTTCCACTCCTCTCGAGCAAGTTAAATATAAGGTGAATGTGGTATCACTTTATTTCAGATGTTGTTGAGTGAAGGTTGTAGTTTCGGAACCCATTCATTACAATTTTTAGCGAACCCTAAAAATTCGTTTGTTGTATCAACCTAGTCGAATGGAATATAAAATCTATTGCCGAAAAAGCTATTATATGTGACACGAGAATCAAAACTCATGTTACAATGTTTTTTATGCACACGTTCCGACCGCTGTTTAAAGCTATTATATGTGACACGAGAATCAATCCATGAAGATCCATTCGGACGTGGGATAATCAAAAACTCCCGACTATTTCTACTATTATAACCTGAACTCAGACTCATAAGAGCATGAACAAAAAGTTTCTCATTTTTTAAAAAGAGGAATAATACGAAAAAAGAGAATAATACATGAGAGAATTCTAGACTATAGGGATGGCAAAACCATACTCTCATACTCGTATTATTACCTTTAAACATTCTAACAATATCCAATAAAACTAATAAGCAATAGCTAAGATGGTATGGTTCTTTTTTGGGAAAAGTGCGGGATTTGATTCCCAAGAGGGGAAATGGTGGCAATTTAACCCTTTCGAGGCAAATTCATAGGTCCCCTTGGTGCGTGTGTGTCAAGTGTGTTGTGTGCGTGGATGTGTTGTGTGCATGGGTTAAACTTACGGGCCAGTTCAAAAAAAATTCAATGCAAAAAAGTATTTTTAGAAAATTGATAAACATAGCCAAAAGCCTATGAGTCTGTTAGGATCAAAATTTACATCCCATTGACCAAAAGTCAAAATCAAAGTTAAACAACGAACAAGTGGACCCAAGCCCTGAACGAAGTCAAGTGGGCCCAAGCCTCAACCTAAGCAAGCAGGCCAAAGGCCAGGTCAAATGAGCCCACACCCAAGTCGAGTCCAAGTATGAAAAGGCCGGCCCCCATGCCAAGAAAAAATATTAATTAAGCAATAAATAGATTTTAATATAATTCACATGAATAAATGTAAAATAAATGGGCAAAAGGCCAAATTATGTAAAACTCATGGCTTATATGTAAAAATAAATGAGTACATGAGTTGTAGGAAATCACAAGTGCCGTTTGGAAAAGCCCAAGGGGCTATATGTAAAAGGTATGGCTTATAAAAGACAAATATGATGAGAAATCAATAAAAAACTTTTGACTATTTCCCAAAAATAGCTCTAGGGTTTAGTGCCTCCTCCTTCAAAGTTTTAAACCTTGTTTCTTCTCTTTTTAAATTAAATCAAGAGTTTAACTCTTCTTTTTAAAAAGAAATAGTTTTTCACCATAAAATCATTGGAGGGGGTTCAAATCTTTAAAGGGGAAGATCTTAAATCTCATCACCCTTCTTCTCTAGGATAAAAAAAAAGAGACGGAAGAAGACCCATTTCCGAAAATCTCACTTTAGGAGAATCTAAGGCTCAAAAAAGAGAAAAGGGATCTCTTTTTATCATCCAAAAACCAAGATTTAAATCTTGAAGCTTTAAGAGACTTATTTTGGTTTTCTTTTCAAAAATCTTTTGAGAGTCCGACCCCAAACAAAAATCTTTCATAGTTCAACTCCAAATAAAAATCCTTTTTCTGAGGAGTTTAACTCCAAATATAAAAATCTCTTAGGAGTTTAACTCCTCCAAATCCAAAAATAAATGGAGTTTAACTCCTCCGAATCCAAAATAAAATCTTTAGGAGTTTAACTTCAAATAAAAATCTCTTTTAAGAGTTTAACTTCAAATTATCTTCAAGAGAGTCCAACTTTAAATCCAAATTCATAGCCGGGGCTTAACCCTTTTCCTTGCTGGCGTCACCGCGTGCACACGGCATGCGCGCCACGGAAACGCGCAACGCATGTGCCGCAGCGGGCCTCCTCGGCCCCCGCCCCCTTAATGTGAAGGGGTCAGTTCCTATGTGAGGAGGATGCCCCCTCACGTAA
The DNA here is from genome assembly GCA_030015575.1 of Agapanthus africanus. NCBI lineage: Eukaryota > Viridiplantae > Streptophyta > Magnoliopsida > Asparagales > Amaryllidaceae > Agapanthus > Agapanthus africanus. The sequence goes on from JASDDO010000004.1 coordinate 438,665,185, forward strand.
GGGATCCCCCACACTTGAGGGGGCGGTCCCCTCATGTAAGGGGATAGTCCTTCATGGGGTTCTCCGGCCGCCAAAAATAAAAATAATTAAAAATATATAATTAAAAAAATATAATAAAAATATACAAAATGTAAATATTAAATAAAAAAATTCCTTTTGGATAATTAAATACTTTTTTGGTCACTACTTTACTTTAGCAAATAAAATAAATAAATAAGAAATGAAATGAACATACCCCTATGTTTTTTTAAGCACCAACGCATCACATTGAGTTCGCATGATCCATTTGACCCGTTAATCAGAGGTTCTCTCACTCCAAAAACGATGGGTAATTAACGGCAGTTTAGTCCGCGGCTATCGTAGATTTGAATCCCCACGATCAATAAAGCCATGCCTACTCTAGACCAGAAAATCTATATATGCTTGAGAAGCGCGCACATTCCTATCTCAATAGGGTGACGAAAAACAGTCTACAGAGTCAATGACCATTAAATCACTTACACATGCGTAATAAGTGTAAGATGCTAGTGGATAAAAGATGGGAAGTATTAGTTGTATGTATGCCCTAGATGCCATTATTATACAAGATTGCATATTATAGTGGATGCTTGGACATATATAGGGAGAACTTTCTTACTCGACATGATAGTATGCTATCTGGTTACTCTTTATCTTAGCATGTATACTTGTATTGTCTCTCTGTTACATGTTGATAAAGCCCTTAGCATGTGGACTTGATTACCAGGACTATGATGGAGATCATACTAGTGGCGCCAGGGTAGTCCATAAATCCATCCTTTAATTGTTCCTAGTCGAGGGTGTATCGAGACGGGGCATCGATATTCTAGAGTAGACTAGTGTATACGCTTCTTGACCCATTTGATGGACGATGGAAGATCCCATATCCATTGGTGTTTGACATCAAAGATGGTATACGGGTGCTCAGTGCAGACTGGGTACACTGAACGAGACTCGCCGAGAACTCCTAAATGGTATTATACCTATCGTCAGATAGCAGTTCTCTGGTGACACTGGTACATGTTAGTCTGTAGACCTAAAATCGTCATAAAGACTTGTGTGATTCCTACTGTACTTTGATTTCCACCTTACCACGTTCAAGAAAGCGTGCAAAACGGTGGTTTTTGGGTACAATTCCGAGTCACATGAAGGCAATGAGCGATAGGAGGGATTTCGTCTCCCGGTATTGGGGGTTGATGTTGCGCTGTGCTCGATTAACCATAACAGGAAGTCCCTAGCCAGGACTGAGATTTACCGGTAAGTGTTATCAGTAGTTTCTCGACCCGTTATGAGCCTCACATCGGTATGACTTATCAAGTTATTGGGGTCTGACGTTTACCACCCCCAGACTAGATATGCGACATATCAGACGAAGAGACCGGACTGTACGGTAGAGTTACTTATTGGATTCACAGGAGTATGGACAAGCTTGCTTGTTGATATTCTGATCGCTCAATATCTGAGTAGCCGTTACGTCCAGCTAGTACCGCTGACGGTTTGTGGGTGACTGATATGATCATTACCTACTGCCGGCGAATTGACGAGTCTTTAGAATCCTACACAGAGGTTTCCTAGTTCATACGAAACGAAGTAGGGCACATATGTGATATGTGCGGGACCGAGATTAATGCGTGTATGTGATACCGTATTCTAATCCCGCGATACAGGTTATATATGTTATATAACCGGATTGTTGAATCAAGTGTTGATTCAATGATATGTTATATGTATATGTGATATACATATAAATGATATTAGTCGGTTGTATGCGATACAGCCGGATTATTAAATCAAGTGTTGATTTAATAATTTAATGTAAGATTATATATTTGATATATTAATATACATTAACTAACATTAGCTCACTTAAGAAATTGTTTTCTCTAAATAAATACAAATATATATGTGATATATATTAATGTATTTATTATGTGTCATGCTAGATGATACATTGGACTTGGATGTATGAGACTCATACCAAACTTAAAATAATCTGGGTGTTTAAATATTAAGGGGAAAATCAAAATTATGTGGAAATTAGCATGGCTAAGATGCTTGTGGAAGCATGAAGAAGCTTTGACTTTAGTCCACTAATTTTGTTTTACTCAAGAATTAACCTAGCCATTATCTTTTAGCCATGGTTTAGTCTCTACATGAGTTATATGAGATATTTTCTCACCCATAGTTCATGACTTGATCACTTGTGAGTTTCTTCTTCGTCTCCTTCTTGCTCTCTAGTTTTGAGTGAGGTGAAAAAGAAAAGAGAGAAAAATTATTCTAAAGTGAGCAAAATACATACCTCATCAATCTTACCAAACTAGTCATTTAGTATAGGTCGTTTGCTTCACTAATTCTCAATTAGTGAAGAGCTAGTTTGAGTTGGAAATTACTCGACGTAGATCATTTTCGGCCTCGAAATTCTTCAAGCAAGCTTGTTCCTTTCGTCTAGTGGAGCCTAACGAGAGTCCGGAAGACCACTACTTGGAGCGAAGGGACTACTACACGTTGCTTTAGAAGTGAAGGACCGGTCTACAAAGGTTGTATTTTTTGTTCACTTAAAGTAAAGTTGTTTACTTGTAGTATTTAACCCTAATTCTCTAATTATATCCTATGTTCGGGTTTGTTAGCATACTAGATTTTTATAAAATTGCATGCTTGATGCCTTTCTAAACCTAGTAGTCGTGCTAAAGAACCGAGCAGTGGTATCAGAGCCAAGCTAGAGAATTATACGATGTGTTAGAACTCCGAAACCGAAACAACTCCGAAACCTTAGTTTCTGTCGAACTTTTTTAAGTCCTCTAAATTTTTTTTAAACAAATGCAGAAAGCTAGTTATGATGTATCCATGTATCCAGAACACCAGAAAAATTTAAGGCAAAACCACCAAAATATAGCCGGCCAAATTGCCTAAAAAACCGGCTTCACCTTTTTTCCTGTAGCAAAAATCTTGAAATTTTTGTGGTGTTCTGATCTCATGGTTTTAGGGTTCAGGTTATGTTTGTTTTTGCCAAAATTGCATGTGATGTTATCTTTCTGTAGTGGCAATACGTAGTGTTTTGTAGTCGTATTTTAATATCGTTTCGGGTTTAATATTGAAATATGATACAATATTTAGAATCCACGATAATTAGTTTTGTGAAAACTAATCAGTGTTCTGTAAATCTAGCAATTTAGTCTCTTTTGATAGATTGCCACGAAGTTTCGATTCGGATCAAAACTCCGTCACAATCTCGTATAGTACGCGAACATTCGTCGGGTAACACTACTAGATAGCCATACTCCATAGCCCCGATCAAGTGACTGTAGGAGAACTCCGTTACCAAAAGCATCCCCTCGGGTGCTCGCGGCCACGGTGTTCCGTCTAAGTGCATTTCGTCGACGGCATCGGGGGTACGGCCATTTACTAATGTTTCCGACGATTATTCGATCAAGTAGTTGGGAATCTTGTTGAATTACCCGACTAGGTTATTGAAAAGGTGTTTTCAATATGAGACTGAAATGCAAGGTTTATATGTTACGCATGAAATTCAGGGTATGAGATATTCCGGGTTTATGGTGTCTAAGGATGTTGCGGATTCTAATTATTGTAGTTTTCGTTTTCTTTTCTGCGATCATAAGTGTAATATGTGGTGTATCGCCGGTTTCGTTGCTATACGTCAACGACAATTATGATACGCATATTTACTTATGTTGATGATATATGATGTTATGTGTTGCTGTGATATATTATATTGGATCGTCGTGTTTGAATAGCCGGGGTTTTTGCGTGAGATGGGAGTTTTTCATTTTTATTCATGTAAAAAATTATATGTAATATTCTTTTATTATGACACTTCCGGGTTGAGGATGATGTCACTATTGATGCATATTATTTACTTTTCCACATTAGGATAGACCCAAAACGGGGAGCACAAGTAACCGGGTGTTAGAGTCCAGTAGAAGACCATCTCGAGGAGTCGAGACCGGGTCTCCTAACTCTAAAATTGGTAAGGTTGCTTGCCGCTCTCGTAGGGGTCTAGGGATATGGGTTTGGCTATTCATCGCGACCGCGGAACCCGTGTTTTTTTTACTGGCTTGATTTAAAACACGGACCTCCTAATATATCCAATATTTCATATGTTGACTTCTGCTGCAATGTTCTGTAATGAGATCATATAACTGCGTGAGTTTTATATTATATATATGATATATAATAAACGTTGCTTATGTTTTGTATCCGCGCTAGTCCTGCCCCCGCTCTGCCGTTAGTTATCTAACCTAACGGTGCATTACGGGACCCCGTGACGAATGCGGATGGGATAAGCATACGTTATATAAGTATTTTCGTTTCTTTATCTATGATGCTTAGGAAGCATAAATGATGGGACTTCATTAATGAGATTAATGAAAAGGAAAGAAACCTAAAGATATTGTAGAATCAAATTTTCAAAAAGGTAGCTTTAGTTCTTACTTTGCATAGAAGTATTTTTATGAATATCCAGCACCTCATTCGATGGGGAAAGAGCCGAGATCCCTTCACCGGGAATGACCTCTTTAGCAAAAAGCTAGCAAATGCTACAACCTACTCGGTTTGTTTTGAAAACTATTCGATTTTAAAAAGCGGAGCTTAAACCGCTCCTTTTCAAATCACTCGATTCTACAACGATATCAAGTTCATTACGCAAAAGGTTTTCTTAAAAACCTGTACTAGCCCTCCGTCATTTCAGATAAGTACTACTTAGTATTCGTGCTACGTTTGTTGGACTGCGTCAAGGCACAGTGTGCGGTAGCTAATTAGTGCTTATCTGCTGCATATGATGCGATTGGATTAGGGTAGTTGTGCGACTTTGTTGGCATGTGTTAAGGGTCGTGCGGGTGGGTTTAATTCAATCACGAAATGTACGGGTTGAACTTGACTAGCGGACTATGGTTTGTTGGCCTGCGTCAAGATCATAGGACGCTAGAGGCAAAACATTATTAGGAATTTCAAGTGTTGAAATTTGCAATGAGATTGCATACCTTCTATGAGATAGTTGGATCTCGATACCCACTGCGAGTAAGAGTTACTCCTGGAAGAGTTTTTCACATTACAATTAGCCGATCAAGTAGGTGTCTAGAAAGGTGTCAATGGGGTTATGCCTCTGGGAAAACGAGGTTTATTTTAATTAGGTCCATACGAAAGCACGGAGAACCTCCCTCAAAGTACCGACACTGGCCTAGCCGAAAGATTGGTGAGCTTGTAGGGTGTAATTAATCCCGGCTAGTCTTACCTTTTAGGGTTTGAAGTAAGATTTGATAAAAATTGTGGGAGCCATCCTGATTAGATAAGATAATAACCAATCTAATTTTGCAAGAGCATACGCTAAGTGTTTTCTTCTCTCTCCAAGTAGCGACCATGTCACGCCTTAATCAAGATAATAATATGGATGTATTGACCGAACCCGTTTGTTATACTGAGCTGGGGAACGTTGGCTCCGTTCTATCTTATAATTGTTATAAGTCTGAGCAGAAAATAGGGGAATATCCGGATTCCCACGCGGCCCGAACGAGGAATGTGCATGTTGATGCATCTTCTTCGGGTGTGTTTGTTACCGAGAATTGTTTCTCAGTATACTCTACGTCCTTGGTATTAGATACTGGATCGGGACCTCACATATGTAATATGTTACATGGACTGAAGAAAGGTAGAGAATTGGGAATAAGTGATCATTCTGTAAGAATAGGGAATGATGCAAATGTTGCAGCCAAAACAGTTGGCGAATATCATCTTGTATTACCAAATGGTAATACATTAATTCTGAACGAATGTTATTACATACCGAACCTGATATGCAATATTATATCAGTTTCTTTATTAAGTAAAGAAGGATATAATTTTGTATTGCAGGATAATGTTATGAACATCCTCCTGAATCAAAAGTTGATTGGATCAGGCTCGTTAAGTAATGGCAGATACGTTCTAAATCAAATCACGGTTCTTAATATACAGAACACACACAAGAGGAAAAGTTCAGAAATGAACGAGTCCTTCTTGTGGCATTGTAGACTAGGTCAAATCAATATGACACAACTAGCTAACTTACATAAGGATGGATATTTAAACCCGTTTAAATTTACATCTTATGAAACTTGTCAGTCATGTCTCAAAGGCAAAATGACCAAAACTCCGTTTACTGGACATGGAGAAAGAGCTACTGAACTCTTGGGACTGACATAGTGATGTATGCGGTCCCATGTCTACACATGCCAGGAATGGTTCATCATACTTTATTACATTCACTGACGATCTCTCAAGATTCGGACATGTGTTCCTGTTGAAACACAAGTCTGAAGCTTTTGAGAAATTCAAAAAATATAAGTATGAAGTGAAGAACCAAACGGGTAAAACTATTAAAATCCTTCGATCTGATCGGGGAGGAGAATAACTTAAGCACGGAGTTCCTGAATTATTTAAAAGAGAATGTGATTCTTTCTCAGCTTACACCACAGCACAACGGTGTGTTGGAGCGGAGGAATCGCACCCTATTAGATATGGTGGCTTTATGATGAGTAACGCTGACCTTTTGGGGTTATGCGCTTGAGAAGCTGTATATCTATTGAATAGAGTTCCATCCAAATCAGTGTCTACCACTCCATATGAGATATGGAATGGGAAGAAACCATCTCTTAAACAAGTTAAGATATGGGGTCGTCTTGTCTATGTTGAAAAGCAAAATTCGAACAAGCTCGAAACAAGGTCAGTACTGTATGAGTTTGTTGGATATCCCGAACATTCTCGAGGATATATCTTCTACCACACTGAGGAGAAAAAGGTATTTTGTTTCTCAGCATGCCATCTTTTTAGAAAAGGAATTTCTTATGGAAGAAATTAGTGGTCATGAGGTAGAACTGGAAGAAGTCCCAGCTAGACAAACTAACGGTTGATGATTTGGTAGAACTGGAGGAATCAATAGTTCCCGACGAGCCTCAGCCTCTCCGCAGATCTAGTAGGATTCCTCATCCGCCTAAGAGATACTACGGTTTTCTCAATGACAGTGGGAGCGATGATTGCATCATCGAAGATGATGACCCAACTAGTTTCGAGCAGGCCATCACAAGTGGGGACTCTGTGAAATAGCTGGATGTTATGCGATCTGAGATGGAATCCATATACACCAACAAGGTATGGACTTTGGTATTTGCACCCGAAAGGGTAAAACCCATCGGAAGCAAGTGGATCTTGAGAAGATTCTTGGAAAAGTTAAGACTTCCAAAACTAGACTTGTAGCAAACGGTTTTCGTCAATGACCAGGTGTGGATTTTAATGAAACCTTTTCTCCAATGGCTATGCTTAAGTCCATCCGGATCCTACTTGACATTGCTGCATACCACGACTACGAAATCTGGCAGTTGGATATCAAGACCGCTTTTCTAAATGGTGATTTAGAAGAGAGCGTGTGCATGACACTGTCAGAGGGCTTCGTAGACAGTGGGAGCAGCAGAAAGGTATGCAAGTTGCTTAAATCAAAATACGGGTTAAAGCAGGCATCGCGGAGTTGGAACATATGTTTTGATGTGGCAGCCAAAGAGTTTGATTTCATCAAAATGGTAGATGAACCTTGTATATGTAAGTCCGCGGCGGCGCCCCGGCCGTCAATCCGACGGCGGAATGCGGAAGCGGTGAAAAACTTAAATTTTGCGGACTTAGCAAACCGGCACCACCGCGCACTAAACACCCGGATCGTAACCATTAACGAGTCTAAGCTAACTAGAAGATGGGTTAGAGATATACCGACGATCCAAGTCCTCCGGTCTTCTCGTCATCGTCCCGATCTCCTGCGGAATGTCCCGTCTCCTCCTCGTCGCCGGAAGTGCACCACATCGCCTACTTCTTTTACGGGCTCCCACCTCAATGCCGAGGCAACTCGGGCACGAAGCCGGCTACTCGACGTGCCCAAGATTTGCTGTAGAATGTTTGGTAGAGCTTGTGTCTCACTTTTGGGGTTGTGGAATTGCCATTTGAGGAGGGATTGAACTTGGAGCTTTTTAGATGGAACTTGTGGGATTTTTGCAACATGAAATGAAGCAAAATCCCACCTCAAAATATTTGGACAGCCCCTTCAAGAGGGAGGCCGGCCATGCTCTAGTGAGTGAGGGAGAGAATGAGATGGATCACCATGAGAGAGTGAGGCTTGAACAATAATGCAAGGCATCAAAAAAAACAATTATGAAAGAATATGATCACAACACCAAAACCACACTCAAACCACAACCATCACTAAACAAAGTCAAGCCATCATGATAGCTAGAAGTCAAGGTCAAAAGATGGTGCTATCATGATACAACAATAAGCAAATACCCCCTCCACAAATACTTATTTGCAACAATGCAAATAAACCCTCCTCCACCAATCTTCGGCCAATGAACGGAACAAAGGAAATTGGCCGAAACGGAAAGCAAACTGGCAACTCCAGAAAACTAGTCCCGTAATAAATTACAGGAAAACCCCGATACTGTGCATACACACCCGCATTTGTATTCCGACCGAAATACAAATGCATTGAGACAAAATCTACACTGTACTATACTAGAATCCGGCTTATACCAAAGCCGGCTAGTAATATCTGTTCGATCCTGATCCGTGCAATACCGCACGTATCTGATCAAACCCTGCCATATATCCATACGGCCTATAGTACAAACTGTCCGATCCCGATCCGTGCAATACCGCACGTATCTGATCGGACCTTGCCATATCTCCATACGGTCTCTACAACCTTTCGCCCGAAAGCTGAGTAACTGAATGTGGGGGACTCTAAAGACTCATCAACACCTTGGTTGTGGATTTAACCACTAGCACGTCAGAGGTATAAGCCAATACGTAACGGGCTACCAGGTACTGACTAAAAAGGGACGTCCGTGAGCGAACTCAGCCTGACACCCTACTGAGCCTGTCAGTGACAATATCCGTGCAGTCCGGTCCGTTCGTCTATGAGTATCGCATGGCGGGCCTAGGGGGTTGGTAAAAGTCAGACCCCCAAAAGCGGTACAAGTCGTGTCGGAGTGTAGCCCAGAACACCCTGAGATACTACTGGAATACCTACCAGTAAATCTCCTTGCCTTGGCCAAGGACTTTGTGTAATGGCTCTCCTAGACACAGCACGACCTCACCCTCAATACCGGGAGAGACGAACTCCTGAAGATACGCTCACTGCCTCCATGTGGCTCGGGACTGTACCCAACTAAAACCTGTTTGCACGACTCCTTTGAGCCGTGGTAGGGTAGTAATCAAAGTACAGTGGGAACTCACACGAGACAAATGACGATCCCCAGGTCGATGAACTAATCTGCACACATGTCACCAGGGAACTGCCATCTGACGTCTGGTATATGACCAACTAGCATGTTCCCGGCGAGTCCTGTCCGGTGTACTCATAACCCAATGAGCACCTGTATACATCTTAGGTGATCCATCTGACACCAGTGGCTTGTGAGACCGGCCACCGCCCCTCGTCGGGGTCTCGACTGTATACACTAGTCTACTAATGGAGTATCGATGCCCAGTCTCGAAACTCCCACGACTAGGGACCGTTTAAGGATAAGCTTATAGACCCCCAGCTCCCACTTATATGATCGCCCTCATACTGCTGGTGGTCAAGCAAGAATCCTAGGGGCTCTATCAACGTGTAATAGCGACGTGTCAGGTCACTTAAAACAGTACACGATGATAAAGGTAAACCAGATAGCATACTATCATCTCGAGTAAGACTGTCCTACCGGGATAGGTCCTCCCTCAATCATTACAATCACGTACCTGTGACCTAATAATTGACTCTGAGGGCACTATCTCCAACAATCTCCCACTTGCACTCAAGGCTAATTATTGCGATGTCGCATACTCACAGCCCGTGTGATACCGAACACCCAACTCCTCTACTAGTCAGTCTCACAAAGCTCGTTTGCGAAACTATTGCGTTCGAGGAATAGCCTCAGTGAGTGGATCCGCTTTGTTGTTTCTTTCTATGTCTCTCTATATCTCAAGTTCGCGGAGAAACCCATCTCCCGAAATGAGCAATACCTGTCTTAGAATATGTTTGGATGTCTGATGGGACTTAGCTCATAAATGAACTCCAAATCCAAACTTCTTAGACTGTATCATCAACTGAACTTAATCAGTATCCAGCGCCATGCCACCCTCAGTATTGCCTTGGACCACCTGTCCAAAATACTGCCCCTCATCAGAAGGAAAACTATAACTCTGACAACCTCCTTGTCGTCCATATCACCTTGGAAGCCTGGAATGATAACTGTCTCCTGAATGAGGCTGTCGTTATCATATCCCTAGAACATCCACTTATGTTCTAAAACTGCTTCCGACTGTTTCTCCAGGATTGGATTAATGTCAACTTATTGCATCTAGTGCAAGAACAACATCTGGTGTGGTACTTGACATCTCACGATTGACTCAATTGCCTGAGCAAGTGATCTGCCAATCATGCCCGTCCCTCTCCCCTTTAGTCTGTAAGACACCTTTGGAGAGGGTGACTCCATCTTCTGCAGGTACACTACCGTGCATGGAGTCGTCCATTCCAAATACTCTTAGAATGCTGTCTAAGTACCCAGATTGGGAAACCACCCAAATCTAGATCTAAAACCATAGATCTAGTAACCAGTATGTCTGATATAATGTCCAAGTCCCTATGTGGAGAAAACATTGTGTGACGACCAAAATATAACCGATTGTAGTATAGGAGTTTCTTTTCCTATTCTGCGTATGTCATCCAATACCAGGATACCACACCCTTCTACCTTCTTAATAGATCCATCCCCTATTCTGATGACGTCAAACCCATGACTGTCACGTCAGAAATAGATGATCTATCTCCGCTACATCTGCTTTAGTCTATAAATAGACATAAGCTACCTGTCCACCAATGCTTCCGCTGCTCCCACTGACTACGACAACCCTCTGGCAGAGTCATATAGACGTACACTTCTAAAGCAAGTTTAGAATGACGCTATACTCATCCTCCCGCCGGGTCTCGCAGCCTGGAACAACAGCAATGGTAATTGTGGGTAAACAAGAACTTCCCTGTCACCGTCCTTGAGGCTACCGGAGTACCTCTCGGGTGCCTGAAGTTACCCACCTTATCTGCGGAGTGGCCAATGGAATGTCAATTCAGATTGAATCTTTAGGTTCCTTATCAAATCTTCAGTAATCGTTTGTGGTTCTGGAATCACTTCCAGTTCTACCATACTCCCACTACTGTTTTCTGAAAAAATCCATCTTTAATAAAACTGTGGCGAGTCTAGAACAATATCGCTATTGTTCATCCAGATGGTAGAAAGTCAACCCTCGTCATAGCCTGGGTCAACCCACAAACAGCCATTACAGAAACGTGCCTTGAGTTGTCCAGTGTCTGGTTTTAATCATAAACCGGACAACTCCCCGTACCTTAACATCGTTAAGATATGAACTGTTCTATATCCAATATAGAAACAGAGGCACTGATTTAATTGAACCAGATTCAAATCATGCAGCTGTCCCCAGCGCATGTTAACTAAATGGAAGGAGGCCGATCAGCGTTACTCAACTTAGGAATACTTCCAATTATGAGTAACCTGAAAGAGAAGCAAGATCTCTTAATCACTACTATCAACTGAATACCATACACAAGTATCTACATCTTCGATCTTTTGGAAGAATCCCGATACTTGCTATACCCGGTTCTCTACTCTATTCAAATACCTATAACTTCTCCAAATTCGGACCCTGTGTTTCCACGAAACACCTGTCTAAAAACTAGAAAAGTCATAAGTAAACCGAATATAGTACGAGGACCAACCCCTCTGTCCTGATGGACCCTGGACAACATACAATCCTTTGTATAAGTCCCTTGAGTCTGATAACTCATTCACTGTGTGTCGTAGGTTGAAAACTGTACTTATGGTTAAGAAGAATTACACCGCTGTTCAATGCTCCTTACCTAACCATCCACTGATATAGGTAAATGTCATAGACATAATTTCAAAAAGGTATATCTCACTCTATGAAAATAGACGTACAGATATATCAATTTGAAATTGGTGCATAACAGCGGATATTCAAAACCAAATATTTGCCGACCGGCAAACAGCCCAGGTGATTTCCTCAAATATCACTGATTACAACGAATCCCGATATAATGAGGATAATCACCCAATTCCCAATAACTTACTCCCACTCATCATCTGTAAAACCATACAGATGTGAGAATCGTACCTGGTAAATACATACCCTGGAGTAAGTATCTAATCGGGAAATCAGTTTTCCTTTAACATTACACAGTGAAACTGAAACATTGAAATGTTCCGATGGGGTATCCTGGTATTCCTAGTAATGCCTCTTCCAGATTCATGACTGTAACCGTATAATTCTTTGCCACCTCTCCAAATCCCTTCATATGTCTTTAGTCTTTACCTTCTGTACACCCCTTTAGGCCAAATGGTTTTCTTCTTTCCCTACCGTTCGGCACCAGCCTATGGTTTGGAAGAAGACTATCCAATAAGCATAATGGGTGTACTGTCCCAATCCTAGGAACACTCGCAATGAGAGAGGGTGAAGATAAAAGACAACCGAATAAACCTTATTCCTATTTCTCCTGAACCAGAATCCATCCCCGAACTGGAACCAGTTCCATTCGAGTTCGTATATAACCATACGATGGAGTATCCAAATAAACTGTGGATCTTCGTAGTGATACGGAGTGTCCTGGAGAAATACAAAGGTGATGTGGGAGTGGTAACGAAATATTTGGTTTGGTCGTGAAAATCTGTTGCAATTTACTTTGCCCTCTTACTAATCCCTTGCTTTGTCTGAACTTAATACCTTCTGCACACCATCGTTATGCTAATTGGTTTTCTTCATTCCCTACCGGTCGGCACCAGCCTAAGGTTTGGAAGAAGACAATCCAATTTGCGTAATAGGTGTACTACCCCTAAACCAAGGAGTACTCGTAACCTGAGAGAGGGTAAAAGGAAAAGACAACTGAATAATCCTATCCGTTTTCTCCAGAACCGGAAACCATCCTCGAATAAATTCTTTCGAGTTCGTATCTAACCATACGATGGTTTTGTCCAATGGAAGTGGACGTTCGTAGTAAAACGGGGTGTCCTGGAGAAAAGGGTAAAAGTAGGAGTGGCAATGAGGTTTGCAACTCTGACAATCCAAAAGCCGGTGTTTAAGAAGGTTCGGTCAACTTGGTCACTGAGTCAAAGTCTTAGGGTCGGGTCAATGGTCGCTGCCAAAGAGAGAGAGAAAAGAAACACTCAGCGTGCACTCTAACCTAGATCAGAATGGTCACCAATTTATCTAATCTGGAAACCTCCCACTGTACCTCAAATTCTCCTCCAAACCTGAAAGAAGAATTAGTCGGGGTTACCTGAGGAGTAAACTAACTCATCAGTGGGAATCGGGATCCAACTATCATTGCATGATAACGTGACGGAATCCGCTCACGCTATCACACTCCAGAAGGTATGCGCATATCTGGCAAGTTTCAGTTCTTTTGAAACTCCCGATGTGATTTCTGCCCCATGCTCTTATGACCTTGACTTTGGCCAACAAATCATAAGTCACATGTCAAGTTCTACCCGTCATTCTCCAGGTTGATTCGAATCCACCCGCACAAGCCCTTGACTTTGGCCAACAAGGCTATACGACTGTTCCAAACCAACGCATCTATCTATGCTGCATATGAATAACCAACAGCTACCAAACACTGTGCCTTGACTTTGGCCAACAAACACAGCTTGAATACTATTGACTACCCATATGAAACGACGGAGGGCTACGAATGATTTCTGGCGAAAACCTTTAACGTAATGAACTTGATATCGTCGAAGGAACGGATAGCTTTTAAAAATATAATGACGAAAACCGTTGCTAAAGAGGTCACTCCCGGTGAAGGGATCTCGGCTCTTTCCCCGTAGAATGGGGTGCAGGATATTCCAACTGAATACCACGGTGCAAAGCAAAAGTAATCGGCTATAGTGAAGTTAATGCCCTGACGCAAACTTCTGTCCAAGGGGTCACTCCCGGTGAAGGGATCTCGGCCCTTGCCTCGTCGACTGAGGAGCAGGATATTCCAATGAATACCACGATGCAAAACAAAAGTAAACGTCCTTGCAATAACAGCTTTTTGAAAAGTGTTCCAACAACATCAGATTAGGTTTGTTTTTAACTTGCATTGATCCGAATCAATGCAGTCCCATCAATTGATCACACCAAAAAGAACGAAAATATACTGATGTACGTATATGCCATCCGCATTCGCCACTGGGTCCCGTCATTACCCGTTAGGTTAGCTTACTAACGACAGAGCGGGGACTGGACTAGCGCGGATGCAAAACATATACTACATCTACTAATATATATACCAATATATTATATTTCGCTCAAGGCGTGAATAAAATGCAACATCACAGAGAATGAACAGCATCACAGAAACAATACAGATATCTGGGATCCCCGGGTTTCGCAGAGCCACTGCTGAAACCCGACGTTCCCCTGGTCGTGTGGATAGCCTGTGCAATGAGAATCCTAGACCCCTACGGGCGCGGCAAGTCACCCGCCAAAACCTGAAGCGAGGCAGCCCCCTTCAGCTCCGTGAATGGACCACCCAGCACTCCACGGAATCCGGCAACTTGGGCACCCCTCCTGGGTCAACCTGTACCCCCTACGAGTGCGGCGAATAGCCCGCCAATCCCAGAATGAAGCCCCCTCCGTCTCAATGCCATGAGATGCGGGCTTGTTGCCCTCCAGAACCCGGCTATCCGTGCACCCCTCCGCGGGGTAATCCTAGTACAGAAAGTAAAATATACATACAACGGGTACATCGACCGCAATCAGGTCGTGCCCCAAAATAATAATACAATCAGGCAGTGACGGCAGTCCACATGTCGGACGCTCGCCCCGCAATATCAAATGTACATAATACAACAAAACTGTACTAGCATTGCATCCAGGCTATCCCCCACGACCGATCCGCAACATCACAGCAAATACATAGAACATCAACGTGAAAGTCACGTTCGCAAATCCGTCTAACCGGGCTATAGCAGTTAGACCGGATTTACCGATCAAGTGACATTCACGGTCACAGATATAATGTAAATACTGTGAAAAATGTGTTTAAAATATCCGATCGATCAAAAATTAACAAGTGGGCCCCCAATCAAAACTGTAGCACTCACAGAAAACCTGGGCCCAATTTTAATATTCCAAAACCCATATTTTAAGCCCAAAAGGCCTCTGTAAAAAATTGGTGAAGTGATCTCCACAGTGCGCGGCGGAAGGGCGGCGGGAAGGGGGTTTTCGCGGCGGTTCCGCGCTCCCACTGTGGAGTTACTTCGTCGAATTTTTACAGAGCTCTTAGATTTTCCAGTACATCAATATTTTACAACCTGAAAAATTTTTCGACACCAAAAATTTCCAACAGAAAACTGATGCTAACAAAAATGTAGTTTTGGAACATTCGATCGATCGAAACAGAAAAACACACTACACAAAGCTAGACTAAGTTAATGGGGAGGCTCTGATACCACTGTAAGTCCGCGGCGGCGCCCCGGCCGTCAATCCGACGGCGGAATGCGGAAGCGGTGAAAAACTTAAATTTTGCGGACTTAGCAAACCGGCACCACCGCGCACTAAACACCCGGATCGTAACCATTAACGAGTCTAAGCTAACTAGAAGATGGGTTAGAGATATACCGACGATCCAAGTCCTCCGGTCTTCTCGTCATCGTCCCGATCTCCTGCGGAATGTCCCGTCTCCTCCTCGTCGCCGGAAGTGCACCACATCGCCTACTTCTTTTACGGGCTCCCACCTCAATGCCGAGGCAACTCGGGCACGAAGCCGGCTACTCGACGTGCCCAAGATTTGCTGTAGAATGTTTGGTAGAGCTTGTGTCTCACTTTTGGGGTTGTGGAATTGCCATTTGAGGAGGGATTGAACTTGGAGCTTTTTAGATGGAACTTGTGGGATTTTTGCAACATGAAATGAAGCAAAATCCCACCTCAAAATATTTGGACAGCCCCTTCAAGAGGGAGGCCGGCCATGCTCTAGTGAGTGAGGGAGAGAATGAGATGGATCACCATGAGAGAGTGAGAGGCTTGAACAATAATGCAAGGCATCAAAAAAAACAATTATGAAAGAATATGATCACAACACCAAAACCACACTCAAACCACAACCATCACTAAACAAAGTCAAGCCATCATGATAGCTAGAAGTCAAGGTCAAAAGATGGTGCTATCATGATACAACAATAAGCAAATACCCCCTCCACAAATACTTATTTGCAACAATGCAAATAAACCCTCCTCCACCAATCTTCGGCCAATGAACGGAACAAAGGAAATTGGCCGAAACGGAAAGCAAACTGGCAACTCCAGAAAACTAGTCCCGTAATAAATTACAGGAAAACCCCGATACTGTGCATACACACCCGCATTTGTATTCCGACCGAAATACAAATGCATTGAGACAAAATCTACACTGTACTATACTAGAATCCGGCTTATACCAAAGCCGGCTAGTAATATCTGTTCGATCCTGATCCGTGCAATACCGCACGTATCTGATCGAACCCTGCCATATATCCATACGGCCTATAGTACAAACTGTCCGATCCCGATCCGTGCAATACCGCACGTATCTGATCGGACATTGCCATATCTCCATACGGTCTCTACAACCTTTCGCCCGAAAGCTGAGTAACTGAATGTGGGGGACTCTAAAGACTCATCAACACCTTGGTTGTGGATTTAACCACTAGCACGTCAGAGGTATAAGCCAATACGTAACGGGCTACCAGGTACTGACTAAAAAGGGACGTCCGTGAGCGAACTCAGCCTGACACCCTACTGAGCCTGTCAGTGACAATATCCGTGCAGTCCGGTCCGTTCGTCTATGAGTATCGCATGGCGGGCCTAGGGGGTTGGTAAAAGTCAGACCCCCAAAAGCGGTACAAGTCGTGTCGGAGTGTAGCCCAGAACACCCTGAGATACTACTGGAATACCTACCAGTAAATCTCCTTGCCTTGGCCAAGGACTTTGTGTAATGGCTCTCCTAGACACAGCACGACCTCACCCTCAATACCGGGAGAGACGAACTCCTGAAGATACGCTCACTGCCTCCATGTGGCTCGGGACTGTACCCAACTAAAACCTGTTTGCACGACTCCTTTGAGCCGTGGTAGGGTAGTAATCAAAGTACAGTGGGAACTCACACGAGACAAATGACGATCCCCAGGTCGATGAACTAATCTGCACACATGTCACCAGGGAACTGCCATCTGACGTCTGGTATATGACCAACTAGCATGTTCCCGGCGAGTCCTGTCCGGTGTACTCATAACCCAATGAGCACCTGTATACATCTTAGGTGATCCATCTGACACCAGTGGCTTGTGAGACCGGCCACCGCCCCTCGTCGGGGTCTCGACTGTATACACTAGTCTACTAATGGAGTATCGATGCCCAGTCTCGAAACTCCCACGACTAGGGACCGTTTAAGGATAAGCTTATAGACCCCCAGCTCCCACTTATATGATCGCCCTCATACTGCTGGTGGTCAAGCAAGAATCCTAGGGGCTCTATCAACGTGTAATAGCGACGTGTCAGGTCACTTAAAACAGTACACGATGATAAAGGTAAACCAGATAGCATACTATCATCTCGAGTAAGACTGTCCTACCGGGATAGGTCCTCCCTCAATCATTACAATCACGTACCTGTGACCTAATAATTGACTCTGAGGGCACTATCTCCAACAGTATATACAAGAGGCTGTAGAGAGTAAGGTTGTCTTTCTCGTATTGTACGTGAAAGACATACTCTTAATAGAAAATGGTATTCCTATGCTACACTCGGTCAAGCTCTACTTATCACTATGTTTCTCCATAAAGGATTTGGGTGATGCCTCTTACATCCTGGGGAGAAACACTGGACAACGGTAAAGAACATTCTTAAGTATTTGAGAAGGACTAAAGAAATGTTCTTGGTGTTTGGTAACGGTGAACTCCATATTGAGTCCTTTACCGATTCGAGCTTGCATAGTGATAAGGTCGACTGTAAGACAGTCGCGGGTTTTGTCTTTACCCTCAGTGGAGGGACGGTATGTTGGAAGAGTACCAAACTAAATACTGTAGCAGACTCAATGATAAAGGGTGAATACATCGCCGCCAACGATGTTACCAAAGAGATTGTCTGAGTATAGATGTTCATGAGATGAACTCGGTTCCTACCATTGTGGTGACAATGGAGCTGTAGGTTTGGCCTAGGAACCCGGTCCCATCAGTGGTCCTGACATATTCTTAGGCAGTATCACCTGATCAGGGAGATGGTGGATCTCCGGGAAATCGAGATCAGGAGAGTTGATATAACACGGCGGATCCACTCACGAAGGCCTTTTCCTAGAGAGACTTTAAGGGATGTTGGGTATGAGATACTACAATAACTGACCTTAGTGCAAGTGGGAGATTGTTAGTTGTATATATGCCCTAGAGCACATTATTGTAGATGATTGTATATTATAGTGGATGCTTGGACATATATAGGGAGGACTTTCTTGCTCGACATGATAGTATACTATCTGGTTACTCTTTATCTTAACATTTATACTTGTATTGTCTCTCTGTTACATGTTGATAAAGCCCTTAAGATGTGGACTTGACTACCAGGACTATGATGGAGATCATATTAGTAGGGCCAGAGTAGTCCATAAGTCCATCCTTTAATTGTTCCTAGTCGAAGGTGTATCGAGACGGAGCATCGATATTCTAGAGTACACTAGCTTATACGCTTCTTGACCCATTTGATGGGCGATGGATGATCCCATATCCATTAATGTTTAACATCAAAGATGGTATACAGGTGCTCAGTGCAGACTGGATACACTGAACAGAACTCGCCGAGAACTCCTAGATGGTATTATACCTATCGTCAGATAGCAGTTCTCTGGTAATACTGGTACAAGTTAGTCTGTAGACCCGAGATCGTCATAGAGTCTTGTGTGATTCCCACTGTGCTTTGATTTCCACCTTACCACGTTCAAGAGAGCGTGCAAAGCGGTGGTTTTTTGGTACAGTCCTGAGTCACATAGAGGCAATGAGCGATAGGAGAGATTTCGTCTCTCCCGGTATTGGGAGTTAATGTTGCGCTGTGCTCGATTAGCCATAACAAGAAATCCCTGGCCAGGGCTGACACTGAGATTTACTGGTAAGTGTTATCAACAGTTTCTCGACCCGTTATAAGCCTTATATCGGCATAACTTATCAAGTTATTGGGGTCTGACGTTTACCACCCCCAAACTAGATATATGACATATCAGACGAAAAGACCGAACTGTACGGTAGTGTTACTTATTGGATTCACGGGAGTATGGACAAACTTGCTTGTTGATCTTCTGATCGCTCAATATCCGGGTAGCCGTTACGTCTAGCTAGTACCGCTGACGGCTTGTGGGTGACTGATATGATCATCACCTACTGCCGACATATTGACGAGTCTTTAGAGTCTTACATAGAGCTTTCCTAGCTCATGTGAAACGAAGTAGGGCACATATGTGATATGTGCGGGACTTAGATTAATACGTGTGTGATGCCGTATTCTAATCTCGCGATCCAAGTTATATGTGATATAACCGGATTGTTGAATCAAGTGTTGATTCAATGATATGTTATATATATATGTGTGTGTGTGATATAGATATAAATGAATTAGTCGGTTGTATGCGATACGGCCGGGTTATTAAATCAAGTGTTGATTTAATAATTTAATGTAAGATTATATATTTGATATATTAATATACATTAACTAATATTAGCTCACTTAAGAAATTGTTTTCTCTAAATAAATACAAATATATGTGTGATATATATATTAATATATTTATTATGGGTCATGATAGATGATACATTGGACTTGGGTGTATGAGATGAGACTCATACCTAATTTAAGATAATTTGGGTGTTTAAATATTAAGGAGGAAATCAAAATTAAGTGAAAATTAGCATGGCTAAGATGCTTGTGGAAGCATGGAGAAACTTTGACTTTAGTCCACTAATTTTGTTTTGCTCAAGATATTTATTAACCTAACCATTATTTTTAGCCATGGTTTAGTCTCTACATGAGTTATATGAGATATTTTCTCACCCATGGTTCATGACTTGATCACCTGTGAGTTTCTTCTTCATCTCCTTCTTGCTCTCTAGCTTTGAGTGGGGTGAAAAAGAAAAGAGAGAAAAATTATTCTAAAGTGAGCAAAATTCATACTTCATCAATCAATATCAAACTAGTCATTTAGCATAGGTTGTTTGCTTCACTAATTCTCAATTGGTGAAGAGGTAGCTTGAGTTGGAGATTTCTTGACGTAGATCATCTTCGGCCTCAAAGTTCTTCAAGCAAACTTGTTCCTTTCGTCTAGTGGAGCCAAACAAGAGTCCAGAAGCCCACTACTTGGAGCGAAGGGACTACACGGAGATTTAGAAGTGAAGGACCGGTCTACAAAGGTTGCATTCCTTGTTCACTTAGAGTAAAGTTGTTTACTTGTATTATTTAACCCTAATTCTCTAGTTAGATCCTATGTTCGGATTTGTTAACACACTAGATTTTTACAAAATTGCATGCTTGATGCCTTCCTAAACCTAGTAGTCATGCTAAGGAACCCAGCAGGAAGGTCACGTGTTTTGCTTAGTTCTTAGGCTTACGAACCATTTCAAAATAAAAAACAATGTCCAATACAAATTGTCATATATTTAGGAAATTAATAAATTTAGTCAAAAAAACTCATGAATCAATGAGTATTAAAATCACTCACACATGCGCATTAAGTGCATGATGCTAGTGGATAAAAGATGCGAAGGTCACGTGTCTTGCTCAGTTCTTAGGTTTACAAGCCAGTTCAAAATATAAGAAAAAGTATCCAATACAAAAGGTCGCATTTTTATGAAATCGACAAACTTAGCCAAAAAGCCCATGGATCAATGACCATTAAAATCATTTACACATGCGCAGCACATGGATGATGCTGGTGGATAAAAGATGGGAAGATCACATGCTTGCTCGGTTCTCTCTATGGGCTATGGATGGACAACTTGGTTGAATAGAGACCGACAATGCATTTCATTAAGAGGAAAACAAATCATTTTTTTCACAAAAGTCAGTCAAACCAAAATAATTACTATGCGCGTCATTCATCAATTATAAGTTGCAGTCCAACATTGTCCAATTCTCCCTATGCCGGGTCCTCACACAAAGCCGTGGCCCTCAACCAATTCATGTCCAACACATCAAAGCTTATCCAAATTAAATCTAACCCCCTGATAATTTCAAAACACGACATCTGGTCCTTCAAATTTACCCAAACAAATACCAAAATGCCACGTATCCCTATTAATGTAAACCGTCGTCGAGCGGGCGCCGTATTCGTAGCCGGGGTTTTTGATCAAAAACAGTTCATAATTCTTATTTATGACGACTGTCCGTGTCCTTATCTGCCATCCGTACAGTATCCAGTTTTCAAATAATAATTTGCATTTCCAATAACTATACATATCCGTATCTGAATTCGTCTCCACCTCTGCTCCTAACCCTGTCAAAGCATGGCACAATAACCATTTTTTCCAAACTTCGCCCGGTGGCCACGGGTTATATTCGATATCAAAAATAGGTAATGATAGACCATATTCTTTCCGTACCTATATTTGATATCAAAAATAGTAATTTTCACTTTATCGGGTATATATTTTCCAATGTTCATTTCATATCTATCTCCGACTCTCATTTTTCCAAATATGGATGGTAATTCTCAATTCCGATAACTATGGATAGTAATTCTTAATTCCGATAACTAATTATATCCGTATTCGGGTCCGTTTGCGACTACAAGATACAGAAATGGTAACGCCTGTATCCGCTCTGTATCCGATCTATTTGCATCCCTATTGCTCACACGGTGCTGCATGTACACCTTTCTAATTTTCAAAGATATATTATTCTTAACAATACATACTGGAACACGTGATTCGTGTCTTGCACATTAAAGTATGTAAAAATGTCAGGAGGGGAAGAAGCCACGTATTAACGCTTTCAGGGCAAATTTGTGGGTCCCCTGGACGTGTCTGTACTGTGTGTTTGTGTGCGTTGTATGCATAGGTTAAGGCTTACGGGCCAATGCAAGGAAAAAAACTGTCAAGAGAGATCGTTGTTTCGGTCTTCAGTTGGAATTATTGATAGAGCACACGGTTTATAAACTCAAGATGAACAACAATGCATAGTTTTATCTAAAATTAAATTTAACCGATCAACGCAAGAGTAAAAATACATAGATGATTGAGCAAATTTGCCTATACAAGCGAATAATGCAAAGTTTTGTTCATCGCCACAGCATTAAAATTAAAAAAATTAATCGATGATGGTTCAAAATTAATTGCCTGTTGGAGTGAAGGATTTGTTTGGTGAGGATGGTGATGGGCTCGATGTCTTTGAGGATCTCCTCCTCTTTGTCCCTCCATTTCCTGTATTCGGGATGCTCCGCCCACGACTTCGCCAGAGATTCTGTCGCCGGCGGCGGCCGCGGCGGCGGAGACGGGGGTTTCGCGGCGGAGGACGAGACGGCGGCGTTTGGACGCGACGCCTCGAGAGTTGAGAAGAGGCAGGCGGTGAAGCGGCGGTGAGGGGCGAGTCGAGAGCGAAGGAGAGAGAGAGAGATTGTGGAGGAGAGAGAAAGTGGAAGCGGCCATTGGAGCGAGTGACACGATGGACCGATGGAAGTTTTTGATTTGAGTCCATCTCGAATCCTTGCATAGTTTTGGGCTGCTTGGGCTGGTAACGGGTCCTGTATGGGCCTCTAGGTTTTAGAAATTAGGGTAAATGGTTGAAAAAACCCCGGCCCTTTCTTGGACGTTTTCCGGTGTTGAAAATCCCCTTGGCCCATGGAATAAACCCTAGCATACAAGAGGCATTTTGTGTTTTGCCCAACTCAGTGCCCATGTGGACGCGATACAATACACAACTGGAAATTCATGGCAGTTAAGAAGCTGTTAAGTTGCCTGCAGCATTTATGGGTTTACCTGCAACATCTAGGCGTTTGCCCGCAATATCTAGAGGTTTATTGGCAACATATGTTATGTGGTGTTTTTGATTTTAAAAACTGAGTATTAAATGTTCTTACCAACCCTTTTCCCCTTCAAATTCATTGTTTTTCCCATTATAACTTCAATTATCTCAATTTATTTTCTCCGTTATCCATTGTCTTCTCTTATTTACACATCTTTCATTTTTCATTTAATATCTAAACTGTTGTCTGCATTATCTAAGCTGTTGTCTATAATGTCTATCCAGCTGCATGTCTTAACATCTAAGAAGCCACGTTCAATTGCCTACAAAATCTAAACGGTTACTTGCAGCATTTTATCCGGCTGCATGATATGCTGCTTGGAACGGAGATCGATGAGACAGCAAGGATGGGACGACGCTGGGACAGCAAAGATGGGACGACAATGGGGCAGCAAAGATGGGACGACAATAGGGGCGGCCACGATGTGAGGAGTCAATGGATAGTCGATCAGGCGGCTTGATGGGGACGGAGAGTTGGAGCAACGAATTTGGGACGGCGATCGAGATAGTCAAGAAGATGGTGGCGAAGGTGGCGAGGATGACAATGACAACGACAACGTGGGGAGAGTTAGGGTTTGTGAGGACGAGAGGGAGGCAGCTGCGAGAGCGGGAGGGAAATAAAGAAGAAGAAAGAGAGGAGAGTATTTCGGTCACTAAAATGCCTGATTTGATTTGTAATAGGCCCGGGGTTTTTTCACAAAATTTTTAAATAGCAGTCCCTTATCTTCGATTTTGATAATACTGAGGTTTTTTTTGACATGCTGTGAATGGGCCATGGGTATTTCAACGATTTAGCCTAGAAATTATTATTCCCTTTTTCATTTTTTTCCAAAGAATAGCACATATGCTATTGCCATTGGAATTTGGATCCCATGTCTCTTGCTTGCGGTTGTGCTGTTGCGGCATTCCCATATGTTTTGGATTTGGTTTTTATTTAGCAAGACACACGCCTATGTTTGGATTAAAATTCAATATCGAATCAAAAGTTTTCGTTTAAGCCAAACGTATTTAGTTTCAAGAGTCACGTTTTCATGTTTGGCAAAATGAATGAGCTGAGGCTGAAAAAAAACTTTCTAGATTTTTTCTGTGTGCTGCAATGGAGAGGTTGTAGTTTCGGAACCTGTTCATAAAAATTTTCACAATTTAAAAAATCGAATATAAAATCTTTCACCAAACAAAACCAGCATATTCAACGCGGCAAACATAGCTCGAATTCTAGCCTTCTTTTGTCAATCCATGACGATCCGTCCGGATGCAGGATAATCGACACTCCTAGCTGCAGATAAATGACCGGTGGTAATACCTGCCGACGAGAGTAATAGCCTATCATGAAGCACGATTACTACGCACCACGCATTGCATTCCAACGCTTGGTCGTTTTTTTCCTTTCGATGTTGCATCTCTCTTTAAGATTGGACAAACAAGCAAGATTAGAGGCCATCGAAGTAAAACCCTTGGAGTTTGGAAATGTATCTCATCGAACCATATTATACCATTCATTGCTCTAACATCAATCAAACAGAAAGTCGGTATAAACAATTTCTCCATGGAAAATATAAAAGTTTAAAAAATGTCCAGCAGTGCAATATAATTCCGTATAAACCTCGGTGTCACTCCCCGCTTTCCAAAATACGGAATACAAGAGGTGACTAGACCAGCCATACTTCTACGGTCAGAGAATAATCCCGCCGTAGTCACACTTCAGCTTCTAGCATTACATGATAGTCAATAATCAGTACTTGAGTAAAGGAAAATCACAGTTCATAACTTTATTACATTGCAAATAAAAGAGTTCGAGGTACATTTAATTTACAGAATAAAAATAAACTAACCAACAAACAAGCGCAGAAAACAAAAGATAAGGCGTCGATGAAGCAGTCTAGATCTCCGCGATCTTAAAGGATAGATCCTGCTCCTGGGCTGGATCCACTTCGTCCTCTAAGTATGCACACTCAGATCGTCAGGGCAACACATATAGCAATAAATATATATATGATGGGCATGCAATATTAGTAAACATGAGGAGTACAATGAATTGCAGAACATGAGTAAAATAAACATTGACTGAATATGAATGATGCCATGTAGATATCATGTCAATAAACTAGGCCATATGCATGTCACTACTTATCGGTCACTAAGTCAATGAAATCAATTGTGGAAAGAATGCTCGTATTTAACAAGGGTCTCATGCATGCCTGAGACTACGGTCCACTGTGCCCGGGACATAACCCTGTCAGCCATACCGCTAGGCCCACGACCTAATATGTGTGTGTGTGCGTGTGCGCGTCATTGATAGCGAATGATCATCCTCTAAATCACTGTACCTCGCTAAATACAGGTTCAATTCCACATTGATTTCCTCATTCCCCAGGTCATAGTATGCATTCATGTATTAGATAGGTTGTGAACAAATACGTATCGCTGTCACTTTCAATCACTTTTCCACTTGTCACTATCACTGTCGTATTTGCCACAACACAATCACTAACACTAATATATATCGACAATGCAGAACAGTCGCTAGGTCTCAATGTGAATGATCACTATGCAGCAGGTATAAATCAAGCACGGAAATATGCAGAAATGCGCGGAGCAGGTATTCACTATTTTATGACGGCCAATGTCACGCCCCGCTTCCCAGTGTACGGCGAAGGGGACGCGACGAGGCCTGCTACGTATATACTCAGAAATACATACGCTAAGCGTATCCAAGCAATATAAAATAAATACACAAAAGACAAGATATAAAAAGAACATCAACTTTTATTTATTAACATTCTTTTGTACAATACATGAAAATGAAATACAACTGAAATAAAATGATGCCTAAACAGTGGCATAACAGGAAATGAAAAATACAGAAAGGAAAAGTGTACAATGAAACTAAAGTGCAGGGTCTTCGGCAAACTGCTCCAAGTCTTCTTGAGATGGCTCAATCTCCGCCGGGTCCAAACCATCTGACGACATTCAAAGAAGCAAGAAATAGAATGCCGTCAGCGAACAGGTCACTCGGTAAGTCCCAAAAATAAGGGAGAAATAGACAGAGAGTAAGAGAGAGAGAGAGAGTAGCTTTTAATGTTGTATTATAATATTGTAATGTTGTATTAACGCTGTTGTTTGTAGTCTGGTACAGAAGATGCCAGTGTATACGAGGGGAGTCCCACTTACACCGGGGACTTTGGTAACCTGTAGTACAAGGCTCCGTCGATAATACCACGGAACAACGGCATGGATGTAATTACATCTTAAGTGACCACCTCGTACCACCTTTAACATATTCCGTACCAGTCTACCCCTTAAACCCCGCGATATCTTGTTTGTTTTGTTATCTTGTAAAATTGTATTGATTGTAAGATTGATTAACTGACCGAAACTATGATATCAGTAAACAGTTGTAACCGTAGAATCATTTAAATGGGATACTGAGAATCATGTAAAAGGAATATATCCATGGTTCGGTTCAGTCAAGTTGTATAAATTGGTATTTGGATTCATAGATTCATGTGTTCATATTGAATTGAAATCTTGTAGATTATAGATTGACTTGAATCATATTCAAGTCAGATTAATCAGACTCAAACCCGAGTCAGACAATCAAAAATGTGAATCGAGGTCTTATAATTGCTAGGGTCCTTAGGGTAATTTATAAAACTTGAGGGGGTTTTATATAAAAATTCTTTTATATACTTTTCAAAATACGCCTCAAGTATTTATTGTTCGTCTTTAGAGTTGTAATGAGGGTGTATTTTATGTTGTGACATTTCTAATGAGAATATCCTAGTTTTATAAATAAGAGTATTTATCTGTAATATTGATTATTTGAAGTTCATGGTATTTTAGTGTAAACTTTATTCTTGTGATTTTTAGAAAAAGGTGGAAAATTTATATTATAATAAAATAGATATTTAAATGATAAATATACATATGTTTATACAAAAGTAATTTTAACAAATATTTTATATTCCAAAAAATCTCATTTTCTTAAGATGTCGTATTTAAACCTTTCGAGACCGAATGCTCCTTGCGGAGGTCTGAATCTCGCACTACTAAGCCCGAGGGTGCACGATAAACCGTACTATCCCTAACAGGTCCCCCAAAGGTGGGTTGTAGCGGTGCTTTGCAAAGATTGTAAAATACTAATCCTTTAGAAAACGGTTTTATAAACTAAAGGGTATTTATTTGCAAATGTGTAAATTTTCCGTATTTTAGATTCTAGGGTTTCCTAAGCCAACTAGTCTATTTTTAAATGGTCTAAACGACAAGTCGTTAGAAGCCTCAAATCGCCTCTTCACCGCCAATTGTGGCCAGGTAAGTACAAGTGAGGAAGGAGGGATCCGCTCACGAATCGTGAGACGGACCTTTTAAAGTTACCTAAGCTCACTTGCCTAGCCTAGACACCACAAAGTCAAGTTTAGATAAATGATCGATGTCCACAACTTATCGTATTTCCTAATGAGAGGTATTTGTTTAAAAGCGTATCAAATCCAAAACTTTTAAGAATGATTTTATTAAGAATGTGGTATTTAAATGAAAGTTTTGTTTTATCGTATTCTAAGTTCTTTGATGATTTCGTTTAGGTTTGTATTTGCGTGTGTGTAGAGGTAGGTCATTACCTCGTGCTCTACTTTAAATGTATAGCAAAGTTTAGGGGTTAAATATGAAATCGAAACATGATAGTATTAAAGTGAAAAATACGATAGATTGGAAATTTTATCATTTCATGTGAGAAAACTTGTTCAAATTATTCGTTGAGTGTTTAATAGTCAACAATAAGATGTTTAAGCATGATTGAATTGATTAGAAGTGAAATTTTATAGAAGACCGAGTCGAAAATCGGATTTGTTCCGATTCCGTCGGGTTCCATAATTTCGTATTTTAAAGAAATAGAAAGGGGGATAGAATGGGGCTTACGAGTTTCGATCTTTACTAAGGAGTGTAGGGGAACTAAAGGAGTTGTCGAGGCGTTGCTTCGTCGCCGGTTGTTTCTAAAAACGTCGCCGGAATTTCCCGCCGGAATTTCGTCGAAGTTTCGCCGCGAACTTGTTTTCAAAGTACACAACTCTTGGAAAATTTTGAGAGAGTGAGCTTAGGATTTTTGGGATGAGAGGGTAGAGGGGAGGGGTGTATTTATAGGGTAGGCTAGGGATAGGGTAGGTGAAGGGTTTTTAAATAAAAATGTAAAAATATATAAAATCATTAAAAGTTGGAGTAAATAGGGTATATGAAAGGTTTTAATGTAAAAATGTATAAAATTATTAAAAATTGGAGTAAATAGGGTATATAAAAGGTTTTAATGTAAAAATGTATTAAAAAATTATTAAAATGGAGTAAATGGGAATTTCAAAGGTCTCTGAAACCGATCTAGGAATTTGAAGTGTACATGGGGGTTTAGAAGATGAAGAGACACAATATTGAAGAAAAATTTAAAACAAAATAAATATTAAAAATAATGTGGGGCATGGGATTTGAACTTTGGTGGCTTGGTTCAGCAATGCAAGGTATTACTAATGAGCTACAAGCTCCTTCTTGTAATTAAATTGCTGATTAATTACTTAAATCTTGTGCTCAGACAATAAATACCCCTTTATGGATTTTTGAAAAAATATTTGAAAAAATTTTTATAGGAAAAAGTGTATAAGAAAATTAGGGTTGTTACATTCTACCCTCCTTATAAAAATTTCGTACTCGAAATTTGTAAAAGGAAAGTGTAACAGTTTCAAGAAAAGTTTGGTGCTGGTGTACTGACAGTATGCGAAAAATAACAAGGTGGTGTAAGGGTTTTAGAAATGTGAAGAATGTGTGAAGGAATGAAAGGATGCGAAGGTTTTGGTAAAATTGTAAAAGAGGTGAGGGAATTTTGGGTTAGGACAGATTCAAGATATATAATTCAAAGAATAAGAAATGATGGGATTCAAGAAACATGATTGTAAAGAATGTTTTAGTTGCTGGTTCTTGTGTTTTATATTGCTTAGGGTTCCATACAGCTCTGACCTGCACGGGCCGCCAACAAAACCTGTCACGCCCCGCTTTCCAGTGTACGGCGAAGGGGACACGACGAGGCCCGCTACGTATATACTCAGAAGTACATACGCTAAGCGTATCCAAGCAATATAAAATAAATACACAAGAGACAAGATATAAAAAGAACAACAACTTTTATTTATTAACATTCTTTTGTACAATACATGAAAATGAAATACAACTGAAATAAAATGATGCCTAAACAGTGGCATAACAGGAAATGAAAAATACAGAAAGGAAAAGTGTACAATGAAACTAAAGTGCAGGGTCTTCGGCAAACTGCTCCAAGTCTTCTTGAGATGGCTCAATCTCCGCCGGGTCCAAACCACCTGACGACATTCAAAGAAGCAAGAAATAGAATGTCGTCAGCGAACAGGTCGCTCGGTAAGTCCCAAAGATAAGGGAGAAATCGACAGAGAGTAAGAGAGAGAGAGAGAGTAGCTTTTAATGTTGTATTATAATATTGTAATGTTGTATTAACGCTGCTGTTTGTAGCCTGGTACAGAAGATGCCAGTGTATACGAGAGGAGTCCCACTTACACCGGGGACTTTGGTAACCTGTAGTATAAGGCTCCGTCGATAATACCACGGAACAACGGCATGGATGTAATTACGTCTTAAGTGACCACCTCGTACCACCTTTAACATATTCCGTACCAGTCTACCCCTTAAACCCCGCGATGTCTTGTTTGTATTGTTATCTTGTAAAATTGTATTGATTGTAAGATTGATTAACTGACCGAAACCATGATATCAGTAAACGGTTGTAACCATAGAATCATGTAAATGGAATACTGAGAATCATGTAAAAGGAATATATCCATGGTTCGGTTCAGTCGAGTTGTATAAATTGGTATTTGGATTCATAGATTCATGTGTTCATATTTAATTGGAATCTTGTAGATTATAAATTGATTTGAATCATATTCAAGTCAGATTAATCAGACTCAAATCCGAGTCAGACAATCAGAAATGTGAATCGAGGTCTTATAATTGCTAGGGTCCTTAGGGTAATTTATAAAACTTGAGGGGGTTTTATGTAAAAATTCTTTTATATACGTTTCAAAATATGCCTCAAGTATTTATTGTTCGTCTTTAGAGTTGTAATGAGGGTGGATTTTATGTTGTGACATTTCTAGTGAGAATATCCTAGTTTTATAAATAAGAGTATTTATCTGTAATATTGATTATTTGAAGTTCATGGTATTTTAGTGTAAACTTTATTCTTGTGATTTTTAGAAAAAGGTGGAAAATTTATATTATAATAAAATAGATATTTAAATGATAAATATACATATGTTTATACAAAAGTAATTTAATAAATATTTTATATTCCAAAAAATCTCATTTTCTTAAGATGTCGTATTTTAAACCTTTCGAGACCGAATGCTCCTTGCGGAGGTCTGAATCTCGCACTACTAAGCCCGAGGGTGCACGATAAACCGTACTATCCCTAACAGGTTTCCCAAAGATGGGTTGTAGCGGCGCTTTGGAAAGATTGTAAAATACTAATCCTTTAGAAAACGGTTTTATAAAGTAAAGGGTATTTATTTGTAAAGGTGTAAATTTTCCGTATTTTAGATTCTAGGGTTTCCTAAGCCAACTAGCCTATTTCTAAATGGTCTAAACGACAAGTCGTTAGAAGGCTCAAATCGCCTCTTCACCGCCAATTGTGGCCAGGTAAGTACAAGTGAGGAAGGAGGGATCCGCTCACGAATCGTGAGACGAGCCTTTTAAAATTACCTAAGCTCACTTGCCTAGCCTAGACACCACAAAATCAGGTTTAGATAAACGATCGATATCCACAACTTATCGTATTTCCTAATGAGAGGTATTTGTTTAAAAGCGTATCAAATCCAAAACTTTTAAGAATGATTTTATTAAGAATATGGTATTTAAATGAAAGTTTTGTTTTATCGTATTCTAAGTTCTTTGATGATTTCGTTTAGGTTTATATTTGCGTGTGTGTGGAGGTAGGTCATTACCTCGTGCTCTACTTTAAATGTATAGCAAAATTTAGGGGTTAAATGTGAAATCGAAACATGATGGTATTAAAGTGAAAAATACGATAGATTGGGAATGTTATCATTTCATGTGAGAAAACTTGTTAAAATTATTCGTTGAATGTTTAATAGTCAACAATAAGATGTTTAAGCATGATTGAATTGATTAGAAGTGAAATTTTATAGAAGACCGAGTCGAAAATCGGATTGTTCCGATTCCGTCGGGTTCCGTAATTTCGTATTTTAAAGAAATAGAAAGGGGGATAGAATGGGACTTACGGGTTTCGATCTATACTAAGGAGTGTAGGGGAACTAAAGGAGTTGTTGAGGCGTTGCTTCGTCGCCGGTTGTTTCTAAAAACGTCGTCGGAATTTCCCGCCGGAATTTCGTCGAAGTTTCGCCGCGAACTTGTTTTCAAAGTACACAACTCTTGGAAAATTTTGAGAGAGTGAGCTTAGGATTTTTGGGATGAGAGGGTAGAGGGGAGGAGGTGTATTTATAGGGTAGGCTAGGGATAGGGTAGGTGAAGGGTTTTTAAATAAAAATGTAAAAATGTATAAAATCATTAAAAGTTGGAGTAAATAGGGTATATGAAAGATTTTAATGTAAAAATGTATAAAATCATTAAAAATTGGAGTAAATAGGGTATATGAAAGGTTTTAATGTAAAAATTTATTAAAAAATCATTAAAATGGAGTAAATGGGAATTTCAAAGGTCTCTGAAACCGGTATAAGAATTTGAAGTGTACATGGGGGTTTAGAAGATGAAGAGACACAATATTGAAGAAAAATTTAAAACAAAATAAATATTAAAAATAATGTGGGGCATGGGATTTGAACTTTGGTGGCTTGGTTCAGCAATGCAAGGTATTACTAATGAGCTACAAGCTCCTTCTTGTAATTAAATTGCTGATTAATTACTTAAATCTTGTGCTCAGACAATAAATACCCCTTTATGAATTTTTGAAAAAATATTTGAAAAATTTTTTATAGGAAAAAGTGTATAAGAAAATTAGGGTTGTTACAGCCAATGCCATACCACTTGCAAAATTTACGATAAATCATACATACGCATAGAATCGACCAAAATACTGTCCGCAACTTGCAAGACGGCTCCAGTTATATTTATGGATCTGATGAATACAACGACAAACGTGTCCAAGTATTTCGCAAACACTCTATTCATCAGATCCATAAGTATAGCTGGAGTATTGGTAACACCGAACGGCATCACAAGAAACTCATAATGCCCGTATCGGGTCCTGAATGCCGTCTTGCATATATCTTCGGTCGTTACTCTGATCTGGTGATAGCCCGAACGAAGATCCAGCTTCGAAAATACCTTGGCCCCACCCAACTGATCAAATAAGTCGTCGATACATGGAATGGGGTATTTGTTCTTTATCGTAACCCTTTTCAGCTCCCGGCAGTCTATGCAGGTACATGATGATCCGTCTTTTTACTTCACCAACAAGACCGGTGCACCCCACGGCGAAGCGCTTGGGCGAATAAATCCTTTCTCCAGGAGTTCTCCATTTTGTTTCTTCAATTCTGCCAACTCAACTGGCGCCATCCTATAAGGAGCTTTGGAAACTGACGCCGTCCCTGAAATCAAGTCAATAGAGAATTCCAAGAAGCGGGGAGGTGGTAGGCCTGGTAAATCTTCAGGGAACACATCAAGAAAATCCCGAACGATCTCTAGGGCTGGACTCTCATCAATCTCTATTGCTGTCAACGCTTTTGGCTTGGCTCTAAACTTGGCTGGCTCCAAGGACTCGCTCCCGCCTTCGAAAACAAACTCAGGGTGATTGGGGATGCGGAAGGTCACTTTCCTAGCTCGGCAATCGATGATCGCATGGAAGGTGATCATTCAATCCATCCCGAGAATCGCGTCATAGCTGCCCGTCCCGATTAAAAGGAAATTCGCGTAGAATTCCCTGCCGCATACTACCACCGGATATAATCTACACTCTTGGTTAGACACAATAATACCGTTACCCGTATGTATCTGTAACAACCGAGTCCAGATATACAAATTCTAGTTACCTTATGTGTGGTGTGTGGTGTTTATTTCATTTAGCATGCTTTGACAGTTACTAGTTATAGTTTACCCCGACATTACATATGTTTGCATATAACAATTAAGTTACTTAAAATAGTTTAAAAATACTTGTCATGGCCTGCTTGATACCCCTAACCCTGTGGTAGCGTCCTTGCATCGTGTTCTCGTCCCGTTCAGTGAAATAGACGTGTTTGGACGACTACGCGCACGTACGTGCGTCCGTCTGGGGGGTATGCTTTTTCATTACTAAATCCTTCTTTTTAATTTTTTGGAGCTTGCCAATAATTTTTATATTTCAAATTCAAATTTTTGGACCCGACCCGGGCGTAGTTCTGAAATATTTTGTATTCCGCCAAAATCCTGTTTATTTCAAATTTCTTAAAATCAGCCAAAATATATTTTCAGCCAATCACAGATTCTTTTAAGCCAACAAGATGATATTCTAAAACTCCAGTAATCTTTATAGATTTTCTCTTAACAATTTTTCCCTCACCTAATCAGAAATCTCCTTTCCTTCGACGCCGGGCCCCACCTTCTTCTCTCTCTCTCCCTTTTCTCCTTCTCTCTCTTCCTCGTTCTCGCTCACCCCCCACTACGAGACAACTTCCTCTCTCCTTCTCTTTCTCTCTCCCCTCGTTTCTCTCTTCCTCTCTCCTCTCGCGGCCCTTTCTCTCTCCCATCGCGGTAAGTATAGATCCCGTCACCGCTCCCCGCTTCTGCTCACTCTCCTTCTACATCTTCTTCTTCTTCTGCTGTCTTTTAAAAACCCATGCACGAGATGAAGAGAGACCCAACCAACTCTCGACGCCTCTTCAAAACCTAACCCTAGCCGCCTCTGCCTCGTCGCCATCTCCATCTCATCTTCTTCTTCTCAACCTCCTCCTCCTCGTCTTCATCTTCTTTCTCTTTTCTCTCTTCCCTGCACACACCCATAACTTACCCGGCAACCTCAGCCCCTCGCTTCGCCGCCGACTCCCTCTTCTCACCGTCACCGCCTTCCTCTCCCTCTCTTCCTCTTCTCTGCTTTACCCAAACACCAGAACCCTCATCTAAACCAAATTCCAACCGACCCCAAACCCTAGCTGCTGGGACCTGCACACCCCTACGTGTTCTCTGGCCGGAGCTCCGACGATCTCACGCCGCCATCTCGTCTCTCGTTGTGTCACCAGTCCAACCCCAGTAAGCTATTCCTCATTCTTCTTCTTCGTTTCCTGTTCTCTTCTTTTCTCTTCTGTGTTCATTTTATAGCATCTATATTCACTGTTGTTTAGATCTCCGGTATCCGGTCGGGCCGTCGACGACCCCGACGTTCCAGCGAGGACCCCTGACCCGTGTGATTCCACTGTTCGTTGTTTGGATCCCGTGTACCGTGCGCACGTCGCGACTTTTCTCGCCGACGCGAGACGTTCCGTTTTCCGTATCACAATCCGTCGAGGCAAGTGAAACTTGCTACATGCTATGTGATCTACTTATACTTATTTGAATGCATATAAAACCTGTAGTTTAAATATAATACCATAGTCTCCATTTTCTTAACATTCCGAAGTCCCGTCATAACATTTTGATTCATAGCCCGGGACATACCATGTTGCACTTAGTGTTATTACGCAAGGTATCCACATTCATACTTAAAGTATATAACCAGTATTTGCATAGCCACAGTACTCCTTTTATACGGTATACCCTGTTGGACGACCGTTTGCATACTCCTAACCTGGTTTACATTCGATTGCATCTTTGATTATTTTAGTACATATTAACACGATCTTAATATTTATGTTTGCTATACTGCATTCATGTAATGTGAAAACCATCCCGTAAACTCAAACTGATAACCGTACATCTAAGTAGTTTAATCTGCACCTATTTACATATCATATTACACGTGCCAATTTATTGTGTTGTTGATAACCATGCTTATTTATTTGTAACCATGATTTTTCTAGTTGATTAGAGCACCCACATGATATCTTGTACACCCTGACGTGACTTGCTACACATATTACTTGACCTGACATGGTACTGTACACTCTTGACATGACATGACACCTTTATACACTACTTGACCTGACCTGATGTACCATGGCTTTACCTGTTACCTGATCTTGTGTTTAATGCCAACAAACCTGACATGTAGTCCTTACGGACCATTCATGTTATCTATCCAGACAAACCTGTACCTACCTGATCCTGTGTTGGCATTAGTTCTTGATTACGGAATACCTGACTTGACATTTATAACTTGAGGGTATGGGGAAATCAATGATGAAATCCTGAATTATAACTCGACAATTGCTTGCTTATACTGATCAGTTTTTTGAGGCTAGGCCCGCCTCGTGACGATGCTGCTGACATCGTTGGTCTTTACCCTTTTCCTTTTTGTGCCTAGCGGTACGTCTCGGTTTCAGCCCGAGAGTCTTAGACTGTGGTCCCGGGCATGCACGGGATACTGTTGAGTTACATCGATGATTCATCAAATTGATTTCAAAGACTTGAGAGTAGATAACCCAATAGACCAGTTTAGTTTTACTCATTGCACACTACCCTTCACTGCCCTGATTTATATTGCTGTTACACCTGCTTTATCATTGATGATCATATTTGCATTGCCTGTTACCCTGTTTGTATTTTATTACTTGATGACATGACGCGCTGACGTTTGGGTTTTGCATGGCCCAGATTCCGTACCTTTGCTGCAGTCCGAGCAGGAGTACTTCAGCCAGCAGGCTGAGCAGTGAGGATTCAGTAGTAGTTAGTTCTTTTACTTTTCTGCATTTTATTCCTGATGTGAGCCCGCATTATGGGACATACATTCCAGTTATTTGTATTGGATCTTTTGCTTCCGCATTTTTATTATTCTTGACTCATTTTATCTTGGCTTATGGACATGTATTAGATAGTTATATTTTGTTCTTGATATCTCTACAGCCGTAATGTGACTGTGGATGGATACTTCCTACCCACAGGTAGCATGGTTGGCTATGTCACATGTCCATCTTAGCGTACTCTGGGGAGCGGGGCGTGACATGGTTCTTTTGGTATCAGAGACATAGGTTAGTCAGGTTGATTCTTTTGTAGTTGGGTATTGTACCCAATACACGAATCAGGATACCCGTGTTTAGAAAATATGTCCTGCCACCTTGCCGTTTTACCGTTCTTGAATCTAATCTCCTCCTGATTATATCTTTACGATGTGCAAACTTCCTTTGCATATCAACACGAAACCTGATTCCTTGTTATCTCTAGAACTTAGGCGACTTGGGTGGAGTTATGTAATTGTAGCTATGATACCGCGGCATAATTACAATG
This sequence comes from Agapanthus africanus, assembly GCA_030015575.1. Lineage (NCBI taxonomy): Eukaryota > Viridiplantae > Streptophyta > Magnoliopsida > Asparagales > Amaryllidaceae > Agapanthus > Agapanthus africanus. The sequence continues at coordinate 438,701,719 of JASDDO010000004.1, forward strand.
CGGTACTCTATTTAAGTAACTTGGAGTTATAGCCTTGACTCATATCCTTGATCTATATGTTGAATCTGTTATCGTACTAATACTATTTGGTGTTTGGTTGCAGTATCATGGAGGCCAGGAATCTACAATCGTACCAGAGGTGTATGGATGACGCTACTTTACTTGGAGTAATTCGTAACTTGCTTGAGGACCACAAGCAGCAGACAAAGCTGTAGCCGGCGTTTGCACCAAATCAAACGTCCGTACGTAGAGGTATTCCGGTGAACCGACGCAGTGCGGCACCAATGAAGAAAACAATCGTTGCTGGTCGGAGAGGGAGCGTGATCTGTGACTTTTGCCGTTTGCCTGGGCATGTGCAAAGGGAGTGTCGGAGAAAACGTGGACTCTGTTAGGTCTGTGGATCGGCGGATCATACAATCAATGCTTGTCCGTCGAAACTTCATAAGGAAGAGAATGTTCGGAGGCTAGTGTTACCCAAGAAAAAGGGAAGGATGTTGTGCGACTTCTGCCAACGACCGGGTCATTATAGAAGAGATTGTCGTAAGAGGCTTGGACTTTGTCTGATTTGTGGATCAGAGGATCACACCATTGCTAATTGTCCGTCAAGGCTAAGATTGAAGGAAGATACTCGGGAGCCGCCGCAAGAGCAACTTCTAGATCAGGAGCAGTTTATTCGGGGAGCTAATCAGGCTCAGACTTTTTCCCTGATGGCTGAAGAGACTAAACCTTCAGAGGAAGTCATATCAGGTACCTTATTTGTTCATGGTTTTCTCGCATTAGCGTTATTCAATTCTAGTGCATCCCATTGATTTATGTCGTCCAAGTTTATTGTTGTTCACTCGATGACTTTCACGACCCTGTTTAAATTTTGCGACATACACACTGAGATTGGGGAAAATCATAACTAGTAGAGGGTGTATGGTTGGTTTCGCCGTGGTTTGCGGACGGGAGCTATTGCAGAGGTCTTGGAAGTTGTTACTGATAGTATTGATGTAGTCTTGGGAATGGAATTTCTCGGCACTTTCCACGTTCACATTGAGTGTAGAGTGAAGAAAGCGAATTTCCAGATTCCAGGACACCTAGAGGTTGTCTAGAAGAAGCAGTTCTGTCGGGCCAGTCGAGGTTAGGGCTAGGCCGACAATTAATGATCTTTCGTCGATAAAGGTTGCTATAGATGAAGCGCTAGCTGTTGTTCGAGTTTTCATGGATGTTTTCGAGGACATATCAGGTTAACCGCCGAGGCGAGACGTAGAGTTCGTAGTTGGTTTTATTTCTGGTGCAGCGCCAGTATCTAAAGCGTATTATCCAATGGCACCAGCGGAATTGGAAGAAGTTAAGAAGCAGGTTACTGAATTGCTTGAGAAGGGTTGGATTCGCAGTAGTAACTCGCCTTGGGAGCTCTAGTTCTTCTAGTTAAGGAGAAGGATGTGCATTGACTATCGAGAATTAAACCGGGTGACTATTAAGGACAAGTACCCGATCCCTCGCAATTGGCAAACTATGTGAGCATCTTAGTGGCGCGAGGGTATTCTCGAAGCTGGATTTACGATCCGGATATCATCAGGTCCGAGTGAAAACAGAAGATATTTGCAAGACGGCGTTCCGAACTCGGTGTGGACATTACGAGTACTTAGTGATGCCCTTCGGAGTTACGAATGCACTATGCTCATGGACTTGATGAACCGAATCTTTTCACCTTTCTTGGACCAATTTATTGTGGTGTTCTTTGACGATATTCTGGTTTACTCGAAGAGTTTTGAAGGGCATGCTGTACATTTGAAGATCGCACTGCAGACGTTGAGACAAGAGAAATTATATGCGAAGATGAGCAAGTGCGAGTTTTGGCTGGAAGGAGTAAAGTTTTTGGGGCATGTTGTGTCTGGTGATGGAATCGCCGTCGATCCCGAAAAGATTGCAGCAGTTCGAGATTGGCCGATTCCGAGAAATGTTGCGGAGATAAGAAGTTTTCTTGGACTCGCCGGGTATTACAGAAGATTTGTGGAGAACTTTGCTCGTCTGGCGGAGCCGTTGACCAAGCATACGCGCAAGGAGGTACCTTTTGTGTGGACGGACAGGTGTGCGTCAGCTTTTGGGACGTTGAAACAAAGATTGATAACCACCCCTATTCTGACCGTGCCAGACAGTTTCGGAGGATTAGTGATTCACAGCGACGCATCTGGGAAAGGATTGGGATGCGTTTTGATGCAGCATGGGAAGGTTGTAGCGTATGCATCGAGACAGTTGAAGACCCATGAGAAGAATTACCCAACTCACGACTTGGAGCTGGCGGCTGTGATTTTCGCTTTGAAGATTTGGAGACACTACCTTTTGGGCGAAAGGGTCGAGGTGTTCACTGATCATAAAAGCTTGAAGTGTGTTCACACAGAAGGAACTCATTGAAGACTTCGGAGGTTTGTTTTGGAGGTTGTGCTACCGCATTCTTCGGGACAGTGGATGCAGCTGCAAGTACATTCGCCGGTAATCGAGAATATTAACGCAGTGCAATCGCATGACCCTAGATTGAAAAAGTTTCGAGAACAGGTTAAAGTTGGACTTCGAACAGACTTATTGATCCATGAAGATGGTTCGTTGAGATATGGTAGCCGTTTGTGTGTGCTAAAGGGAGATATTCGTGAAGAGCTTATGAAGGAGGCACACAGTTCAGCTTATTCCGTACATCCAGGAGGCACGAAGATGTACCGAGACTTACGACGGCATTTCTGGTGGGAAGGCATGAAACGGGAGATTGCCGCTTGTGGCAAAGTGCTTGGTGTGTCAGCAAGTAAGGCTGAACATCAAAGGATTGCTGGTTTATTGCAACCACTTCCGATTCCTCAGTGGAAGTGGAAACATATAACCAAGGATTTCGTAACAGCTCTACCGCGGAGTGCAAAAGGTAACAATGCAGTATGGGTGATTGTTGATCGGTTGACCAAGGCGGCTCATTTCATTCCTTTTCGGGTTGGTCAATCAACGGAAACTTTGGCAGAGCGGTACATGCAGGAGATTGTAAGATTGCATGGAGTACCGGTTCTTATCGTGTCCGACCGTGACACTCGGTTCTTATCACACTTTTGGAGGAGCCTACAGGAAAGTTTGGGAACTCGATTGAAGTTTAGCACAGCTTATCATCCTCAAACAACTAGCCAGTCGGAGAGAACGATCCAAACTCTTGAAGATATGTTGAGAGCTTGCATGTTGGACTTCAAAGGTTCTTGGGAGGATCATCTGCATTTGGTGGAGTTTTCTTACAACAACAGTTTCCCGGCGACAATTCAGATGGCTCTATTCGAAGCCCTATATGGTCGCAAGTGTCGTTCACCTGTTTGTTGGGACGATGTCGGTGAACGAATATTGTTGGGACCAGACTTGGCTGTGCAGACTGTTGAGAAAGTTAATGCAATCCTTGGCGAGTGTTCATGACGTGTTTCACGTATCTCAACTCCGTAAGTATGTTCGAGATGAAAACATGTGTTGGACCATTCGGGGCTGATTATACGAGAAGACTTGACTTTTGAGGAGCGACTGATAGTAATTGTGGATCGAAGGGAAAAGGTCCTTAAGAACAAGGTTATCCCTCTTATACTTGTTTCTTGGGGAAATCGCTCACATGGAGGATCAACTTGGGAGCGGGAAGATGAGATCCGGCAGAAGTTTTTCCCATCTTTTCTTGTAGTTATTGGTCGTTTATCCTTTTGTGTTCTTGGAATTTCGAGGACGAAATTCTTTTTGTAGTTGGGTATAATGTAACAACCGAGTCCAGATATACAAATTCTAGTTACCTTATGTGTGGTGTGTGGTATTTATTTCATTTAGCATGCTTTGACAGTTGCTAGTTATAGTTTACCCCGACATTACATATGTTTGCATATAACAATTAATTTACTTAAAATAGTTTAAAAATACTTGTCATGGCCTGCTTGATACCCCTAACCCTGTGGTAGCGTCCTTGCATCGTGTTCTCGTCCCGTTCAATGAAACGGACGTATTTGGACGACTACGCGCACGTACGTGCGTCCGTCTGGGGGGTATGCTTTTTCATTACTAAATCCTTCTTTTTAATTTTTTGGAGCTTGCCAATAATTTTTATATTTCAAATTCAAATTTTTGGACCCGACCCGGGCGTAGTTCTGAAATATTTTGTATTCCGCCAAAATCCTGTTTATTTCAAATTTCTTAAAATCAGCCAAAATATATTTTCAGCCAATCACAGATTCTTTTAAGCCAACGAAATGATATTCTAAAACCCCAATTGTAAAACCCAGTTCTTTTTGTACACCAATATCCGTGTTTTCATAATATATTATTCACAAAATTTATTTATTTTATTTATAATCATTTTGTTTCCTTTAAACCCTATTTCATCTTATTTTTACTTCCCATCTCCCAAGCCCGTTTCCCTTTTTACTCCCAACCCCAAAACCCTATTATCTATTCCTATGATATTTTTCCATTCCAAAACCCCAGCCGGCCCAAACTTTAAACCTATAGATAATTATCCCCAATTTTCCTCGGCCCGAGCTCTGTTCCCCGGCCCACTCCCCTTCTCTGCAAATTAAAACAAAACTTCTAAATATGGAAATCCCAAGCCCAACACCTTCCTTGTTCACCCCAAGCAAAATCCCAATTTATTAAATGTTCCAAACTATAATCCCTTCCCTAACAGCTCAGCCCAGCCAGAAAATATAAGATTTAATTAACCTTATCCTTCCAGCCCAAATTCCAAGCCCAGCACCCAATTTCCTTGCTTAATAAATTAGTTTTCCCTTTCAAATTAAAACCCAACTTAATTTCCGCCGGCCCATTCCATCAGCCTAAAGAGAATTCAAATTCAATTAAAATACCAAATATAAATCTCATTAAAACCTCCAGCCCATAATAAACTCAGCCTTTCCCTTTTCCCCAACATAAAATAAAATTTCATTCCTTTAATTTAACCCCGGCCTTTTACCTCTCAGCCCAAGAAAAATTAAAAAGGAATTTAATTGAACTAAAACCCAGCCCAACTCCCTTCAGCCCCGAGCCCACTTCACTGAACCCGATCCGCCTTCTTCCCTCTTCTTCCCCAACGTCTCTTTCTCGATCCACTTTTCGCGCCAACCTCCGCGACCACGTCGCCGTTCCGTTTCCCCACGACTCGCGCACCCCACGAATCACGATCTCCTCTACCTCAAACCCTCGCTAACCCTTACTCCTCTATCCCTCACACTCTCTCAAACTCTTCTCAAATCTCCCTCTCTCGTTCCCCAAAACCGACCACGAACCCACTGCCTCCATCACTCGTCGCTCCCCTCCGACGACGACGACGAACCACCTCATCCTCCTCCCTCGTTTCTCCTCCACCAACCGAGAATCCCTGCACACCTAACCCCCTGCACACCCGAGCTCCCCTGCACCCATTCGGCTACCCCTTCCACTGACACCGGCGAGCCCCCAACTGACCGGAAACACCCTGGCGACCTCTGCACCCTCTACATCTCCTCCACCTCCTCCAAAAATCCAAACCCGAGCCCCACTATCCCTCTCTCCCTTTCTCCAAAATCATACCAAAACCCACGACCACCATCCAAACACCCCCCTGTGCACATCGCCGGAGCGACGTCACCGACCGTCGTCAACCCCAGCTCACTCCCTGAGATCCACTGAGCACTCCCTCCGCTTCCAGCAAGCACGAAACGTCTCCGAGCAACTCCGACATCGAACCCGAATCGCGAGCCGAGGCCGTGAAACCAAACCGCGCCGTTCGTCGCGCGCTCGTGACGTTGCCGCTGTCAAACATCGCCCAAAACGTTTCCAGGCAAGTACTTTACTTGCTACATGCTAATTGATTCGTGTTACAAACTCAAATCGTATAAATTCTATATTTACAATCCCCGATAAGTTATGTGACACAACTGTTCGATGTAAGATCCCAATGAAAATCTTTATCTAATTTGACGGAATTGGATTTCCTATGCTGGCCCGTGTGATAATGAATACTTCGTATAAATTCCACTGGAAAATATGACTGTTAATGACTAAAACGAACACCCCCAAATACACCAGTAAAACTGGAAATTTTCCGCATCTGAAAATTGTTAAAATCACCATAAATTATGTACATATTAAAATGATGCGTTCGAGGGCTCAAGTCAAAGCCGACTCGACTTACTATAACTCTGTGCAAGTTTCTAATGGTTTCTGTACTGAAATTGTGATGATAATTGGGTCGGAGTGCGGCTCTGGACTGCAGTCCAGAGCGACTCTGGTTACTGTTTGCTGTCCCGTAATGTGTACCATCTTGTTTCCTGAATTCGTTTGTTGCGGAACCCTATAGTTTATTAAAGTTGAATCTGTTAGCTAAATAAAACAAGTGGTTTCTTTCTGTTTTATCGTCGTTTGCTATTTAATCTGCAATCTAAAAGATCGGGACGTATAGCGGTCCCAAACAGAATCAGAACGGACACCCCAATGTTGAATAGTGTATAACTCCTGACGTACAGACGCGATTGAGAATCCGTCTATTGAGTTGAAAACCTTAATGAAAACCCTAGATTCCATTCAACTGTAGCATCGCTAAAATATGATCCCAACTAGGATTAAAATTGGTTGCGAAACAGACTTTTGATTCTGAAACCGGATTTCCAGCAGTGAACGCTTAAAGTGAAATGTCCATATCTAGTGATCCCGAAACCCGATTGGCGTGAAACCAAATTTTCTGGATAGATAATCAAACATAATACTTATCCTCTGTTCATTGTTTCGCTAAATTTGGCATGTGTGATGTATGATAAATTATGCAAGTGGTAGGATACCGACATATGATATTTTAATCATGCCTTACATACTGTTTTCTCATCACATCATATATATGTCATTGCATTGATAACCTAGTGATCATGTGCATTACCCAGTGCTAGGTATTAGCGGTGATTGTGACAAGTACGTTCGTGTTTGTGCTGAATGGATAAGTGAAAGTGACACGTACTTGTACACAATCAGTGGATCCTATTATTCTATTGCATTGTCGACGTCTGTGAGACGCATATAAGTGTGACTATAAGTGGTATGAGACCCTTATGGAAGCACCTGTATGGGTGTCACAGGTAAGGCACCAAATACTGTCCATTTATCTTGGGTATCAGTTGGGACGTGCTTGATGGGGACCCTGTCTCCAGTTCTCGCGCAGACTTGTCATGGACCGACCGGTATTTGAGGTTATGGATGGCGTTTGATGTAGACCACGGGGTGTGGGGTAGTTTGAGTGTGAGTTCAACAGAATCTCGGGAGTCCCATGCCGTCTTATATATATGGAGATATATGGAAATTTACAGGGTACATGATTATTACCGTGAGTTATATTTTGGGCCCGTGGTCCCTTACCCTTGGGTCCTACCCTTGGGTAGAGGACACTCATGAGTGGTTGACTCTCACACTTGGACTGACGATAGGCTTAGTGACCTGTACAGTGAGACTTAGAGACTGATAGGGATAGTGACACTGGCATGCATTACTTACTGTATTGATACATCTGACATACTATTTTACTGCTTTACTGTTCACCTGCTCTTTTAGACACCGCATTGACTACTTCATATTCACATCTTTACTGTCTTGGTTTACTGTTATACATCCATTATTACTGTACGAGTTACCACCTGCATCTATATATTTATTGCTATCGCGTCGCTCTGATGACCTGAGTATGCATGCTCAGAGTGAGGAGTGGATCTAGCCTGGACCAGGACCAGACGTACATCACGGACATCTGGATCGGCTATCCAGAGCTATACTCTTTTGACCTCCATCAGGTCAGTTCTTTGTATTTGTTGTTTCAGTTACAGCATTTCTCATTACCTGTGCATTGTTTACTGATTACCACGTAAAGCTAAAAGCCGAAGTGTGACTACGGCAGGATATTCCCTTGACCGTAGGAGCATGGCTGGCCTTGTCAACCCCTCGTATTTCGTATTTTGGGAAGCGGGGCGTGACACCAGTAATCTTTATAGATTTTCTCTTAACAATTTTTCCCTCATCCAATCAGAAATCTCCTTTCCTTCGACGCCGGGCCCCACCTTCTTCTCTCTCTCTCCCTTTTCCCCTTCTCTCTCTTCCTCGTTCTCGCTCACCCCCCACTACGAGACAACTTCCTCTCTCCTCCTCTTTCACTTTCCCCTCATTTCTCTCTTCCTCTCTCCTCTCGCGGCCCTTTCTCTCTCCCATCGCGGTAAGTATAGATCCCGTCACCGCTCCCCGCTTCTGCTCACTCTCCTTCTACATCTTCGTCTTCTTCTGCTGTCTTTTAAAAACCCATGCACGAGATGAAGAGAGACCCAACCAACTCTCGACGCCTCTTCAAAACCTAACCCTAGCCGCCTCTGCCTCGTCGCCATCTCCATCTCATCTTCTTCTTCTCAACCTCCTCCTCCTCATCTTCATCTTCTTTCTCTTTTCTCTCTTCCCTGCACACACCCATAACTTACCCGGCAACCTCAGCCCCTTGCTTCACCGCCGACTCCCTCTTCTCGCCGTCACCGCCTTCCTCTCCCTCTCTTCCCCTCCTCTGCTTTACCCAAACACAAGAACCCTCATCTAAACCAAATTCCAACCGACCCCAAACCCTAGCTACTGGGACCTGCACACCCCTACGTGTTCTCTGGCCGAAGCTCCGAAGATCTCACGCCGCCATCTCGTCTCTCATTGTGTCACCAGTCCAACCCCAGTAAGCTATTCCTCATTCTTCTTCTTCTTCGTTTCCTGTTCTTTTCTTTTCTCTTCTGTGTTCATTTTATAGCATCTATATTCACTGTTGTTTAGATCTCCGGTATCCGGTCGGGCCGTCGACGACCCCGACGTTCCAGCGAGGACCCCTGACCCGTGTGATTCCACTGTTCGTCGTTTGGAATCATCCCGTGTACCGTGCGCACGTCGCGACTTTTCTCGCCGACGCGAGACGTTCCGTTTTCCGTATCACAATCCGTCGAGGCAAGTGAAACTTGCTACATGCTATTTGATCTATTTATACTTATTTGAATGCATATAAAACATGTAGTTTAAATATAATACCATAGTCTCCATTTTCTTAACATTCCGAAGTCCCGTCATAACATTTTGATTCATAGCCCGGGACATACCATGTTGCACTTAGTGTTATTACGCAAGGTATCCACATTCATACTGTCACGCCCCGCTTCCCAAAATATGGAATACGAGGAGTTGACAAGGCCAGCCATGCTCCTACGGTCAAGGAAATGTCCTGCCGTAGTCACACTTCGACTTCTAGTTTTTCATGGTAAACAGTAATTGATGCACAGGTAATGAGAAATGCAGTATCTGGAACAAAATAGTAATATAAACTGACCTGATGGGAAACAAACGAATGTAACTCTGAATAGCAAGTCAAGAAGTCTGTGATGCACGTCTAGTTCTGGTCCAGGCTAAATCTTCTCCTCACACTGAGCATGCATACTCAGGTCGTCAGAGCGACACAATAGCAATATAATATATATAAAATCATGTAACAATTCTAATAGTGATCATAAGTCTATATAACAGTAGATCAGTGGCAGTATGGATATGAACATGCAGTAATCAATGCAGCGGAACCGTAAAAGTAGTAGAATGATATGCCACGAATGTCAACACAGTATGTAAGGTATAACAATGCCAGTATCCCTATCAGTCTCTAAGTCTCACTGTACAGGTCACTAAGCCTATCGTCGGTCCAAGTGTGAGAGTCAACCACTCGTAAGTGTCCTCCATCCAAGGGTAGAACCCAAGGGCAAGGGACCACGGGCCCAACATGTATATCACGGTGAATATCACATACCCTGTAAATCTCCATATGACTCCCTAAATATATAAGCCAGCATGGGACTCCCGAGATTCTGTTGAACTCACACTTAAACTACCCCACACCCCGTGGTCCATATCAAACGCCAACCATAACCCTAAATACCAATCGGTCTGTGACAAGTCTGCGCAAGAGCTGGAGGCAAGACCTCCATCAAGCACATTCCGACTAATACCTAAGATAAATGGCAGTGTCTGGTGCCTTATCTGTGACACCCGTGCAAGAGCTTCCATAAGTGTCCCATACCACTTATAGTCACACGTACACGTGTCCCACAGACGTCGACAATGCAATATAATAATAAGGTTCACTGATTGTGTACAAGTACGTATCACTTCCACTTAATCACTTATACACGAACACTGACGTACTTGCCACAATCATCACTAAAACCTAACACTGGGTAAATGCACGTTATCACTATGTTATCAATGCAATGACTTGTGTATGATATAATGCGTAAACAGTATATAAAGCATATTTAGGGTGTCATGAATCGATAATCTACCACTTACATAATTTATCATAAATCATATGGCTACCATTTAGTGAAACGATGAACAGGTAATGATTATTATGTTCAGTTATCTATCCATCGAATTTAGTTCCATGCCAATCGGATTCCAGGATCATTAATTATAGCCATTTCATTTTAAGCGTTCACGGCTGGAAATCCGGTTTCAGAATCGGAGGTCCGTTTCGCAACGCATTTTAATCCCAGTTGAGATCAGATTTTAGCGACGTTACAGTTGAATGAAATCTCTGGTTTTCAGTAAGGTTTTCAACGCAATAGACGGATCTTCAATCGCATCTGTATGTCAGGAGATATACACTATTCAATATTAATATGTCAGTTCTGATTCTGTTGGGACTGTTATGCGTCCCGATCTATTAAATTACAGATTAAATAACAAACGATAACGAAACAGAATGAAACCACTTGTGTTGTCTAGCTAACAGGTTCACCTACAATAAACAGTGGATTTACGGAACCTACAAGTTAAGGAAGTCCCGTGGTACCCATTACGGAACAGCAAGCAACAACTGGAGTCGCTCTGGACTGCAGTCCAGAGTCGCTCTCCGATCCAAATATTAACACAGTTTGAGTACAGGAATATCTGGAAACTAGTATAGGGTTAAAGTTCGTCGAGTTGTCTTCGATTCGAGCCTTCAAACGCATCATTCCAGTATGTATGTGATTTATGGAGAATTTAACGGTTTTTAGGTACAATAAAATTCCAGTTTCATGAGTAAACTTGGGGGTAGTCGTTTTAGTCGTTAACGGTCATATTTTCCAACGGAACTTGCACAAGATATCCATCACTACAAGGGCCACTATAAACACTCCAGTTCCGTCAAATTTGATAAGTATTCTTATTGAGAACACACATCGAACAGGTATGACGCCTAATCGATCAGAAATTGTAATTTTGCGATATATGTAATTTGAATTTGTAACTTGAATGTATAGCATGTAGCAAGTAAAAGTACTTGCCTGGAGGCGTCTTGGCGATGTTCGGCAGTGGTAACGGCATGAACGCGCGATGAATGGCGCATGTAGGGTTCGCGGCCTCGGCTCGTGCTCGTGCTCGGCTATGGGGTTTTGCCTCGGTAACGGCTAGGGCTCGCGAGACTGGGGAGATGATGGTGCTGCAAGGCCGATGGCGAGGGATTTGCAGAGGGAGAGAGTTATTGAAAGAGAGAGAGTGTGTGTTAGAGAGAGAGAAAGAGATTGTAGAGAAGTGAGAGAGTGTGCAGGGGAAAGAGAGAGAGTAGAGAGGGATAGAGAGATTGAGAGATTAGAGAGAGGGGGAGACAGAGAGAGAAATGAGAGAGAACAGAGAGAGAGAGAAGCAGGGAGAGAGAGAGAGATCTAAGATGAAGAGAGAGAGAAACAAAGAGAGAGAGAGAGGTGGAGTGAGAGAGGAGGACAGAGGAAGGGAGAGAGGAGATTGAGAGAGGGGAGTGAGAACGAGAGGGTGCTCGGGGAGGAGGTGGCCGGTGATCGGAGATGATGGGTTCGGCGTGGAGACGAGGGCGATGGTGATGATGAGGATGATCGCCAACAAGAGGGCGCAGGGTGGCAGGTGATGGGTGCAGGGGAGGCTCGCCGTGGTGGTTGAAACGACGGTGAGGGGATGAGGAGAGAAGGGGTCGCCGTTGGCAAGAGGAGTCGGTGTCGATGGTGGAGTGGAGAGCGAGAGAAGATGAATGGGGTCGAAGTCGTCGTCATCGACGGCGGAGTAGCGTGCAGGAGAGATCGAGGAGGAAGGAGAACAAGGGAGAAGAGGAGAAGGGGATCTGAGGAGGATAGGAATGCGCGGTCGTGGGGAGTAACGCGCGCGAGTGACGAGGGCGCGAGCGTGGGCGGAGGCGACGGGAGTGGGTCGAGCGCGCGGGGGATGGGAAAAGAAAATAGCCGTTGGGGGAGAAGAAGGAGAGGCGAAGCGGGTCGGGTAGGAGGTAACGGTGCGGGTGAGGGCTGAAGCGGTTGGGCCGGCGTGAGTTGGGCCAGAGGTTTAGAGAAAATTCATTGGGAAAAATAGGGAATGGGCTGGGAAGCTGTTGGGCCGGGGCTGAGGATTAAATAAAAAGAATAATGGAGTTCTGGGCTCGGGAAGCTTGGGCTAAAAATAAAAACAGAATTATAAGGGAGTGGTTTATTTCAGATGGGCCGGCTTTGAGAAAAGATTTGGGCTAAAAGAAAATGAATTTATTTAAAAGAATGGGATTGGGGTTCAAAAGAATTTCATTCTAAATTTTATTTGTGTGTGGGCTGGATTAACAGGCCGGGAAGAATAGGCTGAAGGATTAATTGGAATAATTAAGATTTAATAGGAGTTGGGTTTTAAAAAAGGATAATGGGATTTAGAAGGAATAAAATTATATATAAAATAATTAAAATTATAAATAAAATAAATAAAATCATAAGGTAACAAAATGCGGAGTTTGGTATAAAAGAGCTGGGTATTATATCATACCACCCTTACAAAAATTTCGTCCTCGAAATTTAAAATAAACGATAGGTTATACAAACATAAGCGAAAGCTATTAGATTGCACACTAACACAAAAGATTTATTAACAGTACGTGGACGAAGAAATTTGAAATATATATAAGTAAGAACCACATACGGAAATGTAGGTCTACATAGGTATAAGGCAAGAATAACTATAAGGGCAACTTCGAGTATACGTGAATATATGTATCAATAACGAACGATAATAATCAAAAGGTGTTCGATAAAAGTCGAAACCCACATATGTGCACATTTAAGTCTATCAAAAGCAAGCAAAGAAATAAGTATAAGGCTCAACCCTCTATCATAGTAATCATAGGCACAAAACCCGAAAATAAAGTACTGACAATAAAGTAGTGAAAATTAGTTGGTAGGTTATAATATTTTAGGATAACGTATCGAAAAAATAGGTTTAAAATGATTTAGAAAACTTGTATAGTGAATTTAAGAAACATGGAACAAAATTTGCGCGGTGTAAGGGTGCGCTACTGAAAACTGAAGGTAATAGTAGTGTGCTTCCAATACATAAAACTAATTAGTCAATAACACGTACTCTTCGATAAATACAAACTACCGAAAACCAAATCTCAAATAATAAAGTCCCTATATATATTTAGGATAATAGGAAGAATACTAATAGGTATAGGGCTAGCTAAGGTAATGATTATAAGGAAGTGTGGATCATTCAAAGGTTGAAGTATGGTGGCTTTTGGCTGAGGATCAAGGAGATTGGGATCGGGTCAGCACAGGGAGTAGGGGTGAGCAACGAAGGGCTACAAGGTGAAGGTATGGGGAGGACAACGGTCGGTACAGCCTATGAATTAAGATTTGAAGGGTTAGCGAACTCGAAATTTCACAAGATATGTTCTCCTCCCAGAAGGATCTCAAAGGGCACAGACGAATGATGAAGGGTGGACTTCTAAAAGATCGGGTTATGGTACTGGTTATTCTGAGTGAGGGTTAAGGCAAGGTAAGGAGTAAGTGTAGACAGATCTCAGTAGTAAGAATAATTGTACATAAGGAATAATCAAGTAGCACGCGAACTAAGAAGATCGAAGGATCTGTGAACTCAGCAATTTATTTTATTCCAAAAGATTTTAAACAAAGCATTCTCAAAGATAAAAAGGTGGTCCTAAGCTATACACGGATTTATTTGGCCAGATAAGGCAATCATCAAAAGAAATCCCGTCAGTCGCGATTGTGGAGGTTCAGCAGGTTGCGGTAGGCTCGCGCGCTCAGGTAGGGGCGCCCATTTCCGTAGCGACTCACCGGTATCGCCATTGGGAGTTCTTCCACAGCAAGGTCTTGATATTCTAGTCCTTCTTCCTCGGATAGAGCTTCTTCATCGATGTCTGATTCCATGTGATTCCTTCTTCTGGATTTTCTTCCACAGGGTTTTCCTCCGCTGGATCTTCTTATATTGGTTCTTCCTCGGGGTCTTCCTCTATCGGGTTCTCTTCAGGGTCTTCCTCCTCTTCGTCGGAATCACCTATCATGTCAAACTCTAGGGTGGCTACTCCTTCGTCCTCTGAATCGTTGTTTCCGAAATTGACCTGGGGACCGTTGATCTCATCATCAGAACTCATCCGCGTGTGGTCTAAGGAAACGCATGACTGTGCATCCTCATCTAAATGCGGCGCTGCTCCAGGGTGGGCCATGGTCTGAAAAGGAAGTGTCATGATTAGACAACAGAACATATCGAGAAAATAGTTATGTATACGAAGTATGGAAAGATATACGGTGGCAGGAATTGGAAAATATCAGGATAAAAATGCTGTGATAATGAATAGTATAAATAAGGAGAAAGCAAGAGAATGATACATATATTACGATTCAAAGTTTTATTGCATTCAATCAAAAGTTCAGTGGATACAAGATTTCAAACGGAAAGAAATATTCATAAAAAGATGACAACATTATTACTGAAAGTAGATGACATGAAAAATCCTTCTTCGACTACTATAACGTTGCATTCTCGTCGCGTGAGTTGAATCCTGCGTTAGGTCCGCCTTATTGTCGAAGTTCGAACTACGCGATAATCCTCACTTGGCAGAAGTCAGGAGTGTGGACGAGTTTCCTCCTTGTAGTTCTTTCCTTTCTGGGCAACCGTTGATGAGATGTTCGCTGGATCCCCAAATCAGACATTTCCCTTGGGCGCGGCGACAATCCCTCTAAAGATGTCCTGGCCTCTTACAGTACCCACAACATGGGATCTTCTGCTGCTTCTGCCGCGGAGAAACAAATTGGCGCTTCATCTTCCTTTCTTTTCCTCGTCTAACGGGGATCCTTTTATGATTTGAGACTCCCGCTGGTGCCTGATCCACCTGCCTTCTCAGTCCTTCAGCTAACAAGCCGTTTGTTCGCTCCTGGGCTTCCTTCAAACCTTGCAGTACACTCAGAATCTCAACGTCCGATTCTGGGGAGCGGATATAGATGAAGAGTCGTTGGAAGACATGATCCTGAGACAACAATTTTGAGAACGATATAAGTCACAAGCCAAACTAATCAAAATATAATATGGATAGGACAAAGATTCAAAAATATTAGAGATGATGAATTTATTACAAGTGGAGAATCAACTGTATGACTTTAAGTCACTTAAACAGAGTATGATGGTGTAATCGTGATGTAGTTCACAATTATAACCACGAAACTTTGCCAAGTCACCAGAATCCTAGCTGAACACACGATGTGAATATGGATCAAGAATTGACAAGCTTACAACCTAGACCAAGGAATGTTTTAGATTGCCAAGCTAAACACGGAAAATTGCAATCCCAGACGAAGCAAAACCTGGCTCTGATACCAACTAAACCATGTCATGCCCCGCTTCCCAAAATACGGAATACGAGGAGTTGACAAGACCAGCTATGCTCCTACGGTCAAGGAAATGTCCTGCCGTAGTCACACTTCAGCTTCTAATTTTTCATGGTAAACAGTAATTGATGCACAGGTAATGAGAAATGCAGTAACTGGAACAAAATAGTAATATAAACTAACCTGATGGAAAACAAACGAATATAACTCTGAATAGCAAGTCAAGAAGTCTGTGATGCACGTCTAGTTCTGGTCCAGGCTAAATTTTCTCCTCACACTGAGCATGCATACTCAGGTCGTCAGAGCGACACAATAGCAATATAATATATATAAAATCATGTAACAATTCTAATAGTGATCATAAGTCTATATAACAGTAGATCAGTGGCAGTATGGATATGAACATGCAGTAATCAATGCAGCGGAACCGTAAAAGTAGTAGAATGATATGCCACGAATGTCAACACAGTATGTAAGGTATAACAATGCCAGTATCCCTATCAGTCTCTAAGTCTCACTGTACAGGTCACTAAGCCTATCGTCAGTCCAAGTGTGAGAGTCAACCACTCGTGAGTGTCCTCCACCTAAGGGTAGAACCCAAGGGCAAGGGACCACGGGCCCAATATGTATATCACGGTGAATATCACATACCCTGTAAATCTCCATATGACTCCCTAAATATATAAGCCGGCATGGGACTCCCGAGATTCTGTTGAACTCACACTTAAACTACCCCACACTCCGTGGTCCACATCAAACGCCAACCATAACCCTAAATACCAATCGGTCTGTGACAAGTCTGCGCAAGAGCTGGAGGCAGGACCTCCATCAAGCACACCCCGACTAATACCTAAGATAAATGGCAGTGTATGGTGCCTTATCTGTGACACCCGTGCAAGAGCTTCCATAAGTGTCCCATACCACTTATAGTCACACGTACACGTGTCCCACAGACGTCGACAATGCAATATAATAATAAGGTTCACTGATTGTGTACAAGTACGTATCACTTCCACTTAATCACTTATACACGAACACTGACGTACTTGCCACAATCATCACTAAAACCTAACACTGGGTAAATGTACGTTATCAATATGTTATCAATGCAATGTCTTGTGTATGATATGATGCGTAAACAATATATAAAGCATGTTTAGGGTGTCATGAATCGATAATCTACCACTTACATAATTTATCATAAATCATACGGTTACCATTTAGTGAAACGATGAACAGGTAATGATTAGTATGTTCAGTTATCTATCCATTGAATTTAGTTCCATGCCAATCGGATTACAGGATCATTAATTATAGCCATTTCATTTTAAGCGTTCACGGCTGGAAATCCGGTTTCAGAATCGGAGGTCCGTTTCGCAACGCATTTTAATCCCAGTTGGGATCAGATTTTAGCGACGCTACAGTTGAATGAAATCTCGGTTTTTCAGTAAGGTTTTCAACGCAATAGACGGATCTTCAATCGCATCTGTATGTCAGGAGATATACACTATTCAATATTAATATGTCAGTTCTGATTCTATTGGGACTGTTATGCGTCCCGATCTATTAATTACAGATTAAATAACAAACGATAACGAAACAAAATGAAACCACTTGTGTTCTCTATCTAACAGGTTCACCTACAATAAACAGTAGAGTTACACAACCTACAAGTTAAGGAAGTCCTGTGGTACCCATTACGGAACAGCAAGCAACAACTGGAGTCGCTCTGGACTGCAGTCCAGAGTCGCTCTGGACTGCAGTCCAGAGTCGCTCTCCGATCCAAATATTAACACAGTTTGAGTACAGGAATATCTGGAAACTAGTATAGGGTTAAAGTTCGTCGAGTTTTCTTCGATTCGAGCCTTCGAACGCATCATTCCAGTATGTATGTGATTTATGGCGAATTTAACGGTTTTTAGGTACAATAAAATTCCAGTTTCATGAGTAAACTTGGGGGTAGTCGTTTTAGTCGTTAACGGTCATATTTTCCAACGGAACTTGCACAAGATATCCATCACTACAAGGGCCACTATAAACACTCCAGTTCCGTCAAATTTGATAAGTATTCTCATTGAGAACACACATCGAACAGGTATGACGCCTAATCGATCAGAAATTGTAATTTTGCGATATATGTAATTTGAATTTGTAACTTGAATGTATAGCATGTAGCAAGTAAAAGTACTTGCCTGGAGGCGTCTTGGCGATGTTCGGCAGTGGTAACGGCACGAACGCGCGATGAATGGCGTGTGTAGGGTTCGCGGCCTCGGCTCGTGCTCGTGCTCGGCTATGGGGTTTTGCCTCGGTAACGGCTAGGGCTCGCGAGACTGGGGAGATGATGGTGCTGCGAGGCCGATGGCGAGGGATTTGCAGAGGGAGAGAGTTATTGAGAGAGAGAGAGAGAGTGTGTGTTAGAGAGAGAGAAAGAGATTGTAAAGAAGTGAGAGAGTGTGCAGGGGAAAGAGAGAGAGTAGAGAGGGATAGAGAGATTGAGAGATTAGAGAGAGGGGGAGACAGAGAGAGAAATGAGAGAGAACAGAGAGAGAGAAGCAGGGAGAGAGAGAGAGAGAGAGAGAGATCTGAGATGAAGAGAGAGAGAAACAGAGAGAGAGAGAGAGGTGGAGTGAGAGAGGATGACAGAGGAAGGGAGAGGGGAGATTGAGAGAGGGGAGTGAGAACGAGAGGGTGCTCGGGGAGGAGGTGGCCGGTGATCGGAGATGATGGGTTCGGCGTGGAGACGAGGGCGATGGTGATGATGAGGATGATCGCCAACGAGAGGGCGCAGGGTGGCCGGTGATGGGTGCAGGGGAGGCTCGCCGTGGTGGTTGAAACGACGGTGAGGGGATGAGGAGAGAAGGGGTCGCCGTTGGCAAGAGGAGTCGGTGTCGGTGGTGGAGTGGAGAGCGAGAGAAGATGAATGGGGTCGACGTCGTCGTCGTCGACGGCGGAGTAGCGTGCAGGAGAGATCGAGGAGGAAGGAGAACGAGGGAGAAGAGGAGAAGGGGATCTGAGGAGGATAGGAATGCGCGGTCCTGGGGAGTAACGCGCGCGAGTGACGAGGGCACGAGCGTGGGCGAAGGCGACGGGAGTGGGTCGAGCGCGCGGGGGGTGAGAAAAGAAAATAGCCGTTGGGGGAGAAGAAGGAGAGGTGAAGCGGGTCGGGTAGGAGGTAACGGTGCTGGTGAGGGCTGAAGCGGTTGGGCCGGCATGAGTTGGGCCAGAGGTTTAGAGAAAATTCATTGGGAAAAATAGGGAATGGGCCGGGAAGCTGTTGGGCCGGGGCTGAGGATTAAATAAAAAGAATAATGGAGTTCTGGGCTCGGGAAGCTTGAGCTAAAAATAAAAACAGAATTATAAGGGAGTGGTTTATTTCAGCTGGGCCGGCTTTGAGAAAAGATTTGGGCTAAAAGAAAATGAATTTATTTAAAAGAATGGGATTGGGGTTCAAAAGAATTTCATTCTAAATTTTATTTGTGTGTGGGCTGGATTAACGGGCCGGGAAGAATAGGCTGAGGGATTAATTGGAATAATTAAGATTTAATAGGAGTTGGGTTTTAAAAAAGGATAATGGGATTTAGAAGGAATAAAATTATATATAAAATAATTAAAATTATAAATAAAATAAATAAAATCATAAGGTAACAAAATGCGGAGTTTGGTATAAAAGAGCTGGGTATTACACATACTTAAAGTATATAACCAGTATTTGCATAGCCACAGTACTCCTTTTATACGGTATACCCTGTTGGACGACCGTTTGCATACTCCTAACCTGGTTTACATTCGATTGCATCTTTGATTATTTTAGTACATATTAACACGATCTTAATATTTATGTTTGCTATACCGCATTCATGTAATATGAAAACCATCCCGTAAACTCAAACTGATAACCGTACATCTAAGTAGTTTAATCTGCACCTATTTACATATCATATTACACGTGCCAATTTATTGTGTTGTTGATAACCATGCTTATTTATTTGTAACCTTGATTTTGCTAGTTGATTAGAGCACCCACATGATATCTTGTACACCCTGACGTGACTTGCTACACATATTACTTGACCTGACATGGTACTGTACACTCTTGACATGACATGACACCTTTATACACTACTTGACCTGACCTGATGTACCATGGCTTTACCTGTTACCTGATCTTGTGTTTAATGCCAACAAACCTGACATGTAGTCCTTACAGACCATTCCTGTTATCTATCCAGACAAACCTGTACCTACCTGATCCTGTGTTGGCATTAGTTCTTGATTACGGAATACCTGACTTGACACTTATAACTTGGGGGTATGGGGAAATCAATGATGAAATCCTGACTTATAACTCGACAGTTGCTTGCATATACTGATCAGTTTTTTGAGGCTAGGCCCGCCTCGTGACGATGCTGCTGACATCGTTGGTCTTTACCCTTTTCCTTTTTGTGCCTAGCGGCACGTCTCGGTTTCAGCCCGAGAGTCTTAGACCGTGGTCCCGGGCATGCACGGGATACTGTTGAGTTACATCGATGATTCATCAAATTGATTTCAAAGACTTGAGAGTAGATAACCCAATAGACCAGTTTAGTTTTACTCATTGCACACTACCCTTCACTGCCCTGATTTATATTGCTGTTACACCTGCTTTATCATTGATGATCATATTTGCATTGCCTGTTACCCTGTTTGTATTTTATTACTTGATGACATGACGCGCTGACGTTTGGGTTTTGCATGGCCCAGATTCCGTACCTTTGCTGTAGTCCGAGCAGGAGTACTTCAGCCAGCAGGCTGAGCAGTGAGGATTCAGTAGTAGTTAGTTCTTTCACTTTTCTGCATTTTATTCCTGATGTGAGCTCGCATTATGGGACATACATTCCAGTTATTTGTATTGGATCTTTTGCTTCCGCATTTTTATTATTCTTGACTCATTTTATCTTGGCTTATGGACATGTATTAGATAGTTATATTTTGTTCTTGATATCTCTACAGCCGTAATGTGACTATGGATGGATACTTCCTACCCACAGGTAGCATGGTTGGCTATGTCATATGCCCATCTTAGCGTACTCTGGGAAGCGGGACGTGACAGTATCTCCCAACCCTTGGTCAACGGCTCATGAGGTATAGAGTATGTGTCAAGAAACCGCGTGGAAATAAAACAATGCGAAGCACCTGAATCGAAAAGAACTCTAGCTGGTACAAAATAAACAAGGATGGTACCTGTAACCATATCTCCAGAAGCCTCTTCCTGCTCGGTGGATAAGTTGAAAGCCTTCCCTGATTCCGACCTGTACCAGTCTGCCTCTGATCGAAGGACCGCTGCTGGGGCACCCGAGGTGGACCCCTCTGAGCTGAAGTGCCATACGACGGTTGTTGTTGCTCGAACCCTCCCTGTAGCTCAAATCTCTGGGGACACTCGTTGATCCTGTGCTCGCTGGATCCGCAAAGCAGGCACTGCCCTTTAGCTCTGCGGCAATCTCTCTGCATGTGCCCTGGCCTCTGGCAATAATCGCAGAATAGGGTCCTCCGCTGCGGTTGCTGAGGTGAGAAGGTGCGCTTCATCTGTGTGACACCCGGCCTGTGAACTGGGATCGCTCCATGGGAGAAGATGGTAGGCCGTGCTGGAACCACGTGGGGTCTCCTGTCTATCGATCGTTGGCCCTTGGCCTTATCTGCCAATCTTTCCTGTACTCGGGTAGCGTTCAAAACTTAGGCAAAGGTTGGTAGGTCGAGAGACGCGATGAGTTGTTGCAGTTCAATATCGAGCCCTTACTGGAACCGTCTTGCCCTGGCGACTTCGGTGGCTACCATGTACGGTGCGAAGCGACTCAGCCGATTGAACTCCGCGGCGTAAACATCCACCGAGCGCCCATTCTGCTTCAACATAATGAATTTCTCCTCCATCTCGGCCTTGGCAGTAGCCGAAAAATAGTGATCTAGGAAATATGTGGAGAACGTGTCCCATCCAATAGGTTTCTCTAGCCGGCTCTCCTCTACGGACCACCACGTGCGGGCCTCGTCTTCCAGCTGAATCTTCACCACGTTCACTCTGTCGTCGTCAGGAATTCGAGCGGCAGTCAGGAGGTTCTCTACGTTGATGAGCCATTGTTCGGCCTCAAGTGGACTTGCTGATCCAGCGAACACTGCTGGATGAAGCCTCCTGAAATCTAAAATGGTACCAACCCTAGCATGTGTAATCGGTACGAGCGCGCCCTCGGAGGCGGCGGGAACAACCGTAGATCTCTCTAGGGCGGTAATTGCGGTCTCCTGTACCATCTCCAATCTCTCGGCCAGAAGATCGGTCTTCCTCTCTTGGGCTTGGGCCAGGGTCGTCAGTGTGCTAAGGATCTTCTCGGTACGATCGTGGGGACCGACACCTGAGGAGTTGCCTGAGGAGTCCATTTTTCTGAAAAGATTAAAAGAAATCATATTTAAGTAAGGCTACACAATGATTCAACGACGATTAGAAAGTGAGGAAGGAATGTAATAAGGCATACGCTAAGGGTGTAACTCAATCTAGAGGTCTCTCGACGGAACTGTAATTTCATCCAAAACCTAGCGCTCCGATACCAACAAAACCATGTCACACCCCGCTTCCCAAAATACGGAATACGAGGGGTGACTAGGCCAGCCATGCTCCTACGGTCAGGGAATAATCCCGCCGTAGTCACACTTCGGCTTCTAGTATTACATGGTAGTCAGTAATCAGTACTTGAGTAAAGGAAAATCACAGTTCATAACTTTATTACATTGCAAATAAAAGGGTTCGAGGTACATTTATTTTACAGAATAAAAATAAACTAACCAAGAAACAAGTGCAGAAAGCAAAAGAGAAGGCGCCGATGAAGCAGTCTAGATCTCCGTGATCTCGAAGGATAGGTCCTGCTTCTGGGCTGGATCCACTTCGTCCTCTGAGCATGCACACTCAGGTCATCATGACGATGCATATAGCAATAAATATATATATGATGTGCATGCAATATTATTAAATATGAGGAGCACAATGAATTGCAAAACATGAGTAAAATAAACATTGACTGAATATGAATGGTGCCATGTAGGTATCATGTCAATAAACTAGATGCATGTCACTACTTATCGGTCACTAAGTCAATGAAATCAATTGTGGAAAGAATGTTCGTATTTAACAAGGGTCTCGTGCATGCCCAAGACTACGGTCCATTGTGCCCGGGACATAACCCTGTCAACCGTGCCGCTAGGCCCATGACCTAAAGTATGTGTGTGTGTGTGTGTCTGTGTGTGTGTGTGTATCACCGATAGCGAATGATCATCCTCTAAATCACTGTACCTCGCTAAATACGAGTTCAATTCCACCTTGATTTCCTCATTCCCCAGGTTATAGTATGCATTCATGTATTAGATAGGTTGTGAACAAATACGTATCGCTATCACTTTCAATCACTTTTCCACTTGTCACTATCACTGTCGTATTTGCCACAACACAATCACTAACACTAATATATACCGACAATGCAGAACAGTCGCTAGATCTCAATGTGAACGATCACTATGCAGCAGGTATAAATCAAGCACGAAAATATGCAGAAATACGCTGAACAGGTATTCACCATTCTATGACGGCCAATGTCATACAACTTGAAAATTTTACGATAAATCATATGCATAGAATCGACCAAAATAATATAAAAGGCGTACGAAGTACACTTGATCATCTAAACAATAAAATTAATTTCAGGTAAATCGGGATTCAGGTTTGGGAATTATGATCATTTCAAGGTAGCGATCGATTGCTGCAATTCCAGTTTCAGAACTGGAATCCCAAATTCGCGCACATTTTATCCGTGATTGTGTTCAGAGTCTGATGTTTCTCCAGTTGAATGAAATATAGTTATATCAGTTAAGTTTCCAACGTATCAAACGGATTATCAATATCACCTCTATATTAGAAGTTATGTTCAGTTTAATGTGACGGTGTAAAGAATATTACTGCAGATACTGCAGAACACAGCGACACTCTAAAATACAATTTAAATATCAAACGACGGTGGAAATACCCGGGACCAGATTCATGTGATAGATAATTAATTTATATACACGCCTCTATGGGGCTCCATGCATTTTCAGTTTTATACAGGTATGTACAGATGCTTAAATTCAGGTTTCCCCCATAGAATGTTGTCCGGACTGCAGTCCAGAGCCGCATTTCCCTTCATTTTTTAGTGTCATGAAATTGCAATATTCAATAACTAATTACATAGGGTTATAGTTTATCTAGTTAGGTTCTATACGAGTCCTGGAACACCATGATTAGATTTATATTTGATTAACTATTAATTTTACAACGTGATGTGTACGGTGGTTTTCATATTTGACGTAACCAATTGGGATGTCATTTTATACTCGATGCCTTAACTATTTGATCCCAATTTCTTATACGTCACTCGTTAACGGCAATCGAAACTTCTAATAATAAAATTGGGGGATTTTTAATAGGGTCTTGGATAGGGTAATCGCATCGAACATTTAGATATATATATGTAACACATGAAATGCCGGTTTTATCCAACAAATTAAAACGATATTTGACCACTATGAGTTCTATACGATATTAATACGGTATAATAGACCCGTTTTATGTTCAATACAACACAACTAAATAACTACGATATAGGTATATAATAATCATTTTAACTATTATAATTATAGCATGATATAAGCAAGTATTAAACTTGCCTGGCGACGGTTAACCAGTGGGTTTCTGCGGCGAGAGGCAATTTGCGACGACGACACGGGCAACGGCGGCAACCGTGACGTGCTCAAGTGTGCAGTGGAGGTGGGTGATGGTTTGGGGTGCTCGGGTCTCTGTCGGCGAGGTGGGTGATGGTTTAGTGGCCCTGCGGACCTCAGCGAGGCGATGGTGGCTGCTGGGAAGCAAAAGTGATGGTCGGCGGTGTCGAGGCTCCGGTGGAGTTTGCTGTTGGAAGCTCGACTTGGAGGAGGGCAGAGGAGAGAGGTGATGGTGGAGATGTCGTGGGGGTGTTGTGGTGTGCTGGCGAGCTCAGCGGCGGCGGTTGCAAGCGACGATGGCCGACAGTGATGGTGGTGTTCAGCGATAAAGGGAGCTGGAGGTTGGTGGAGATGGGTTTCACGAGAGGAGTGGTGTGGCGGGCTCGGTCGCAGGAAGAGGGTGGCTGGAGGTTGCCGCGACGAGATCGACGGAGGAGGCGGTGATGTGAGGTCGGGGGTTGAGTCGGAGGAGGAGAGGTGGTTGCCAGTGGTGACTTGACGGTGCGGAGCTCGTCGGTTGTGTCTGCGAGGGAGGCTTGCTGGCGATGGTTCTTCGACGGTGAGGGGCAGTGGGGAGCTCAGTGATTTTGGTTTGATGGATAGAGAGGATTAGAGAGAAAGACAAAGAAATTGAGATAGGGATGGAGAAAGAGGTTGTTGAGGAGATGAGAGGCAATGCGAGGAGATCTCAGAGTCGTTGGGCGAGCAAGTCACGGGGGTGGTTGCGAGAATGGAGGAGGAAGGAGTCGTCGGTGGTGATGTTATGTGTTGATGTAGTCAGCGTTTGGAAGGGAGAGAGAGAAGTAGTGAGGGGGTGGCAGAGAGTGGTTGTCGGGGTTTGTGGATGACGAGTCATGGCCGTTGTGGCGTGGGTGCGAGTAGTGGGGAGAGACGTGGGGGAGCCATTGGAGGAAGTGTCGGTTGGGGGAGTGAGCGGGTCATGGGGGAGATGGGCGTGAGGAAGTTGGCGAGCGGGCGTGAGTGCGGTCGTCGCGGGCGCGAGAAGCGGGGGACGTTGGAGGTGATGCGAGGGAAGTGGCGGGAAAAAGAGAGGGAGCGAGGAAGAAGGAGAGGGGGAAAGCAGGTCGGGGCTGGGCTGGGCCAGGTAGACTTAGGATTTGGGTTTGGGTTAGAGTTTAGGTTAGGAATTTAATTTAAATAAAATATTAAAAGGAAAAAAATCGGAAAAATATACGGGAAATTATATATACGAACTGGGGATTTACATCATACCCTCCTTACAAAAATTTCATCCTCGAAATTAAAACGAAAATAATGGAACAAAACTATACAAACAAATGCAGAAAACATGCACGGATGTCCTCCTCGCGTTCCCAAGTAGACTCCCCTGGTGAACGACCACCCCAAGAAACTCGAACCAGGGGAATCACTTTGTTCTTCAGCACTTTTTCTCGACGATCGAGAATGGTGGTGGGCTGCTCCTCGTAAGACAGATCGGTGCCCAAAGTTAACTCCGAATGGTCCAGAATATGGTTTTCATCCCGAACATAGCGCCTCAACTGAGATACGTGAAAAGTGTTATGCACACCAGCTGGCGATGGAGGTAAGGCAAGTCGATAGGCCACCTCTCCCACTCGCTCTAGCAACTCAAAAGGTCCGATGAATCGGGGACTGAGTTTCCCGCGACCTCCAAACCTGATAACACCGCGGGTAGGAGAAATCTTCAGAAACACATGATCTCTGACCTCAAATTCTAGCGCTCTTCTGCTGGAATCCGCCCAACTCTTCTGTCGGTCCTGAGCCGTCTTAATGCGCTGTTTGATCATCTGGACCTTGTCTACCGTATGAACAATAAGTTCGGGGCCCAGTAATCTCCGTTCTCCTACGTCATCCCAACAAACAGGGGATCGACATTTCCGCCCGTAAAGTGCTTCGAATGGAGCCATCTGGATGCTAGCTTGGAAACTATTGTTATAAGAAAACTCTACCAGATGAAGGTGATCCTCCCAAGAACCCTGGAAGTCTAGCATGCAAGCCCTCAACATGTCCTCGAGCATCTGAATAGTACGCTCGGACTGTCCGTCCGTCCGGGGATAATAAGCCGTACTAAACTTGAGACACGTATCCAGACTCTCCTGTAAGCTTTTCCAAAAGTGTGAAACAAATCTAGTGTCTCGATCTGATACTATACTGACCGGAACTCCATGAAGTCGCACTACCTCTTGCATGTATTTCTCCGTAAGCGGCTCTGTCGACTGTCCTACACGGAAGGGTATAAAGTGTGCAGCTTTCGTAAGACGGTCGACGATAACCCAGACAACGTTGTTTCTACTAGGGCTCCATGGTAAGGCAGTCACAAAATCCATATTGATGTGTTCCCACTTCCACTCGGGTATCGGAAGCGGTTGCAACAGTCCAGCCATTCTCTGGTGTTCTTCCTTTACTTGCTAGCATACTAAACACCTGGATACAAACCGTGCAATCTCTCGCTTCATACCGTTCCACCAAAAGTGTTGCTTTAGATCTCGATACATTTTCGTGCCTCCCAGATGCACAGAATAAGCCAAACTATGAGCCTCAGCTAGAACCTCTTCTCGAACATCTCCCTTGGGGACGTAGAGTCTGCTACCGAATCTTAGAGAACCGTCCCGATGTATGAGTAAGTCCGTCCTCAGCCCGGCTTCCACCTACTTCCCGAACTTCTGCAACCGAGGATCATCAGCTTGCGCAGCCTTAATGCGATCTACAAGAGAATACTGCACCTGTAGCTGCCAGAACTGCCTGATTGCACTCGGTGTAACAACCTCTAGTTCAAGCTTCTGAAAATCCTCAATGATGATCTTCTGACTGGTCAACATCATGACCGCTGGCTTGCGACTGAGGGCGTCTGGTACGACATTTACCTTCCCCGGATGATACTGTAAGTCCAAGTCGTAGTCTGCCATTAATTCTATCCATCGGCGTTGCCTCATATCCAGTTCTCTCTGAGTGAACACGTACTTCAGACTCTTGTGATCCGTGTACACTTCCACCTTTTTGCCTAACAAGTAATGTTTCCAGATCTTCAATGCGAAAACCACTGCAGCTAACTCCAAATCGTGTGTTGGGTAGTTCCTCTCATGATTCTTCAGCTGTCGTGAGGCGTAAGCAACTATCCGACCATCCTGCATCAGGATACGTTAGTCTAATTTTAGACTAAGATCAACTTAAACATTAGTTAAGGATACTGTTGGGGTAAAAATTTACACCCCGGTTGACCAAGTCAAAATCCAAGTCAACCCCAAGCCAAGTGGGCCCAAGCCCATACCCAGTGGGCCCATGCCCGGGTCGAGCCCGAACATGAAGCGGCCGGCCTCCCCCCATGCCAAGATAAAAATTTTGTAATAAATAATTTTGTTGCATTTTCTTTTATTTTATTTTATGGATAAATGTAAGAAAATGGGCATAAAGCCAAATTTTTGTAAAGCCCATGGCTTATGTGCAAAAAGAAATGGCACATGAGCCATGGGATAGGCAAAATGCCATTTTGTGAAGCCCAAGGGGCTATGTGTAAAGTGTATAGCCTATAAAGGTAAAGATAATGAAATATCTCAACAACTTTTTTCTCTCTCCAAAAAAGGTTTCAGATGTGAGATCTTTCTTCCTTCTTCAAGGTTCCAAAACCTTCTTCTTTTTTTTGAATTAAATCAAGAGTTTTACTCCTCCTTTTTCAAAACAAAATAGTTTTTCATCACAAAACCCATAAAGGGGAACTTGGATCTGTCATCAGATCTAAAAAGGGAGAGATTTTGAGATCTCACATCTCTTGATCTTCAAGATCCAGCTTAACAGAGGAGGAAGAAGAAGAACATCTTTCATTAAACCCCCAAAGAAAAGAATACATTCAGGAGTCCAACTCCTCTCTGATTTCTCTTTTGAGAAATCTTTTTTTTGAGGCTAAAAGCCTCTTCTCCTCGCCAGCGCGCAGCGCAAGTGCGCAAAGCGCCCGCGTGCCGACACGTGGCGCGCGCGCTTGCGCACCTGCACGCTTGCGCATGTGCGCAAAGCGCCCGCGTGCCGACACGTGGCGCGCGCGCTTGCGCACCTGCGCGCTTGCGCATGTGCGCAAAGCGCCCGTGTGCCGACACGTGGCGCGCACGCGCTTGCGCACCTGCGCGCATAGTCACATAATTCGCGAATTATTCGCCGAATTCGCGAATAATTCGCGAATTTTTGATCAGACGAATTAATCTCCGAATTATTCGCCATTGCCGAACTGGCCGAATAATTCACGAATTATTCGCGAATAATTCGCGAATTATTCCCGAATTATGTGAAAAACAACGAATAATTTAAAAAAACAGCAAATAATTCATAAAATCAAAACCTAGCGTATCATATATTAATTTATTGCTCGAAATCCTTCCCGAACATTTCCCGAACACTTACCGAATCTTTCCCGAATACCTGCCGATTTTTTCCGAATAGTTCTCCGAATCCGAATTTTTGACCTCGCCGAATTATTCCCGAACGACGAATTTGTGACTATGCCTGCGCGCAGCGCTCTTGCGCAAAGCGCTCACGTGCCGACACGTGGCGCGCGCGCTTGTGCACCTGCGCGCAGCGCTTATGCGCAAAGCGCCCACGTGCCGACACGTGGCGCGCTTGCGCCTGAGCGCACAGCACCTAAGCGCACAGCGCTCAAGGCGCTGGCCCCACGCATCCCTTGGATGCCTTTTCCCCCTCTTTTTATGTACATACATATACATATATATATGTATACAAACTCACACATATACATACTCCGCAACATTCTCCCCCTCCAAAAATTTTTTTTTTCAGGCCGGGGCGCTGCCCCGAACCCCGCAAGGGGGCTGCTAGCCCCCTTGACCCCCAGCCTGCTATCCGGGTAGCGGGACCCCCGTAAGAACTCTGCATGGCTCCCGATATATCCAAAACCCCCTTTCAAAACAAAACACACGTACACTGCACATTGAGTTCGCATGACCAGTTTAACCCGTTAATCGGAGGTTCCCTCGCCCCAAAGGCGAGGGGTAATTAACGGCAGCTTAGTTCGCGGCTGCCGGAGATTTGGATCCCCACAATCATTAAACCCCGGCCTACCCTAGGCAGGGGGAATCTGTAGTACGCCTGACAAGCGCGCGCGTATTCCCATCTCACTGGGGTGACGAAAGACACCCTACAGGTTCTGGCACGCCCGGTGGGACCAATCTCTCCTCCCATATTTCGGGTTAAACGTTCATGTGAACTCAATCAATATACATATCGATTACCACTGAAATGATGTTCTTTTTTCCATGCAGCCATCAACCTTCGACGACAATGTCTCCCCAGACGAATTCAGCTTCCAACGTGACCCCGATTCCGTACGTGGTCAAGATCAACGCTCGTGTGGTTCTCCCTGCAAGCCTCAGTCGACAGTGGGAGGAACCGCCCCGCCAGTTTGGCTCCGTCATCATCTACCCTGCTGGAAGCGCTCATCTGGCGGAAATCCCGACGGAACAGGTGGCCAAGCCAGTCCCAAGGGGCAAGAGGCCGAATGTCGTGATCGCCAAGGCACCACAACCGAAACTCAAGACGGTGTGTGAACGATTCTCTGGTGCTCCAGCGGGGGGCAAGAACTCCGGTACAAAGGGCAACATCCAATGTTGCGGACGAGCTCACGCGATTACTCCAATAAATGCACAATCGAGCGTATCTCCAAGGCCTTCCATCGCCCGGTCTGCGACGTCTTCCCAAAGAGTTGAAGTCTGCCAGGTGCTTAGAACAGAAAAGTTAAGGCAGAAGCGGCTCAGGTATCGAGCCAACAAGAGGGCCAAGGCTTCGGCTAAATGGAACCATGTGAAGTTCCAAGTGCAGGGTTTCCCCGCGACGACGGCTGAGTCGGACGTAAGAATCAGCAATTCCTTCGAGCCTCTGAAGTGGGTTCAGAAAAATGCCATGACCGCCAGAATTAAGAAGACAGCGGTCCGAACAATGTTACAAAGAGACGTGTCCCGGCCCCAACAGAAAAGGTATGACACTGTCTCTTCAAGAGTCTATCAAGCACTCTGTGCCGCACGAAAGCAGTGGGGCAAGCCCAGAAAAGAAGCGCCAGCACCATTCAAGGACCTGGCTAAGCCAGCCGTCTTCAATCAACTACCAGCTACCGAAACAAGGGGGTCAAGACAGCAATCCGTGAAATCAGCTGCCAATGATAGAAAGACGGTCGGATATATCATCCATACGGTCTATATGGCGAGCGGGCGCCCCAGCGACAACCTTCGCAGCAAAAGCAAGGACGGGGCCACCACATCCCAAGCCCAATCTAGCCTGAATGTGGTTGCCGCTACCCAAGAACAGCCGCCCCCGCTATATGAAGAAAACCCTCTCGATGAGGATGATAGGCAGAAAGACCCCTCGGTCCATGCAGAGTCAAGCTCAGACAGCGAGGAAGAGCCGACTTTCCGCCCCAGGACTGCGGAGCAAGAGCTGCTTCAAGAGTTTCGAAAATAGCTCAGGAGCAAAGATAAAGAGATGGCCAAGCTCTATTCGAAGATTGACGACTTAACGAACGTGGTGATGCAGCTTACGGCTCAAATTGCTCGAGCGCCTCCCAATCAAGCACAAGCCGCTGGTAATCAGCCGGGTGATGACAATCCGAGGCAGCCAATGCCTGTTCCTTCGGGTCCAAGGCTGGTCGAGCCACATGAAAGCCGGCCACACTCCGCTTCTGGGGACGCCTTGGCCCTAGATAGCACCATCCCGCTAACACAGGATCGGATAATGGATTTGGTCACCAGCAAGGTTAAAACATTGGTGGCCGAAGCCGAGGCTCAGAAAGAAATCGGCAGTAGTGGGCGGCCATATCCCGCGCAATACGATCTGATTGAGTTCCCAAGCGGCTACGTCATTCCTAAGTTCGGAAGATTTGATGGAACGGGGAATGCAAACCAGCACGTCGCCCACTTCAAAGCATCGTGCGGAAATACAGGGGGCAATGACGCGCTCCTTCTTCGTCAGTTTGTCAACAGCTTGACCGGCGTCGACTTCGACTGGTATGCGAGTATACCGGACGGGTCTGTCATTACCTTTGCCCAAATGGAGTCTCTGTTCCGGCAAAGATTCATGAGCGTCAGTGATAAAATCTCCATTGCCGACCTTGTGAGGACCAAGCCGGGGAGGAATGAAAGCAACACTGACTTTATCGCCCGATGGCGTAATCTCACGGTCAAGTGCGAACCGCCGCTGGAGCAGGACCAGTCCGTCAGTCTTCTTATTGGGAACCTCAGCAATTGGATGGTCCCATTCTTGTGTACAGCGGGCCTCAAGACATTTCAGGAGCTAACCAAGAAAGTCCAGATGCTGGAACGCTCGAAGCAAGAGTCCCCGCCGGACTCTCAGAGAGACAAGACCTGGAAAAGCAAGCGGGACGACAACCGTAGAAGTGGGAGTTCCAGCAGTACCAATGTCTTCAATGCGTCCGAAAATGAAGAAAAGCGAAGGGCGGGCGAATCCAAAACCAACCGGTCTCGAAAGCCATTGCTGGGAGGAGATGGGCCTTCCCTAGAGGAGAAGAAGAACAAGGTTTACTCTTTCAGAAGGGACAAGGTCCGTAAGATATTTAAAGATGCCTTGAACAACGGCCTACAATTGCCGGAGTCGAAAAGACCCCAAGAAGCAAAAATGACCGACAATCCTCTGTATTGCCCGTACCACCGAGTAGTGAGCCATGCGATCGAGGATTGCTATATCTTCAAAGACTGGGTCGAGAAGCAGTACAAGGCTGGAGAGATCGAGCTGTCCAAAAGTGTGTTGGTGAACAATCAAGTTGCAACCACCAACTTTATACAGACAGACTGAAGCCTTCTGGGAGCAGACAGCTGAACCCGCTGCCCCGACAAACGAAACTGACTCATCGCAACCTCCGTGGAGTACGCACATATCTAATAAGACGAAGAAGATGCTAAAGCTGCTTCAGAAAGAGCCCAGGATGGAATGGGAAGGACAGAAGAAGCCTACCAGCCCAGCTGCCAATGCGGCTCCTTCAGGCTCAAAATCCAAGAAGCTCAAGAAGAAGAAAAGTGCAGCTCGGAGCGAAAAGGAGTCTGCAGGGAGATCGACCATTCAAAAATATATCGATTCCCTCGAAGGATATGAACAAAAGGAAAGAACATTGATTCAATTGAAGGAGTTCTTCCCTGTACAAGTGGCTGAAATTCCGGAGGAGTTAGAAGAAGACTCCAATGAAGAGATCCCAGTAGTGACCTGCTACGCCATCCATCTTGGCAGCGACTCCGAGGATGAGCTCTGTTTTCCCGAAGAGGACGATGAGCTCACCACAAAGGCCAATCAAATCCAGCTCAGAAGCGGCAGGGCTCTACCGCCAAATCAGGGCAACGCCCCAAAAGGGAAGGAAAAGCAAGTCGCTAATGAAGAAGATGGCAGAGAACCGGCTGATGAAAACATAAGTCCTTTCTCGGTGGACTATAATGTCTTGGCACATCTTCGAAAGCTTCCATCTCTCCTGAGCATCTACGACGCCTTGGTCCTATCTAAGGAGCTTAGAGATGTTCTCATCCACGCTCTACAAAACCCCGAGCGGTATCAGGCCCACTTTGCGGAAATTAATATGAAAGAAGCCCAGCACGCTTTGCATGCCGCCGCAGTCACATTTAAGGATGAAGACTTGCTACTGGAAACGGCTGAGCATAATCGTCCGCTTTACGTGACCGGGTACAGCGACGGAGATCGAATTAATCGCATATTGATTGATCCGGGGTCCTCAGTGAACATCATGAACTTGCGAACTCTGAAGAGTTTGTCGATGGACGTCCGACATCTGTCAAGGGAAAGGATTATCATTCAAGGCTTCAACCAAAATTGCCAGCAAGTTCTGGGGTCCATAGCTCTGCCAATCAAATTCGGGGATCTGCAAACTGAAGCGAAGATATACGTGATCGACGCCGACACGTCTTATAAGATTCTCTTGGGGCGGCCATGGCTCCACGATTATGGCGTCATTCCGTCAACTCTCCATCAATGCATGAAGTATACTAAAAATGGCGAAGAAAGACGCATTGACGGAGACATCCAGCCGTTCGGTGTGCATGAAGTCCGATATGAAGATTCTCGGTACTTTACGAACCACCAAAATGCTAAGCCACAACTGACTAAGGATAGAACGGCCCCAAGACTCAAAAGCAAATCTGCGCCGGCTATTACTTTCAAAAGCAAAAATACCCAAGTGCGCCCGCATTTCGGCAGCGACACTGATGAGTCCGATGCTGGAAGCCCGTCCTTCCGCCAAACTCGCCCTCATTTCGGCAGCGATACGGACGAATCTGTTACTGAAGGCCCATCTAGCAGCAAAGTCCACCCCCATCTTGGCAGTGACACTGAAGAGTCAGAAGAAGAAGACCTGCCGCGCAACAGCTGTGCAGATCGGCCCCCCATGCAGCAAGCGAAACTACGAGAGACCTTCGAAGTCGCTGAAGGGTCCTTGGCCATCACAAGGGTGCCGGAACGGATGTGCAAAGAGCTCGACGCATTGTCAGTCTCTACCGTGGACCAGCTGAAAACTTTCTACGTGCCCGGGAGGAAAAATGGACAGAAGGGCATCCTGTTTTACAGGTCAAACCCCGTTGTGCACCCGGACGATTTGTCCGTCGCATGCCTTCCATACGAGAGAGGCATAAGAGCCGTCCTCAATCCCAGATACTATGCACCCGAGATGCGGGAATACTTTAAGAAGTGCGGATGCCGGTTATATCAAACGGAGTCCGAAGCAAAGTTTTACGAAGGGCTATGGTATCCACCCCAGGTCCGAGCACTCATCGATGGACGAATTCCAGATAGACGGGGCATAGGCTACATTCAACCTGATTCCAAAGCGTGCTACATGATCCATGTTGGTGAGGCCAGCGAAAGATCAAATGATGATGACGAGATAGCCGAGCCAGAAGAAGCTCCTCAAGAGCTCGAAGATGGCGGACAAGCAACCTTTGATGAGCTAACCGAGATTGACTTAGGAACGCCTGATAATCCAAGGCCGACCTATATCAGCTCACTCTTGTCGGAGGAAATGAAAGAGCAGATAATTGCCCTGCTGCATGAGTTCGTCGACTGCTTCGCGTGGACGTACAAAGAAATGCCTGGCCTTTCCCCTGAAGTGGCCGTACATAAGTTGGCTATATCTCCTGATGCTAAGCCAGTCAAACAAGCTCCTCGAAGAATGAGAAGGGAACTAGAAGAAAAGGACATCGAGGAAACTAAGAAGCTCATCGATGCCGGCTTCATCAGGGAAGAGAAATATGCAGACTGGATCGCATGCATAGTCCCAGTGAAGAAGAAAAATGGGCAGATCCGAGTTTGTGTCGATTTCAGGGATCTCAACAAGGCATGTCCTAAAGACGACTTTCCGCTGCCGGTCATGGAAATGATGGTCGATGACACCTTAAATTACGAGTTGTTCACCTTTATGGATGGCTCGTCTGGATACAATCAGATCAAGATGTCGCCTGAGGATGAGAAACACACAGCATTTCGAACCCCGATCGGAATATATTGCTACAAGGTAATGCCGTTCGGACTGAAGAACGCAGGTGCTACATATCAAAGGACAATGACTAATATCTTTGATGACCTAATCCATAAAGTCGTCAAATGTTACGTTGATGACTTGGTCGTCAAAACTAAGGCCAAGACCGACCACATCCAAGATCTTAGGACCGTTCTCACCAGACTGAGGGAATACGATCTGAAGATGAATCCTCTGAAGTGCGCTTTCGGCGTGTCATCGGGAAAATTCCTGGGCTTCATAGTCCAACATCGAGGGATCAAAGTTGACCCATCAAAGATAAAGGCCATCATGGAGATGCCCCCTCCGAAGAGTCTGACGCAGCTAAGATCTTTTCAAGGCAAGCTTGCTTATATACGGAGGTTTATCTCAAATTTATCAGGGAGATGTAGGCCCTTCTCAAAGCTCATGAAGAAAGGAGCTCCTTTTATCTGGGATGCCGAATGTCAAGCAGCGTTCGAAAGCATCAAACAATACTTGTTGCACCCTCCAGTGCTGGCCGCTCCCATTCCAAATAAACCGCTGATTCTCTACACTGCCGCGCTGGACGAGTCACTCGGTGCGCTCCTTGCCTAGAATAACGAGGAGGGAAAAGAAAATGCCCTTTACTACCTCAGTCGAACTCTAGTCGGGGCGGAACACAACTATTCCCCAATCGAAAAGCAATGCCTGGCTCTGATATTTGCTGTGAAGAAGCTGAGGCACTATTTGCTCGCTCATCGGGTTATGCTGATCTCCAAGGTCGACCCGCTCAAACACTTGATGACCAAAGCAAGCCTAGCCGGCAGAATGGCAAGATGGGCTGTCATGCTACTTGAGTTTGATATAGTTTATACCCCTCAGAAAGCAGTAAAAGGGCAAGCTCTTGCAGACTTTCTCGCTGCTCATCCCATACCAGAAGGGTCGCCGCTAAATTGTGAGTTACCCGATGAACAAGTGCTGCACCTCGAGGAAGATGAGCCATGTTGGGAGCTCTACTTCGATGGAGCCTCGTCAATAAGGACCTCCAGTAAATCAAGCGTCCCGGAGATAAAAGCAGGGATAGGATTGGTGTTCATCACACCATCAATGGGAACCCTACGGCGTTCTTTTGCTCTCACCGAGCCTCGGACAAACAATGAAGCTGAGTATGAAGCTCTGATAGCTGGTTTGGAGCTCGCCATAGAAATGGAAATCCTTCGGCTACGGGTTTACGGTGACTCCCAGCTTGTCGTCAACCAAGTAAGCGGCGACTATAAGATATACAAACCCGAGTTAGCTCGGTACAGAGGTCGGGTGGTGGAACTCATGAAACGGTTCACTCATATTGAACTAATGAGAGTCCCTAGAGCGTTGAACGGAAAAGCCGACATACTCGCTCGCCTAGCCAAGGAGCTGGCTGATCCTGACATGGACGAAATTCTGATCACAGTCAGGAGCCGACAAATTCTACCCCCAGTCTCTCTACGAGAAGAGGAAAGCGCGGAACAGAAGAGCAGTCCTGCCGAAGAAGCTTCGATCATCCAAAACGAGCATGATTGGAGAGAACCCTTCATAGAGTACCTCCGATACGACAAGCTGCCCGAAGAAAAATCTGCGAGGATTCAGCTGAAGAAAAGAGTTCTCCAATACGTGTTTGCAAATGATACGCTATACCGCAGGTCATATGACCAACTATGGCTTAGGTGTCTGTCATTGGCCGAAGCCCAAAAGGTCATGAAAGATGTTCACTCGGGCATTTGCGGTGCTCACCAATCTGGCCCCAAGATGCGACTTCAAATCAAACGGCTTGGGTATTACTGGCCCACCATGATACGAGATTGCGGGGAGCATGCAAAGAAATGTTATATCTGCCAAATTCACGGTGATTTTATTCACAAGCATCCCAATCCATTGCATCCTACGGTGGCATCGTGGCCCTTCGAAGTTTGGGGCACCGACATTGTTGGCCCAATTGATCCTCCGTCATCTAAAGGCTACCGGTTTATACTGGCCGCGACAGACTACTTCTCCAGATGGGCTGAAGCTGTCCCGCTAAAAGAAGTTAAGACAAAGAATATTCTGACATTCTTCCAGCATAATATTCTATACCGCTTCGGTACACCAAGAAGAATCATTTCTGACAACGGGCCTTCTTTCAAGAGCTTCAATGTCTCAAGGTTCGCTACTCAGCACAAGATAGACTGGAGATATTCCTCCATCTATAATCCAAGAGCCAATGGGCTAGCCGAAGCCTTCAATAAGACTCTATGCAAGCTCCTGAGGAAAAATGCTTTAGCCAACAAGAGAGACTGGAATCTCAAGCTTCACGAGGCGTTGTGGGCATATCGTACCACGCACCGTACTCCAACTCAGTCCACTCCATACTCATTGCTCTTCGGAGTGGAGACGGTTCTCCCCCTCGAAGTCGAAGTTCCAAGCTTAAGAATGGCCGTTCAGCACGAGTTGACAGAAGAGGAAAACGTGCTCCTTCGACTTGAAGAGCTCGATGCCCTCGAAGAAAAGAGGCTCGTGGTGCAGCAAAATCTAGAGCTATACCGAGCCCAAATGTCACGGGCCTATGACAAAATAACCCGTCTCCGCGCTTTCAAGAAAGGTGAATTGGTGTTGGTCCTCAAAAGACCGATCATCCCCAATCGACATGCCAAGGGAAAATTCGAGCCAAACTGGGAAGGACCATACGTCATCGAGAAAGTGTTCGACGGAGGATCCTACCAACTAATAAGTGCCGAGGGAGAAAGGCCCATGCCACCCATCAATGGCCGATATCTCAAGAAATACTACACGTGAATGCTCCAAGTCGCAGGCGAATTGAGCACATCAGCCCTACGATCTGGATCATACATCCTGCAAAACCGTATACAATCCATGGGCGTAAATGGCCCCTACCTCTCCCAAATCCTGCCGGTGAGACTACTTTTAAAGTCCCACCAGCGGCAAAAAAAAGAGAGAGAAAAAAAAGAAGAAAAAGAAAAAAAAAGAAAGAAAAAAAAGAAAAAATAACGATAAAAGAAATAAAAAAAATAAACGGTATGTCCACAAGCAAAACGGGCACGGATGAAACCCTGAAAGGGCTCCGTGAGTAAAAACAGCAGGACTACCGGCGAGTCTGTGAAAACCCGAAAGGGCGCAAACTCGTGAAAGGAGATGAAATACACTCGCAAAGTCCACTCGACCTTGTGAGGAGAAAACCCTGCGTGAGATCCTTACGACTCACAAAGGAGAAACACACTTAGGAATCCTCACGATTCCTAAGGAGAAAATACACCTGCGGGATCCTTACGACTCGTAGGGAGAAAATGCTTTTATGGGACCCTCACGACCCATAAAATTGAAAAGCCTTAGGTGATAGGGACCCAAACCTGTCTCCTAAGCCATCGTTCCCCAACGGGCAACGGCAAATGATGAGTCGCTCCTGGCATTTCGCTTCAGTGTTAGCGGTGCTGATGCCAACCAAAAACCCAAATCCTAAGTCCTCCCAAGGTAAATGATGAGTTGCTCCTGGCATTATTCCAGTGCAGCAATGCTGATGCCAAACAAGATCCAAATTCCAAGTCCCTAAACGGCAAATGATGAGTCGCTCCTGGTACCATATTCCAGTGTAGCGATGCAGACGCCAACCAAAATCTAATTTCTCAAAATTCTCCTGGCCCTACGGTGGGTCCCCAAATTGACCATCGTATACAATCCACGGGCTCAAATAATTCTCATCATACCCATGCCCCACCGTAATCACCAGTTACGCGGCCGGTCTCCGCTTTGGGAATGATGCTCCATTGATAAGACCCACTCATGTGTCCTCACGATATATGAGGAGAACAAACCTTTGTGGGATCCTTACGACTCATAAAGGAAAAACACACTTAGGAGTCCTCACGACTCTTAAGGAGAAAATACACCTGCGGGATCCTTACGACTCGTAGGGAGGAAATGCTTTTATGGGACCCTCACGGCCCATAAAATTGAAAAGCCTTAGGCAATAGGGATCTAAACCTGTCTCCTAAGCCATCGCTCCCGAATCCCCAAATGGCGAATGATGAGTCGCTCCTGGTACCATATTCCAGTGCAGCGATGCAGACGCCAACCAAATTCCAAATCCCATACCCCAACGGCGAATGATGAGTCGCTCCTGGTACCATATCCCAGTGCAGCGATGCAGACGCCGACAAAGTCCCAAAATTTTTTCCGGCCCTACGGTCTGGATCATACATCCTGCAAAACTGTATACAATCCACGGGCGTAAAACAATCCCAATTTCTCCCAAATCCTCTCAGGGCAAATGATGAGTTGCTCCTGGCATTATTCCAGTGCAGCAATGCAGATGCCAAACAAAAACCAAAATCCCAAAATCCTCTCCATGACAGATGATGATTCGCTCCTGGTACCATATTCCAGTATAGCGATGCTGATGTCAACCCAAATCAAAATCAACAAGTCAACTTCCACTCCGACACCGCAAGAAGCGGAGCAAGTCAAGTCTACCCCTGGCATTGCAAGAAGCAGAGCAAGTCAAATCAAGCATCGACCGTCCACGTCGCTAAAATGGCAGAACCGACCGTCCACGTCGCTAAAAGGGCAGCATCGACCGTCCACGTCGCTAAAAGGGCAGCATCGACCGTCCACGTCACTAAAAGGGCAGAACCGACCGTCCACGTCGCAAAAAGGGCAGAACCGTCCGTCCAAGTCGCTAAAAGGGCAGCACCGACCGTCCATGTCGCTAAAAGGGCAGCACCGACCGTCCACGTCGCTAAAAGGGCAGCACCGACCGTCCAAGTCGCTAAAAGGGCAGCATCGACCGTCCACGTCGCTAAAAGGGCAGCACCGACCGTCCAAGTCGCAAAAATGGCAGCACCGACCGTCCAAGTCGCAAAAAGGGCAGAACCGACCATCCACGTCGCTAAAAGGGCAGCACCGACCGTCCAAGTCGCAAAAAGGGCAGAACCGACCGTCCACGTCGCTAAAAGGGCAGCATCGACCGTCCACGTCGCTAAAATGGCAGCACCGACCGTCCACGTCGCTAAAGGGGCAGCATCGACCGTCCAAGTCGCTAAAAGGGCAGCACCGACCGTCCACGTCGCTAAAAGGGCAGTATCGACCGTCCACGTCGCAAAAATGGCAGCACCGACCGTCCATGTCGCAAAAAGGGCAGAACTGACCGTCCAAGTCGCTAAAAGGGCAGCACCGACCGTCCAAGTCGCCAAAAAGACAGCATCGACCGTCTAAGTCGCAAAAAGGGCAGAACCGACCGTCCACGTCGCTAAAAGGGCAGCACCGACCGTCCAAGTCGCAAAAAGGGCAGCGCAGGATTCCTACAAAGCAGGAACCAGATAACTCCGGGCCAGGGAAAACGTCTATCACGGACACTCCGTCTCGGAGACATGTCAAGCAACGACCGTCCATGTCGTAAAAAGGGCAGTGCCAGCTTCCCAAAAAGCGGGAACCAAATCAAGTCGCCTCCACGTGAAAGAAGATCCATCAATTTCATGCACACGACCCACATATGTGGTGTGCATTTATTGATGGGGGGCAATTTGTTGGGGTAAAAATTTATACCCCGGTTGACCAAGTCAAAATCCAAGTCAACCCCAAGCCAAGTGGGCCCAAGCCCAGACCCAGTGGGTCCATGCCCGGGTCGAGCCCGAACATGAAGCGGCCGGCCTCCCCCCATGCCAAGATAAAAATTTTGTAATAAATAATTTTGTTGCATTTTCTTTTATTTTATTTTATGGATAAATGTAAGAAAATGGGCATAAAGCCAAATTTTTGTAAAGCCCATGGCTTATGTGCAAAAAGAAATGGCACATGAGCCATGTGATAGGCAAAATGCCATTTTGTGAAGCCCAAGGGGCTATGTGTAAAGTGTATAGCCTATAAAGGCAAAGATAATGAAATATCTCAACAACTTTTTTCTCTCTCCAGAAAAGGTTTCAGATCTGAGATCTTTCTTCCTTCTTCAAGGTTCCAAAACCTTCTTCTTTTTTTTGAATTAAATCAAGAGTTTTACTCCTCCTTTTTCAAAACAAAATAGTTTTTCATCACAAAACCCACAAAGGGGAACTTGAATCTGTCATCAGATCTCAAAAGGGAGAGATTTTGAGATCTCACATCTCTTGATCTTCAAGATCCAGCTTAACAGAGGAGGAAGAAGAAGAACATCTTTCATTAAACCCCCAAAGAAAAGAATACATTCAGGAGTCCAACTCCTCTCTGATTTCTCTTTTGAGAAATCTTTTTTTTGAGGCTAAAAGCCTCTTCTCCTTGCCAGCGCGCAGCGCAAGTGCGCAAAGCGCCCGCGTGCCGACACGTGGCGCGCGCGCTTGCGCACCTGCTCGCTTGCGCAAGTGCGCAAAGCGTCCGCGTGCCGACACGTGGCGCGCGCGCTTGCGCACCTGCGCGCAGCGCTCTTGCGCAAAGCGCCCGCGTGCCGACACGTGGCGCGCTTGCGCCTGAGCGCACAGCACCTAAGCGCACAGCGCTCAAGGCGCTGGCCCCACGCATCCCTTGGATGCCTTTTCCCCCTCTTTTTATGTACATACATATACATATATATATGTATACAAACTCACACATATACATACTCCGCAATATTCTCCCCCTCCAAAAAAATTTTTTTTCAGGCCGGGGCGCTGCCCCGAACCCCGCAAGGGGGCTGCTAGCCCCCTTGACCCCCAGCCTGCTATCCGGGTAGCGGGACCCCCGTAAAAACTCTGCGTGGCTCCCGATATATCCGAAACCCCCTTTCAAAACAAAACACACGTACACTGCACATTGAGTTCGCATGACCAGTTTAACCCGTTAATCGGAGGTTCCCTCGCCCCAAAGGCGAGGGGTAATTAACGGCAGCTTAGTTCGCGGCTGCCGGAGATTTGGATCCCCACAATCATTAAACCCCGGCCTACCCTAGGCAGGGGGAATCTGTAGTACGCCTGACAAGCGCGCGCGTATTCCCATCTTACTGGGGTGACGAAAGACACCCTACAGATACGTTAGTCTAATTTTAGACTAAGATCAACTTAACGGGATCGTTTAGATCCAACAAAAGAGCGTTTAGACTCTATTGTTTAGTTTAGGGACTTCGCGGTCCATTAGTTTAAGAACATTACGGTCCAGCATTAGTTTAAGGACATCTCGGTCCAGCGTTAGTTTAAGGACATCTCAGTCCAGCGTTAGTTTAAGGACATCGCGGTCGAGATTAATGACATCATAGTCCGTGAGTTTAAAGACCTCACAGTCAAGGTTAAGGACATCATAGTCCGTGGGCTTAAGGACCCCACAGTCCGTGAAATGTGTAGTTGTCGGGACCCATCACCTCTCTGAAGACGTTGAAGGATTACAACGACATATATCAGAGGAGTAAAGAGATGTACCCTCAAACCGGTGTGAGTTGGTTGAAAGATCTGTAGTCCAATTTGGGACTAAGATCTATTAAATATTCATGAGCAGATGGGCTCAATTAAATATAAGTTGAGAACTTATGGCCAATATTAGGCTAAGTCCAATAAATGTTTAACATTTTATTTTGGGCTGTTGAGCCTTTATTTGGGCTTGGCCCTAACAGTGTTTTTGTCTTTTGCTGAATGCTGAGCATTCCCCATAGCCCTGGGCTTATTAAAGAACAATTTATGTTTTGTCGGCGCAACACGTGGTGCGCTAGGCGCTTTGAGCCAATTAAAGAGCGCAGTGCGCTTCTACCATGTGGCGCACATGTAAGGGATACGTGTCGCACTCAGCGCTAAGCGCTAGATGATGAGCGCATGATGCCAGTTTATGAGCGCTGAACGCTAGTCCATGAGAGCATTGCACTTTCAATTTAGTGGCGCACATGTGAGTGACACGTTGTGCGCTTGGCGCTGAGCGCTAGCCCATGAGCGCAGTTTAGTGGCGCATATGTGAGTGACACGTTGTGCTCTTGGCGCTGAGCGCTAGCCCATGAGCGCAGTGCTCTATTTCAGAAGCGCAAGGTTTACATGTGGTTGACACGTAGCGCATTTGGCGCTGAGCGCCGGTCCAGAGAGCGCAGAAGCGCAGTTCAAGAGCGCAAGGCGCATTTCAAGAGCGCAAGGCGCATTTTATCAATTTTATGATCAGGGAACAAATTTATGTTCTTTTAAAAGAGACCTTGTCTCAAGATTTAAGAACAACAGTTCTTATTTTTGCAGAAGAGATTTTCAATCTCTTATTTTGATGAAAGGCTTTGCTTTTATAGATCCATGATCTGTGAGAAGAAATATGTTCTTCTTTTATTTTATGATGAGATCTTTTGATCTCTTTTGTGAAAGACTTTTTGTCTTGTAGATCTATGATCTT
Organism: Agapanthus africanus; assembly: GCA_030015575.1. NCBI lineage: Eukaryota > Viridiplantae > Streptophyta > Magnoliopsida > Asparagales > Amaryllidaceae > Agapanthus > Agapanthus africanus. Next base: position 438,744,961 of record JASDDO010000004.1, read on the forward strand.
TTTTAGAGAAAAGAATTCTTCTTTTTAATTATGAGATGATTTCATCTCTTTGTTCATCACCATTCTTTTTACCTTGAAGAAAAAATCTTCTTTTGCTGAGAACTATGCTTCTCTTCCTTTGAATTTTTTCAAAGTTTAGGGGGGGGTTCTCTATGCTTCTGTCTTTCTTCTTTTTTTATTATTTTGGAAGGAAGGATTATTGGTCGTTGGGATTCACCACCTTTCCGACGACACTGAGAGATTACAGTGCCATATATCGAAGGTGCGGAGGGATGTACCCTTTGAACCATGTCCCACCCATCAGGAAGGAAGAACAGGCTGGAGCCTAAGCTTCTCGCTGCTGAAAAAGGCTTCTTTGAGTTCGCGTACGTGTTGGGCGCACGTGGGTCACACGTATTGGGCGCACATATTTGCATGTAGTGCACATGGCGCTTGCGCAGATGCGCATTATGGGGGAGCAAGCTCCTATGGGGAGTATTATTGAATATTCTCATGTGGTGCGCACGTGCATTGCACGTGGTGCACGCATTGCGAGCACACGTGCGTTGCACGTAGCGTACATGGAGTTTGCGCATATGCGCATTATGGGGAGGAGCAGGCTCCTATGGAGAATGAATCTCCTTTTAATATTATTGAATATTCTCATGTGGTGCGCACGTGCGTTGCACGTGGTGCGCACATGACGGGCACACGTGCGTTGCACGTAGTGCATATGGCGCTTGCGCATATGCGCATTATGGGGAGGAGCAGGCTCCTATGGAGAACGAATCTCCTTTTAATATTATTGAATATTCTCATGTGGTGCGCACGTGCGTTGCACGTGGTGCACGCATGGCGGACAGACGTGCGTTGCACGTAGCGCACATGGCGCTTGCGTATATACGCATTATGGGGAGGAGCAGGCTCCTATCTTGAAGAACTAAGCTCCTATGGAGAACTAAGCTCCTTTGAGAATTGAATCCTTTGAGGATTGAACTCCCCCTTTTCTAAGAGGTATCCCCTTTTATTTATATGAGAGTGGTAGAAAAGCGATATTTCCTTTTCCCGATGTGGGACTAAAAATGCATTCCCCATGTAGTAGAGCATTACTTTAGATTGCACGTGCATAGCACATTTGCTCATAACTTTTGATCCCGGATGAATTATAAGGCCCATAATATATCAAATCGAAGGATTTTTCGAGACACTTTCGATATCATTAGAATTTAACTGTTTCTCATTTTGGAGTTTATCAAAATACAGCTCGGAAAATACTGGTTCGCATCTTCTTCCTTAGATCACATGTGCATAGCATATTTGCTCATAACTTTTGATCCCGGATGAATTATGAGGCCCATAATATATCAAATCGAAGGTTTTTTCGAGATACTTTCAATACCATCAGAATTTAGCTATTTTTCATTCGGAAGTTTGTCAAAATACAGTCCGAAAAATACTGGTTCACATTTTCTTAAGCGTATCGCTGCCATTTGATGGCTTGGGCTCTTTTTCGCAGAAATTTTTGGCGGGAATAAATGCCCCCACTATTTTGCCCACGTAAGTATATACGTGGGTGAAGTAGTGCAGAGTAATTCATAGTGTTTGACCAGTTTTGGGTTGGTATATAATTTTCAGAATCTTGATCTGAGAAGATAACGAGCGGATACAAGCGTCGTCATTTATCATTGACTCAAATCTTGACTCTTAAGGGATATTGTCCTAAACCCTTAGCTCCATGAGCCGCACCCTTCTATTTCTTTATGTTTTACTCTGGCGTGAAGTAGTTTATATGCTTATGAGTAACTTCTCCATTTCAGTGGCATGTGGTTTTGGCAAGTGTGGCCCATAGATGGTAGATAACAGTTCATCTTGAACTCTTTATAAGGTAGTGATGGCTTAGGAGACAGGGGTAGAATCTGCCACCTAAGACTTTTCAACTTTATGAGCCGTGAGGGTCTCATAAAGACTTTTCTCCCTACGAGTCGAGAGGATCTCGTAGGTGTATTTTCTCCTTAGGAATCATGAGGATTCCAAAGTGCGTTTTCTCTTATAAGTCGTAAAGATCTTGCAAGAGAGTTTTCTTCCTTACGGGTCGAGGGGACCCGTAAGTGTTTGATGAGATCGAGATCATCCGTGTTTCACGGAATCAGGAGTTTCTCTGGGCGTTTCCCACGGGGTCAAGGTTAACTTTGGCCGTGTTCCACGGAGTCGTTGGATGACGTATTTCCGAGGCAGGGTCATGTAGATGATGTGTTTCCGCGACGGGGTCATGTGGACGACGTATTTCCACGACGGGGTCATATGGATGACGTATTGTAGATGACGTATTTCCGCGACGGGGTCATTTGGATGACGTATTTCCGAGATGGGGTCATATAGATGACGTATTTCCGAAACGGGGTCATGTAGATGACGTATTTCCACGACGGGGTCATTGGATGACGTGTTTCCGCGACGGGGTCATGTGGATGACGTATTTTCGAGATGGGGTCATGTAGATGACGTATTTCCGAGACGGGGTCATGTGGATGACGTATTTCCGCGACGGGGTCATGTGGATGACGTATTTCCGCGACGGGGTCATGTGGATGATGTATTTCCGAGACGGGGTCATTGTTTCCCCCAATCAGAGCAAAGCTCTGTGTTAAAATTCAAAATTTGAAAATTGAAGCAACGCTTCAGATCCAGCGCTAGACGCGCTGTGCGCCACGTGTCAAACACAGATATGCTAGCGCCAGGTGCGCTGTGCCCTAGGCAGCGCATCCCCAATCAGAGCAAACCTCTGTTTTAAAATTCAAAATTCAAAAATTGAAGCAACGCTTCAGATCCAGCGCTAAGCGCGCTGAGCGCCACGTGTCAAACACGGATACGCTAGTGCCAGGAGCGCTGCGCCCTAGGCAGTGCACCATGAGTGCGCTAGCGCTAGGCGCGCTGCGCGCCACGTGTCAAACACGGGTGCGCTAGCGCAGGCTGCGCTGCGCTCTGCGCTAGCGCAGGCTGCGTTGCGCGCCACGTGTCAAACGTAAGTGCGCTAGCGCAAAGTGCACTGCGCTCTGAGCAGCGCACCACGTGCAAAGCACGGGTGCGCCAGCGCTGGAATTAAAAATTCCCCACTCTTAGATCAAAAGATCTTATAATGATAAATCATTAATTAATCAGAATTAAAATTTTGTTATGGAAAGATTTTTCCAATCTTGTTAAAAACAAGAAGATTGTCTTCTGTAAAGCAGGAGCCCTAGGATCAAAGATCCAACGGTGGGGAAATATCCCCAAATCAATCAGAGAAAGATCTCTTTAACTGATTTAACAAATCAATTTGCCCTATATAAAGGACCCTAGACTTCAATTATGATATAGAGAAACCCCCCTACAAATTTTGAGAACACTCAAAAGAAAGAGAGCAAGCTCTTGAAAGAAGATCATTTTTTCAAGGTAAAAAGAATGATTCTTGAACAAAGAGATGAAATCATCTCATTAAAATAGAAGAATTATCTTCTTGAAAGATCATAGATCTATAAAGACCAAGATCTTTCAAAAAAGAGATCAAAAGATCTCATCACATAATCAAAGAAGAACATGTTCTTCACACAGATCATTGATCTACAAAGGCAAAGCCCTTTTAAAAATAAGAACTGTTGTTCTTGAAGTTTGAGGCAAAGCCTCCTTTAAAAAGAACATAAATTTGTTCACAAATCATAAGTTTGATCAAATGCGTTTTACGTTATTGAAAAGTGCCTTGCACTCTTGAACTGCGCTTCTGCGCTCCTTGGACCGGCGCTCGGCGCCAAAACGTGCCACGTGTCAACCACGTATGCAACTTGCGCCTTGCACTTTTGAAACAGCGCACTGCGCTCATGGGCTGGCGCTCAGCGCCAAGTGCGTCACATGTCACTCACTTGTGCGCCACCAAACTAGCGCAACGCGCTCATAAATTGAAAGCGCAATGCGCTCATAAACTGGCGCAATGTGCCCACCATCTGGCGATTAGCGCCAAGCATGACACGTGTCCTTTTCGTGTGCGCCTCTTGGCAGAAGCGCAATGCGCTCCTTAATTGGCGCAAAGCGCCTGGTGCGCCATGTGGCGTGCTGTCAGAGCACACATTATTCTGATGAATGCTATGCATTCAATACAAGACAAAAAAAATGTCAAGATCCAATGCTCAGCATTATTAAAAGGGCCATGCCCAAATAAAGGCTCAATAGCCAGAATAAAATATTAAACATTTTAATCTTATTGGACTTAGCCCAATATTGGCCATAAGTCCTCAACTTATATTGAACCGAGCCCATTTGCTCACGAATATTTAACAGATCTCAGTCCCAACCTGGACTACAGATCCTTCAACCAACTCACACCGGCTCAAGGGTACATCTCTTTACTCCTCTGATATCTGTCGTTGTAATCCTTCAACGTCTTCAGAGAGGTGACGGGTCCCGACAACCACACATTTCATAGACTGTGGGGTCCTTAAACTCATGGACTACGATGTCCTTAACCTTGAACTGTGGGGTCCCTTTAAACCCACGGACTACGATGTCCTTAACCTCGGACTGTGGGGTCCCTTTATACCCACGGACTACGATGTCCTTAACCTCGGACTGTGGGGTCCCTTTAAACCCACGGACTACGACGTCCTTAACCTTGACTGTGAGGTCGTTAAACTCACGGACTATGATGTCCTAACCTGGACCACCATGTCCTTAAACTGGTAATCGACCGCAATGTCCCTAAACTAAACAACAGAGTTCAAATGCTCTCTTGTTGGATCTAAACGATCCCGTTAAGTTGATCTTAGTCTAAATGAGACTAACGTATCCTTAACTAACGTTTAAGTTGATCTTAGTCCCAAATGAGGCTAACGTATCCTTAAACCCAACCCCAACCCCAAATCTAAGAAGATACGGATTTGGACTAATCCACGCCCTACGGACGACAACATAAATTAGTCTCCGTATACAATCCACGGGCAACCAAAAACAAAACAAACACACACGACACGAAGTGACCATCTGGAGAAAGAGAAAGTTGTTACCGCAATGCGGTAGCGTAATTAACTGCAGGGGCTTGCGCCTGCAGGGAAGAGCGTCCCCACAATCAGAAACCCCTCAAATGAGGGGGAATCTGACGAAGTCTGCTACATCGGCCGCATCCGTTTAAACCTTCGATATACGGTGTCATAAATCAACTTGGCACCTTCGGAGAGGTGGACGGATAGCACCAATTAGCATCTTCCCCTAAATTCAGGCTAGACGAACCTACATGGTCGCGTCTCCGTATTCGGAAGGGAATAGTCATGTAGATGACGTATTTCCGCGACGGGTTCATTTGGATGACGTATTTCCGAGATGGGGTCATGTAGATGACGTATTTCCGCTACGGGGTTATTTGGATGACGTATTTCCACGACGGGGTCATGTGGATGACGTATTTCCGCGACGGGGTCATGTGGATGATGTATTTCCGAGAGGGGTCATGTAGATGACGTATTTCCGCGACGGGGTCATGTGGATGACGTATTTCCGAGACGGGGTCATGTAGATGATGTGTTTCCGCGACGGGGTCATTTGCTGACGTATTTCCGTGACGGGGTCATTTGGATGATGTGTTTCCGCGACGGGGTCATTGGTTGACGTATTTCCGAGACGGGGTCATTGGTTGACGTATTTCCGAGACGGGGTCATGTAGATGACGTATTTCCACGACGGGGTCATGTGGATGACGTATTTCCGCGACGGGGTCATATGGATGATGTATTTCCGAGACGGGGTCATGTAGATGACGTGTTTCTGCGACGGGGTCATTTGCTGACGTATTTCAGCGACGGGGTCATTTGGATGACGTATTTCCGCGACGGGGTCATTTGGATGACGTATCGTCCATCGAGATTTAGAGTAGGGGCTTTGCTGTAGCTCCAGGGTTGATTGCCGCGTCTGAATCCTGCTGGTATGGGGAGGAACGCTGTTGATGATCTCTAGGCTATCCCTGAACCGTCGAGATTTGGCTTCGTTTTCTGATGGAGCCTGGGGAGGGAAGGTGTGATTCCTTCTTTGTTTGCGCCCTGGATTGTGTACAGGGATTGATGTGATATCACCTGTAGGGCATAAATTTCATTTTTCTTGATGCTCTATCATTTCAGCTTTTATATCGCGAAGGTCGTGATTGCCCAATCATTTCGGCTATTTTTCGCGGCATCCAATCATTTCGGCTATTTATTTTATTTTTACTCGCTGCTTTTTATTGCGAGTTGCCCAATGATTTCAGCTATTTTGCATACATACATTTTTACTTACTGATTTTGTTGCAAGTTGCCCCATCATTTCGGCTATGTCGTATGCATGTGTGGCTTGCTAGCTTCCTTGCTGCAAGCTTGGAGTTAGACACCGATTTCGGCATCAGCACCGCTACAACTGGAATATTTCCAGGAGCGAATCATCATTTGTCTCTGTTGATGTCGAACAAAGGTTGCTTAGCGAACAGGGTTAGGATCCTGTCGACTAAGGCTTTCGATTTCATGAGCCGTAAGGGTCTCATAAAGGTATTTCTTCCTGCGAGTCGTGAGGATCTCGTAGGTGCATTTTCTCCTTAGGGATCGTGAGGACTCCTAAGCGTATGGCTTCTCGTAAGTCGTTAGGATCTTACAAGATTATTTTCTCCTTTTAAGTCGAGAGGACTTCCAAGGGCTGTTCATTGTGTAAATATATCCCTAGTCACGGATGAGACTTTGTTAGGGAAATTTTTATTCGCGCCCGTGGATTGTATACAAGGGTCGGCATTGAGCCGCTTATAGGGCAGCATTGAAGGTTGTGGTGGCCGCTTAAGAACAGGTTCAGATCCCTGTAGCTTAAGACTTTTGAGTCCTATGAGCCGTGAGGGTCTCATAAGAGGGTTCTCCTTACGAGTCGTGAGGATCTCATAAGTGTAATTTCTTCTTAGGAGTCGTGGGGATCCCTAAGTGTGTTGCTCCCTTGTGGGTCGTAAGGATCTCACGCAGGTAGTTTCTCCTCACAAGGTCGAGAGGACCTTGCAAGTGTCTTTTAACGAGATTGCGCTCTTTCGGGTTTTCACAAAACTCGCCGGTAGCCCTGCTGTTTTTACTCACAGAGCCCTCTCGGGTTTTCATCCGTGCCCATTTCGCTTATGGACATACCGTTTTCTTTTTCTTTCTTCTTCTTCTTTTTTTATTCTTTTCTCTCTTTTTTTGTGTCAGCCTTGCGATGCTGCAGTCTACAGTAGTTTATCGACGTCTCGGTCAACAGTTAGTTTTAGGACATAGTGATCCATCGTTAGTTTAAGGACGTTTCGGTCCGTTGTTAGTTTAAGAACGTTCGGTCCGTTGTTAGCTTAAGGACATTTCGGTCCTTTGTTAGTTTAAGGACGTTTCGGTCCGGATCGGCTACTACTTATAGAGTTTGGGCTTAGGAAGATAGCGAGCGGACATAGTCGTCGTCATCTATCGTTGACCTAAGCCGTGACTCGTCAGGTGTAGTATTTCTTTAGGTAGCGACCGTTTATTGGCCGGAAAGGTCTTTCGCCATGCATGTCCATGAGTAGATATGCTCCACCCTGGTAAACTTTATCTATTATATACGGGCCTTCATAGTTCGGCTTGAATTTTCCCCGCTTGGCACGATTGGGGATCATAGGTCTTTTGACCACTAGCACGAGTTCGCCTTGGCGGAATGTTCTCGGCTTAGTCAATTTCTCATATGAGCGCGCAATTTTTACTTTATAAGCCTCCAGATTTTGCTGCGCTATGAGCCGGGTTTCATCAAGGGCATCGAGCTCCTCAAGCCGAAGGTGAGCATTCTCTTCATCCGTTAGCTCGTAATGAACCGCCACACGTAGAGAGGGCAACTCTATCTCAAGAGGGAGTACCGCTTCTGCGCTGAATACCAATGCGTACGGCGTTGTGTTCGTGGCCGTTTTGAACGTAGCTCGATATGCCCAGAGAGCTTTATACAGTCTCTCATGCCAGTCCCTCTTATTTCGAGACACCATCGTTTTCACGATCTTTGTCAAGGTCTTGTTGAAAACCTCAGCTAGACCGTTAGCACGTGGATTATAGACCGAAGAGTATCTCCAGTCTATGTTATGCCGTTGTACGAAGCAGCTGATTTGTGGCTTCTATAGGCCGGCCCGTTATCGGAGATGATCCGTCGCGGAGTTCTAAACCGATAAATGACGTGCGTCTTGAATAAATGGAGGATATTCTTTGTCCTCACTTCCCTCAGCGGTACTGCTTCTGCCCACTTGGAGAAGTAATCAGTTGTCGCCAAAATGAACCGATGTCCTTTGGACCATGCTGGCTCGATGGGCCCGATTATGTCGGTTCCCCACATTTCGAATGGCTAGCTAGCTACTGTCGGATGTAGTGGATTTGGATGGTGGTGGTTAAAGTCCCCATGGATATGGCACGAGTGGCATTGCTTCGCATACTCGAGGCAATCTTGGATCATCGTGGGCCAATAATAACCCATCTGTTTGATCTTCAGCTTCATCTTCGGCCCGGCTTGGTGAGAACCGCAGAGTCTGTCGTGGGTTTCTTGGACAACTCTCTTTGCCTCTTCAGGTCCCAGGCATTTTAGCCATAGAGAATCAAATGATCTCTTATACAGAGTATCATTAACAAAGGCAAAGGATAGAGCTCGTTTCATGAATTGATGCCTTGAGGATGCATCTTCAGGTGTTTGACGGGATTTGAAGTAGTCTATAAAGACTTCCCTCCAATCCATATCCTTTTCTTGGTCTTTTATTTGCAGGGCCGTTTGCTCGGTCGCTCCCTTTTCTTCGGACGACTCCGGAGATATTTCTGCCGGTGCAAGAACTCGATGGCTTTGCACAACGATCCTTACGTCATCTAGGTTCTCGTCGGCCAGTTCTTTAGCGAGCTTGGCTAATGCATCCGCCTTGGTATTTTCTGTGCGCGGTATGCTTTCCAAGACGTAGGAAGGAATTTGAATCAGCAGTTGCTGTACCCTCTCGACATATTTCACCAACTCAGGCTTGCACGTCTGATAGTCGCCGTTTACTTGACTAACGATCGGCTGGGAGTCTCCGTATATGAGGAGGTTTTCGATTCCCATGTCGATAGCGATCTCGAGACCTGTTATCAAAGCTTCATATTCGGCTTCATTGTTCGTCCTCGGCTCTGTCAAGGAGAAGGCAAAGCGCATTATCCCTCCTTGTGGAGTCACGAAGATGAGGCCTACCCCTGATTTGATTATGGGGGTGCTTTGTTTGCGCCTCTTCATGGAAGATGCTCCGTCAAAATAGAGTTCCCACCGGGTATCATTCTCTCTTCTTTCCTCATCGATCGTGTCAAACTCTTGTTCGTCTGGCAATTCGCAGTTCAAGGGAGATTCGGCAGGTATCGGATGCTCAGCTAGGAAGTCGGCGATGGCCTGGCCTTTCACTGCTTTGAGGGGTCGATAAGTTATCAAGAACTCCATCAAAAGCAGGGCCCATTTAGCAAGCCGTCGTGTTAATATGGCCTTTGACATCAAATATTTGAGGGGATCCACCTTTGATATGAGATGGACCTCATGTGCCAACACATAGTATCTGAGCTTCGTTATTGCGAAGATCAATGCCAGGCAGTGTTTTTCAATGGGAGAGTAATTGCTTTCTGCCCCCAGTAGAACTCGACTCAAGTAGTAGAGGGCTCTCTCTTTCCCTTGGTCGTTTTCTTATGCCCATAATACGCCTAGAGAACCTTCGAGGGCTGTCGTATACAGGACGAGAGGTTTTCCTTTAACGGGAGCGGCCAGCACTGGCGGATTCTGCAGGTATTGCTTGATTTCCTCCGGTACGCTTTGGTATTTGCGATCTTAGACGAACGGGGTTCCTTTTTTCATCAAGTGACTGTAAGGACGGCACTTGCCGGAGAGATTGGCTATGAATCGCCGGATATACGCGAGCTTTCCCTGGAGAGACCGCAGTTGCTTGAGAGTCCTTGGCGGGGGCATTTCCATAATTGCCTTGATCTTCAACGGATCTATCTCGATGCCTCGGTGTCGGACGATGAATCCCAGGAATTTACCTGAGGAAACTCCGAACGCGCATTCGAAAGGGTTCATCTTTAAGTTGTATTGCCGAAGGCGTTGAAATATGATCTTCAGATGCTCTAGATATTCCTCGTATGATTTTCTTTTAACTACGAGGTCGTCGATATAGCATTCGATGATTTCATGTATGAGTTCATCGAAAATCTTCGTCATGGCCTTCTGATAGGTGGCACCGGCGTTCTTTAGACCGAAAGGCATCACCTTGTAGCAGAATATACCCAAAGGGGTCCGGAAAGCGGTGTGCTTCTGGTCCTCGGGATGCATCTTTATCTGATTGTAACCTGATGAGCTATCCATGAAGGAGAAAACTTCGTGAGTGGACGTATTATCTATCATCAGCTCAGTGACTGGTACTGAAAAGTCGTCCTTTGGGCAAGCTTTGTTGAGATCCCGAAAGTCCATACATACGCGCACTGTCCCATTTTTCTTCATCACTGGGACGATGTTGGCGATCCAGTCAGGATACTATACTTCTTGGATGAAGCCGGAGTCGATTAGCTTCTTGGCCTCAGCGTTGATGCTCATCTCAAGCTCGAGCTGCATTCTTCTCGGTGCTTGTTTGATCGGTTTGACGTCTGGAGAAATCGCCAATTTATGGACAGCGATCTCTGGATCGAGTCCTGGCATCTTTGAATAGTTCCATGCAAAGCAATCTCTATGCTGCATGAGCACGTCCTTTAGTGTAGCCACCCTTTCTTCAGACAACAGCTCACTGACGAACGTCGGCCTCGGGTCAGTTGCCGTCCCCAAATCAATTTTCTTGAGGTTATCTGCAGTAGTATGTATTCCATCTTCCAGCTCTTTTGGCGCCGGTGGAAACTCTAAGATTACCTCATCATCATCGTTTTCGAAGCACCAGGGGAAGTCATCCATATTCTCGGTTTCGTCTTCTGATAGCGTTATCATATGACAGGTACGAGATCGCTTCCAAGACCGATGTTGATCTGGTTCTACTCTCGCTGCATGTGCGGCTTTTGGTTCATGCTTCTGCGGCGGAGTTACCCTCCAGCTGCTGGATAGAGCGAACCTGCCTTGCTGATATTGGTGTTCGACCCTGTTCTTAAAGGTGAAGTAGTCTTCAATAGGATGTCCTATTGCTCGGTGATAGGAGCAATAGTCTGGATGATTAACTTCACCTGCGTGCTCGGGATGCTTGGCCTCCGGGAGGGTAATCATCTGATGCTTTATGACAAGATCAAGTATCTTCTGTGTCTTGTCCTGGGGAAAAGAGTATGCTCAACCCATCTTCTTTATAAGAGACGAATCCAGATTGCTCGATTCCCGATCGCGCGGCTTCTTGGTCCCGCTTTGTTGCTGTCGAACGCATCTCCCGCTCTTTGATTTATTTTTGCCTCTGCGTCAGGCCTTTTGTATAACGGGTTGACAAGGAAGAGCATTTTCATTTTTCACAGCCTGCTGAAGGAGGCGTTGCGTCCTGGCTTTCTCGTAGATGGCCATTTCGCGATTATGATCGTCTCAAATCTTTTGACTCGCTTCCCTTATAAGCTTGTCCATCTATTCTTTGAACGACGGGCTCGGTATTTTCACGACGGGAGCTCTTTCTGGTTCAGGGTTAGCATCTTTCCACAGAGCATCTCCTTCTTCATCAAAGTCATGTATGACGTAGCAGTCGCGGAATAGTTCCCGTTTCTTGGATTGAACATATCCAAGCCCGATCGTTTCCATTCTCCCATTGGGCAACTTTCGTTGAGTTCCGGGAACGTTCCAGATCCTGTTATAGAACCGTGCTTCTCGAGTAGTTTGCTTAAGGGGTACTCCTTGGCGTCTCAAGAGTTTCTTTAGTTCGTCTGTGTAATATCTGGGTAAACGGATGGGCTGGAGCCTGTCAAGTGTAGAATCTGCACCATGCCAAATTTCATTCTCCAGTTTAGTTTCCCCGGATCGGTAGAATAGGATCGCCTTTTTACCTTTTCGCCTGGGAGGGACGTAGAATGTCTGCAGTTCTTCCACACTGTAGGTATCAAGCGCGTCTAGCTCTTTATGATGCTTTTGCGGAACCATGACAACTTGTAAACTTTGATCTTCATCAGCGAAGGCTTGTATTGATGGCCGAGCAGAGAATACGACATTGACTTCGTCTTCCAAGTCGCTGCCGAAGATCAACATAGGGGTGGACGGTCCTGGCTTGTTGCATTGGGGCGGCCCTAAATAAACTATCTCTTCTTCTTCCTCGGTATCACTCTCGAAGACCGGAATAGTGGTGATAGCTTTGTTCTTTGGTTTGTGACATCTTTCCGTGTCCTCGAAATCCGGTAAGAAGTATTTTGCATCTTCATACTTTCGGACTTCAATCACGGAGAATGGGTTCAACTCCCCTGTTACGGTATACTCGAGACCATCCTTGGAATACTTTATACACTGATGTTGTGTAGAAGGGATAATGTTGTGCTCGTGTAACCAAGGCCTGCCGAGCAAAGCATTGTAGCATGTTTTGGCGTCAATGACATGAAACTTAATATCCGTGACGAGTAGCCCGAAGCGCAGCGTCAGTATCACAGACCCGAGCGTCCGTGATGATTGGGAGTCAAACCTGGAGATAGTGATCTTATCCCGAGCGAGGTGTTGAATGCTCATGCAGATTTCCTTTAATACCCTTACGTTAAGGAGATTGACGGAGGACCCATTGTCGACCATGATTTTACCTATCTTGATGTCATGACAGTATCCGGAGACATATAGGGGACGGTTGTGCTCGCATGTCCCAAGGAGGAGATCTTCATCGCCGAAGGTGATATCGGCCGTGTGTACTTCTTCCAGCTCGTCCTTCATCTTTTCTTCGGCGAGGAAAGATTGGAATTGCTCTGGCTCTTGTAGTGCTTTGATCAATGAATCTCTCGCCTCTTTGGATAGCAGAAGGGCGTCGAGAATGCTTAACTGCGAAGGTATCTTTCTCAAGTGTGCCAGAACGTTGTAGTCCACCTTACTTTTCTTGGGCGGGTCCTTTGCTGCCAGCTCTTTGATGGCTTGGTCATCAAGGATGATATCCTCAGGGACTTTTTCTTTTCCCTTATCTTTTCTATTTGACTTACTGTTCGAGGGCCCAAGATTCTTTTCGGGCAGCGTGCGATTACGCAGCTGAATGTTCTCGCAGTTCTTCGGTTCTTCCTCTTTTCCTGAGGTGGATTCTTTAAAGAGAGGGCCAAGAGTCATTTCTTCGTCAGAGTCGCTCCTGAAAGTGAGCACTTGCGATCCTTCATAGTCAACCATATGGCAGTTGCTGGCAGTTCTTTTATGCTCCTCGGTCGTATTTCTTTGCTCCCGACGAGCTTTGCGTTTCATCCGTTTGAAATGTTGTCGGTGGGAAACATATCCCTGCCACCATTTTTTAAAAGCGTTGCACTCTACGGTGGGGTGTGCAATCTTTCGATGATATGAGCAATAGCTAGGGTGTGTTTCCGCTTCACCAAGAATGTTTCCTACGGAAGGTGGCAGCTTCATTCCTATTGATATGGCTTTGGTGAACCTCTTCCTCATTTTGAACCTGCTTTTATTTGCGGTGGACGTACTTCGATCTGGTAGGAGTGTTTCAATCCTTTTGTCCAGTTGCCAGCGTTTAGCCTTTTCAAATATGGCCATCTCACGCTCCCGATCAACTTTGCTTTTCGAAAGAGCTTCGTTCAGGAATGCATCAATTGTTTCGTCTGATGGTCCTGGAAATTCAGGCTCAGGACCTGCCCCCAGTTTCCCTGTATAAGGAGCTTCTTCATTGTTTATCAATGATTGAGAGATCACATGGCAACTTGCTACGCAATCTTCAGATTCATCCGACGAGTCTTCTCCATCGTCTCCGTCCTCAAGGACGTGACTGAGAAATTCTTAGAGTGTGACTGGAGTCCGTGCCTTCTGGTTATACTCTTCCAACGCGTCAATTTGTTTTTGCAGGTCCGTGCGCTCGTCACCAGGCTTCACGGGCTTTTTGGTCTTCTTCTTCTTCTTCGAAGATTTTGACGACTGGGCGTGAATGCTTTGGTTATCACCACCAATTTTTGGAGTTGGGCGCGGCTTCAGTATCCCCTCGATGATCTCAGGTTCCAGTGGATTCTTCCACCTAATTGTCGGACATGTGTGGAGATCCTTCAGCATTCTTTTAGTTTTGGCTGAAAGAGCGACCTCCCATGGAGCTTCTTCTACGAAAGAACACGATGCCCCCGGTGTATCCGTCTTTTTGAGAGCGTGTGGCTGAGGCGGGTTCACCTTCCAATTCTCGGATAATACGAATTTGCCCTATTGGTACTGATCTTCTATCCAGCTTTTGAAGATGTAACAATTTTCGATCGGATGACCCAACATTCGGTGATAAGGGCAATAGTTAGTATTGCTAATGTCGCCTGGTTGCGCTGGGCGTCTTGGCTCCGGCAGAGTGATGAGCCTGTTGCGCAGTGCTAGCTCGAATAACCTCTTCGTCTTGTCTCGAGGGAACGAGTAAGGGCGTCTCATTTTATCTCCAAGAGATCGAGTTCTATCATTCTGGCGATCAACTGGTCTCAGACCATTGGGTTGTTGTTGAGCATTGGCGACGACGGTCGCTTTACCCTTTTCCTTCTCGTTCTGAGGCTATGCTTTCGAGGAAGATGGTCTATGACCCATCTGATCCATTTGGGCCAGCTTGTCAATCAAGGCCTGGAAAGTAGTTGGCTTGAAAAACATCATGAACTGGGAGATGGTTGCCTGTGGATCAAGAGTGCCCACGAACATGCCCACCGCCGGCGCTTCTTCGATGCGCAGTTTGCATTTCGACCACAGATTCCGCCATCGTATTGCGTATTGAACCCATGTCTCGCCTGACTTTACCCTGGCGTTAATCAATGCTCTGATTGGGGTGCGCTCGCTAGCGCTTGCGAATCTTTACGTGAACAGCAGTTCCATCTCCGCAAACGTCTTGACAGAGTTGTTTGGAAGTTCAGAATACCACTCGAATGCCGTTTCCGACAAGCTACCGACGAATTGGCGAAGTAGCAATTTATCATCACCTCCGATGTTGCCACATAGAGCCTTGAACTGGGCGACATGCTGGTGGGGATTGCCCGTCCCTTTATATACATGAAATTTAGGGATCGTATATCCCGGCGGGTACTTTATTTGGTCATACTAGCCTGGATATGGTCGCCCAGTTTTAACAACTTGGCCCGCCGCTTCATTCGCCTGATGAGCTCGTATTTGCTGGGCAATATAGTCATCCAGAGCGGCCTTGGAGATGGTTTCCTCTTTGGCTGCTGAAAGAGCCGGAGGAGGGTTCGATGTCTCCCCTCTGTCGTCTTCAATGATGATAGGAGGGTCTTCAGCTGGAGGTTCCGGCTGTAACATTATCCCAGCCATGTCTTGGAACAAGAGAGCCATTCGTTTTATATTGGCTGCCTGTTCCGTAGCCTCTTTTTCTTTCCTCTCGAGCATTCTTCGGAGGAACTCGGTGTCAGTTTCTTGTTCCCGACGCTGCTCCGAGGTCTCTGGATTTTCTTTTGGCCCAGTGAGTACGGCCATTGCAGTCAGCATCTCCTGAAGCTTCTGCTGTTGTTGTTCCTGAGCCTTCGTTATTGACCGGGTAAGCGGTCGATGTCCCGTAGAAGCACGGCTTTCCTCTTTTCCGGAAGCCATATAAACGGTATGTACCATCATGCCCCCGGACTTAGGGCGTTTAGATTTAGCGCTTTTACGGTTTGCTACGTTCACAGGGGCTTTCTCTGGCTTCCTTCTCTTTTGAGCGGTTGACGTTGAGGGAGTCGTTGCAGCGGGCACCCAGACGGCTGTCGCCTTCTGTGGTACCACGAGATGGTTCTTTTCTTGTTGAGCTTTGAGCTTTTTTGGTCGGCGAGAGTAGTCCTGGTCAACCACCGATTCCTGGACCTGTCGCCAGACTTTGCAAATTTTGGAAGAAAGCCGCTGCGGGGGTTGTTCTGGCTTCGCCTTCGGTGCATTCTCTACGGGTGGAGGAGATCTCTTCAGCACTGCAGTAGGAGAGTTCCTGCGCACCTTGTTAAGCAATTCAAAATTGTTCCTGGTTGGAACAGCAGCCTCGATCTCCATCGTTGAAGCTGGTGGAGTAAATCCAGACGGAGAGCTGTCCCCAGCCTTCCTTACTAAGCGTCAGTGACGACGGCGAGCATGTCGCGCAGATGGTGTTGGTTTGGCTATGGGGATGGGTTTGTCATGCCCCCTGTTCTGGTGAGGTGCTGCTGGTACCAGCCTCTTGAAGACCGACGTCCGTTGAGCAGCAGTATCCAATCTGTCAAAGACAGACCTTTGAGCAGGAACGGGAGCCGGAGTGGCCAGCCTCGTAAAGACTGATCCTTTGACGGGAGAAGCTTCTTTAGTGACCTCGAGAGCAGGAATGGCTATCCGTTTTGGGATGGCCGCTTCAGGTATCGTGGGCTTCTTGACGGGCACATTGGAGTTCAGGCTCAGCCTATCGAAGATCGATGCTGTCGGCTTGGCATTGGATGACCCGTTGAGATGGGCCGTGGTGGTAGTGAGCCGATCAAAGACCGACTTCTTCTGCGCTTCTTGCGGCAGCGGGATGCTAATGCTCACTGGTGGGATCATGGTCCCGAAGAATAACCCGGTGGTAGCCTTCGTTACCTGCTCTACCGGCATTGTGAAAAGGGAGGCCGCCAGGGGCCCGTAAGTTACGCCTCCAGATGAGGCGGAACGAGAGTTGCAGTTGGAGCAGTTAGAGGCCATTGATGTTCTCTTTTCTGCACGGGAGCAAAACCAAATCTTAATACCTCGAACCCAAGGGCAACCATATCAAACAGCGATTCGTTCGCAAACATGACACAGAAGTGTGGAGTGGAAAGAGGAAAAGGTCCCACCGGGCGTGCCGGAATCTGTTCCCCGCCGAAAGACGCAGAGACGCGGTAGACGTCTGGCCTGAATTTCAGGGCAGATGCTAATTGGTGCTATCCGTCCACCTCTTCGAAGATGCCAAGTTGATTTATGACACCATGTATCGAAGGTTTAAATGGATGCGGCCGATGGCGCAAGCTCCTGCAGTTAATTACGCTACCGCATCGCGGTAACAACTTTCTCCTTCTCCAGATGGTCACTTCGTGTCGTGTGTGTGTGTTTTGTTTTTGGTTGCCCGTGGATTGTATACGGAGACTAATTTATGTTGTCGCCCGTAGGGCGTGGATTAGTCCAAATCCGTATTTTCTTAAATTTGGGTTTGGGAGTTGGGTTTAAGGATACGTTAGCCTCATTTGGGACTAAAATCAACTTAAACGTTAGTTAAGGATACGTTAGTCTAATTTTAGACTAAGATCAACTTAACGGGATCGTTTAGATCCAACAAAAGAGTGTTTGGACTCTATTGTTTAGTTTAGGGACTTCGCGGTCCATTAGTTTAAGGACATTACGGTCCATCGTTAGTTTAAGGACATCTCGGTCCAATATTAGTTTAAGGACATCTCGGTCCAGCGTTAGTTTAAAAACATCGCGGTCGAGATTAAGGACATCATAGTCCGTGAGTTTAAAGACCTCACAGTCAAGGTTAAGGACATTATAGTCCGTGGGCTTAAGAACCCCACAGTCCATGAAATGTGTAGATGTCGGGACCCGTCACCTCTCTGAAGACGTTGAAGGATTACAACGACAGATATCAGAGGAGTAAAGAGATGTACTCTCGAACCGGTGTGAGTTGGTTGAAAAATCTGTAGCCCAATTTGGGACTAAGATCTATTAAATATTCATGAGCAGATGGGCTCAATTAAATATAAGTTGAGGACTTATGGCCAATATTGGGCTAAGTCCAATAAATATTTAACATTTTATTTTGGGTTGCTAAGCCTTTATTTGGGTTTGGCCCTGACAGTGTTTTTGTCTTTTGCTGAATGCTGAGCATTCCTCATAGCCCTGGGCTTATTGAAGAACAATTTATGTTCTGCCGGCGCAACATGTGGTGCGCTAGGCGCTTTGCGCCAATTAAAGAGCGCAGTGCACTTCTACCACGTGGCGCACATGCAAGGGACACGTGTCGCACTCAGCGCTAAACACTAGATGATGAGCGCATGATGCCAGTTTATGAGCGCTGAGCGCTAGTTCATGAGCGCTGAGCGCTAGTCCATGAGCGCATTGCGCTTTCAATTTAGTGGCGCACATATGAGTGACACGTGGTGCGCTTGGCGCTGAGCGCCAGCCCAAAAGCGCAGTGCGCTATTTCAGAAGCACAAGGCGCACATATGGTTGACACGTGGCGCATTTGGCGCTGAGCGCCGGTCAAGAGAGCGCAGAAGCGCAGTTCAAGAGCGCAAGGCGCATTTGATCAATTTTATGATCAGGGAACAAATTTATATTCTTTTAAAAGAGATCTTGTCTCAAGATTTAAGAACAACAGTTCTTATTTTTGCAGGAGAGATTTTCAATCTCTTATTTTGATGAAAGGCTCTGCCTTTATAGATCCATGATCCGTGAGAAGAAATATGTTCTTCTTTTATTTTATGATGAAATCTTTTGATATCTTTTGTGAAAGACTTTTTGCCTTGTAGATCTGTGATCTTTTTTAAAGAAGAGAATTCTTCTTTTTAATTATGAGATAATTTCATCTCTTTGTTCATCACCATTCTTTTTACCTTAAAGAAAAAATCTTCTTTTGCTGAGAGCTATGCTTCTCTTCTTTTGAATTTTTTCAAAGTTTATTGGGGGGGGGTTTCTTTATGCTTCTGTCTTTCTTCTTTTTTTATTATTTTGGAAGGAAGGATTATTGGTCGTTGGGACCCACCACCTTTCCGACGACACTGAGATATTACAGTGCCATATATCGAAGGTGCGGAGGGATGTACCCTTTGAACCATGTCCCACTCATCAGGGGGGAAGAACAGACTGGAGCTTAAGCTTCTCGCTGCTGAAAAAGGCTTCTTTGCGTTCACGCACGTGCCTCGCACGTGTTGCGCACACGTGCGTCGCACGTGTTGGGCGCACATATTTGCACGTAGCGTACATGGAGTTTGCGCATATGCGCATTATGGGGGGAGCAAGCTCCTATTTGGAACGAATCTCCTTTAAGTATTATTGAATATTCTCATGTGGTGCGCACGTGCGTTGCACGTGGTGCGCGCATGGCGGGTACACGTGCGTTGCACATAGCGTACATAGAGTTTGCGCATATGCGCATTATGGGAAGGAGCAGGCTCCTATGGAGAACGAATCTCCTTTTAATATTATTGAATATTCTCATGTGGTGCGCACGTGCGTTGCACGTGGTGCGCGCATGGCGGGCACACGTGCATTGCACGTAATGCACATGGCGCTTGCGCATATGTGCATTATGGGGAGGAGCGGGCTCCTATGGAGAACGAATCTCCTTTTAATATTATTGAATATTCTCATGTGGTGCGCACGTGCGTTACACATGGTGCACGCATGGCGGGCACACGTGCGTTGCACGTAGCGCACATGGCGCTTGCGCATATACGCATTATGGGGAGGAGCAGGCTCCTATCTTGAAGAACTAAGCTCCTATGGAGAACTAAGCTCCTTTGAGAATTGAATCCTTTGAGGATTGAACTCTCCCTTTTCTAAGAGGTATCCCCTCTTATTTATATGGGAGTGGTAAAAAAGCGATCTCTCCTTTTCCCGATATGGGACTAAAAATGCATTCCCTATGTAGTAGAGCATTACTTTAGATTGCACGTGCATAGCACATTTGCTCATAGCTTTTGATCCCGGATGAATTATGAGGCCCATAATATATCAAATCGAAGGATTTTTCGAGACACTTTCGATACCATCAGAATTTAGCTGTTTCTCATTCTGGAGTATGTCAAAATACAGCTCGGAAAATACTGGTTCGCATCTTCTTGCTTAGATCACATATGCATAGCACATTTGCTCATAACTTTTGATCCCGGATGAATTATGAGGCTCATAATATATCAAATCGAAGTTTTTTCGAGATGCTTTCAATACCATCAGAATTTAGTTGTTTCTCATTCGGGAGTTTGTCAAAATACAGTCCGGAAAATACAGGTTCACATTTTCTTAAGCGTATCGCTGCCATTTGATGCCTTGGGCTCTTTTTCGCATAAATTTTTAGCGGGAACACTCGGCTTGGAGGAGGGCAGAGGAGAGAGGTGATGGTAGCGATGTCGTGGGGGTGTTGTGGTGTGCTGGGGAGCTCGGCGGCAGCGGTTGCAAGCGACGATGGCCGGCGGTGATGGCGGTGTTCAGTGGTAAAGGGAGCTGGAGGTTGGTGGAGATGGGTTTCACGGGAGGAGTGGTGTGGTGGGATCGGTCGCAGGAAAGGGTGGCTGGAGGTTGCTGTTAGTTATGTATATACCCTAGAGGCCATTGTTGTATATATGATGTATATTATAATGGATGCTTGGATATATAGAGAGAGGACTTTCTTGCTCGTCATGATAGTATGCTATTTGGTTTCACTTTATCTTAACATGTTGACTTATATTAGTTTACTGTCTTACTCTCACATGTTGATAAAGCCCTTAGGATCTGTACTCGACTACTGGGACTATGATGAGATCATACTAGTGGGGCCACGGTAGTCGATGAGTACATCCTATAACTGTTCCTAATCGAGGGTGTGTCGAGACAGGGCATCGATACACCAGAGTAGACTAGCGTATACGCATCTTAACCCATATGATGGGCGATGGATGATCCCATATCCATCAGTGTTTTGACATCAAGGATGGTGTACGGGTGCTCAGTGGAGACTGGGTACACTGGACGGACTCGCCGAGAACTCCCAGATGGTATTATACCTCACGTCAGATGGCAGTTCTCTGTTGACACTGGTACATGGTAGTCTGTAGACCCGAGATCGTCATAGTGTCTTGTGTGATTCCCACTGTGCTTTGATTTCCACCTTACCACGTCCAAGAGAGCGTGCAAAACGGTGCTTTTGGGTGCAGTCCCGAATCACATGGAGGCAATGAGCGATAGGAGGGGATTCGTCTCTCCCGGTATAGGGAGTTGATGTTGTGCTGTGTTCGATTGGTTATAACTGGAAGTCCCTGGCCATGGCTGATATAGAGATTTACTGGTAAGTGTTATCAGCAGTTTCTCGACCCGTTATGAGCCTCACATCGACACGACTTATCGGTTACTGGGGTCTAACGTATACCACCCCTAGACTAGATATGCAACATATCAGACTAAGAGACCGGACTGTACGGGAGTGTTACTGATTGGATTCACAGGAAAATGTACAGGCTTGCTTGTTGATCTTCTGATCGCTCAATACCTGGATGGCTGTTACGTTTAGCTGACCGCTTGCAGCTTGTGGGTGTTTGATATGATCATCACCTGCTACCGGCGTATTGACGATTCTTTAGAGTTCTACACAGAGGTTTCTTAACTCAGGCAAAATGGAGTAGGGACACATATGTGATATGTGCAGGACCGAGGATAATGCGATATGAGATGTCGTATTATATTCTCGCGATATTATGATATGAGCCGGGTCATCGGATCAAGTGTTGATTCGATGAATCGGTACATGATATATTAGTCGGTTATATTCGATATCGCCGGATTGTCGGATCAAGTGTTGATTCGATAATTTAATGTATAATTATATATATGATATATTGTATTACATTATCTAATATTGGCTCGCTTTATTATTTCATTTTCTCACCGGATAATACATTGATCTATATGCGATATATGTTAATTGTATTATTTTCTTTTGTTACAAAATATATTATATATGTGATATATAATATTGTAACATGTTATAACTACTAATGCAACATGATTAGTGGAGATTAAACATGGTTAGGGTTTGATTTGGGTTAGTTCTTTCATGAACCTTCTAGAAGGTTTCCTTTTGTTTCTTGCAAAGATATTATGATGGATATTTTGTGAGATATTTTCCTTACCCAAACCACACCCTTAACTCTAGTTAACTCTCTACATGGGTTAGCCTTGTCATCTTTGACCATGGTTGCATTTGTAATCATATAATCATTTTCATTATTCATCACAAAAGGATTACTACTTCTTCTTCTTTCTTGAGCCTTGAAAAAGCTTTCTAGGTTTTCTTTATGTGATGATTTGGTGTGGGAATTTGATAATAAAAGAGAGCATAAATCCTACTTCATCATCCTCATCTAATCTAGCCAATTAGATTAGGGTGTTCACCTCATTAGTAAGAAAGAGCTTGAGTTAAAGGAACTTCGAGGTAGATCATCGGAGAAAAGGAAGACTACAAGCAAGCATGGATCATTCGGGTTGTGGAACCTCTTTTGAGTCCGGGAGATCGTGGATCGCGGCGAAGGGACTTCTACTCGGAGCCTATGAAGCGAAGGAGTGGACTACAAAGGTTGTAATCCCTCACTCTTAGTTGTAAAGATGTTTACTTGCATGTTAAACCCTAATAATCTAGCAAAGATCCCGGCTTTGGGTTGTTCGGCAAGTCTAAATTTTGAATCGGGTATGGTTGATGCCTTATAGACCCTTGTAAGAGTGCCTGGGAATCCTACAGTGGTATCAGAGCCTAGCTAGAGTATTAGCCGACGTGTATACGAAGTTAAAACTCCGATCGAACCCCGAAACATCGAACTTGACCCCGTCTCTGGAAATTTTGTAAAAATGTGATTTTTTCTGCATTAAAAATACCCAAAAAAATCAGCAGGGAATTCTAAGAGTTACTGTGAAAAATGACACCCAAATTCCACTAAAGCGCCGCGGAACCACGGCAGAACCATGCCTTGCGCGGCGGTTCCGTGGCGGCACTGTGGAATTAGGGTTAGCTTTTTGGCACAGTACATCCGTTGGTACTTGTATATGATAATTTTACTCAAGTGTTGAGTGTTCTGGGGATTATTTTGTATTCGTTGATTCGATCGGAAAGTTTAATTTCGTTTTGTTTTCCGGATATTTTAGAAACTGTTAAAATGTTCGAACGGATATCATTAACTCTCTTTTTCCCGGCATGAAAAATTTTCAAGTGTTGAATTTTTCTTGAGTTTAAATCTTTCGGAAAAATGTGCAAGTAACGCAGTGGACCCTCTAGAAGAACACAAACCTTAACTCAATTATATGACCATCTGAACCGCCTCTAAACCTTAGGGTTTGGGGCAGTACGGCGTTACCATATGTGAGGCGTTGGCTTGACCCTTCTACGGCTGGACCATTGGTACTGTGATATATTCTGGGACTTTTTGAACTCCACTCAAGTGTTGAGCTATTTAGGAAATCTTGGGTATTTGATTATTTGATCGGAAAGTTTAATATTGTCTATTTATCTGGAATGTGATACAATATGTGGAATTCATAGAGTTAGACATGAAATGCGAAGTATGTGATATTTCGGATTTATGATGTCTAAAGAGATTGTGAATCCCAAATGTTGTAGTTTTACACTTTCTTTTCTGTGACCGTAAGCGTAGTATGTGGTGTATCGCTGGCTTCGTTGCTATACATTAACGACAATCGGGATACGCATACTTGCTTACGTTGATGATATGAGATATTATGAGTTGCTATGATATGTTATATTGGATTGTCGTGTTCTGAATAGCCGAGGGTTTTATGTGAGATGAAGGTTTTTATTTTCATTCATGTAAAATTCATTTGTATATAATATTCTTTTATTGGGGCACTTCCGGGATGAGGTTGATGTCACCATTGTATATTATTTACTTTTCCGCATTAGGTAGACCCAAGGAGGGGAGCACAAGTAACCGGGTTCTAGGATCCAGTGGGAGGCCATCTTGAGGAGTCGAGACCGGGTCTCCTAACCCTAGAATTGACAGTGTTGCTTTCCGCTCTCGTAGGGGTCTAGGGATGTGGGTTTGGCTATTCATCGCGACCGTGGAATCCGTGTTTTATACAGGCTCGAAATAAAACACGGACGTCCTAATATATCCAATATTTCATATGTTATCTTCTGCTGCAATGTTCTATGATGAGATCATATTACTGCCTGAGACGAATGCTTATACTATGTATATATGTTGATATATAAATATTACTGCTTTCGTTTCTTCTGTGATGCTTAGGAAGCATTAATTGATGGGATTTTTATTAATGAGATTAATAAAAGAAAAGAAACCTAAAAGATGTTGTAGAATCAAAACTTTATAAAAAGGGTAGCTACAGTTTTGCTATGCATAGCGGTATATATGATATATCATGCACCTTATTCGATGAGGAAAGAGCCGAGATCCTTTCACCGGGAGTGACCTCTTTAGCAAAACTGGCAGATGCTACAAACTCACGGTTTAGTTTTTGACAGCTTAAATAGTTCTTGCTTTGCACAGCGGTATATATGATATACCCTACACCTTATTCGATGGGGAAAGAGCCGAGATCCCTTCACCAGGAGTGACCTCTTTAGCGAAACTAGAAAAGCCTCAAAAACACTCCTTTTGAAATCACTTGATTCTACGACGATATCAACTTCATTACGCTCATGGTTTTCTAAAAAACCTGCGTAGCCCTCCGACATTTCAGATAGGTAATACTTAGTATTCGTACTGCGTTTGTTGGCTTTCGTCAAGGCGTAGTATGCGGTAGCTAACTATTGCTTATTTGTAGCATATGATGAGATTGGGTTAGGGTAGTCGTACGGCTTTGTTGGCTTTCGTCAAGGGTCGTACGGCTGGGTTTAATTCAATCAAGAAATGTACGGGTTGAACTTGACTAGCGGACTATGGTTTTTTGGCATTCGTCAAGGTCATAGCACGTTAGGGGTAAAAGTATTATCGGGAATTTCAAGTGTTGAAATTTGCAATGAGATTGCATACCTTCTATGAGATAGATGGATCCCGATACCTACTGCGAGTAAAAGTTACTCCTGGGAGAATTTTACACAGGACAATTAGCCGATCAAGTAGGTGTCTAGAAAGGTGTTAACGGGGTTAAGCCTCTAGGAAGACAAGGTTTATTTTAATTAGGTCAGTGCGAAAGCACGGGGAACCTCCCTCAAGTACTAACACTGATCTGGCTGAAAGATTGACGAAATTGTAGGGTGTAATTAATCCCGGCTAATCTTACCTTTTAGGGTTTGAAGGAAGATTTGATAAAAACAGAGCGAGACATTCTGATTAGATAAGATAATAACCAATCTAATCTTGCAAGAGCATACGCTAAAGTGTTTCCTTCTCTCTCTCTTCAAGTAGCGACCATGTCAGGCCTTAATCAAGATAATAATATGGATGTATTGACTGAACCCGCTTATTATACTGAGCAGGGGATCGTTGGTCCCGTTCTTTCTTATAAGAGTTATAAGACTAAGCAGGAAACATGAGAATATCTGGATTCTCACGCCGCCCAAACGAAGAACAAGCATACTGATGCATCTTCTTCAGGTGTGTTAGCTATTGAGAACTGTTTCTCAGTTCACCCTACGTCCTGGGTATTAGATACCGGATCGGGATCCCACATATGTAAATTGTTACGTGGGCTACGTAAAGATAGAGAACTAGGAAATGGTGATCATTCCGTACAAGTAGGGAATGGTACGAATATTGCAGCCAAAGCAGTTGGCGAATATCACCTTGTATTACCAAGTAGTAATACATTGATTCTGAATGAGTGCTATTATATACCGAACATGATGTGCAACATTATATCAGTTTCTTTATTAAGTAAAGAAGGGTATAATTTTGTAATATAGGATAATGTTATGGACATCTTCCTAAATCAAAAGTTGATTGGATCAGGCTCGTTACATAATGGCATATTCATTCTCAATCAAAATACAGTCCTTAATATACAAAACACACACAAGAGGAAAAGTTCAGAAATGAACGAATCCTTCTTGTGGCATTGTAGACTTGGTCATATCAATGCGACACGGCTAGCTAAGTTACATAAGGATGGATATTTGAATCCGTTCGAATTATCATCTTATGATACTTGCCATTCATGTCTCAAAGGAAAAATGACCAAAACTCCATTTATTGGACACGGAGAAAGAGTTAAGGAATTCTTAGGACTGGTACATAGTGATGTATGCGGTCCCATGTCTACACACGCCAGGAACGGTTCTTCCTACTTCATTACATTCATTGACGATCTCTCAAGATACGGACATGTGTTCCTGATGAAACACAAGTCTGAAGTTTTTGAGAAATTCAGAGAATATAAGCATGAAGTAGAGAACCAAACGGGCAAAAGTATTAAGATCCTTCGATCTGATCGAGGAGGAGAATATTTGAGCAATGATTTTCTGGATTATCTAAAAAAGAATGGGATTCTCTCTCAGCTTACTCCTCCTTATACACCACAGCACAACGGTGTATCGGAGCGGAGGAATCACACCCTATTAGATATGGTGCGCTCTATGATGAGCACTGTTGAGTTGCCTATTTCCTTCTGGGGGTATGCGCTTGAGACAGCCATACACCTATTGAATATGGTTCCTACTAAATCAGTGCCTACCTCTCCATATGAGATATGGAAAGGGAAGAGACCATCTCTTAAGTATGTTAAGATATGGGGTTGTCAGGCCTATGTCAAAAGGCTAAATCCGGACAAACTCGAGGCAAGGTCTGTCTTATGCAAGTTTGTAAGATATCCCAGGAATTCACAAAGGTATATCTTCTACCACACTAAGGAACAAAAGGTGTTTGTTTCTCGTCATGCCACCTTTTTAGAAAAGGAATTTCTTGCAAAAGAGATTAGTGGCTCTGAGGTAGAACTGGAAGAAGTTCCAGCAGAACAAACTACGACAGATGATTTTATGGAACCAGATGATTCAGTAGTTCCCGATGAACCCCAGCCTCTCCGACGATCTAGTAGGGTTTTTTATCCACCTGAGAGATACTACGGTTTTCTCATTGATGGTGGGAGCAAGGATTGCATCATGGAAGATGATGACCCGACTAGTTTCGAGCAGGCCATCACGAGTGGTGACTCTGTGAAATGGCTGGATGCAATGCGATCTGAGATGGAATCCATGTACACCAACAAAGTATGAACTTTGGAAAATGCTCCTGAAGGGGTAAAACCCATTGGGAGCAAGTGGATCTTTAAGAAGAAAATTGGTGTAGATGGAAAAGTTGATACTTTCAAAGCTACACTTGTTGCAAAGGGTTTTCGTCAACGACCAGGTATGGATTATGACGAAACCTTTTCTCCAGTAGCTATGCTTAAGTCCATCCGGATCTTACTTGCCATTGCTGCATACCATGACTACGAAATCTGGCAGATGGATGTTAAGATCGCTTTTCTAAATGGTGATTTAGAAGAGTGCGTGTACATGACTCAGCCAGAGGGCTTCGCAGATAGTGGGAGCAGCGGAAAGGTGTGTAAGCTGCTTAAATCCATCTATGGGTTAAAGCAAGCATCGCGGAGTTGAAACATCTGCTTTGATGTTGTGGTCAAAGAGTTTGACTTCATCAAAAACGTAGATGAACCTTGTATTTATAAGAAGGTTGTAGAGAGTAAGGTTGTCTTCCTCGTATTGTACGTCGATGACATACTCTTGATAGGAAATGATGTTCCAATGCTGCAATCAGTCAAGCTCTTCTTATCACAAAGATTCTCAATGAATGATCTAGGTGATGCCTCCTGCATATTGGGAATTATGATCTATAGAGATAGATCTAAACGGATACTGGGATTGTCCAAATCCAGGTACATTGACACCATACTAAAGAGGTTTAGTATGGAAGAATCCAAGCGTGGGAACCTACCCACGATCTCTGGACTCACTTTTTCCAAAGAGATGTCTCCCAAGACTGATTTGGAAAGAGCTCGCATGCAAGGGATACCCTATGCTTCGGCAGTAGGCTCTATCATGTATGCGATGTTATGTACTAGACCCGATGTAGCATACTCACTAAGTGTAGTGAGTCGGTATCAAGCAGATCCTGGAGAGAGTCACTGGACAGCTGTGAAGAACATTCTCAAGTACTTGCGAAGGACTAAAGAGATGTTCTTGGTGTATGGTAACGGAGAACTCCAGGTGGAGTCCTTTACCAATTCGAGCTTCCAAAGTGATAAGGACGACTCTAAGTCGCACTCGGGATTTGTCTTTACCCTCAATGGAGGGGCGGTATGTTGGAAGAGTTCCAAACAGGACACCGTTGCAGACTCAACGATGGAGGCTGAATACATCGCTGCCAACGATGCTGCCAAAGAAGGTGTCTGGATAAAGAAGTTCATTAGTGAACTTGGTGTGGTTCCATCCATTGAGCATCCAATACCTCTGTATTGTGATAAAAATGGAGCTGTGGTTTTGGCCAAGGAACCCAGGTCCCATCAGAAGTCCAGACATATTCTGAGGCGATATCACCTGATCAGGGAGATAGTTGATCGCCGGGAGATCGAGGTCAGGAGAGTTGATATGAAGGACAACACTGCGGATCCACTCACGAAGGCCATTCCCCAGATACAGTTTGAGAGATTATTCGGGATGCTAGGTATGAGATACTACAGCAGCTGGCCTTAGTGCAAGTGGGAGATTGTTAGTTATGTATATACCCTAGAGGCCATTGTTGTACATATGATGTATATTATAATGTATGCTTGGATATATATAGAGAGGACTTTCTTGCTCGTCATGATAGTATGCTATTTGGTTTCACTTTATCTTAACATGTTGACTTATACTAGTTTACTGTCTTACTCTCACATGTTGATAAAGCCCTTAGGATCTGTACTCGACTACTGGGACTATGATGAGATCATACTAGTGGGGCCACGGTAGTCGATGAGTACATCCTATAACTGTTCCTAGTCGAGGGTGTGTCGAGACAGGGTATCGATACACCAGAGTAGACTAGCGTATACGCATCTTGACCCATATGATGGGCGATGGATGATCCCATATCCATCGGTGTTTTGACATCAAGGATGGTATATGGGTGCTCAGTGGAGACTGGGTACTCTGGACGGACTCGCCGAGAACTCCCAGATGGTATTATACCTCACGTCAGATGGCAGTTCTCTGTTGACACTGGTACAGGGTAGTCTGTAGACCCGAGATCGTCATAGAGTCTTGTGTGATTCCCACTGTGCTTTGATTTCCACCTTACCATGTCCAAGAGGGTGTGCAAAACGGCGGCTTTTGGGTGTAGTCCCGAATCACATGGAGGCAATGAGCGATAGGAGGGGATTCGTCTCTCCCGGTATAGAGAGTTGATGTTGTGCCGTGTTCGATTGGCTATAACTGGAAGTCCCTGGCCAGGGCTGATATAGAGATTTATTGGTAAGTGTTACCAGCAGTTTCTCGACCCGTTATGAGCCTCACATCGACACGGCTTATCGGTTACTGGGGTTTGACGTATACCACCCCTAGACTAGATATGCAACATATCAGACGAAGAGACCGGACTGTACGAGAGTGTTACTGATTGGATTCACAGGAGAATGTACATTCTTGCTCGTTGATCTTCTGATCGCTCAATACCTGGGTGGCTGTTACGTTTAGCTGACCGCTTGCAGCTTGTGGGTGTTTGATATGATCATCACCTGCTACCGGCGTATTGACGATTATTTAGAGTCCTACACATAGGTTTCTTGACTCAGGAAAAATGGAGTAGGGGCACATATGTGATATGTGCAGGACCGAGGATAATGCGATATGAGATACCATATTATATTCTCGCGATATTATGATATGAGCCGGGTCATCGGATCAAGTGTTGATTCGATGAATCGGTACATGATATATTAGTCGGTTATATTCGATATAGCCGGATTGTCGGATCAAGTGTTGATTCTATAATTTAATGTATAATTATATATATGATATATTGCATTACATTATCTAATATTGGCTCGCTTTATTATTTCATTTTCTCACCGGATAATACATTGATATATATGTGATATATGTTAATTGTATTATTTTCTTTTGTTACAAAATATATTATATATGTGATATATAATATTGTAACATGTTATAATTACTAATGCAACATGATTAGTGGAGATTAAATATGGTTAGGGTTTGATTTGGGTTAGTTCTTTCATGAACCTTCTAGAAGGTTTCCTTTTGTTTCTTGCAAAAATATTATGATGGATATTTTGTGAGATATTTTCCTTACCCAAACCACACCCTTAACCCTAGTTAACTCTCTACATGGGTTAGCCTTGTCATCTTTGACCATGGTTGCATTTTTAATCATATAATCATTTTCATTATTCATTACAAAAGGATTACTACTTCTTCTTCTTCCTTGAGCCTTGAAAAAGCTTTCTAGGTTTTCTTTATGTGATGATTTAGTGTGGGAATTTGATAATAAAAGAGTGCATAAATCCTACTTCATCATCCTCATCTAATCTAGCCAATTAGATTAGGGTGTTCACCTCATTAGTAAGAAAGAGCTTGAGTTAAAGGAACTTCGAGGTAGATCATCGGAGAAAAGGAAGACTACAAGCAAGCATGGATCATTCGGGTTGTGGAACCTCTCTTGAGTCCGGGAGATCGTGGATCGCGGCGAAGGGACTTCTACTCGGAGCTTATGAAGCGAAGGAGCGGACTACAAAGGTTGTAATCCCTCACTCTTAGTTGTAAAGATGTTTACTTGCATGTTAAACCTTAATAATCTAGCAAAGATCCCGGCTTTGGGTTGTTCGGCACGTCTAAAATTTGAATCGGGCATGGTTGATGCCTTATAAACCCTTGTAAGAGTGCCTAGAAACCCTACAGTTGCTGCAACGAGATCGACGGAAGAGGCGGTGATGTGAAGTGGAGGGTTGAGTCGGAAAAGGCGAGGTGGTTGCCAGTGGTGGCTTGACGTTGCGGAGCTCGTCGGTTGTGTTTGCGATTGGAGGCTTCCTAGCGATGGTTCTTCGGCGGTGAGGGGAAGTGGGGAGCTCAGTGATTTTGGTTTGAGGGATAGAGAGGATTAGAGAGAAAGACAAATAAACTGAGATAGAGATGGAGAAAGAGGGTGTTGAGGAGATAAGAGACAATGCGAGGAGATCTTAGAGTCACTGGGCGAGCGGGTCACGGGGGTGGTTGCGAGAATGGAGGAGGAAGGAGTCGTCGGTGGTGATGGTTTGTATTGATGGAGTCAGGGTTTGGAGGGGAGAGAGAGAAGTAGTGAGGGGGTGGCAGAGAGTGGTCGTCGGGGTTTGTGGGCGACAAGTCATGGCCGTTGTGGCGTGGGTGCGAGTAGTGGGGAGAGACGTGGGGGAGCCATTGGAGGAAGTGTCCGTTTGGGGAGTGAGCGGGTCATGGGGAAGATGGGCGCTAGGAAGTTGGTGAGCGGGCGTGGGTGCGGTCGTCGCGGGCGCGTGAAGCGGGGGACTTTGGAGGTTACGCGAGGGAAGTGGCAAGAAAAAGAGAGGGAGTGAGGAAGAAGGAGAGGGGGAAAGCCGGTCGGGCATGGGTTGGGCCGGGTAGACTTAGGATTTGGGTTTGGGTTGGGTTTAGAGTTTAGGTTAGGAATTTAATTTAAATAAAATATAAAAAGTATAAATAAAAAGAAAAAAATTCGGAAAAATATACGGGAAATTATATATACGAACTGGGGATTTACACTCGGTCATGGTTGGATCCACAACGTTCTGCTTAGGAACCAACATCCAATTGAGAGGGAAAAATCATTTTCTTATAGAGCATGTTTGACGATTGAAAAGTGAAAAGAAAATTGGAACGCAAGAAAGTAGCGGGAAAGTGAAAAGAAAGCATTAATCCTTATTTGTTTTGTTAAAAAGAAAATAAAAAAGAAGCTGAGTTGACGCTTATACGGCAATAAAAATTGAACCCCGGTCGTTTGATTGCAATGATAGAAAGTGAGAAAGCGATGAAGAATTACAATAAATTAGATTAAAACAACATTAAACCTTTGCTTTTGGCACGCCCCGCTTCTCAAAATACGGAATACGAGTGGTTGACAAGCTCAGCCATGCTCCTACGGTCGAGGAAACATCCTGCCGTAATCACACTTCGGCTTCTAGCTTTACGTGGTAATCAGTAATCAATGCACAGGTAATGAGAAAAGCAGTCACTACTCTATCAAAAGGGTATAAGATATACCAGATATGGATCAAGAGAAAGATAGCGCTGGCGTCGCTGTCACGCACCGCTTCCCAGTATACGGCGAAGGGGACGCGACTGGTCCGTTGCGTATTTACTGTAAAGTAAATACGCTAAGCGTATCTAAGAAATATAAAGTAAATGCACAAGAGACAAAAGATATGAACTGAACATCAACTTTATTTATTAACATTCTTTTGTACAATGCATGAAAGGAAATACAACTGAAATAAAAGCGGTGCCTAAACAATGGCATGACAGGAAATTAAAGGTACTGAATACAAAATGTACAATGTCTAGAGCTCGGGGTCTTCACTGAACTGGTCCAAGTCTTCAGCAGTGGGCTTGTTCTCTGACGGGTCCAAATCACCTAACGATATTCAAAGAAGAAATAAATAGAATGACGTCAGCGAATATGTCGCTCGGTAATTCCCAAAGATAAGGGAGAAGTAGAAGAGAAGAAATAGAGAGTGTAGCTTTTAAAGTTGTATTATATTGTTATAATATTAATGCTGTTGTTATCGTAAGTTTAAGGGTGAATGTCAACTAATCTCAAGAGTGTTCTCAAACCCAACAGGCCACAGTCCAGGGGTAGGGAACCAAGGGCCTAAATGATATGTTAGTAGCGGGACTTCGACCGTCGTCGAAGTATTCCAAACTCAACAGGCCACAGTCCAAGAGCATGGATACACGGGCCCTCATGATTGCTTGCTTGTGTTAGTAGACATGGATTCATGATCTAGGAGGACTCTTGAGATTATGTTGGATTCACGAATGAACTACCCCAATACCCCGTGTAGTTATTGTATTGATAGTATTGTATTGCATTGTAATGTCTTGTAAATTGAATTGTATAATTGGATGACTTGCCGAAACCATGATATCAGTAAATGGATGTAACTGTAGAATCATGTATGTAACTGGAGAATCATGTAAACTGGATGATCATGTAAATGGAATGTTTATCCATGGTTCGGTTCGGTCAAGTTGTATAGATTGAATATATGGAATAATGGATTCATGGTTTCGTGTTGAATTGTAATATTGTAGATTGTAGATTGTAGATTGTACTTGAATTATATTCAAGTCAGATTAAAGAGAGACTCAATCTGAGTCAGACAATTAGAAAGGTAAATTGAAGTCCTGATTGTTTTGATGTTATCGATAACCGCTGCACATGGGCTGCAGGATTTGTGTCTTTTTCAAAGACGATTACCGTATTGATAACACCGTTTGTTAATTGTCTACCTTAGATAGGCAAGCACCCACTTCTCCGGCTCCGTGAGGTTCAAGAGATTGGTCCCGCTTAAACATATGTTTACTAGGGTCCTTAGGGTAATTTATAGAACTTGAGGGGTTTTATGTAAAAAATACTTTTATATACTTTTCAAAATACACCCCAAGTATTTATTAATCGTCTTTAGAGTTGTAATGAATGTAGATTTTATATTATGATATTTCAAGTGAAAATATCCTAATTTCATAAATAAAGGCATTTATTTGAAATATTGATTTGTAGGGAATTCATGGTATTTTAGTGTAAAATGATTCTTGTGATTTTTTAAAAGAGTTGGAATATTTATAATAATTCAAAATAATATTTTAATGTTACATATATTTATATGAAAATAATTTTAATATATATATTATATTCTAGAAATCTCGTTTTTCTTAAGATGTCATATTTTAAAATTTTCAAGACCGAATGCTCCTTGCGGAGGTCTGAATCTCGCACTACTAAGCCTGAGGATGTGCGATAATCCGCACCATCCCGAACGGGTTCCCCAAAATGGGTTGTAGCGGCGCTTTGTAAAAATTGTATTGTTTACCCCAATCAGAGCAAAACTCTGTTCAAATTCCAAGGCGGGAAAAGAAGCAACGCTTCTGTTTCCCCCAATCAGAGCAAAGCTCTGTTTTGAAATTGAAGTGAAAATTAAAGTTAAAATAAATGAAGCAATGCTTTAGATCCCCTGCGCTGCGCGCAGAGCGCCACGTGTCAAAATCAGATACGCCAGCGCAGGGAGCGCAGCGCCCAAGGCAGCGCACCCGATCGAAGCAAGGCTCTATTTAAAATTCAAACTTTAATAAAGGAAGCAACGCTTCAGCTGACCTGCGCTCTGCGCTGTGCGACACGTGGCAGCGCAGTTGCGCTGCGCTCTGCGCTGCACGACACGTGGCAGCGCAGTTGCGCTGCGCGACACGTGTCAAGCGCAGGTGCGCTTGCGCCAACTGTGCCAGCACTAAAACAGAATTAAAATTCTAGAAAGATCTTTCTGATCTTGTTAAAACAAGAAGATTATCTTCTGTAAAACAGAAGCCCTTAGATCAAACATCCAACGGTGGGGAAAAAATCCCTAAATCACTCAGAGAAAGATCTCTTTAACTGATTTAACCAATCAAATGGCACTATAAAAAGCCCCCTAGACTCCAAGTCTAAAGGAGATTAGAATCAACACACAGAGAATTCACAGAGCTCTTCTAAGAACTTTGAAAGAAAGAACGAAAAAGGTAAAACCCTTAGAAAAAGAAGAATTTTCTTCTGAAAAGATCAATGATCTAAGAACAAAATCAAAGATCTTCAATAAAAAAATGATAATATTAAGAAGTAATTTACTTATTCTTTAGATCTTTCTGATCTAAATAAAGGCATTGCCTTTTGATGAACCATTGGTTCTGGAATCTTAAAAGATTCTCTTCTTTGATCCAAAATTGGATTAAGATATTGAACAATGCCCTGCACTTGAAAAAAAATTGCACTGTTGCGCTCTAAGGTTAGCACAAGCCACCAGAGAGCGCCATGTGTCAGCCCCAGAACAGACTGCGCTATGCGCTTCTAAAACAGAGCACTGCTCTCATAAATTGGCGCACTGCACCAGAGCGCGCCACGTGTCAGCAGCGCAATAGCGCAGCGCACTGCGCTTGCGCTCACCAGAGCGCGCCACGTGTCAGTAGCAACGGTGCAGCGCACTGCGCTTGCGCTCACCAGAGCGTGACACGTGTCACCTCCACATGGACTTGCATCTTGCGCTCATTAATTGGCGCAAAGCGCCTGACAAGCCACGTGGCATACTGTCAGAAGATTTAATACTCTGCATTATTTAAAAGAGGGACATAGCCCAATTAAAAAGGCCTAACAGGCCTGATAAAATGCCATGCATTACTTTAAAAAGGGCAGAGCCCAAACAGAGGTCTGTTAGACCAAAACAAATGCTGTGCATTTAATTAAAAGCCCAATGCTATGCACTAATAAAGGGCAGAGCCCAAGCAAAGGCCTAATAGGCCAATGATAAATCAAATGTTGAACATTTTCAACTGGACTTAACCCAATCATAGCCATAAGTCCTCAAATTAAATTGAGCTGAGCACAACTGCTCTCTTAAATCAATTTACACCCGGTTCAAGGGTACATCTCCGAACTCCTCTGAT
Organism: Agapanthus africanus; assembly: GCA_030015575.1. Classification (NCBI taxonomy): domain Eukaryota; kingdom Viridiplantae; phylum Streptophyta; class Magnoliopsida; order Asparagales; family Amaryllidaceae; genus Agapanthus; species Agapanthus africanus. The sequence goes on from JASDDO010000004.1 coordinate 438,780,350, forward strand.
ATTTGTCGTTGTAATCCTTCAACGTCTTCAGAGAGGTGACGGGTCCCGACAACCACACATCGATACGTACTGCGGGGTCCTTAAACTCGTGGACCGAAACGTCCTTAAACTAATATTCGTCCTAAAATGGGAACGCTGGACCGAAATGTCCTTAAACTAATGTTCGTCCCCAAATGGGAATGATGGACCACCATGTCCCTAAACTGGAAATCGACTGCAATGTCATTAAACTAAACAATAGAGCCAATTGCTCTCTTGTCGGATCCAAACGATCCCGTTAAGTTGATCTTAGTCTAAAAATTGGACTAACGTATCCTTAACATACGTTTAAGTTGATCTTAGTCTCAAATGAGACTAGCGTATCCTTAAAAACCCAAACCAAAATCCAAATATAAGAAAATACGGATTTGGACTAATCCACGTCCTACGGACGACGACATAAATTAGTCTCCGTATACAATCCACGGGCAACCACAAACAAAACAAACACCCACGACACGAAGTGAAATTTTGGAGAAGGAGAAAGTTGTTACCGCGATGCGGTAGCGTAATTAATTGCAGGGGCTTGCGCCTACAGGGAAGAGCGTCCCCACAATCAAAAACCCCTCAAGCGAGGGGGAATCTGACAAAGTCTGCTACATCGGCCGCATCCGTCTAAACCTCCGATACACGGTGCCATAAATCAACTTGGCATCTTCGGAGAGGTGGACGGATAAAACCAAATAGCATCTGCCCCGAATCTCAGGCAAGACGTTCGCCGCGTCGTGCCGCCATTCGGAGGGGAACAGATTCTGGCACGCCCGGTGGGACCTTTTCCTCTTTCCACTCCACACTTCGTGTGTCGTCTTCGCGAACGAATCGCGGTTTGTTAATGGTTGCCCTAGGGTTTCAAGTTACTAAGATTTGGTCTCTTGTTTGGCGCAGCAATCAAACAGCAATGGCGTCTAACTGCTCAAACTGCTCCAAATGCAACTGCAATCGACGCTCCGCCTCACCTGGAGGCGTAGCCTATGGGCCTCAGGCGGCCTCCATCCTTGCTATGCCGGTAGAACAAGTGACTCAGGCTACCACCGGCCTGTTCTTCGGGACCATGCTCCCGCCAACAAGCTTCACCATTCCAGTGCCCGTACCGGAAGCTTCAAAGAAGTCGGTCTTCGATCGACTTGATACTCCCACGGCCCCTCTCAACGGGTCGTCCAATTCTTCAGTCTTCACCAGGCTGAGCTCGAGCACCAAAGGGCCTATCAAGAAGCCCATAACACCTGAAGTAGCCATCCCAAAAAAGATAGCTGCTCCTGAAGTCGGCAAGGCGGCTTCTCCTCCCAGAGGGTCGGTCTTTACGAGACTGACTGCTCCCGTTCCCACTCCTGCTCAGAAATCTGTTTTTGACCGGTTGGACGTAGCTTCTCAACGAACGTCAGTTTTCAAGAGGCTGACACCGGCAATAGCCCCTCACCTGAATAGGGGGCAAGATAAAGCCACCGCTGAACCAATCCCAACAACTCGTCACGCCCGACGACGCCACTGGCGCCGGATAAGGAAGACTGGGGGCAACTCCCCCTCTGGGCTAACCCCACCAGCTCCAACGGTGGAAGTTAATGCTGTTGTTCCAACTGAGAACAGCTTTGAGCTGCTGAACAGGGTACGCAGAAATTCACCAACTGCGGTGCTCAAAAGATCTCCTCCACCGGTAGAGACCGCCGTGGAAGCAGAACCAGAAAAGCCGGAGCAGTCTCCTCAACGGCTGTCCTCCAGGATCTACAAGACTTGGCGACGAGTCCGAGAATAGGTGATTGATCCGAATTTCTCTCACCAACATAAGAAGTCGAAAGGTCGGCAGGAAGAAAATCCCGCTGTCAACCAACGAAAGACGACGACCACCTGGGTGCCCAAAGCAACGACCCCCTCAACTTCGACTACTCAAAAGAGAAGAAGGCCGGAGAAAGTCCCCATGCCTGCGGCGAATGTCAAAGGTAGTGAGCCCAAACGCCCTAAGTCTGGGGGCATTGTGGTACACACCGTCTACATGGCGTCCGGGAAAGAGGACAGCCGTACATCCACAGGTCATAGACCGCTTACGCGGTCGGTGACTAAAGTTCAGGAGGAGGAGCAGAAGCTCCAAGAAATGATGAATGCGATGGCCGCACTCACTGGGCCAAAAGAAAGCCCTGAAGCGTCCTCGGATCAACGCAGAAGTAAGAAACTGATGCCGAGTTCCTTCGCAGAATACTGGAAAAGAAGGACAAAGAGGCTGCGGAATAAGCAGCCAATATAAAACGAATGGCCCTTCTGTTCCAGGACATGGTGGGTATGATGATCCAGCAAGATTCTCCAGCCGAAGATCCTCTGATCATCCTTGAAGATAACAGAGGAGAAACGTCGAATCCACCACCGGCTCTGTCAGCAGCCAAGGAGGAGACAATTTCCAAAGCTGACCTGGACGAATATATAGCTCAGCAGATATGGGTTCATCAGGCAACTGAGGCAGCCGGTCAAGTCGTTAAAACGGGGCGACTATATCCGAGCTGGTATGATCAGATTAAGTACCCACCGGACTATACAATACCGAAATTCTATGTCTATAAGGGGACTGGCAATCCCCATCAACATGTTGCCCAGTTCAGGGCCCTTTGCGGTAACACTGGCGGTGATGATAAATTGCTGCTTCGCCAGTTCATCGGTAGCTTATCGGAGACGGCATTTGAGTGGTACTCCGAACTCCCAAATGACTCCGTCAAGACCTTCGCTGAAATGGAGTTGTTGTTTACCCAGCGCTTCGTAAGTGCCAGTGAGCGTACTCCAATAACAGCTTTGATTAATGCGAGAGTAAAGCCGGACGAGACTTGGGTTCAATATGCAATTCGATGGCGGAACTTGTGGTCAAAGTGCGAACAACGCATTGAAGAAGCGCCGGCGGTGGGCATGTTCGTGGGCACCCTAGATCCTCATGCAACTATCTCACAGTTCATGATGTTCTTTAAACCAACCACGTTCCAAGCCTTGATCGATAAGTTAGCCTAGATAGATCAGATGGGTCACAGACCGTCTCCTCCAAAGCCGGACTCTCGAAATGAGAAGGGGAAAGGGAAAGCGATCGTCGTCGCCAATGCTCAACAACAGCCGAGCAACTTGAAGCCGGTTGTTCGTCAAAACAATATGCGTCCACACCTGTCCTTCGAAGAGAGGCTGGGACGTCCTTACTCGTTTCCTCATAATGAAACGAGAAGACTGTTTGAACTGGTATTGCGTAACAGACTCATTAATCTACCGGAGTCAAGACGTCCGTCGCAGCCAAACGACGTTAATGATCCCAATTACTGTCCCTATCACCGAGTATTAGGTCATCCGATTGAAGATTGCTACGTCTTCAAAAACTAGATTGAAGATCAGTATCAGCAAGGCAAGTTCGCGTTATCCGAAAGATGGAAGGTGAACCCGCTGCAACCTTATACTTCTAAAAAGGTGAATACGCCGGGGGCAACGTGCTCTTTTGTTGAAGAAGCTCCATGGGAGGTTGTGTTATCAGCTAAAACCAAAAGGATGCTGAATGATCTCAAGACATGCCCGGCGGTCAGGTGGAAGAACCCGCTAGAACCCCAGATCATTGAAGGGATGTTGAAACCGCGCCCAACTCCAAGGACCGGTGGTGATGGCCCAAGCAATCATACTCAGCCGTCGAAATCTTAAAAGAAGAAGAAGAAGAGATCCAAAAAACCCGTGAAGCCTGGTGACAAGCGCATGGACTTACAGAAACAAATTGACGCGCTAGAGGAATACAATCAAAAGGCACGGACTCCCATCACGCTCCAAGAGTTCCTTAGCCACGTCTTTCAGGAGGAAGATGATGGAGAAAGCTCGTCGGATGAATCTGAGGGTTGCGTGGCGAGTTGTCATATGGTCTCCCACTCGTTTATAGACAAGGAGAGAACTCCTTGCACTGAGAAGCTGGGGGCAGATCCTGAACCGAAACTTCTGGGGCCATCAGATGAAACCATTGATGCATTCCTCAATGAAGCTCTGTTGAAAAGTAAGGCTGATCCGGAACGCGAGACGCTCCTATTTGAAAAGGCCAAGCGCCGGCGATTATACGAAAAGGTCGAGACACTCCCGTCAAATCAAAGTACATCCATTGCAGACAAAATCAAATTCAAGACGAGGAAGAGGTTTGCTAAAGCCATGTCGATTGGGATGAAGCTGCCACCCTCTGAAGGAAACATTGTCGGCAAAGCGGAAATGCACCCTTCCTATTGCTTATATCATCGGAAGGTTTCGCACCCCACCGAAGAGTGCAAAGCTTTCAATAAATGGTGACAGGTATATGTCGCTCACCGGCAACATTTTAAGCGGGAAAAGCGCAAAACTCGTCGGGAGCGGAAAAATACGACCGAAGAGCTTAGAAGAACTATCGGCGATTGTCGCATGGTTAACGCCGGGGAAGCGCAAGTTCTCACATTCGGGAGCGACTCTGACGAGGAAATGGAGCTTAGCCCTCTCTTTAAAAAGTCCACCTCGGGAAAAGAGGAAGAGCCGAAGGCCTGCGAAAATATCCGGCTGTGTAATCGTACGCTACCCGAAAAGAATCTTGGACCCTCAAATAAAAAAGATAAGGGAAAAGAAAAGGTCCCTGAGGATATTGCCCTAGATGACCAAGTCATGGAAGAGCTAACCGCCAAGGACTCGCCAAAGAAAAATAAGGTGAACTACAACGTTCTGGCACACTTGAGGAAGTTACCCTCGCAACTCAGTATTCTCGATGCCCTCTTACTATCAAAAGAAGCAAGAGAATCATTGATCAAAGCGCTACAGGAGCCAGAGCAATTCCAAGCGTTTCTTGCCGAAGAAAAGATGAAGGACGAGCTGGAAGAAGTGCACACAGCTGATGTCACTTTCGGTGATGAAGACCTCCTCCTTGGGACGTGCGAACACAATCGCCCGTTCTATGTCTCAGGATATTGCCACGATATAAAGATAGGCAAAATCTTGGTTGACAATGGGTCTTCCGTCAATCTCCTCAATGTACGGGTATTGAAGGAAATCCGCATGAGCGTCCAGCACCTCGCTCGGGACAAGATCACCATCTCCGGGTTCGACTCTCAATCATCACGGACTCTCGGGTCTGTGATACTGACGTTGCGCTTTGGGCTGCTCGTCACGGACATTAAATTCCACGTCATAGACGCGAAGACATGCTATAATGCTTTGCTCGGCCGACCCTGGTTACACGAGTACAACATCATCCCTTCTACACAGCATCAGTGTACGAAATATTTTAAGGATGGTCTCGAGTATACCGTAACAGGAGAGCTGAACCCATTCTCCGTGAACGAAGTCCACAAACACGAAGATGCAAAATACTTCTTGGCCGATTTCGAAGACACGGAGAGGTGTCACAAGCCAGAGAACAAAGCTATCACCACCATCCCTGTCTTCGGAAGTGATACTGAGGAAGAGGAAGAGATGGTTTATTCGGGTCCACCCCAACACAACAAGCCGGGACCGTCCGCTCCCATGTTGATCTTTGGCAGTGACTCGGAAGATGAAGTCCACGCTATATTCTCTGCTCGGCCTTCAATACGAACATTCGCTGATGAAGAGCAAAGTCTGCAAGTCGCCATGATTCCACCCAAACATCATAAAGAACTGGACGTGCGTGATACCTATAGTATGGAAGAGCTGCAGACGTTCTATGTCCCTCCCAGGCGAGAAGGCGAAAAGGCGATTCTATTCTACCGTTCCGGGGAAACCAAGGTGGAAAAAGAAATCTGGCACGGTGCGGATTCTACGCTTGACAGGCTTCAGCCCATTCATCTGCCTAGATATTATACAGAAAGCTTGAAAAGACTATTGAAGCGCCAAAGGATACCCTTCAAGCAGACCGCTCGAAAAGCTAAGTTCTACGACAGGATCTGGAACGTTCCCGGAACTCAGCACAAATTGCCCAATGGGAGAATGGAAGCAATCGGGCTTGGATATGTTCGGTCCAAGAAACGGGAGCTACTCCGCGACTGCTATGTCGTGCATAACTTTGATGAAGAAGGGGATGCTCAATGGGAAAATGTTAACCCTAAACCAGAAAAAGTCCCCGACGTAAAAACGCCCAGTCCGTCGTTCGAAGAACAAATGGATAAGCTTATAAGGGAAGCTGGTCAAAAAGTTCGAGACGACCACAACCATGAAATGTACATCTACGAGAAAGCCAGGACGCAACGCCTCCTTCAACAGGCTGTGAAAGACGAAAATGCCGCTCCCTGTCAACCTGTTGTAAAAAAGGCGTGACACATAGGCAGAAACAAGTCAAAAGGCGGAAAAGACATTCAGCAACGACAAAGCGGGACCAAGAAGCCACGCAGTCGGGAATCGAGCGGTCCGGATTTGTCCCTTATGAAGAAAATGAGTCAAGCATACTCTTTTCCTCAAAACAAGACAAAGAAGATACTTGACCTCGCTATAAAACATCAAATGCTTACGCTCCCGGAGTCCAAACACCCCGAGCAAGCAGGCAAGGTCTCTCACCCAGACTATTGCTCTTATCACAGGGTGATAGGACACCCTCTCGAAGATTGCTTCACCTTCAAGAATTGGGTCGAAGATCAGTATCAGCTCGGCAAGTTCGCTCTATCTGACAGCTGGAGGGTAACGCCGCCATAGAAGCATGAACCTAAAGCCACGAGAGCAGAACCAGATCCACATCGGTCTTGGAAGCGGGCTCGTACTTGTCATATGATAACAATATCAAAAGAAGAGCCCGAGAATATGGATGACCTTCCCTGGTGCTTTGAAAATAGCAATGACGAGGTGATCTCAGAATTCCTACCAGCGCCGAAAGAGCTGGAAGATGGAATACATACCACTGCGGATAACCTCAAGAAAATTGAGTTGGGGACGGCGAATGACCAACGACCGACATTCATTAGTGAGCTGCTGTCTGAAGAGATGGTGGCTTCATTAAAAGACCTGCTTATGCAGCATAAAGATTGCTTCGCATAGAACTATTCCGAAATGCCAGGACTAGATCCAGAAATTGCTATGCATAAATTAGTGATATCCCCAAACGTTAAACCAATCAAACAAGCACCGAGAAGAATGCGGCTCGAGCTTGAGATGGGCATCAACGCCGAGGTAAAGAAGCTGATCGACTCCGGCTTCATCCAGGAAGTTCAATATCCTGACTGGATCGCCAATATCGTCCCGGTAATGAAGAAAAATGGGACGGTGCGCATATGTGTAGACTTTGGGGATCTCAATAAAGCCTGCCCGAAGGACGATTTCCCAGTGCCAGTCACCGAGCTGATGATAGATAACACGTCCACTCATGAAGTTTTGTCCTTCATGGACGGCTCATCAGGATATAATCAGATAAAGATGCACCCTGAAGACCAGAAGCACACCGCTTTCCGGACCTCACTGGGTATATTCTGCTACAAAGTGATGCCCTTCGGTCTAAAGAACGCCGGTGCCACCTATCAGAGGGCCATGACGAAGATCTTCGATGACCTTATACATGAAATCGTCGAATGCTATATCGACGACCTCGTGGTTAAAAGCAAATCATACGGGGAGCATTTAGAGCATCTGAAGACTGTATTTCAACGCCTTCGGCAATACAACTTGAAAATGAACCCTCTCAAGTGCGCATTCGGAGTTTCCTCGGGCAAATTCGTAGGATTTATCGTCCGACACCGAGGTATCGAGATAGATCCGTCAAAGATCAAGGCGATCATGGAAATGCCTCCGCCCAAGACTCTCAAGCAATTGTGGTCTCTCCAAGGGAAGCTCGCGTACATCCGGCGATTTATAGCCAATCTTTCAGGTAAGTGCCGCCCTTACAGTCACCTGATGAAGAAGGGAACCCCTTTCGTTTGGGATCACAAATGCCAGGGTGCGCTGGATGAAATCAAGCAATACCTACAGAATCCGCCAGTGTTGACTGCTATGGTCAAGAGAAAGCCTCTCATTCTTTATACAGCCGCCCTCGAAGGTTCCTTAGGCGCATTATGGGCACAAGAGAATGACCAAGGGAAAGAAAGAGCTCTTTATTACTTAAGTCGAGTTCTACTGGGGGCAGAAAGCAACTGCTCCCCCATCGAAAAACACTGCCTGGCGTTGATCTTCACGATAACAAAGCTCAGGCGCTACGCGTTGGCGCTACGCGTTGGCGCATGAAGTCCATCTCGTTTCGAAGGTGGACCCCCTTAAATATTTAATGTCGAAGGCTATATTGACAGGGAGACTCGCTAAATGGGCCTTGCTCTTAATGGAGTTTTCAATAACCTACCAGCCTCTCAAGGCAGTGAAAGGCCATGCCATCGCCGACTTCCTCGCTGAGCATCCGATACCGGCCGATTCCCTTCTGAATTGCGAGCTGCCAGACGAACACGCGTTTGATGCTATCGACGGTAGTGATACCTGATGGGAACTTTATTTTGACGGAGCATCTTCCATGAAGAAGCGCAAACAAAGCACCCCTATAATCAAATCGGGGGTAGGCCTCATCTTCGTAACTCTACAAGGAGGGATAATGCGCTTTGCTTTCTCCTTAACGCAGCCAAGGACGAAAAACGAAGCCAAATACGAAGCTTTGATAGCAGGCCTCGAGATCGCCATCGACATGGGAATTGAAAACCTCCTCATATATGGAGATTCTCAACTGTTAGTCAGTCAAGTAAATGGCGACTACCAAACGTGCAAACCCGAACTGGTAAAGTATGGTGAGAGAGTACAGCAATTGCTGACTCAAATCCCCTCCTACATGCTGGAAAGCATACCGCGCGCGGAAAATAGCAAAGCAGATGCACTAGTTAAGCTCATTAAAGAACTGGCCGACGAGAACCTCGATGACGTAAGAATCATGGTACAAAGCCGTCGGGTGCTTGTCCCAGCAGAAATATCTCCGGAATCATCCGAAGAAAAGGGAGCGACTGAGCAAATGGCTATGCAAATAAAAGACCAGGAAAAGGCTGAGGATTAGAGAGAAGTATTTATAGACTACTTCAAATCCCGTCGAACGCCTGAGGATGCGTCCTCAAGACATCAGCTTATGAAACGAGCTCTGTCTTTCGCCTTCGTCAATGATACTCTGTACAAGAGGTCGTTTGATTCTCTGTGGTTGAGATGTCTGGGACCTGAGGAGGCGAAAAGAGTCGTTCAGGAAGTTCACGACGGACTCTGCGGTTCTCACCAAGCAGGCCCGAAGATGAAGTTGAAGATTAAACGGATGGGCTATTATTGGCCAACGATGATTCAGGACTGCCTCGAGTATGCGAAGCAATGCCACTCATGCCAAATTCATGGGGACTTCATCCATCAGCACCCAAATCCTCTACATCCAACAGTGGCTAGTTGGCCGTTCGAAATGTGGGGGACTGATGTAATCGGCCCCATCGAACCAGCATCGTTCAGGGGACATCAATTCATCTTGGCGACGACTGACTACTTCTCCAAATGGGCAGAAGCAGTACCGCTAAGGGAAGTGAAGACGGAGAATATCCTCCATTTCTTCAAGACGCACGTCATCTATCGGTTTGGGACTCCGCGACGGATTATCTCCGATAACGGGCCAGCTTACAGAAGCCACAAGATCAGCCGCTTCGCACAACAACACAACATAGACTGGGGATATTCCTCAGTTTATAATCCCCGAGATAACGGTCTAGCTGAGGCCTTCAATAAGACCTTGACAAAGATCGTAAAGAAGACGGTGTCCCGAAATAAGAAGGACTGGCACGAGAGACTGCAAGAAGCTCTCTGGGCGTATCGAACTACGTTCAAGACGACCACAAACACAACGCCGTACAGTTGGTATTCGGTACAGAAGCAGTACTCCCCCTCGAAATAGAATTACCTTCTCTACGAGTGGCAGTCCACTACGAGCTGACAGACGAAGAAAATGCGCACCTTCGGCTTGAGGAGCTTGATGCCCTTGATGAAACCCGGCTCATAGCGCAACAAAATCTGGAGGCTTATAAAGCAAAGATGACGCGCTCATATGAAAGATTGACCAGGCCGAGGACATTCCGCCAAGGCGAACTCGTGCTAGTGGTCAAAAGACCTATGATCCCCAATAGCGCCAAGCGGGGAAAATTCGAGCAGAACTATGAAGGCCCGTACATCATAGACAGGGTCTACCAAGGTGGAGCCTATCTACTCATGGATATGCACGGTGAAAGGCCTTTCAGGCCAATAAACGGTCGCTTCCTAAAGAAATACTACGCTTAATGAGTCACAGCCTAGGTCAATGATAGATGACGACGACTATGTCCGCTCGCTATCTTCCTAAGCCCAAACTTTATAGGTAGTAACCGGCATTCTTCAGCAACGGACCGAAACGTCCTTAAACTAATGACGGACCACTACGTCCTAAAACTAGCTGACGACCGAAACGTCTTTAAACTACTACCGCAGCATCCTCAGGCTGACGAAATAAAAAAGGAATAAAAAAAAATAATAATAAAGACGGTATGTCCATAAGCGAAATGGGCACGGATGAAAACCTGAAAGGGCTCCGTGAGTAAAAACAGCAGGGTTACCGACGAGTGTTTGTGAAAACCCGAAAGGGCTCGACCTCGTTAGAAAAAAAGAATAAAAAGAATAAAAAAAAGAAGAATAAAAAAACGGTATGTCTATAAGCAAAGTGGGCACGGATGAAAACCCAAAAGGGCTCCGTGAGTAAAAACAGCAGGGCTACCGGCGAGTGTTTGTGAAAACCCGAAAGGCCGCAACCTCGTTAAAGGACACTTACAGGGTCCTCTCGACCTTGTAAGGAGAAAACACCCGCGTGAGATCCTGTCACGCCCCGCTTCCCAAAAGAAGGAGAAGGAAGACGTGGCAAGGTCCGCAACCTAACTGTATTGAAGGTGGTCTATTCAATACAGTTACGTTAAGCGTATAAATAATTAATATGCAGGATGTGTACCAAAACAAAAATAATAAAAGCGAAAGGAATTTTATTTCCATTAACCAAACTTTATTACATCCCAAAGGAGAAAGTAAAATAAACTAAGTAGTTTATTTACATCAAAGGAGAAAACAAAAAGCCCTAAACATGTGGGCAAAAAAAAATTAAAACTATCTAATCTTCCATTTTCCTGTCTGCATAATCTTCATAAGTTGGCTTCACACCTTGATCTTCGCTGTAATGCTCATTCTTATCTGACGGACATTCCAAGGATAGAGAAAGAAAAGGAAGGTCCGTCAGCGAGTTGAACTCGGGTAGGGTTGCCTCATAAGATAGTAAAGGTATAGAAACGAACATGTGTGTATGATGTACATGAGTATAAAGGTATGAGATTAAGTACAGATTGGATATGTGAATATGAGTAGGTTATATATGTTGTAAGTTATATGTAGATGAAGGTAATAGTTTGTATTAGTTTGTTAAACAAGGGTCCGGATACTCGAGATTATTCCGTTGTGGCCACAGAACAACAACTGGGGAAGTGAAATGTACCGTTTCACTTCCCGGGATCATGATCGAGTAGTAGGGGAATCCGAGTTCCGAATTATCCTTGCCTAATCAAACTACCCATCCCCGTGGTTCAGTATAAAGGTTTAGACGAATTAGAGTTAGTGCGTATACTTCTAGGCATGGAATTTCCACATTGTATAGTCGTCCACATTTTGGACTGTTCACCCGAAATATCGGGATCTTCATATTTGTAGTCGCCCACATATTGGACTGTTCACCCGAAATATCGGGATCTTCATAAAGTATTCCATACCTAGGTCCGCGCATTCTAACCCTAACCGTATCATGTTTTGTATATGGCATTGTGTTATAAGCTGGGATTTTAGAAAGAGTATTTGATCTCATTTGATATGGCCTTCCACAACCACTCGTTTTATTTTCTAGAATTTGTGAAGTACTTTGTGTTCTTCGGCAAAAGCTTAGTTAAATAATAAGGTTTAAATATCGTTTATTATTTCTAAGAGAAAACAGGATATTTATGGATATTTATTATTTTGGAAAAGTATAAGGTTTTATAGAAAATATCCTTTTGAGACTAGGTTGTGATGATTATTTGAAAATCTTTTAAAATGGGGTTTTATTTGAAAAATCTAAACAGTTCCCAATATTCCAACGGATAAGTTATGAGGTCCTTAAATCGCCTCTTCACCGTCAGTTGTGGCTAGGTAAGTGCCAGGTAAGTGGGAAGGTACTCCACTACGTAAGTAGTGGGCCTAATTAATAACCACTAGCCTTAGACACACTTGCCTAGACAGCACAAAGGCTGGATTAGATAAACGACCGATGCCTACAACCTTTCCTTTATTTTAGATTGGTTTTAAAGAAATTTCCTTTTAATAAATACTAAATATTCCCTTTTGAAAAGATATCGTTATTTAAATAATATTTTCTTAAAAAGATGAGGGGGTTCAAAAATATTTGTAAGTAAAATATATCTAAAATATTCATTTTACATATATTTAAAATATAATAGTTGAACGAGGGTATCTTGTGGAAGTAACCTATTTGAGATCGTTTAGATAGTGTGGGTATGTCATAGGTGAAATAATAATTCATGGGTTACATCAAATTCTAGGTATTATGAATGTGCAATATAATTGTGTACAGATGAGATTTAAATACCGTTTTAAAAATATGGGTTAATATTATCATAATCAAGGGTACAAGAAAAAAAGATATCCATAATTATAATAACAACATTTTAAATGTGGGTTGCTGATTAGAAGTTGGAATTTAGATAGAAGAAGGTGACAGGAAAAGGAGAGAGAGGCGGATCCTACCTTTTGTTTGAGTCGGAAAGCCGAAGAGCTGAAAACGTAGTCTCGTACTAAATTCTCAATAACTCCGTGTCCCGATTTTTCCTCTGCGATTGGATGGATCCGTAGCGTCGGCGTCGTCGATACGAAGGCACCGGTATTTTTTTTCAGAATTTTTGGAGTTCTGAGTTGTGAGAAAATGAGGTTTGAAGGTGCCTATTTATAGCGTTCAAAAATAACAAGAAAATCCAAAAATCTGTTAAAAATCCTCAAAATCTGCGCCCCAATGATTACGAATCATTCACGTAATCATTAGCCACCGCCGCCCTTGATTTATGGCCGTTGGATCTGCATCCAACGGCCCGCAGCGCACCGCCTCGTCGCCACGTGGCGCGACGCGATTGGCCTGTGGGCACGAGTGCGGATCGCCACGTGGGCGCCGCCGCAGAGATCTGGGCCGTTGGATCTTGGATCCAACGGTCCAGGTTAAAAAGGTTTTAAAATATTTTTTAAAAAAATTAATAAAAATAAATAAATAGCAGAATATTGATTTGGCTTTGAAATATTTGTTAAAAATAGTTAAAAATACGGGAAAATTATGGAAAAATTATGGAAAATATATTTTATTATTATCTTTAATATAAAAATAGTTTTGGGCTAAAAACAATTAGTATATTTATTTCTAACTTGTTAACTAGTTATAATAATTATATAATATCTAGTTAATCTTTTAAAATATTTTTAAATTACGAATTAATTATTTTAATTGATAATAAAAATATGTAGATTATTTTAAGGTATTATAAAATCTTTCTAAAACATTTTAAGCCTATAAAAATAATAAATAAATTTTAGAAATTTCCTTTAATCATATTTACTGCTTTAAAAATTATTAACACTACTTTAAAAATTAGTATTATATAAAAGAAACACGTAAATAATTATTTGATAGTAGAAATATATTTTGTTAGGTATTAGAAAACATGGTCGTTACAATCTACCCTCCTTAAAATAATTTCGTCCTCGAAATTTCAGAAGGTAGGTCAAGAAAAGGAAGAAAGAATCACTAAGAAGAGATTATCGCGGTTAAATATATTGGTCTCGCACTCTCATCCCGTTTCCTCGCTTCCGTGTATGTCTTCCTAGTAGTTCTTCCTTCATATAGTTCTGGCCAGCTGGATTGTCTTATCGCTCAAGATTTCATCCTTCTAGTATTTCGACCGGTTGCTGTTCGTAGGTTATGCTAACCTTTTCGTAATCTCGGAATGATCAAAAGTATGACTAGGGTTCCCTCCAACGAAAGTAGCAAAAGTAGGCTATATATAAACCCACCGTCTTCTTCCAAGATGTTAAACGGAAAATGAGTCGTGGGCTGAGCTTTCTTCGCTCGCTGCATTGAATCGTCATCTCCACTTTTTTTCTACTATTATCTTACAAATTCTCCATCTTCAGGGTCTTCTTAATCGATCGGTATTTCTCTCATAAAAAACTTGACCTCTCATCCGCTTCATGTGTTTCAACCATCCGTGTTCCCATGTTCTCCTTAGAGTAGTGTTTCTATGTCTTCAAGATGAACATTTACTATTGTCGGTTCTGATTCTGGATAGGAACAGTTGCATCCATAAATTGTTAGTTGTCTTGACGCATATACAACTATATTGCTTCGCTGATACATCACATTACCAAGTCACTCCTCTGAAAATCGTTGTGGATGTTTAAACTTCTGGGTTTGCTAAGAATTGCAAGAATGGTTGTGATAGTTACGATCTACCCTCCTTAGAATAATTTCATGCTTGAAATTTTCAAAGGAGTAGCCATTACTAGGCATGGAAAATCAGTAACGCTACCAGGAATCCTCTTTGCTGCATGTGTTGCTCCCGCAAGTTGGTGTATCACTTGATGCATGGAAAGTCTTGAAGGGTTAGGTATAAGGAATTGGAAATTATAAAATTGGTAGTTGCTTCCGGATGGAAAAGTTTAGAAGTTGAAGGAAAGATATGAATTGATGGAAAATATGAGGGCTAGAATATAAAGACAACTAGTCGAAATTACGGAAACTAGGGGAATTATGGTGAGTCCAACTAAGAATTGCATTGAAAGATAAATAAGAATGGTATCGGAAGAAAGGTTGCAAAAAGAAGAGTACCTCTGTTGTATTTCCACATGGCATCAGTCTCCACGGCCGTCATGGTGAAGGTCTGACGTTTGGGTCCATTCTTTTGCGCTTGCTGAAAAACACGCTCCTGTGATGGCAAGGGTGGTCCTTTTGGTGTTGTCCCTTGACCGGTTGTTTTAGTGGCGGAAAGTGGCCGGTTTCCTTGTGTTGGTGCTCCATAATTAGCCGGCTTGTTGACGGGGCCTGATTGTCTTCCTTTCTGAGGACAGTCCCCAATAGCATGATCCGGAGATCCACAGACTATGCAAAGTTTGTTCAAAATGCGACAGTCTCTCATGTGGTGTCCGGTCCTACCACAATGGTTGCATGTAACAGCTGGTTTTCCGAAGATAGTTGGTCCTGCTGGTCTCTGGGGTTGTGATCTCCCATTGAATCTGGAAGTTGATCCCTTAAGAATTTGATTGGCTGGTCGCTTAATACCAGATAAACGGTTATCCTTCCTTATCCGTCTCTGAAGGTCTTCAAAGTTTCGTGCCGCCTCTAAAATTTCATCATAAGTTGATAAGGAAGCAGAAGACATGGAGGACTGTGTCTTCAGGTCCAATCCCTGTCGGAATCTTTTGGCATAAAGTTTTGGGGTTGCCACCAGATGATGCGCGAATCGACTTAACCTTGCGAACTCCAAAGCATACTCGTCCACCGACTTATCCCACATACTTCCTTGTTGGAACTGTATAAACTCCCGTTCCATTTTTAGGTGTGCTACGGCGAAAAATACTGAGTGTCGAACCGTCGTTTGAATGTTTCCCAGTCGACGGGCTCTTTCAGCCTGCTTTCCTCGGCCTCCCACCATATCCTGGCATTATCCGTAAGTTGTAGTTTGGCAATGTTCACCCATGCGTCCTTCGGGATTTAGGCGGCATTGAGATCATTGACTGTTCCCTTAAGCCATTCTTCAGCTTCTAAAGGAGTTTCCTTCCCCGAAAAAGTCTTAGGGCGGAGTGATCTGAACTGCTTCACTCCCGCCGAACCTTGTGGAACTGGGGTTAGTGCCTGCTTAAGAACTTCTGCTTGTTGCTGCCTACTCTCGCGCAGCTCTTGATGTAGGGCAGCCGTCTGCTGCTGCTGTTGTTCTAGTAATCCTTGCAGCATTTGTAGCATCGCTGCGTGATGGGCAGTGACTTTATTGTCTCCGTTTCCCTTTCGGTTGCGGTGATGGTGTCGTCCAGCCATCGATGATCTGAATCAGAACAGGCTGAGGTGAGACAAGATAACTTGCATGAAAGAACAATAATTAATGCAAGGGAGAGACTAAGAAGGGCAAGAGACACAAGAGAGATTATCGCTCGAAACTAAGATCCAACTTCAATATGGAGAGTACAACCGAAAGTAAGGACATGCCCTTAATGTTCTTACATCGTTTTATTCGGCCAAAGAAAGGAAAAAGACTTATTAGTCTCGATTACGGGAGTTCAACAAGTGGTGATAGGTCATCGATCTAAGAAAAGTACGACCATTCCCACGGTGCCTTGCGGAGACAACCGCCTGAGAGTTTATGACTTCGTCTTCTGAATCTTCAGATGTAGCTTCAAAGTAATATCGGACATGTCATCCTCATTGGAAAGATTTGCCATGACTAGAAGGAAAGGTTATGGCCAAGGTACAGAATGTCAAGGAAGGGATAAGGGACATAGGGAAAACTATGATATCGGTATAGATGGATAAGATTCACAAATATAATAAGTCAGTTAATGGTTTTATTTTAGTACACAAGAGGACCTGCATGGGCCACCACAAAAACCTGTCACGCCCCGCTTCCCAAAAGAAGGAGAAGGAAGACGTGGCAAGGTCCGCAAACTAACTGTATTGAAGGTGGTCTATTCAATACAGTTACGTTAAGCGTATAAATAATTAATATGCAGGATGTGTACCAAAACAAAAATAATAAAAGCGAAAGGCATTTTATTTCCATTAACCAAACTTTATTACATCCCAAAGGAGAAAGTAAAATAAACTAAGTAGTTTATTTACATCAAAGGAGAAAACAAAAAGCCCTAAACATGTGGGCAAAAAAAAAATTAAAACTATCTAATCTTCCATTTTCCTGTCTGCATAATCTTCATAAGTTGGCTTCACACCTTGATCTTCGCTGTAATGCTCATTCTTATCTGACGGACATTCCAAGGATAGAGAAAGAAAAGGAAGGTCCGTCAGCGAGTTGAACTCGGGTAGGGTTGCCTCATAAGATAGTAAAGGTATAGAAACGAACAGGTGTGTATGATGTACATGAGTATAAAGGTATGAGATTAAGTACAGATTGGATATGTGAATATGAGTAGGTTATATATGTTGTAAGTTATATGTAGATGAAGGTAATAGTTTGTATTAGTTTGTTAAACAAGGGTCCGGATACTCGAGATTATTCCGTTGTGGCTACAGAACAACAACTGGGGAAGTGAAATGTACCGTTTCACTTCCCGGGATCATGATCGAGTAGTAGGGGAATCCGAGTTCCGAATTATCCTTGCCTAATCAAACTACCCATCCCCGTGGTTCAGTATAAAGGTTTAGACGAATTAGAGTTAGTGCGTATACTTCTAGGCATGGAATTTCCACATTGTATAGTCGTCCACATTTTGGACTGTTCACCCGAAATATCGGGATCTTCATATTTGTAGTCGCCCACATATTGGACTGTTCACCCGAAATATCGGGATCTTCATAAAGTATTCCATACCTAGGTCCGCGCATTCTAACCCTAACCGTATCATGTTTTGTATATGGCATTGTGTTATAAGCTGGGATTTTAGAAAGAGTATTTGATCTCATTTGATATGGCCTTCCACAACCACTCGTTTTATTTTCTAGAATTTGTAAAGTACTTTGTGTTCTTCGGCAAAAGCTTAGTTAAATAATAAGGTTTAAATATCGTTTATTATTTCTAAGAGAAAACAGGATATTTATGGATATTTATTATTTTGGAAAAGTATAAGGTTTTATAGAAAATATCCTTTTGAGACTAGGTTGTGATGTTTATTTGAAAATCTTTTAAAATGTGTTTTTATTTGAAAAATCTAAACAGTTCCCAATATTCCAACGGATAAGTTATGAGGTCCTTAAATCGCCACTTCACCGCCAGTTGTGGCTAGGTAAGTGCCAGGTAAGTGGGAAGGTACTCCACTACGTAAGTAGTGGGCCTAATTAATAACCACTAGCCTTAGACACACTTGCCTAGACAGCACAAAGGCTGGATTAGATAAACGACCGATGCCTACAACCTTTCCTTTATTTTAGATTGGTTTTAAAGAAATTTCCTTTTAATAAATACTAAATATTCCCTTTTGAAAAGATATCGTTATTTAAATAATATTTTCTTAAAAAGATGAGGGGGTTCAAAAATATTTGTAAGTAAAATATATCTAAAATATTCATTTTACATATATTTAAAATATAATAGTTGAACGAGGGTATCTTGTGGAAGTAACCTATTTGAGATCGTTTAGATAGTGTGGGTATGTCATAGGTGAAATAATAATTCATGGGTTACATCAAATTCTAGGTATTATGAATGTGCAATATAATTGTGTACAGATGAGATTTAAATACCGTTTTAAAAATATGGGTTAATATTATCATAATCAAGGGTACAAGAAAAAAAGATATGCATAATTATAATAACAACATTTTAAATGTGGGTTGCTGATTAGAAGTTGGAATTTAGATAGAAGAAGGTGACAGGAAAAGGAGAGAGAGGCGGATCCTACCTTTTGTTTGAGTCGGAAAGCCGAAGAGCTGAAAACGTAGTCTCGTACTAAATTCTCAATAACTCCGTGTCCCGATTTTTCCTCTGCGATTGGATGGATCCGTAGCGTCGGCGGCGTCGATACGAAGGCACCGGTATTTTTTTCCAGAATTTTTGGAGTTCTGAGTTGTGAGAAAATGAGGTTTGAAGGTGCCTATTTATAGCGTTCAAAAATAACAAGAAAATCCAAAAATCTGTTAAAAATCCTCAAAATCTGCGCCCCAATGATTACGAATCATTCACGTAATCATTAGCCACCGCCGCCCTTGATTTATGGCCGTTGGATCTGCATCCAACGGCCCGCAGCGCACCGCCTCGTCGCCACGTGGCGCGACGCGATTGGCCCGTGGGCGCGAGTGCGGATCGCCACGTGGGCGCCGCCGTAGAGATCTGGGCCGTTGGATCTTGGATCCAACGGTCCAGGTTAAAAAGGTTTTAAAATATTTTTTAAAAAAATTAATAAAAATAAATAAATAGCAGAATATTGATTTGGCTTTGAAATATTTGTTAAAAATAGTTAAAAATACGGGAAAATTATGGAAAAATTATGGAAAATATATTTTATTATTATCTTTAATATAAAAATAGTTTTGGGCTAAAAACAATTAGTATATTTATTTCTAACTTGTTAACTAGTTATAATAATTATATAATATCTAGTTAATCTTTTAAAATATTTTTAAATTACGAATTAATTATTTTAATTGATAATAAAAATATGTAGATTATTTTAAGGTATTATAAAATCTTTCTAAAACATTTTAAGCCTATAAAAATAATAAATAAATTTTAGAAATTTCCTTTAATCATATTTACTGCTTTAAAAATTATTAACACTACTTTAAAAATTAGTATTATATAAAAGAAACACGTAAATAATTATTTGATAGTAGAAATATATTTTATTAGGTATTAGAAAACATGGTCGTTACAGATCCTTATGACTCACAAGGGAGCAACACACTTAGGGATCCCCACGATTCCTAAGGAGAAAATACACTTGCGAGATCCTCACGACTCGTAAGGAGAACTCTCTTATGGGACCCTCACGGCTCATAAAATTTGAAAGTCTTAAGTTACAGAAACCTTAACCTGTTCTTAAGAAACTCCCACAACCTTCGATACTGCCCTACAAATGGCTCATACTGACCCTTGTATACAATCCACGGGCGCGAATAAACATTTTCCTAACCAAGTCCCCTCTGTGGCTAGGGATATGTCCATATGGTGAACAACCCTTGTAAGTCCTCTCGACTTATAAGGAGAAAACCCTTTTGTAAGATCCTTACGACTTACAGGGGAACATACACTTATGAATCCTCACGATCCCTAAGGAGAAAACACACCTACGAGATCCTCAAGACTTGTAGGGAGAAATACCTTTGTGGGACCCTTACGGCTCATGAAGTCAAAAGCCTTAGTCGACAGCATCCTAACCCTTTGTGACCCTCACGGCTCATAAAGTTGAAAAGTATTAGGTAGCAGACCTGAACCTGCTTCCTAAGCCATCACTACTCCCCAAGATATTCAAGACGGAATGTTCTATATCACCTACAGGCTACGCTTACTTGAGAAATATGCCAATAACAAAGCAGAAAATAAAAGGAAGGAGGCAAAAGATTTGTCATTCATACTCGAAAAATTCTTACATCAATAAAAACAATAAACAAAAACAACATTATTGAAAGGTTTACAATGGTATGACCTCGGACCCAGGACATGGATTGAGGAACTCAAAAGTAACCTTATCTAAGACTTTCCAATCCTGGCGAACCATTCTAGTGTGCTTTCTTTCGCGAGCACAAGCGTCGGGATCCCCACTGATGTCCTCTTCCCTCCAATAAGCAGTGAGTATGGCGGACTGTTGGAAGACCTGGTGCAGGAGATCGACAAGATTGTCTCACCGTCTTTTCAAGATTAAGTTCATCAGGTACACCGAGTGCACCTTATCCTCGGCGGCATCCAACACCCTAAGCGGCACACCGGAACAGAATAGGGGAAGCGCTTCCCAGATGGCTCCCACGATAAGCTTCAGGAAAGAGGAACGTTGGGGAAGCAGTTGACCGTTATATGCGTCGAAGCGGCTCATGATTTCAGCACACTCCGCGTTGGTGAACTCTCGATTCTGAGAACGGTCGAGTCGGCGGATGTCCCCGTAAGAGATAATCTCGTTGAGATCGTACATGTGGGCGTCCATTGTTTCTGTAAAAGAGAATCAACAAAATTATCAGAAAGACTGATTAAGCAAAACGATATAATGTATCGAGAAATAAAATGCCATCTTTAAACTCCAAGATCCATGAAAAACTCCTAAGAGTTCTTTTGTATGATTTGGAAGGAGCAAAGCTCCATTGATGAATTAAGAAAATACAAGGAAAATCTTTTAAAGAGCACAGCCTTATGATGGAACCCTAATAGGATTCTCTTTAGTTCTCTCTAGATCCTTTTAGAGCAAAGCTCTGCTAAGTGAAACCCTAAATGGGTTTTCTTTAGATCAGGGATCTATTGAGAGCAAGTCTCTGTCGATGAAAATTAATTTAATTTAATTTGATTTAAATTAAAAAATTTACCTAAAAGTTTTAAGAGTTTAACTCTTGGAGTTCTTGAAAGTAAAGAGCAGGGCTCTGAGATTTTGAAAGTACAAATTTTGAAGATGATAATCATCTGTTGAGGGACCAAAGGTCCTATTTATAGGCAGTGAAAACCCTTTCAACTTCCAAAAGTTGCCGCAACAGTTGGAATTCTGCCACCGCTGCGCTCACGTTTGGGGCCACGTAAGCGCAACGGTGGGGGGGCATTTGTTTACCCCGATCAGAGCAAAGCTCTGTTCAAATTCCAAGACGGGAAACGAAGCAACGCTTCTGTTTCCCCCAATCAGAGCAAAGCTCTATTTTGAAATTGAAGTGAAAATTAAAGTTAAAATAAATGAAGCAATGCTTCAGATCCCCTGCACTGCGTGTAGAGCTCCACGTGTCAAAATCAGATACGCCAGCGCAGGGAGCGCAGCGCCAAAGGCAGCGCACCCAATCAGAGCAAGGCTTTGTTTAAAATTCAAACTTTAATAAAGGAAGCAACGCTTCAGCTGATCTGCGCTCTGCGCTGAGCGACACGTGGCAGCGCAGTTGCGATGCGCTCTGCGCTGCGCGACACGTGGCAGCGCAGTTGCGCTAGCGCTAACTGTGCCAGCACTAAAACAGAATTAAAATTCTAGAAAGATCTTTCTGATCTTGTTAAAACAAGAAGATTATCTTCTGTAAAACAGAAGCCCTTGGATCAAAGATCCAACGGTGGGGAAAAATCCCTAAATCACTCAGAGAAAGATCTCTTTAACTGATTTAACCAATCAAATGGCACTATAAAAAGCCCCCTAGACTCCAAGTCTAAAGGAGATTAGAATCAACACACAGAGAATTCACAGACCTCTTCTAAGAACTTTGAAAGAAAGAAAGAAAAAGGTAAAACCCTTAGAAAAAGAAGAATTTTCTTCTGAAAAGATCAATGATCTAAGAACAAGATCAAAGATCTTCAATAAAAAAAATGATAATATTAAGAAGTAATTTACTTCTTCTTTAGATCTTTCTGATCTAAATAAAGGCATTGCCTTTTGATGAACCATTGGTTCTGGAATCTTAAAAGATTCTCTTCTTTGATCCAAAATTGGATTAAGATATTGAACAGTGCCCTGCACTTGAAAAAAAATTGCACTGTTGCGCTCTTGGGTTGGCGCAAGCCACCAGAGAGCGCCACGTGTCAGCCCCAGAATAGACTGCGCTATGCGCTTCTAAAACAGAGCACTTCTCTCATAAATTGGCGCACTGCACCAGAGCGCGCCACGTGTCAGCAGCGCAATAGCGCAGCGCACTGGCGCAGCGCACTGCGCTTGCGCTCACCAGAGCACGCCACGTGTTAGCAGCAACGGTGCAGCACACTGCGCTTGCGCTCACCGGAGCGTGACACGTGTCACCTTCACATGGACTTGCGCCTTGCGCTCATCAATTGGCGCAAAGCGCCTGACAAGCCACATGGCACACTGTCAGAAGATTTAATGCTCTGCATTATTTAAAAGAGGGACAGAGCCCAATTAAAAAGGCTTAACAGGCCTGATAAAATGCCATGCATTACTTTAAAAAGGACAGAGCCCAAACAGAGGTCTGTTAGACCAAAACAAATGCCGTGCATTTAATTAAAAGCCCAATGCTATGCACTAATAAAGAGCAGAGCCCAAGCAAAGGCCTAATAGGCCAATGATAAATCAAATGTTGAACATTTTCAACTGGACTTAACCCAATCATAGCCATAAGTCCTCAAATTAAATTGAGCTGAGCATAACTGCTCTCTTAAATCAATTTACACCCGGTTCAAGGGTACATCTCCGAACTCCTCTGATATTTGTCGTTGTAATCCTTCAACGTCTTCAGAGAGGTGACGGGTCCCGACAACAGCACATCGATACGTACTGCGGGGTCCTTAAACTCGTGGACCGAAACGTCCTTAAACTAATATTCGTCCCAAAATGGGAACGTTGGACCGAAATGTCCTTAAACTAATGTTCGTCCCCAAATGGGAATGATGGACCACCATGTCCCTAAACTGAAAATCGACCGCAATGTTATTAAACTAAACAATAGAGCCAATTGCTCTCTTGTCGGATCCAAACGATCCCGTTAAGTTGATCTTAGTCTAAAAATTGGACTAACGTATCCTTAACATACGTTTAAGTTGATCTTAGTCTCAAATGAGACTAACGTGTCCTTAAAACCCAAACCAAAACCCAAATCTAAGAAAATACGGATTTGGACTAATCCACGTCCTACGGGCGACGACATAAATTAGTCTCCGTATACAATCCACGGGCAACCACAAACAAAACAAACACCCACGACATGAAGAGAAATTCTGGAGAAGGAGAAAGTTGTTACCGCGATGCGGTAGCGTAATTAACTGTAGGGGCTTGCGCCTGTAGGGAAGAGCATCCCCACAATCAAAAACCCCTCAAGCGAGGGGGAATCTGACGAAGTCTGCTACATCGGCCGCATCCGTCTAAACCTCCGATACACGGTGCCATAAATCAACTTGGTATCTTCGGAGAGGTGTTCATACCATAATATTGCATTATTATATTCCCCATTCTTATGTATTTTACAAATAAACAGGTGCTTTTGACGCATGTCTACTTCATAGTACAGGTTTCAGGTTCTTGGAGCGAAAACAGTGAAAAAGACAAAAGACGATACAAAAAAGGAACTTTTGACCAACAAATAGAAGGATCTTAGTCAAGCATAGATGAAGAACAGTTCACAATGTACAAGGCAACACAAGGTCCAAGTTGTCAAAGTGAACGGTTAAAAGACCACTACAAGTTTTCACTGAAAGATCTGGAGAAGACCCAGAAGCCAAATGGAGAAAAGAACTAAAGAAATAAAAAGCCCGAAGAATCAAGAAAGAGCCCAGAAAAATTTATAAGACGATCTCACCAATGGGCCGCGGAACCGCGGCCCTACCCCTACCCATGCCGCGGTTCCGCGGCCATCTTGTTCCCGGGGTTCGTGGAAATTTTACCAAAACTCTGGAGGCGGCGCGGATCTTTGACTAGGTCTTTTCTTAGAGGGCATTTTTGTAAAAGCAAATGTGTGAATCAATTGTAACTTAGGGTTTCTATGAATCTATAAATAGAACCCTAAAAACCTTTTTTAGGGTATGCCTCTTTTCACTTCATAAATTCAGATCTATATTGTGTTCATGTTTGGAGAGAGCCATCAATAAAAATTAGTAAGTTACTTTTATTTCTTTGCTTTAGTTCTCTTTTAATTTAGAATGTCTTTTAATCCCCTAATGAGCGAGTAGTCTTCTCGCTTGTTAGGGTTAGTCTAAGGGAAAGGTTTGAGAGATGAGATCTCTCACCCCTTTCTTACCCCTTCACACCTAAGAATTAGAACTCCATGCATACACGCACACACCGCTCCCTGCGGCACTCTACCCCTCGAGGTAACGATGATACCGTAGTATAAAGGACCGGGTGCGCATGTTTTCCATGAAGGTTAGGGTAAGGATTGATAAAGGAAGGACAAGAACCTAGAGGAAGAAACATCTTCCCAAAAGATTCTAATCCACTTTATTGATAATTACCATAACATCTAATTGATCTAAAATAGGGTATTGAAAGCGGTGAGGAAACCTTTGATCTCTCAACTTCCCCTAAGCCTAACCCTAGCAAGACTTAGATCTAGATAATTTTAGTATAACTTAATTTGGTAGTTTTTTAGATTTAATAAATCAATCCGAACATTCATCGGAATTAACTCGTTAGCGCGACTAGGAAAACACAAAATCCCTGTGGACCGATCCGTACTCACCGGCTAGCTACAAGCGACGCCGTTCTTGATTGCGGTAAATTATTTTTGATCTATAAAATTCATTTAATCAAATGGCGCCGTTGCCGGGGATGGCGTAGTTTTTCCTTTTTGCAATTTCAGGTTAATCTAAATTAAAAAAATCATAAAAACAGAAAAAGAAAAATTATAAAATTTTTATCATTTATTGTTTGAAGGGTATTTTTTGTGAATCTTTGCAGGATTGACGGATCTGGAAAAATCCAGAGTGCGAAACAGTAAAGGGTACATCAGAACAGAAGGGAATTTCAACAACAGAGCAACAGAGAAAATCCGGAGACCTGAACCCACCATCTCACCGCGCTTCCTCCGCGGGAGCCTGCTAGTGCCGCGGAACCGCGGTCCCCTGTTGTCTTCAGCGCGCGAAATTTGCTCAGTTTGTTTATTTTTCACCCCTCTGCAAATCCCCATATATCTTTTGCCAAATCTTCTGCAGGATTCTTTGCGCTAAAAATCTTCTTCCCCTTCCAATAATTGATTTTCTGCAGGATTCTTTGCGCCGCATAAAATAAAAATCTTTGATTGCAAGTGATTTACTGTTTTGCATATATTTAATCGGACTTTTAGGGGCTTGTGACCAATTCAGATTGGGTGGGGATTTCATCACCCTTTCCAGGACCCCAGAAATCACATAAGGCATTTGCATTGACCAATCTTTAATTAAAAAAATACTAGACTCAGCCCTAAGGACTTCGAGCTCAATAGGACAGAGGACTAGTTATAGGCATCGGCCGTTAATCCTAACCTGACTTTGCAGTGTCTAGGCAAGTGTGTCAAGGCAAGTGGTTACTTATTTAGGACCGCTACTTGTAGTGGGGAGCCTCCCACTTACCTGGCACTTACCTGGCACTTACCTGGCCGCAATTGGCGGTGAAGAGGCGGTTTGAGGTCCTATCTCTTGCCCTTTGGAACAGTTAGGAGCTGTCTAGCTGACCTAGGTGGCCCTAGAGTTAGGCCTGATTGTGCATTTTTGGTTGATCGAAAGTGTGTCTTAGCCCTTTATCAAAAATCTTTTTTGCAAACGGTTCTAAAAAAAAAGGGAAAAAGAAAAAAATCTTTTATAAAAACTTGCAACTTGTCGCGTAAAATCCTTGCACCCCACCACCACTCACTTTCTTCTCATTGACGTTATCTTACCTCCACATTCTGTCTTTCATTTTTTTGACTACACTACCCTGTCACTTTGGACTAGGGACACTAGCGCCCGATTAGTCCGTGTTTTGTTGGTACCGACCGACGAACCTTTCGACACCGAAGTCGAAATTCCCTCCATTTCCTTACCTCCACCTTCAAATTCTTCTTCCGAAGGTATGTCGGGACACAATCCCAACAACACCTTACCTACGGGACTAATTCCACCTCCGTTAGGTGCGAATAACCCGAATCTCCCGCCTGTTGTAGCGCCCTAATGAATCGCGCTCCAGGATCTCTTCTACCCTGTCCGCACCTCTTTACCTACCTGTCTTTCACCCCCACCGGCAAATGGGGACAATTTTGAAATAAAACCCCACTTCATCAATATGCTACCAAAATTTCATTGATTGGAATCCGAAGATGCTTATATCTTTATCAATAAATTCCAAAACGTTTGCGCCATGATGAAAACAACCCAATTAAGTGATGACGCTATAAGGCTAAGGGTCATTCCTTTCACCTTATGTGACTTAGCCGAGAAGTGGCTATACAGCACAGCATCACATTCAATTCGAAATTGGGACGAGTTTGTTAAAGCTTTTCTTAAAAAGTTTTATCCTCATCACAAGACCGCGAGAATTCGCAATGAGATAATAAAATTTTCTCAGCTTCCTTCCGAAACATTTTGGAAGTGTTTTGAAAGATTCAAAGACCTACTTGTTCAATGCCCTCATCATAGGATCGAAAGTTGGCAACTTTGCCAAACATTATACGAGGGATTGAACCCGGCAACGAAGCAGTTGCTAGAAACCATTTGTCAAGGTCACTTTCTAACCAAATCTAGTGAGGAAGCATGGCAGTTTCTCGAGGATCTTAGTGAACAAACAATTCAGTGGGAGAGCATAAAGACCAACTCATCTTCTTCTATTGGTCAATCTAGGGCAGGCATACATCAAGTAGATATGTCGATTGCTATAAAGGCCGAGATGGCCGCACTTATGAAAAAGCTTGAAGCCATTGAGACCAAAATCTCATCGTCTTCTTCTGCCCCTGCTTTACCCCCACGAACTGTTTGTGCTTGTTGTTCGGATCCATTACACCTTACCGAAGAGTGTCCTTACAATCTACCTATTCAAGGACAAGATCAAGTCAATGCTGCCTTTCAGCAACGACAAAGAAATGATCCTTACTCTTCGACCTACAATCCGGGTTGGAGGAGCCACCCAAATTTTGCTTGGAATCAAAATCAGCAACTCCAAGGAAACAACAACTTTCAAAGGCCTCCTCCACAACAACAAGCACACCAACAAACTCAAAACCAGCAACCTTTCCAACCACAACCTTATCTAAATCAAACGAACAATGATAAGGTTATCTCGCTAGAAAAAAGTCTAGATGTGTTTCTCAAGCAATCTACAGAATCCGCAGCAAGATTGGAAAATTGTGTCCAGTCTTTAGTGCACAATAATACTTCACAAGATCAAAGCATCAAATCTATTGAGGCACAAATTGCATAATTAACTGCTGCATTGAGCGAGAGAGAAAAGGGAAAGCTTCCATCTCAACCATTGCCAAATCCCGGTCACACACAAAACGTATATCACAATCACAATGTAAATGCGGTGACCACGTTGAGATCCGGGCGAGTGTTGCAGAGTAATGTGGGTATTAGTGATGACATCCCCGCCGGTGGTTCTTCTCCTTCTTCTTTTTCACCCTCATCTCCTCCGCTAGAGCCTATTCTCCATTCTTCAAAAAGCTTTTCTTCTTCTAATCCGAACGGACCCACTTCTCACTTCACGAACACACCAACACTGGGATCCGTTCCTACTCCACATTCTACTCCACAGACATTGGGCTCAACAGATTTTCAAGATGCTCCATTTCCGAACAGGTTGAATCCCAATAAACCAACTGCACAAATGGAGAAGATTATGGAGTTATTTAAGTAGGTTAGCATAAATATATCTCTCTTGGATGTAATCCAACAAGTCCCTTCATACGCGAAAATCTTAAAGGGCTTATGCACCTCAAAGAGAAAGTCTTCTCAAATACCCAAGAAAGTGCTAGTGGCTAGTGCAGTGAGCAATGCTATTAACCAACCTCAACCCTTACCCCAAAAACGAAAGGACCCCGGCTGTCCTACGATTTCAATAACAATTGGGGATAAGAAAATCAATCGAGCACTTTTAGATCTTGGGTCTAGTGTTAACCTGCTTCCCTACTCCGTGTACGAGCAATTAGGGGTTGGAGAGTTGAAACCCACTCGTTGTACTCTCCAAATGGCTGATCGATCAATCACCCATCCTAGGGGTGAGCTAGAGGATGTGTTGATCAAAGTTGGGGATTTTATATTCCCCGTTGATTTTATTGTTATAGACACACAACCTGTTGCTAACTCACGGAACCAAATTCCGGTGATCCCCGGTCGACCATTTTTGGCCACTTCCAATGCCGTAATAAACTGTCGCAATGGCTCCATGACTCTATCCTTCGGGAAGACGTCTAGTGAGTTCAATATTTACAAGCTAGGAAGTCTGCCCCCCGTGCCTAAAACTAGTACACGAGAAGTTTGCTTTATTCACGAAATCACGCAGGAGGACTGCGAGCTTGAAAGATTTTTGTTTGATGAAAACAGTTTTGACGCCACTAGTGCGTCCCTCCTTGAGCCTACCACAGTTGACACAACCGATATGGATTATGAATGTTTCACTTTTTCGGATGATGACGACTCATAGCCCGAATATGAGTCTTTTGAATTTTTGGATGAGTTAGTTAAACCATCCGAATCGGTTGTTTGCAGTGATTTCGAACCTGTGTTGGAGTCCTTTGAGTTAGAGGTAGATTCCCCAATTTTACCTATGATTCTTTCGCCTCAGAAACTTGAACTCATGCCCATGCCGTCTCACCTTAAGTATGCTTACATAGGTGAGAATGAGACCTTTCCCGTTATCATATCGGCCTCTTTAGCCTTCGAGCAAGAGAACGCTCTTTTAATGGTCTTACAAGATAGGCGGCAAGTTTTCGGCTGGACTATGGCGGACATCGAGGAGATTAGTTCCCTCATAATTGAATATCATATGCATATGATGGATGATGCCAAGTCGATAAAGGATCCACAGAAACATCTTGGGGATAGTGTGGTTAGTCAACCTCCTTCTTTAGAAGTTGAACCACCCCCATTTCTTTTAATAAGCTACGAGAATGCCAATATTCCACTGATTGCTGCTCATTCCCATTCTCGTTTTGATTCATCACCACCTCCTATCTATTCACTTCCACACTTTCCATACCACCACTTTTATCTTTCCCAATTCTTTTTGGATCGGTACAACATATTCTTCCACCAACCGATACTCTTTACAGATAAATTTTTTGAATGGTTGGTGTTGATATTTGGTCTTTACAAAGTTTGGCAATGACGTTTAACATTGTTTCAATGAAGTTTGGGGGGGCCTTTCTGTATACAACAATTCAAAAAAATAAAAAAAAAGTTGTAAATAAATAAACAGGAGAGTGCCGACATTTTGACCCTCTTGGTGTAGCATGACAGTGAGGACACTGTCAAGTTTAAGTTTGGGGGTATGCTTGGTAAGTCTTCTTCCTTCGCATTTATGTGTATATTTTTGCATTTGCATACTTATTTGAAAACCCATAAAAATTGAAAAATTTTGAAAAATTATAAAAATTATTGTATTCAATTTTGGCTAATTGACTTGAGTTTGACAAATAGGTTAACTAGCTAGGAACAACTAGATCTTAGACTTAGTAAATTAAAAACCCTAAAAATAACCTTCCTTAAAGTTTAACGGTAGAAAGTATATGTCTTGTAGTTTATTTAGAAATAGGCAAATTTTAAGTTCACTTTTTGGGCTAAGTCGGAACGAAGGAAAAGTATTGATACTTTTATTAGAGTATAAGTTTGAAAAATAATTCCTACCTTAAGTCTAGATTCTGAAAATGTATACCCTACAATTTGCACAATCGCGCACCTTGAAACTTGGAATAGTAGAGGAGATCTTGAAATGCTCTTGTCTAAAGTCCTTAGTACAAAGAAAATATAAAAAAAAGTGAATAAAGAAGAAAAAAAAATGAACACTGGTTTTGTGATTACTTAAGGCTGTAAAAATAGAAAAATATTTAGCGAGGGTGCTTCATCACCTAGTGCCTTAGACCAACTGGTTTGGGAGTCACTGCTAAAAGCCTTGGGTGTTGCAAGACTAGGAATTATGCTTTAAAGTGCAAACATATCTTGTAATCGGTTGTTGGTACCTCAAGAAGTATTAACGGTCGCATGAAGGATGTGTAAGCAAAAATCTAATTAAAAATTCACCAATTAATAAGTGCTTTGGACAACAGACAAGAGTATGATTGCTTGATTTGAATTTCCAAGTGTAGGGGTGATATTTACACACATGTAGGGATATGTGATTGGAGTTTAGATAAGAGAAAGGAGTGAAGAATAGAACTTGTATCTTTAGTAAGTTGATAAAAATTCCTGAGTGGAGATGGAACCCTAGAAGAAAAACTTGGGAAATTCCGAAAGCTAAGTAAGTCTATAGAACATATATAATCTTAAGTTAAATAATGAGGAAGTGTGAAGAATATGGATGGATAATTTACGGGTCGACGATAATAGAATTCCTTGTTAGAAAACCTAATTGGAGAACAAAAGTCGAAAAGCCGAATTGATAGGATTTTGTGGGTAGTATCCGCTGAAAACCCTCAGGAGACAACACTCCTCCTACTAGGGATACCTAGAGATTTAACGGCTTGTTGCACGAGCTCAGTGCAATCGCGTTTCCCTGTGAAAGTGCGGTTAGGTTTTTATTGAGAATAAAAAAATAAGTTTGCTCGAGGACGAGCAAAAGATAAGTTTGGAGGTATTTGTTCATACCATAATTTTGCATTATTATATTCCCCATTCTTATGTATTTTACAAATAAACAGGTGCTTTTGACGCATGTCTGCTGCATAGTACAGGTTACAGGTTCTTAGAGCGAAAACAGTGAAAAAGACAAAAGACGATACAAAAAAGGGACTTTTGACCAACAAATAGAAGGATCTTAGTCAAGCATAGATGAAGAACAATTCACAATGTATAAGACAACGCAAGGTCCAAGTTGTCAAAGTGAACGGTTAAAAGACCACTACAAGTTTTCACTGAAAGATCTGGAGAAGACCCAGAAGCCAAATGGAGAAAAGAACTAAAAAAATAAAAAGCCCAAAGAATCAAGAAAGTGCCCAGAAAAATTTATAAGACGATCTCACCAATGGGCCGCGGAACCGCGGCCTTACCCCTACCCATGCCGCGGTTCCGCGGCCATCTTGTGCCCGGGGTTCGTGGAAATTTTACCAAAACTCTGGAGGCGGCGCAGATCTTTGACTAGGTCTTTTCTTAGAGGGCATTTTTGTAAAAGCAGATGTGCGAATCAATTGTAACTTAGGGTTTCTATGAATCTATAAATAGAACCCTAAAAACCTTTTCTAGGCTATGCCTCTTTTCACTTCATAAATTCAGATCTATACTGTGTTCATGTTTGGAGAGAGCCATCAATAAAAATTAGTAAGTTACTTTTATTTCTTTGCTTTAGTTCTCTTTTAATTTAGAATGTCTTTTAATCCCCTAATGAGTGAGTAGTCTCCTCGCTTGTTAGGGTTAGCCTTAGGGAAAGGTTTGAGAGATGAGACCTCTCACCCCTTTCTTACTCCTTCACACCTAAGAATTAGAACTCCATGCATACACGCACACACCGCTCCCTGCGGCACTCTACCCTTCGAGGTAACGATGATACCGTAGTATAAAGGACCGGGTGCGCATGTGAGTGTATGAGGAGGTAGGTCATTACCTCGTGATCTACTTAAAGGTATAGCAAGTTTAATGGAGTTAAATGTAGAATTAAAACAATGTGGTATTTAAGTGAAAAATACGATAAATTGAAATGGCCATCATTTTATGAAATGAAACTTGATCAATTTGGTTGATTAGTGTTTAATAGTCAAGATAAGAGAGTTTAAGCATAAATGTATTAACGAGAAGTCAAGTTTTATAAGAAACCGAATCGGAAATCAGATTTGTTCCGATTCCGTCGGGTTTTGTAAATCCGTATTTTTAGAATAGAAAAGAGAGATAGAAAATGGGACTTACGGGTTTTAGACAACAAAGAGAAGGCGATGGATCGGAAGGAGTTGCCGGTGTGTCGTTTCGTTGCCGGGAGTTCCTAGAATTATCGTCGGAAGTTCGCCGGAAAATTCGCCGTAGCTTCACTTCGTGCTCACTTCGATTGCACACTAGGGTTCTAAGGATTTTTCTTGAGAGTTGGCTCAGAAATGTGAGTGAGGGGGGTGGTGTTTAGGGTAGTATTTATAGGGTTAGGGTAGATGAAGAGTTAAATGAAAAAAATGTAAAAATATATAAAAATATATTAAAAATTGGAGTAAATGGGGCTTTCTGAATTCTCTGGAACCGATCTGGGAATTTAAAGTATGCAGGGGGTATAGAATGCCAAGAGACAACTTTTTGGTGTTGACCACTCGGCCGAACGGTCGAGTCCGGCCAGCGGCGCCGTGCCGAGTCGGCCGGTCCGCCATCCGAGTCGGTCGAGTCGGAGGTCAGGGAGGTGGGGGGTTGTCTGGTGTAGCCTCTGGTATATTTAGGTTTTCATGTGTAGTGGAAAATTTGGGAGTTATCACGTGTTGACTGTTGGACTTCTTAAAAATTTAAAACAAAATAATATTAAAAATAACGTGGGGTATGGGATTTGAACTCTGGTGGCTTGGTTCAGCAATACAAAGTATTACCAATGAGCTACAAGCTCCTTCTTGTAATTAAATTGCTAATTAATTACTTATGTTGTGCTTAGGCAATAAATACCCCTTTAAGGATTTTGAAAAGAAAAAAACAATTTAAAAATTTGTATGGAAAAAGTGTATAAGAAAATTAGGGTTGTTACAGTCGCCAATCTAAATATCCGCAATATCCTCAAGGTACGACAGGTCCTGATCCAAGCTAAATCCACTTCTCACTCTAAGCATGCATACTCAGGTCGTCAGAGCGACACAATAGCAATAAATATAAATGCAAAAGTAAACACGTGCAATGATGATGAACATGAAGCAGTAAATATAGAATGATGACGCGCATGAAATAATCGGTACAGGTAAACAGTAAAGTAGGTATATCAAATCAGTAATCAATGCATGTCAATGTCACTAACCCTATCAGTCTCTAAGTTTCACTGTCCAGGTCGCTAAACCTATCGCCGGTCCAAGTGTGAGAGTCAACCACGCAGGAGTATCCCCAACCTAAGGGTAGGACCCCGGGGCAAGGGAACACGGGCCCGAATCACGCACGATAATAATCAGTAACACCATCCATACAACTCCCAAAATCACTGTATATGTCGGCAATGGGACTCCCGAGATTCCGTTGAACTCACACTCAAACTACCCCACACCCACGGTCTGCATCAGATACCGACCATAAACCCAAATACTACTCGGTCCATGACAACTCTACGCGAGAACTGGAGACCGGATCTCCATCAAGTATGTCTCGACTGGTACCCGAGATAAATGGACGGTGTTTGACGCCTTACCTATGACACTAATATAAGTGCTCCATAACCGTCCCATTTCTGTTATAGTTACACTTATATATGTCCCATAGACGTCGACAATACAATAAATTAACTGGGTCCGCTGATTGTGTACAAGTACGTGTCACTTTCACTACTCGATCACGCTTTAACACTAACGTACTTGCCACAATCTAAACACTAATATCTATCACTGGATAATGTACACGATCACTAGGTTATCAATGTATGTGACCACTATTCAAAAGAGGATACAACTACTACATGATATGATGAGAACGCAACTAATTACGATAGGAATAAATTATCAGCAGCCAGTATCCTACCACTTGAATAATTTACTATATATTACACGCGCAGAATTTAGCAAAATAATATAAAAGAGATAAGCAGTATGTTTAGTTATCTGTCCATAAAAATTGGTTTCGCGTCAATTGGGCTTCACGTTCTATAGTTATGGCCATTTCATTTTAAGTGTTCACTGCTGGAATTCCAATTCCTGAACTGGAAGTCCTTTTCGTAACACGTTTTACTCCTAGTTGGGAGCATAATTAGGCGATACTACAGTTGGATAATATTTAGGTTTAACAGTTAGATTTCCAACGCATCATACGGATTGATAACATCCACTGTGTGTTGGGAGATATGTTCAGTTTAATATCAAAGTGTACAAACTGTCATTGCAGAAAACTGCGGGATACCTAGGTACGTTAAAATGCAAATTAAATATAAAATGATAGTGAAACCACACAGGATTAGATTCAGGTGTTAGATAACTAAATTTTCTACGCGTCCATATGGGGATCCTTGCATTTTCAGTTTAAAATAAGGGGTATACAGGTGTTCCAAAGCCAAATATCTAAAACGAACGCTGCCCCGGACTGCAGTTCAGTGCCGCTAATCGCCTCAGTATTCATCATTACACCTTGTAAAAATGCAAAGATAAACTATGGGGTGCTGTAGGTTTATCTGTTGGCTTCGATACGAGTCCTAGAAGATCGCATTTCGATTTGTATTTAATTTACTATTAATTTTACAACGTGATATGTACGGGGATTTCCAGATTTAGCGTCGGTTTTCGGGGATATTATTTCAATATAGAAACAATAACTTTTAGATCCCAACATGTAGTTGATTAACAGTACACGATCTATATATGTCACGAAACGGGAGTTTTAATTGACGGAACACACAGACACACACACACACACACGCACACACACACACACACATATATCAAAAGATGATTATCGAGTTTTTAATAATCATAACTATGGGTTTTTATATTGATTTATCACACACACATGCATAAGTATAATTGAGTATATGTAGCATGATAGCAAGTTCAGAAACTCTCCCGGCGACGACGATCGGCGACACGAACACAGCGGAGGCACGACTACAAGCACGACACAGCACAGGCAGCGGCGACGACAGCAAGCTCGGGTGGCGGCTGGAGGCAGTGGGTGCAGGGGCTTGGCTGTAGGAAGGAGACGGCCAGGAGTGGGTGTTGGTGGTGGTCAGCTCCGGTGCGGTGAGGGTTCCGATGAGATCGGAAGCTCGGTGAGGGAGTATGCAGGCGAGGGTGCTTGGGGAAAGTCGAGGTCGCCGGAGATGGGTGTGCAGGGAAGAAAGGTGATCATAGGAGAGAAAAGAGGTGGGGATGGTTGCTGCAGCGACGTGGTGAGGAGCTCGACGGCGACGAGCTCCGGCGAAGAGGTGCAGGACAAGGTGAAGCTGCTAGGTTCGCCTGCGGGTGCGGTTGCTCGGGAAGAAAGTGACCGTCAGTGATGGTTCAGGCGGCGTTGAGATGAGTCGTCGGAGCTTGGAGCGGGTCACGGTGGTGTGAGGAGGCCGTAAGGGTGCTGACATTGGTCTCGTCGGGGCTTTATGGTGCGGTTTGGGTTGCAAGCGTCAGTGACGAAATTCTGAGGTCGATGCGAGCGACGTGAAGGTGGTGGCGAGGTGGTGTGGGCAAAGGCTTGAGAGAGGAGGTGTGAATGAGCTGGGGGTTGCCGAATCGGTGGAGATCAGGGAGCTCGTCGTTGAAGGTCGGCGGTGATGTGGAGTTCGGGAAGAGAGGAGGAAGAGAGATTGTGAGGGATAGAGAGAGGTTAGAGAGGGGAGGATTCGAGGGCGATATTGGGAAAAGCAGGTGCGGTGATTGTGGGCGACGTGGTCGTAGGGTGGAGCGAGTCATAGGGAAGCGGTTGGGGCTTAGTCACTGCGCAGGGAACGGGGAGAAGAAGAGACGTGGGTTGAGAGAGATGGGGGTGAGCGGGTTGTGAGGGTTTGTTGTGGAGGACCGTTGCGAGGAGGGGGCGAGTCGTGTGAGGGGCGCGAGGAAGGAGGAGGTGGATTCGCGCGGGAAAAGGATGAGGGCGAGAAGAAGAAGAGAGTGGGGAGTTTGGGTCGGGTCGGGTGAAGGTGAGGGAAAATGATTAGTGGGCTGAGCTGTGGGTTGGGGTTAGGTAAAATAAAATGAAATCAAAAGGATTTAATGTTTAGATTAGGTTTTAAGGATTTAGAGAAATTAGAATAAACAATTTAAAGGTTAGGGTTTATAAATAGAATATTTAAATATTTAAATTTAGGAAAATTTGGGAAACACAATTTACAAATACGGAAAAATATTCACAAGGGATCTGGGCATTACATCATACCCCACTTATATAAAATTTCGTCCTCGAAATTCAAAATACAACAAGCTATAAAATGCAATGCGACAGCAACAAAAATCAGGTATTATATAACGATAAAAGCAACTAGATGAAAATCAATTATATATATATATATATATATATATATATATATATATATATATATATATATATATATAACAGTACAGCTAAAGGAATAGTCATACTAAGCACAATGCATAACTGTTCGTAGTAACAAACTATATATATATATATATATATATATATATATATATATATATACATACAATATATATGCATTTATAATGAAAGATATAATAACATGGATAAACGATAGCGAAGGATTTGCCGATAAGCCAAAAATATTTTAGTAAAAATACCAATCAAACAATTTAAAATAACTTGAGAAAGCCCATATGGTAAAATAAGAGAAAATAAAACAAAATAGTATGTGCGATATTTTTTTTTTTGCGTTATTGAAAATGTGAAAAATAGTAAAGCATTTAAAATAAGTAAAACGGAAGTAGTTAATAACGTGATTTTTCTTTTGATAATTACAAGATAAAGGAAAGTAAATTTCGAATAGCAAACGTCAATGAATGTAATTAGTAATAAGAAATAGCACTAATAATGTATAAGGGGCTATCCAGGGTATGGATTACAGTGAAGTATGGCCCATTTAAAAAGGTCGGAGTGCGGTACTTTACTCTGAATGTTGAAGAGACTAGGGTTAGGTCACTACAAGATGCAAGGATGAAGAGTAATGAATTTTAGGAGGGAAAGAAATTTATTGGGGAGGGAAAACAGTCAATGCATCGTGTGAATCAATACTCAAGAGTTTGCGCACTCAGAAACTTTATTATTATCTATTTCCCCAGAAAAATTTCAAAAAAGGCATACTCGAAAGATAGAAGTTGCCCTAAACTATACATAGATTTATTTGGCCAGAAGAAACAAAAATAAGTCGCGTCAGTCGCGATTATGGAAGTTCAACAGGTTATGGTAAGCTCTCGCGCTAAGATAAGGGCGTCCATTTCCATAGCGCCTCGCAGGGATTGCCACTGGAGGTTCTTCGGCCTCGAATTCCTCCTCACTCGAGATTTCATCCTCTGAGTCTTTCTCGGCTAGGGCCTCGTTTTTGGGTTCTTCCCCCACGCACTACTACAAATAAGGGTTTCCCCTACGGATAAATCTGTAAGGGAAACCCACTGCCCCTACGGATAAATTCGTAGGGATGCATAAATACGCCGTAGGTGTACACACCGCAGGTGCAAGTCTTAGCCTTAAACATGCCCCTACGGTAAAATATTTGCCCCTACGGTTTAATGCGTAGGTCTACTTGTCCCTACGGATTTCACCGTAGGGACAACATATTTATTTAATTTATCGGTTTATAAAATAAAATAGTTGCCCCTCCGGAGAAATCCGTAGGGACAAAAATATGCCCCTACGGCTTAAGGCGTAGGTACAGATGTGTAGGGGCAAAATATCAGGTATCCTGATATTTTGTCCCTATGGGTAAATTTGTAGGGGTAAAGCTATGCCCCTACGGATTACTCCGTAGGGACAAGCCTAACCCTTGTTACTGAGTCCATAGGGTCAAAAGATCAGGTATCCTGATATATTTTCCCTGCGGATAAATGTGTAGGGGCAAAGTTGGACTATACGGATTAAACGGTAGGTGCAATATTTGTACCTACGGATTAATCCGTAGGGACATATTATCAGTTTTTTTCTAAAAAAAGGGCTGCCTGTTTTTTCCTCGCCCTGTACACAATTATATATACATCATATATGAAAGTAATCAACAAGCAGAATATATACAGCAGTATTCATAATCAACATCTCACGCATAATATATAAAAGAAATCCGCAAGCAGAATACGATATCAATCTAAATCAATATGACCACCACCAATATCGTCCAAAATATATACAATATGTATCATATAAGTAAATACATGTTTAAAATATAAAAATCAAAAAACTACCCTAGCTCGGTCCAGCTCCACCTCTGATAATCGCTGTAATCTGACGCATCTGCTCCTCGGATAAACCCTGAGTTAACAACTCGAGCAATGCGGACGGTGTGGGAGTCTGAGCGGGCTGTGGAGCGCAACCGCAGCCGAGATAGTGGCTTGCGGAGCCGCAGCTGCGGGAGTCTGAGCGGGCTGTGGAGCTATAGGAGCCAAAGGAGATGCATGTGGAGCCTCAGCCGAAGTACCCTGTCGCGTCTGTTCAATTTTGCGTGTAATAAACGAGTAAGAACTGTGTATTAGTCGAATTCGTATCATTATCAGGTTATTGCGAAACCCCAATCTATGAATATTTAGTTTGGAAAACCGTAGTTTATTTTAATTACACGGTTCTATGTATGTATGATTAATCAAAGCTAAGTCTACAACCAAATAAGCTCAGGCTACGTACTAATATTGGATATGTTGCTATCTATAATATGATATAATATTTTACTATTAAGTATTATATATGCCATCATCTCCTTCAACTCCTGGACCGTGGCCTTCAAGGTGTCAAGTTCTTGCTCTAGACGTCGCTCACGGGAGATAGAGGAAGTAACCGCCGGAGTGGAGTCCAACCTCATATGGTCCCTGCTAGGACCCAGTCCCCGGCCTCTCTCCCAACCTCCGTGGTGCCCTCCATATGCGGCGTCTAGAACTGGGGTCAGCAGCATCGGATCGTTCTGTCCAGTAAAATCGATCCCCGATGCCTCGGCCTGCTTAACCACCCGCTCCTACACGCACATTAACCAGTAAAATATAAGTATATCATTTAAATTTGAACTTTTCAAAACAAAAATTTCAAATAGGGGTTGAATAAATATTAACACATACGCAATACTCCTGGGTAGCGGTGTCGGGGTATCGAAGCTCGCCCGTGGCGGGATCTGTCGAGGTGCCATGGACGACAAGATATGCGGACAGCACGCTCGGTGTACCACCCTGCGCCAGGATCTGAGCTCTCTACAATTTGCCAAAAAATTATATTTATTATAAAATAACTCTTAAGTTCACATTATATTAAAATAGATCTATTGTAATTTACCGATGCCTCCATGGCACGAATAATATTCCTCGAGCCACCTGTATAAGTGGGGCGACCCCTCTTCGCCGACTTTCTATTCTTTTTATTTTGATCCGTATGTTTCTGCACAACACATTCTGATTTAGTTTTCTAATTAAGCAACACAAAAAAATAAATTATATACTAAACAATAAATTACATTTAAAATACATACCTGTTTGCGCCGAGAGTCGAAATATTGGCACAATAGAGGCCATGTATCTATGTCGACTCTCGCAAAGGCCGGAGTATGTAGGAGGGCCGCTCTCTCTGTCTCGGGGGTCGCCATCCATAGGGAATAGCAGTCGATCTTCAGCTCGTTCCTATTGTATCGGACCTTCGATTGCATGTTCTTCATCAGGCCATGGTACAGAGCGTGAAGATCAAGCACCCTCCCAGGGTGATCAGGATCGGGTACAGGCTGAAAATCGTAATACAACTGCAAATACAAAAAAAAAACAATGTTATTAAATTGCAAGTGTTAATAATAAATATATTGGATAAATCAAATGAAAATATATATTAATACCCGAGCCTGATCCCAGAAGAAGACGAATGAGCGCCGGTGCTGGTCGCCCCACTCAATGTGAAATGGATACTTCTTCACGAGGCGGCTCTCATCCCCCATATACCGGCCGAACCTCTCGGCATAATCGCCGGTATAGCGATAATCAGGGGTAAAGAAGAGGGGGAATGTTGCCTCTCCTGGCTCTGTCAGGCCTCAGCCTGTGAGACTGATTCGGGCCTCGAGTCCCCCTCTCGGGATGGGGATGCCCTGCGTCTACAAGAAATATCAAGACAAGACAAAGTGGTATTAAGAAATCAAGGTTTAACGAAAATTGAAGTGTGATATATACCTCCGGCGACAGAAGCACGAGCCTGGCCCGGGCAGCAGCACGAGCGGGGCGATAGTTCCTCCGGTGAGGAACAGCCGGTGACCCGGACGTGGACGCATCCCCTTCAACTAGAAAATAAACATCGATAAAATTACATGAATATTTAAATGATATGTAAAATGAATAAATATTTTATATTTATTCATACAAACCTGCAAACTGAGCGGAGGGTATGGAAGTGACGGGAGTGGCC
This sequence comes from Agapanthus africanus, assembly GCA_030015575.1. Taxonomy (NCBI): domain Eukaryota; kingdom Viridiplantae; phylum Streptophyta; class Magnoliopsida; order Asparagales; family Amaryllidaceae; genus Agapanthus; species Agapanthus africanus. Next base: position 438,820,939 of record JASDDO010000004.1, read on the forward strand.
CCTGCACCTGATGTAAACATACCTGCAGGTGCGGTGGTGGGCTCTGCCCCTAATGTAAGTACGTAAGAGTAAAAAGAATGTATGTATATTTATGATATAGCATTCTAAATCAATATACATGCACTATATGATATATAAACATACCTAGAGGTGCGGGAGTGGCCTCTGTCCCTGATGTGGACGCACTAACAGTTAGACAATCAAACATTGACTATGTAAGTAATTTTGACATGAATATGCATGTATATCTATAATATTATATTCAAAATGAATAGGGGTGTAACATACCTGGAGGTACGGGAGTAGCCTCTGTCCCTGATGTGGATGCACCACCACCAACTAGACAATCAAACATTGACTATGTAAGTAATTTTGATATGGATATGCATCTATATCTATAATAGATATTACATTCAAAATGAATATGCGTGCAATATTCCTGGAGGTGTAGCAAAGTCCACACGGAAGGAGGAATCCAAAGGGGTCTCCGATGGGGGTGCAAGACCGGCCCTCTGAAGCTCCCTACGCAGCTCTCCGGGCGGCAGAACCGCTCTGCCTCTGCCTCTGCCGGTGCCGTGGCTGGAGCTCCTGCCGCCCCTCGCTGCTCCCGTCGTCGTAATCAAATCTAGATAAAACGGTTCGTGTACGCATTAGACAATCATTACATATGTATGCTCTATATGTATAAATCGTAAAATATGAAGTAATAATATAACATTACTGATAACCTTTTCCGTTGCGTGGACGCATTAGACATATCTACTTGGATTTCATCATCGATATCATTTCTAACCCACGTAACTTCATGATCAGCCAAAGATAACCCGTCTTTCGAAACAGACGGTCGGAGCACTCTAAGTCTTCTCTCTTCTTCATTCTCATCGCTGTCCTCGAATTCTGGGACATCGTAAATATCCCTGGGTTTCCAACGGCATACGACGCTCCATCCCGGATGCTTCAAATACTGTGAGTAGTATACTTGGAACGCTTGGTTCGGAAAGATAAACGGATCTTCCTGACCGTAAAATCGAAGTGTGTTCACACTGGTCAATCCATATTCATCTTTCCAAGTCCCAAGATTACTTCTCCACTTATCCGTATCGGTTCGTGTATCGTACCAAGTACACTGAAATATATAAAAGGGTTCTGATCGTCCGGGATATTGGATGTCGATTATACAATTTAAGTATCCATAATAAATCACACCATCTGATCCTACCGTCGCAATCCCACTATTCTTAGTGGTTCTAGATATTTCTATGTCCTTAACTTTGAATTTGTATCCAAGGACACCGAATCCTTTATAATATGCAACCTCTATACTAGGAAACTGAGCTAAACATCTTGAGTCACTCTCTAATGATGCAGGCAAGTTAGGATCGTAGATCTAACAAAACAAATTTTACGACAAATACATGACGATATAAGTTTAGATTAAAACTGATAGTAATAACATGTTATTCGAATAATTTACATGATCTACAACCCAATCGCAAAAATTATCCTGATGATATTTTTCCAATCGTTCATCGTTCCAATCAGGATACCCCTCACGTACCTCGTTAAAATGAATTCTGTTCTCGACAATAAATCATGACATTAATATTATATCATTTCATACACACAAACACAAATATAACAATTAATACAAAAAAACATACTCTTTAATTTTTTCAAGACATGCGCTATTGAGGAGGATAAACCGGTAAATCTTGTTGATAAACATAGTGTCTACCCTCTTATAATCGGCTTTACCATATGGCCCGTTCTGAATTCTTCGAGGCCGGTTAAGTTTCGTCTCAATGTTCTCGTCCAAATAGCGGGAGCAAAATATGGTTGCTTCATCTAGAAGATAACCTTGCATGTTAGAACCCTCTGGTTGATTTCTATTGCGTATATACTTTTTAAGAGTGTAGAGGTACCTGAAGAAAAATATGTTAAATAAATAAATACGGGCATACAGGACAACAATAATTTTACTAATTGCGCGAAACGAAAAATTCCACGTACCTCTCGACGGGATACATCCATCGATATTGTACTGGTCCGGCTAACTTAGCCTCAGTTGCAAGATGAACCGTCAGGTGTATTATGATATCGAAGAATGACGGTGGGAAAATACGCTCAAACTTGCAAAGTATCAACGCAATAGAATTTTCTAGTTTCTCCAGCGTCACAACATCCAGTGTTTTAGTGCATAATTCTCTGAAATAACAACATAGGTCATTGATTACTAGACCAACCGATTCGGGGAGGGAAGTCCTGAGGGCTAATGGAAGAAGGTGCTCCATAATAACATGGTGATCATGACTTTTCAGCCCATCGATCTTGCCTTTCACAATTTTTATCTTCTTGCAGAATGATCCTGAGAAACCTGTGGGAACTTTCAAATCATGCAACACCTGCAGGAATCTTTTCTTCTCCGGTTGTAACATATGATAAGCGGCATTGGGAATTATAAACTTGCCTGGTTTACCGCTACCGGTTTAGGATGCAATTCACTTCTAATTCCCTATGTTCCCCTCCGAACGGCGGCCTGCGACGTTAGGACGTCACGTGCCTGAGGTTCGGGGCAGATGCTATTTGGTTTTTATCCGTCCACCTCTTCGAAGATGCCAAGTTGATTTATGGCACCGTGTATCGAAGGTTTAGACGGATGCGGCCGATGTAGCAGACTTTGTCAGATTCCCCCTCGCTTGAGGGGTTTTTGATTGTGGGGACGCTCTTCCCTGCAGGCGCAAGCCCCTGCAGTTAATTACGCTACCGCTTTGCGGTAACAACTTTCTCCTTCTCCAGAATTTCACTTCGTGTCGTGTGTGTTTGTTTTGTTTGTGGCTGCCCGTGGATTGTATACGGAGACTGAGTAATGCCGTCGCCCGTAGGGCGTGGATTAGTCCAAATCCGTATTTACTTAGATTTGGGTTTGGTGTTTTTAGTTTAAGGATGCATTAGTCGCGTTGCGACTAAGATCAACTTAAACATTCGTCAAGGATACGTTAGTCTTGCTTTGGACTAAGATCAACCTGACGTGGTGATTCATTTAATTTATGGCCATCGGGACTCATCACCTCTCTAACATCGTTGAAGGATTACAACGATAGGTGTCAGAGGAGCTCAGAGATGTACCCTTGAACCAAAGCTGATTGAGGGTTTTATAGTCCATTTAAGTGCTTAAGGATACGTTAGCCGTATTTGGGGCTAAGATCAACTTAAACGGGATCGTTTAGATCCGGCAAAAGAGCAATTGGCTCTATTGTTCCAGTTTAGGGACGTAGTGGTCCCTTATTAGTTTAGGGACGTCTCGGTCCGATACCAGTTTAAGGACGTAGTGGTCCATTATTAGTTTAGGGACGTTTCGGTCCGATGCCAGTTTAGGGACGTAGTGGTCCATTATTAGTTTAAGGACATTTCGGTCCATCGCCAGTTTAGGGACGTGGTGGTCCGTCATTAGTTTAGGGACATTTCGGTCCGATGCCAGTTTAGGGACGTAGTGGTCCATCATTAGTTTAAGGACGTCTCGGTCCAATATTAGTTTAAGGACATCTCGGTCCGATATTAGTTTAAGGACGTCTCGGTCCAACATTAGTTTAAGGACGTCTCGGTCCGATATTAGTTTAAGGACGTTTCGGTCCGATATTAGTTTAAGGACGTTTCGGTCCGATATTAGTTTAAGGACGTCTCGGTCCATTATTAGTTTAGGGACATCTCGGTCCACGAGTTTAAGGACCCCGCAGTCCATATCGATGTGTGGTCGTTGGGACCCGTCACCTCTTTGACGTCGTTGAGGAATTACAACGACGGATGTCAAAGGAGTTCGGAGATGTACCCTCGAACCGGATGTAGATTGATTTAGGAGAGCCATTTTGCTCAGTCAATTTAATTTAAGGACTTATGGCCAAAATTGGGCTAAGTCCAGTTGAAATGTTCAACATTTTATTTGCTTTTGCATTGCATTTCTTTTTATTTTTATTTTTATTTGGGCCTTGCCCAGAAAGGATGCAGAGTATCAATTTGTTTTGGGCTCTACCCTTTTAGGAATGATGCAAGGTATCAATTTTATTTGGGCTCTGCCCTTATATAAAGGATGCAAAGCATCAATTTATTTGGGCTCTGCCCATTTATTGCCTTGCAATTTATTTTGGCCTGTCAGGTCATTTTGATTTGGGCCTGGCCCTTCAAATAGTGCAAAGCACCAAGAATCTTTTGGATTCAAGAAAATGAGTGCAGAGCACTTTTTAATGATCTAAATTTAGATCAAAGAAGAGAAAAGAAAATCTTGTCTTTCTTTCTGTCTCAGAGAACCAGAGGTTCATAGCAAGTGCAAGGAACTATTATTATTTATTTATTTATCTGAGAACCAGAGGTTCATAGCAAGTGCAAGGCACTATTTTTATTTATTTATTTATCTGAGAACCAGAGGTTCATAGCAAGTGCAAGGCACTATTTTTATTTATTTATTTATCTGAGAACCAGAGGTTCATAGCAAGTGCAAGGCACTATCTGTTGTGCGCACGTGCGTTGCACGTGGTGCCGCATGGCGGGCATACGTGCGTTGCACGTGGCGCACATGCGCATTATGAGGAGAAGCAAAGCTTCTATATATGGAGAACAAGCTCCTTTTAATATTATTAAATATTCTCATGTGGTGCGCACGTGCGTTGCACGTAGTGCCGCATGGCAGGCACACGTGCGTTGCACGTAGCGCACATGGCGCTTGCGCATATGCGCATTATGGAGGAGCATGCTCCTATCTTGGAGAACTAAGCTCTTTTGAGTATTGAATCCTTTGAGGATTTTTACTCTACCCTTTCTAAGAGGTATCCCCTCTTATTTATATGGGAGTGGTAGAGAAGCCAGCTCTCCTTTTCCCGATGTGGGACTAAAAAATGCATTCCCCATGTAGTAGAGCATTACTTTAGATTACACGTGTATAACACATTTGCTCATAACTTTTGATCTCGGATGAATTATGAGGCCCATAATATATCAAATCGAAGGTCTTTTCGAGATGCTTTCAATATCATCAGAATTTAGCTGTTTTTCGTTCCGGAGTTTGTCAAAATACAGCTCGGAAAATACTGGTTCGCATCTTCTTCCTTAAATCACATGTGCATAGACATTTGCTCATAACTTTTGATCCCGGATGAATTATGAGGCCCATAATATATCAAATCGAAGGTTTTATCGAGACGCTTTCGATACAAATAGAATTTATCCATTTCTCATTCGGGAGTTTGTCAAAAAACAGCCCGGAAGATACTGGTTCGTATTTCCTTAAGCGTATCGCTGCCATTTGATACCTTGGACTTTTTTGCGCAGAAATTTTTGGTGGGAACAAATGCCCCCACTACTTTGTCCACGTAAGTATGTACGTGGGTGAAGTAGTGCAGAGTTATGCAGAGTTATGCATGGCGTATGGCCAGTTTTGGGTTGATGTATCACTTTCAGAATCTTGATCTGAGAAGATAACGAGCGGACACAAGCGTCGTCATTTATCTTTGACTCAAATCTCAACTCTTAAGGGATATAGTTCCAACCCTTAACTCCATGAGCCGCATCCTTCTATTTCTTTTTTTGTCTCACTCTGGCGTGGAGTAGTTCATACGCTTATGAGTAAGTTCTCCATTTCAGTGGCATGTAGCTTTGGCAAGTATGGCCCATAGATGGTCGGCCCATCTTGACTTCTTTGCAGGGCAGTGATGGCTTAGGAGACAGGGGTAGGATCTGCCACCTAAGGCTTTTCAACTTTACGAGCCGTGAGGGTCTCATAAAGACTTTTCTCCCTACGAGTCGTGAGGATCTCGTAGGTGTATTTTCTCCTTGGGAATCGTGAGGATTCCTAAGTGTGTTTTCTCTTATAAGTCGTAAGGATCCTATAAGAGAGTTTTCCCTCTTACGAGTCGAGAGGACCCGTAAGCGGTTGTTTCCCTCCTTATCGAGATTCGACTTTGGAGAGTGTGACCCGTGGATAGTATGCAAGAGACCGTTTTGGGCCGACTTGCAGGGTCCCAGTGCTTAGGAAACAGGTTTTTTAATCCCTACTGCCTAAGGCTTTATCTCACGAGTCGAGACGCATCGAGAAAATCTCGCAAAGACATCAATTTCCTCACGAGTCGAAACGGATCGAGCAGATCTCGCAAGAACATCTTAACGTCGCATTTAACCTCTGCTCTTTACGACAGAAGCCCGTTAAGGCTGGTGGTACTTAGGGTTTTGGCCATCGTACCGTCGCATAAGCTGATATAGTCCTCGATAGGCAATCGTGCTGTTCGAGTAGCCCCGCGACTGCCGTGTCTCTGATCCCTTCGGGGGCTGGACAAGACGTCTTCAAGCAATCCTCCTTGGCAGTTTGACCGTCAGAAGAGCAAGCGCTAGGAATTTGCCATGCCGCTTTTTACTTGAGGTTAGGCTCATTTTGAAGAGCCCCGATGAGTCATAACCACTCCGCGCTGGTGTGGGGATGATCTCCGATAGTCTTTCGGGCTTTATATAAGTTGCCGTTAAGACCCTGAAGCTAGGAATTTGGCCTTTGCTTCGTTTGCTGGCATTGCGTCTGCTGTATCGAGACGAATGTTGCGGTGGGAACTAGGGATTTTGCCGTGGCTCCGTTTGTTTGATGACGTTACGTCTGCTGTGTCGAGACGAACGTTGGGGTGACATCTCGTCTGCTGTATCGAGACGGACGTCGAAGTGGTGACCACTCCACACTGGTGCGAGATGATCTCCGATTGTCTTTCCGGCTTTATATGACTTGCCGTTAAGACCCTGAAGCTAGGAATTTAGCCTTCGCTTCGTTTGCTGGCATTGCGTCCTCTGTATCGAGACGAATGTCGTGGTTGTCTCTAGGTTACTGGTGAACCGCCGAGGTTTGGAACTAGGGATTTTGCCGTGGCTCCGTTTGTTTGATGACGTTATGTCTGCTGTGTCGAGACGAACGTTGGGGTGACATCTCGTCTGCTGTATTGAGACGGACGTCGAAGTAGTGACCACTCCACACTGGTGCGAGATGATCTCCGATTGTCTTTCCGGTTTTATATGACTTGCCGTTAAGACCCTGAAGCTAGGAATTTAGCCTTCGCTTCGTTTGCTGGCATTGCGTCCTCTGTATCGAGACGAATGTCACGGTGGGAACTAGGGATTTTGCCGTGGCTCCGTTTGTTTGATGACGTTACGTCTGCTGTGTCGAGACGAACGTTGGGGTGACATCTCGTCTGCTGTATCGAGACGGACGTCGAAGTGGTGACCACTCCACACTGGTGCGAGATGATCTCCGATTGTCTTTCTGGTTTTATATGACTTGCCGTTAAGACCCTGAAGCTAGGGATTTAGCCTTCGCTTCGTTTGCTTTGGTGTGTCTGAATCCCTGCTGGAGGAAGAACGCTGAGGTTGACATTTCGTCTACTGTCTCGAGACGAACGTCATGGAGGTGACCACTTCATGTGAGATGGTCTCCGATTGTCTTTCCGGTTTTATGTGAGTTACCGTTAAGACGTCGAAGTTAGGAATGTGGCCTTCGCTTCGTTTGCTTTGGTGTGTCCAAATCCTGTTGGAGGAAGAACGCCGGGGTTGATATATCGTCTACTGTATCGAGACGAACGTCAAGGAGGTGACCACTTTCTGTGAGATGGTCTTCGATTGTCTTTCCGGTTTTATGTGAGTTACCGTAAAGACGTTGAAGCTAGGAATGTGGCCTTCGCTTCGTTTGCTTACACTGCGTCTGGTATATTGAGACGAATGCTGAGGTGGAGCTGGGATTTTGCCATCACTCCGCTTTGTTTCGACCATGGGGTCTTTTGTTAACTTTGCATGTACACCCCGCTGGGCTGCGAAGGAACGCCGTTGTTGACATTGCGTCTGTTGTAACGAGACGAATGCTAAGGTGGAGTTGGGATTTTGCCGTTACTCCGCTTTGTTTTGACCGTGAGGTCTTTTGTTGACGTTGCATCTGCCTCCAGCTGGACTGCGGAGGAACGCTGTTGTTGACATTGCGTCTACTGTATCGAGACGAATGCTGAGGTGAAGCTGGGATTCTGCCATCGCTCTGCTTGATGGTGTAACATCTGTGTCCTGTTGGAATGAGGAGGCACACCGTTGTTGGTCTCCAGGCTTTAGACGTGGCCATTGAGATTTGGAACTAGGGACTTTGTCATGGTTCCGTTTGTTGCGATTCTGAGGTCAGTTGTTGACGCCATGTCTGCATCTAGTTGAAGTGAGGAGAAACGCCGTTGGTGATCTTTAAGTTGTCGATATTGACGTCGAGACCCTGAAGTTAGGGACCTTCCTTTGCTTCATTTGTTGACATCGTGTCTGTAATATTGCGACAAATGTCGAGATGGTCTCTAGGTTATCTATGAACCGTCGAGATTTGGCTTCGCTTTCTGGTGGAGCCTGTTGGGAAGGTATTGTTCCCTTTTTATCTGTGCCCCTGGATTGTATACAGGGATCGATGTGATTTCACCTGTAGGGCAAAAAGTTTTATTCTTTCATTTTTTTTTATTCTTTCCGCGATGCTCTATCATTTCAGCTTTTATATCGCGAAGGTCGCGATTGCCCAATCGTTTCGGCTATTTTTCGCGGTGCCCAATCGTTTCGGCTATATTATTTTTTTTTTACTCGCTGCTTTTTATTGCGAGTTGCCCAATCATTTCGGCTATTTTGCATGCATACATTTTTACTTGCTGATTTTGTTTGCAAGTTGCCCCATCATTTCGGCTATTTCGTATGCATTTTTATTTTGGCTTGTTGATTTTTTTTTTTTCGCGAGTAGGGGATTTGGGATCCGATACCAATCTTGGCATCAGCATCGCTGCGACTGGAATATTGCCAGGAGCGAATCATCATTTGCCATGAAAGGACTTGGAATTTGATACCGGTTTAGGCATCAGCATCGCTACAACTGGGATATTGCCAGGAGCGAATCATCATCTGCCTCCGTCGATGTTGAACAAAGGTGGCTTAGCGAACAGGGTTAAGATCCCGTCGACTGAGGCTTTTGACTTCATGAGCCGTAAGGGTCTCACAAAGGTATTTCTCCCTACAAGTCGTGAGGATCTTGTAGGTGTGTTTTCTCCTTGGGAATCGTGAGGATTCCTAAGTGCATGTTCTCTTGTAAGTCGTAAGGATCTTACAAAAGGGTTTTCTCCTTATAAGTCGAGAGAACTTACAAGTGTTGTTTGCTGTACAAGCATATCCCTAGTCACGGATGGGACTTTGTTAGGGAAATATTTATTCATGCCCGTGGATTGTATACAAGGGTCAATATTGGACTACTTGTAGGACAATGTCGAAAGTTGTGGGGGTTGCTTAAGCACAGGTTTAGGCCTCTGTAACTTAAGACTTTCAAATCTTACGGGCCGTGGGGGTCCCATAAGAGAGTTCTCCTTACGAGTCGTGAGGATCTTGCAAGTGTATTTTCTCCTTAGGAATCGTGGGGATCCCCAAGTGTGTTGCTCCTTTGTGAGTCGTAAGGATCTCACGCAGGTGGTTTCTCCTTACAGGGTCGAGAGGATTCTATAAGTGTTTCTTTAACGAGGTTGCGCCCTTTCGGGTTTTCACAAACACTCGCCGGTAGCCCTGCTGTTTTTACTCACGGAGCCCTTTCGGGTTTTCATCCGTGCCCTTTTTGCTTATGGACATACCTTTATTTTTTCTTCTTTTTTTTTTACGAGGTCGCGCCCTTTCGGGTTTTCACGAACACTCGCCGGTAGCCCTGCTGTTTTTACTCACGGAGCCCTTTCGGGTTTTCATCCGTGCCCATTTTGCTTGTGGACGTACCGTTTTTTTTATCTTTTATTTTATTCTTTTTTTTAACGAGGTCGTGCCCTTTCGGGTTTTCACGAACACTCGTCGGTAGCCCTGCTGTTTTTACTCACGGAGCCCTTTCGGGTTTTCATCCGTGCCCATTTTGCTTGTGGACGTACCCCTTTTTTTTTTATTATTAACACGTCAGCCTGAAGATGCTGCAGGTTGGGAGTAGTTTAACGACGTTTCGGTCATTTGCAAGTTTTAGTACATTGCGGTCTGTCGTTAGTTTAAGGATATCTCGGTCCGTTGTTAGTTTAAGGACGTTTCGGTCCGTTATCCAGTTTTAGGACGTAGTGGTCCGTTAGGCTTTCTCTATGAATGAGCATGATACCCCCGGCGTGTCCATATTTTTCGGAGCATGCGGTTGTGGCGGGTTCACCTTCCAAATTTCGGACAACGCGAACTTGCCCTGTTGGTATTGGTCTTCAACCCAGTTCTTGAAGACGTAGCAATCCTCGATCAGATGACCTACCGTTTGGTGGTAAGGGCAATAATTAGGATTATTAATATCGCCTGGCCGCAATGGACGTTTTGGATTCGGCAGATTGATGAGTCTGTCGCACACTGCCAGCTCGAACAGTCCCCTTGTTTTATCTTGCGGAAACGAGTAAGGACGTTTCAACTTTTCCTGGAGGGATTGCCGCTTGTTGCTTTGGCAAGCAACCGGTCTAGGGTCACCTGATTGTTGGTGAGTGCTGGCGACGAGGGCCTTTTTTCCTTTTCCTTTGTTCTTCTTGTTCGATCCTTTGTTTACGGGGCCGAGATTTTTTCCGAGTAGCATGCGATTGCACGGCTGAACGTTCTCGCAGATTCTCAATTCCTTTATTTTTGAAATAGATTCCCCGATGGAAGAGTTGGGGGTAGCTTCTTCGTCAGAGTCGCTTCCAAAGGTGATAATTTGTGATCCCTTGAAGTCGGCTATATGACAGTCGGCGGTGGCTCTTTTGCGCTCATATATCGCATTTTTCCGATGTCCACAAGCTTCACACTTTGTCCTGTCGAAGTGTTGCTTTTGAGCGACATACCCTTGCCACCAACAGTTAAAGGACTCGCAGTCTTCGGTAGGATGTATGATCTTCTGATGATATAAACAGAAGTTAGGGTGCATCTCTACCTCAGAGAAAGGATTTTCTTCGGAGGGCGGTAGCTTCATTCCTACTGATAGAGCTTTGGCGAACCGTTTCCTCGTCTTGAATTTATTTTTACCCGCAGTGTATGGCTTTTGATTTGACGGGAATACCTTGGTTCTTTCTAATATGGCCATTTCACGTTCTTGATTGGCTTTTGCTTTCAGACGAATTTCACTTAGGAAGACATCGATCAACTCGTCTGATGGCTGTAGAATCTCCGGCTCAGGATTCGCCATTGGTTTCTCAGCGCAAGGAGCCTCTTTATCATCCGTCAGTGAATGGGAAATCATATGACAAGTCGCTGCGTAGTCTTCGGATTCATCCGATGAGTTTTCTCCATTGTTTTCATCCTTGACTAAAGAACAAGCTGCCCCCGGCGTGTCCGTTTTCTTTGGAGAGTGCGGCTGCGGTGGGTTTACCTTCCAGCTTTCAGACATCGCGAACTTGCCTTGCAGGTATTGATCCTCGATCCATCCCTTAAAGACGAAACAATCCTCAATCGGGTGACTTACCGTTTGGTGGTAAGGGCAATAATTGGGATTATTAAGATCGCCTGGCTGCGACAGACGCTTTGGACTCGGCAGATTGATGAGTCTGTTACGCACTGCCAGCTCAAACAGTCTTCTCGTTTTATTCTGAGGAAACGAGTAAGGACGTCCTAGCCTCTCTTCGAGAGATGGGCGTGGACGCACGTTGTTTTGGCGAACGACCGGATTTGAGTTGCTCGACTGTTGTTGAGCATTGGCGACGATGATCGCTTTTCCTTTCTCATTTCGGGGATCGGGTCTTGGAGGAGATGGTCTATGGCCCATCTGGTCCATTTGGGCTAATTTGTCGATCAAGGCCTGGAAGGTGGTCGGCCTGGAGAACATCATGAATTGCGAGATGGTCGCCTGCGGATCGAGAGTGCCCATAAACATGCCTACCGCAGGTGCCTCTTCTATGCGTTGTTCGCATTTCGACCATAGGTTCCGCCATCGTGTTGCGTATTGAACCCACGTTTCGCTTGGCCTTATCCTGGCATTTATTAGTGCTGTTATCGGGGTGCGTTCACTAGCACTCGCGAATCTTTGTGTAAACAGCAGTTCCATCTCTGCAAATGTTTTGACAGAGTCATTAGGTAGCTCCGAATACCATTCAAAGGCTGTTTCTGCTAAGCTGCCGACGAATTGACGTAGCAACAATTTGTCATCTCCTCCAGTATTGCCGCATAAGGCCCTGAACTGGGCAACATGTTGATGGGGATTGCCGGTCCCTTTATATACGTGGAATTTAGGGATCGTATATCCTGGCGGGTAACTGATTTGGTCATACCAGCTCGGATACGGTCGTCCAGCTCTAACAATTTGCCCAGCCGCTTCATTCGCTTGATGAACCCGGATCTGCTGAGCTATATGTTCGTCTAGGTCGACTTTGGAGGTTGCCTCCTCCTTGGCTGTTGATAGAGCCGGCGGAGGATTCGACGTTTCTCCCCTGTCGTCTTCAAGGACGATCGGAGGATCTTCAGCAGGAGGGTCCGGCTGTAACATCATCCCTACCATATCTTGGAAGAGGAGCGCCATCTGTTTTATGTTAGCCGCTTGCCCTGCAGCTTCTTTGTCCCTCTTTTCGAGGACTCTGCGTAAAAAGTCAGCGTCGGTTTCTTGTTCTTGACGCTCATCCGAAGACGTTTCAGAGCTTTCTTTTGGCTCAGTGAGTGCAGCCATTGTAGTCATCATTTCCTGAAGCTTTTGTTGTTGCTCCTGGGCTTTCGTCACGGCTCGGGTGAGCGGTCGGTGGCCCGTAGAAGTGCGGCTTTCCTCCTTTCTAGAAGCCATATAAACAGTATGCACCACCATGCCCCCAGACTTGGGGCGTTTGTGTTCGGTGTCTTTGCGATTTGCCGAAGACACGGGGGCTTCTTGCGGCCTCCTTTTTTGAGTGATTGGAGTTAAGGGAGCCGTTGTAGTGGGCACCCGAGTAGCTTTTGCTTCTTGTGGTTTGACAGAGTAATCCTTCCCCTGCCAAACCTTCATATTTTTCTGTCGTCGGAGGCAGTCTCGATCGATCACCGACTCTTGGACCTGTCGCCAGACTTTGTAAATTTTAGAGGACAGCCGTTGAGGGGGCTGCTCTAGCTTCTTCTCTGGAATATTCTTCACAGATGAATGAGTTCGCTTTAGCACCGTAGTAGGAGAGTTTCTGCGCACCGAGTTCAGCAACTCAAAGTTGTTCCTGGTTGGAACAGCAGTATCGATCTCCACCATTAGAGTTGGAGGAGTAAGTCCAGAGGGGGAGTTGCCCCCAGACTTCTTCACTCGGCGCCAGTAGCGACGTCGGGCATGTCGTGCTGATGGAGTTGTTTCAGCTATAGGGGTGACCTCCTCATGCCCCCTGTGTTGGTCAGAATATACCGGTACCAGCTTTTTAAAGATCGACGTCCGTTGAGCGGGGACGGCCAACTTGTCAGAAGCGGACTTCTGAACATGGGAAGCAACCTTGGTGATTTTGCCAGGAACGGGAGTTGGGATGGCTATCCGTTTCGGGATAACGCCTTCTGGTATGGCAGGCTTCTTCATGGGCCCGATGGAGCTCTGGCCTAATCCATTAAAACCTGAAGCAGTGGAGTTGGATGACTCGTTGAGAGGGGTCGCGGCAGTGGCAAGTCGGTCGAAGACCAACTTCTTTGGAGCTTCTTGCGATGTTATTGGGGCATTGAAGCTTATCAATGGGAGCATAGTCCCGAAGAACAATCCAGCGGTGGCCTGAGTTACTTGCTCCACTGGCATCTTGAAAAGGGAGGCCGCTTGGGGCCCAAAATGTCACTCCTCCGGACGGGATGGAGCGAGAGATGCAGTTGCAGGTAGTGCAGTCTGAAGCCATTGATCTTCTGTTTTCTGCACGAAGCAAGATACCAAATCTTAGTACCTCGAATCCACAGGCAACCACAGCAAATCGCGATTCGTTCGCGAACACGACACACGAAGTGTGGAGTGGAAAGAGGAAAAGGTCCCACCGGGCGTGCCAGAATCTGTTCCCCTCCGAACGGCGGCCTGCGACGTTAGGACGTCACGTGCCTGAGGTTCGGGGCAGATGCTATTTGGTTTTTATCCGTCCACCTCTTCGAAGATGCCAAGTTGATTTATGGCACCGTGTATCGAAGGTTTAGACGGATGCGGCCGATGTAGCAGACTTTGTCAGATCCCCCCTCGCTTGAGGGGTTTTTGATTGTGGGGACACTCTTCCCTGCAGGCGCAAGCCCCTGCAGTTAATTACGCTACCGCTTTGCGGTAACAACTTTCTCCTTCTCCAGAATTTCACTTCGTGTCGTGTGTGTTTGTTTTGTTTGTGGCTGCCCGTGGATTGTATACGGAGACTGAGTAATGCCGTCGCCCGTAGGGCGTGGATTAGTCCAAATCCGTATTTACTTAGATTTGGGTTTGGTGTTTTTAGTTTAAGGATGCATTAGTCGCGTTGCGATTAAGATCAACTTAAACATTCGTCAAGGATACGTTAGTCTTGCTTTGGACTAAGATCAACCTGACGTGGTGATTCATTTAATTTATGGCCATCGGGACTCATCACCTCTCTAACATCGTTGAAGGATTACAACGATAGGTGTCAGAGGAGCTCAGAGATGTACCCTTGAACCAAAGCTGATTGAGGGTTTTATAGTCCATTTAAGTGCTTAAGGATACGTTAGCCGTATTTGGGGCTAAGATCAACTTAAACGGGATCGTTTAGATCCGGCAAAAGAGCAATTGGCTCTATTGTTCCAGTTTAGGGACGTAGTGGTCCCTTATTAGTTTAGGGACGTCTCGGTCCGATACCAGTTTAAGGACGTAGTGGTCCATTATTAGTTTAGGGACGTTTCGGTCCGATGCCAGTTTAGGGACGTAGTGGTCCATTATTAGTTTAAGGACATTTCGGTCCATCGCCAGTTTAGGGACGTGGTGGTCCGTCATTAGTTTAGGGACATTTCGGTCTGATGCCAGTTTAGGGACGTAGTGGTCCATCATTAGTTTAAGGACGTCTCGGTCCAATATTAGTTTAAGGACATCTCGGTCCGATATTAGTTTAAGGACGTCTCGGTCCAACATTAGTTTAAGGACGTCTCGGTCCGATATTAGTTTAAGGACGTTTCGGTCCGATATTAGTTTAAGGACGTCTCGGTCCGATATTAGTTTAAGGACGTCTCGGTCCATTATTAGTTTAGGGACATCTCGGTCCACGAGTTTAAGGACCCCGCAGTCCATATCGATGTGTGGTCGTTGGGACCCGTCACCTCTTTGACGTCTTGTTACTCCATCCATTTAGAAACTTAATCTGGAAAAGTTGGACGAACCATGAGAGGGTGGAATACTTTGCATTCTCATAAATTGGTTTTCTAGCATCATTCATGAAATTTTCATATTTATCCGCACGCGGTCCTTGACCAGAAGGAATGTCATCTTCGGTACGAATAGATTCACCTTGTAAGGTGTTTTTCGTCACCCCATTGAGATGGAAATGAGCGCGCGCTTGTCAGGCGCATTACAGATTCCCCCCGCCTAGGGTCGACGGGGGTTTATTTATTGTGAGGATCCGAATCTCCGGCAGCCGCGGACTAAGCTGCCGTTAATTACCCCTCGCCTTTGGAGCGAGAGAACCTCCGATTGACGGGTCAACTATTCATGCGGACTCAATATGCAGTGTGCATGTTTTGAAAAGGTTTTGGATATATCGGAGGCCCCGCAGAGTTTTTACGGGGGTCCCGCTACCCGGATAGCAAGCTGGGGGTCAAGAGGGCAAGCAGCCCCCTTGCGAGGTGTGGTGCAGCGTCCCGTTAGAAATTTTTTTCTAACAGGACAGTGTCGTGAAGTGTGTGTGTGTGTGTGTGTGTGTGTGTGTAAGGGAAAAGGGCATCCAAAGGATGCGTGAGAGAAAGCGCTCGGGCGCTAGCGCTTTGGGCGCTAGCACCTCACGTGCCAGGCATATGGGCGCTTGGGCGCTAGCGCCTCATGTGTCAGGCACGTGGGCACTCGGGTTCTAGCGCTAGCAGTGCCCGAGCGCTAGCGCCTCATGTGCCGGGCACGTGGGCGCTCGGGCGCTGGCACTTTGGGCGCATGAGCTTTGAGCGCCAGGGCGCTAGCGCTTTGAGCGCAAGAGCACTAGCGCCTCACGTGCCAGGCACGTGAGCGCTCGGGCGCTAGCGTTTTGAGCGCAAGGGCACTAGCGCTCTAGGCACTCGGGAGGCAAAAAGGACTTGGTCCCTGCAATGAGAGTTGCACTCCCAGAAAGGAACACTTATTGTTTTGTATATATATATATATATATATATATGAGGAGTTAAACTCCTAGGATATTTTGAAGCTGATGAAGGGGCTTCTCCCCTTGAGCCCTGGATCTTCCCCAAAGTGGGGTTTCTGGAGATGGGCCTCTTTCTTCTTCCTGTCGTTTGGCCGGATCTTGGAGAAATGGGGTAAGATTTAAAAAATCTCCCCTTTTTGAGATCTAATGGAAGATCCAAGCTCCCCTTTGTGGGTTTTGTGGTGAAAAACTATTTAGTTTTGGAAAAGAAAGAGTAAAACTCTTGATTTAATTCAAAAGAAAGAAGAAGGTTTTAGAATCTTGAGGAAGGAGAAAGAGGCACATGCCCTAATTTTTTAGAATGAAAAAGTTATGAGATATTTTCATTATCTTTTCCTTTATAGGCTATACACTTTACATATAGCATCTTGGGTTTTACAAAATGGCATTTTGCTCATCCCATGGCTCATGTGCCATTTCTTTTGCACATAAGCCACGGGCTTACAAAAAATTGGCTTTATGCCCATTTTGCTTACATTCATGCACAAAAATTACATCAAAATTATTTGTTGCATGCTTTTTATGCTGGCACGAGGAAGCTGGCCACGAGCTCGACTTGGGCATGGTCCCGCTTGACCTGGGATTGGGCCCACCTGGCTTGGGGTTGACCTTGACTTTGACTTGGTCAACCGGAGTGTAAATTTTGACCCCAACAAAGTGCCCCCCATCAATAAATGCACACCGCACATTTGAGTTGTGTGCGTGAAATTGATGGATCTTGAAGCTGGACTTCGAGGTAGAACATCATTCCGGGGACGGAGTATCCCTCGGGGAGCATGATTCCCAGAGTCGGAGTATCATTCCGAAGAGTCGGAGCATAATTCCGAAGGGTCGGAGCATAATTCCGAGGATCGGAACATCATTCCGGAGAGCGGAGCATGATTCCAGGGATCGGAGCATAATTCCGATGAGTGGAGCATGATTCCAAAGGGTCGGAGCATAATTCCGAGGATCGAAGCATCATTCCGAAGAGCGGAGCATGATTCCAGGGATCGGAGCATCGTTCCGAAGAGCGGAGCATGATTCCGGGGAGCGGAGCATGATTCCAGGGATCGGAGCATAATTCCGATGAGCGGAGCATGATTCCAAAGGGTCGGAGCATAATTCCAAAGTGCGGAGCATGATTCCTGGGATTGGAGCATCATTCCGAAGAGCGGAAGACATTCTGACCGAAGCATAATTTCGATGCAGAGGTTGATTCCCAGGCGAAGCATAATTCCGACAGGGAGGTACTCCGAGGTGAAGTATTATTCCGACACGGGATACACTCTGAGACGGAGCATGATTCCGACGCAGAGCTTGCTGGCTGACTTGATTCCGAGACGAAGCATAATTTCGACGAGGAGGTCGCTAGTTGATTCCGAGCCGAAGCATAATTCCGACAGGGAAGGCAAATACACCGAGGCGAAGCTTGATTTCGACGCGGGGTACATTCTGAGACGAAGCATGATTTCGACGCAGAGCTTGCTGGTTGACTTGATTCCGAGGCGGAGCTTAATTCCGACGAGGAGGTCGCTGGTTGATTCCGGACCGAAGCATAATTCCGACAGGGAAGGCAGATACACCGAGGCGAAGCTTGATTTCGACGCGGGGTACACTCTGAGACGAAGCATGATTCCGGTGCAGAGCTTGTTGGTCGACTTGATTCCGAGGCGGAGCTTAATTCCGACGAGGAGGTCGCTGGTCAATTCCGAGCCGAAGCATAATTCCAACAGGGAAGGTAGATACATTGAGGCGAAGCTTGATTTCGACGCAGGGTACACTCTGAGACGAAGCATGATTCCGGCGCAGAGCTTGTTGGAATTGATTGGTTTGATTTGTTTGATTTTTGCCTTGTTCGGTGGGACTTTTGAATTTGAGAGGAATTTGGAATTCGTTTAGCATCAGTATTGCTGCACTGGAATAATGCCAGGAGCAACTCATCATTTGCCCTGGGAGGACTTGGGATTTTGGTTTTTGTTTGGCATCAGCATTGCTGCACTTGAATAGTGCCAGGAGCAACTCATCATTTGCCCCGGGAGGATTTGGGAATTGGTGGCTTAGGAGACAGGTTTAGATCCCTATCACCTAAGGCTTTTCAATTTTATGGGCCGTAAGGGTCCCATAAAAGCATTTTCTCCTTACAAGTCGAAAGGATCTTGTAGGTGTATTTTCTCCTTAGGAGTCATGGGGGCTCCTAAGTGTGTTGCTCTTTTGTGAGTCGTAAGGATCTCACGCGGGAATTTTCTCCTCACAAAGTCGAGAGGACTTTGCGAGCGCATTTCATCTCTTTTTTACGAGTTTGCGCCTTTTCGGGTTTTCACAAACTCGCCGGCAGTCCTGCTATTTTTACTCACGAAGCACTTTCGGGTTTTCATCCGTGCCCATTTTGCTTGTGGACATACCATTTATTTTATTTTATTTATTTATTTATTTATTTATTTTGTGGGACTTTGAATGTGGTCTCACCGGTAGGACTTGGGAGAGATTGGGATCGTTTTACGCCCGTGGATTGTATACGGTTTTGCAGGATGTATGATCCAGACCGTAGGGCCGGAAAAATTTCGGGACTTTGTTGGCGTCTGCATCGCTGCACTGGAATATGGTACCAGGAGCGACTCATCATTCGCCTTGGGGTATGGGATTTGGAATTTGGTTGGCGTCTGCATCGCTGCACTGGAATATGGTACCAGGAGCGACTCATCATTCGGCGTTGGGGTATGGGATTTGGAATTTGGTTGGCGTCTGCATCGTTGCACTGGAATATGGTATCAGGAGCGACTCATCATTCGCCATTGCCTATTGGGAAGCGATGGCTTAGGAGACAGGTTTAGATCCTTATCACCTAAGGTTTTTCAATTTTATGGGCCACAAGGGTCCCATAAAAGCATTTTCTCCCTACGAGTCGTAAGGATCCCATAGGTGAATTTTCTCCTTAGGAGTCGTGAGGACCCCCAAGTGTGTTTTTCCTTTGTGAGTCGTAAGGATCTCACGAAGGTTTGTTCTCCTCATGTATCGTGAGGACACATGAGTGGGTCTTCCCAATGAAGCATAATTCCAAGGGCGGAGACCGACCGCTGGACTGGTGATTGCGGTGGGGCATGTGTATGATAAGAATTATTTGAGCCCGTAGATTGTATACGGTAGTCAATTTGGGGACTGGCCGTAGGGCCGGCGGAATTTTGGAAAATTGGATTTTGGTTGGTGTCTGCATCGCTGCACTGGAATATGGTACCAGGAGCGACTCATCATTCGCCGTTGTTTTCTTTTTTTTTTTTTTTTTGTTTTTGTTGTTTACCGCGATTGCTCTATCATTTCAGCTTTTCTTATCGCGAAGGTCGCGATTGCCCTATCATTTCAGCTTTCGCGGTTGCCCTATCATTTCGACTTTATTTTTCATCTTTATTTTACTCGCTGATTTTCATTGCGAGTTGCCCCATCATTTCGGCCTTTCTTTTATTTATTTATTTACACATTTTTTTTACATTCCCAGTTTAACGACTTAGAGGTCGACTGTTCCCAGTTTAATGACGTGGTGGTCGATTGTTTTCAGAGAAAGGCAGATGTCTGAGAGAATCAGTTTCACGAAGAACTTCGGTCTCCATTTGTATGAAATTGGCGGTCGCAGCTGGACTGTTTGTTAACACGCCTTTAGACAGTTCTATCTCTCCTGCCTTGTATTGCTTTTCGACCCAATCTTTGAAGACGAAGCAGTCCTCAATGGCATGACCTATCACTCTGTGATAGGGGCAGTATTTGGGGTCGTCGGTCATATTCGCTTCCTGCTGTCTTTTTGACTCTGGCAGTTGTAGACCGTTCCTCAGGGCGCCTTTGAATATTTTATAGATTTTGTCCCTTCTGAAGGAATAGACCTTATCCAGCTTCTCTTTCAGTGGAGATTCTCCTCCCTCTCCGAACACTGGCTTCCGAGGCTGGTTGGCATTAGGCCCGCTTATCCCTTGCTTATTTTGGTTAGCCGAAGTGTTAAAAGATTCAGAATCGTCGGAATTTCCGCCTTTGCGATTATCGTCCTTTCGGTTTCTCCAGGACCTATTGTTATTTTAGGAATCCGAGGAGGACTCCTGCTTTGAGCGCTCCAACATCTGGACTTTTCTGGTCAGCTTTTGGAATGTTTTGAGACCCGCGGTGCATAGAAACGGGGACATCCAATTGTTGAGATTTCCGACGAGGAGACTGACAGATTGGTCCTGCTCTATCGGCGGTTCACATTTGACGGAGAGATTGCGCCATCAGGTTATAAAATCCGTGCTGCTTTCGTTGTTCTTTGGCTTGGTCCTTACGAGGTCGGCGATGGTGATTTTATCGCTGACGCTCATGAACCTCTGCCGAAACAGAGACTCCATTTGGACGAAAGTTGTGACGGAGCCATCCGGTATGCTCGCGTACCAGTCGAAAGCAACATCGGCCAAGCTATTAACGAACTGGAGGAGGAAAAGCGCGTCATTGCCCCCAGTATTCCCGCATGAGGCTTTAAAGTGGGCGATGTGCTGATTCGCATTTCCCGTCCCACCGAATCTTCCGAATTTAGGGATGACACAGCCTCTAGGAAATTCTACCAGATCATACTGAGCAGGATATGTTCTCCCGCTACTGCTAATATCTTTTTGCGCTTCAGCTTCAGCTACCAATGTTTTGACTTTGTTGGCAACCAAATCCATGATTTGATCTTGAGTTAGCGGGCTACTGTCATCGATAGCCAAGATATTTCCCGAGATAGGATGCGAATGGCTTTCATGCGGTCCACCCACCTTTGGTTTTGAGGGAATAGGCATCGGCTGCCTTGGGACACCGTTTTCCGGTTCATGAGCAGAGCCCTGCGCTTGATTGGGCGGCTGAGAGGCAAGTCGGGCTGTGAGCTGCATTACGACATTCGTCAAGTCGTCAATTTTTTAGTGGAGCTTGGCCATCTCCTTGTCTCTACTTCTGAGCTGCTTTCGGAGCTCCTGGAGAAGTTGCTGCTCTGCGGTCTTAGGATGGAAAGTTGGTTCATCTTCGCTTTCCGAGCCCGACTCCTCATGAACTGAACGCTCTCCCTGCTTATCAGCCTCACTGGAAGGGTCTTCATTACCTTCCAGAGGAGGCTGGTCTTGGAATGTGGCAGCCATATTCACACCAGATTGGATTTGGGATGTGGTGGCCCCGTCCTTGCTCTTGCTGCGTGTGCCCACCATGTAGATAGTGTGGACAACATATCCAGTCATCTATTTATCTTTGGCGGGGAGCGTAGAGAAGATACCCGATCGAGCAATTGTCGAGGGCACCGCTGGAGCTTGCTTGAGATGCTTCGTTACTTTGTTTGTGTTGATGGCCTTGCCTCTAGCTGGGGCCAAGGAAAGTCGCTCAAACACTGACTTGCGTTTGAGTTGGGGCGCCTTCGAGACCACCACATTTGTCCTCTTACCTTTCGAGACCGGTTTGTCTATCACCGGGGCTTGAGGAGCTGGGATGGTGTTAGCTGACACGAACAGAATAGAGACAAATGGTAGTGGCGGCTCTTCTCATTGTCGCCCGAGACAGGCCGGGAGGACCGTCCTGGCATCCATCTTCATCGTGTAGGAGATGGGAGCTATGTCGAGAGCTGAGCTTGTCCTTAGAGACATTTTTGCTGCGTTCGGAGATTGCAATTTGAAATTTGTTAACCTGCACAAAGAAGCATGATTTCAGTACAGGCAATTGATATGCATATTAATTGAGTTCGCACAAATGCTTAACCTGAAATATGGGAGGAAAGATAGGTCCCACCGGGCATGCCAGAATCTGTAGGGTGTTTTTCGACACCCCATTGAGACGGGAATACGCGCGCGCTTGTCAGGCGCTATTCCCTGCCGAAACACGGAGACGCGACTGCGTAGGTCCGTCTTGCCTGAATTTCGAGGGCAGATGCTAATTGGTGCTATCCGTCCACCTCTCCGAAGATGCCAAGTTGATTTATGACACCATATATCGAAGGTTTAAACGGATGTGACCGATATAGCAGACTTCGTCAGATTCCCCCTCGTTGAGGGGTTTTTGATTGTGGGGACGCTCTTCCCTGCAGGGCAAGCCCCTGCAGTTAATTACGTTACCGCATCGCGGTAACCACTTTCTCCTTCTCCAGATGATCACTTCGTGTCGTGTGTGTTTGTTTTGTTTTTGGTTGCCCGTGGATTGTATACGGAGACTAATTTATGTTGTCGCCCGTAGGGCGTGTATTAGTCAAAATCCGTATCTTCTTAGATTTGGGTTTGGGGTTGGGTTTAAGGATACATTAGTCTTATTTGAGACTAAGATCAACTTAAACGTTTGTTAAGGATACGTTAGTCTAATTTTAGACTAAGATCAACTTAACAGTTTGTTAAGGACGTGTTAGTATAATTTTAGACTAAGGTCAACTTAACCCTTTGTTAAGGACACGTTAGTCTAATTTTAGACTAAGATCAACTTAACCCTTTGTTAAGGATACGTTAGTCTAATTTTAGACTAAGTTCTACTTAACAGGATCATTTAGATCCAACAAAGGAGCATTTGGGCTCTATTGTTTTAGTTTAGGGACTTTGCGGTCAATTACCAGTTTAAGGACAT
Source organism: Agapanthus africanus (assembly GCA_030015575.1). Lineage (NCBI taxonomy): Eukaryota > Viridiplantae > Streptophyta > Magnoliopsida > Asparagales > Amaryllidaceae > Agapanthus > Agapanthus africanus. The sequence goes on from JASDDO010000004.1 coordinate 438,843,762, forward strand.
GGTGGTCCAAGGTTAAGGACATCATAGTCCATGGGCTTAAGGACCCCACAGTCCAAAGTTAAGGACATCATAGTCCATGGGTTTAAAAGACCCTGTTCCCGCCAAAAATTTCTGCGCAAAAGAGCCTAAGGTATCAAATGGCGGCGATACGCCTAAGAAAATGGGAACCAGTATCTTCCGGGCTGTTTTTGTCCGAATGAGAAACAGATAAATTCTGATGGTATCGAAAGCGTCTCGAAAAACCCTTCGATTTGATATATAATGGGCCTCATAATTCATCCGGGATCAAAAGTTATGAGGCATTACGTGTCCGCACGTGATGGACCTTTAAGAACCCGCTGGAGGAGTTAAAAGATATAATAAAAACTCAAAAAAAAGACCCCAATGGGGCATCACGTGCTCACACGTGACCATGGGTCACGTGCAGACACGTGATGGGCTCTTAAGGCCTCTAAAATAATGAATAGAATTAAATTCTAAAATCTGTTCCCTGATTAAAAATCAGAAGTTACCTCAATGAGGTATCACGTGCTCACACGTGACCAATGGTCACGTGTTGACACGTGATGGTTAAAACTGAAGTATAAACAAGCGGCCGTTAAAGAACTCAATTGGGGGTCACGTGCTCACACGTGACCAAGGGTCACGTGTCAGCACGTGACTGGTTTCGAAAGCCTTACAGTTAATAGAATTAAAATTCTAAAATTTTCTAAATCTTTCCAAACACAGAAGGTCTATAGGGACCGTTGGATTAAAAATCTGAGGGTGATTAAAAATCACCAATTTATGGAATAATCTTGGACTTGGAAAGATTTCCCCCCTAAATCTAACCGAGATAACAAAGGGATATCTTTGGATTTAAAATCCAATGGTGAATAAAATTCACTTAACAATCTAAAGGCCCAGATTAATGATAAATATAAATCAAATCTCTCAACATACAAATCAAATCTCACAATGAGAGATTTACTAAGTCAATTGATTCTTTTCCTTCTCCTATAAATAGGAGCCAAGAAGAGAAGAGGGGTATCGACTTTTTTGGAGAGAGAAGAACAGAGGGAGGAGAATTTAATTCTCAACAGAGAAGAAAAGAAAGGAGAATTTAATTCTCAACAAAGAAAAACCCCAGGTGAGAAGGGAAAAAGGATCAAAACTTCAATAAAGAGAATTTAATTCTCAAAATCCAAGAGTTTAACTCTTATACAAAAAAAAACTTAATTCTTCTTCTGGTTGAAGATCTGCATAGAGCACATCTCCCCATAAGTTGAGAATTTAATTCTCATCGGGTCGAGATCCTGCCATGCAGATCCTAAACTTAGAAGGGGAATTGAGTTTTGAGAATTTAATTCTCCTAAAACAAAACTAGGGTTTAACCCTAATCAAGAATTTAATTCTTTTACATATCTGGGAATTTAATTCCTTTAAAAAGAAACTAGGGTTTTACCCTAAATAAGAATTTAATTCTTTCAAAATAGGAATTTAATTCCTCCAGAATCATAATTAGGGTTTTACCCTAAATAAGAATTTAATTCTTAAAGATAAGGAGACTTAAAAGATCTCTGTGCATGAAAAGACTAAGGTCACGTGCTCCCACGTGACCCTTGAAAAGATCCCCTGCAAAGAACTTTGAAGCATCACCTCATGTGCTACCACGTGACTCCCAAAACGCAGAAAGAAAAAGCAAAGGGAATGAAAGCTTTGGGCGCTCTCACGTGTTATCACGTGACCCCTCAGCAAATGCTTTAACAATCGGCGCACAGATCCCCGTCACGTGCCAACACGTGATGCTCTAAAATAAAAATAAAAGTGTTTAACACTTATTCGCAGATTTGAGGATAAACCAAAAGGAGATCTGGCTCCACATTTAGGGCGCCCTCACGTGTCACCACGTGACCCCTAATGAGCATTCTAACATACCAGAGCGGGGGCCTCCATCACGTGCCCACACGTGATAGCCAGGAAATTAAAAGTGTTAAACACTGATCTGCAGAATAAAATAAGGGAAATCAGGGCGCTCTCACGTGTCCGCACGTGACCCCTCCCTCCTTAGTGTTTAACACTAATTGGAAGACTCTATTTACAGTGTTTAACACTGATTTTCTTAGTGTTTAACACTAATTTGGAAAACTCTATTTGCAGTGTTTAACACTGATTTTCTTAGTGATTAACACTAATTGGAAAACTCTGTTCCCGATGTTTAACACTGATTTGCTTTAGTGTTTAATACTAGTTTGAAATCTCTGCTACCAGTGTTTAACACTGATTTGCTTTTGTGTTAACACTAATTTGAAAGCCCTATCGCTAGTGTTTAACACTGGTTATCTTTTAGTGTTTAACACTAACTTGCTAATCTCATTCCCAGTGTTCAACACTGTTGGTCTTTAGTGTTTAACACCAGCTTTAGCCCAATTGGCTAAGTTTCTAGAGGCAAAGCCTCTCCTTCAATGGGCCAACAGAAGGCCAATATTTCAAACATAACTGGACTTAGCCCAAACTGGCCATAAGTCCTCAAATCATCTTGAACTGAGCACATCTGCTCTTTCAACCAACTCATCGGTTCAAGGGTACATCTCGGAACTCCTCTGATATTTGTCGTTGTAATCCTTCAACGTCTTCAGAGAGGTAACGGGTCCCGACAACCATACATCAACACGGACTGTGGGGTCCTTAAACTCATGGACTTATGCGTCCCTAAACCAAGATACGAATTGTGGGGTCCTTAAACCCGCGGACTTATGCGTCCTTAAACTAACGGACTAATGCGTCCTTAAACACACCCATATGGACTGTGGGGTCCTTAAACCCATGGACTTATGCGTCCTTAAACTACCAATGGACCACCATGTCCCTAAACTGGCGATGGACCACTACGTCCCTAAACTGGCGATGGACCACTACGTCCCTAAACTGGAAATGGACCACTATGTCCTTAAACTGGAACAATAGAGCCCAAACGCTCTTTTGTCGGATCTAAACGATCCCGTTAAGTCGATCTTAGTCCCAAACTGGACTAACGTATCCTTAACAACCGTTTAAGTTGATCTTAGCTTCAAATATGGCTAACGTATCCTTAAACCTTCAAACAGACTTTAGTCCCAAATTGGACTATGGATCACCCAACCAACTTTGGTCCAAGGGTACATCTCTGAACTCCTCTGACACCTGTCGTTGTAATCCTTCAACGTCGTCAGAGAGGTGACGGGTCCCGATGGCCATACATACAATGGACCACCATGTCCCTAAACTGGAACAATCGAGCCCCCAAACGCTCTTTTGTCGGATCTAAACGATCCCGTTAAGTCGATCTTAGTCCCAAACTGGACTAACGTATCCTTAACAACCGTTTAAGTTGATCTTAGCCTCAAATATGGCTGACGCATCCTTAAACCTTCAAACAGACTTTAGTCCCAAATTGGACTATAGATCCCCCCAATCAATTTTGGCTCAAGGGTACATCTCTGAACTCCTCTGACATCTGTCGTTGTAATCCTTCAACGTCGTCAGAGAGGTGATGGGTCCCGACGGCCATACATGTAATGGACCCCTATGTCCCTAAACTGGAACAATAGAGCCAATTCCTCTTTTGTCGGATCTAAACGATCCCGTTAAGTTGATCTTAGTCTTAAATTGGACTAACGTATCCTTAACAAACGTTTAAGTTGATCTTAGCCTCAAATACGGCTAACGTATCCTTAAACCTTCAAACAGACTTTAATCTCGAATTGGACTATAAATCCCCCAATCAATTTTGGTTCAAGGGTACATCTCTGAACTCCTCTGACATTTGCCATTGTAATCCTTCAGCGTCGTCAGAGAGGTGATGGGTCCCGACTGCCATACATTAAGCGGACCACTATGTCCCTAAACTGGAATAATAGAACCCAAATGCTCTTTTGGTCGGATCTAAACGATCCCGTTAAGTTGATCTTAGTCTCAAATTAGACTAATGTATCCTTAACAAACGTTTGAGTTGATCTTAGCCTCAAATATGGCTAACGTATCCTCAAACCAAACCCCCAAACCCAAATCTAAGATAATACGGATTTGGACCAGTCCACGCCCTACGGGCGACGACATAACTCAGTCTCCGTATACAATCCACGGGCAACCAAAAACAAAACAAACACACACGACACGAAGTGACCAGCTGGAGAAGGAGAAAGTTGTTACCGCGATGCGGTAGCGTAATTAACTGCAGGGGCCTGCGTCTGTAGGGAAGAGCGTCCCCACAATCAAAAACCCCTCAAGCGAGGGGGAATCTGACAAAGTCTGCTACATCGGACGCATCCATTTAAACCTTCGATACACGATGCTATAAATCAACTTGGCATCTTCGGAGAGGTGGACGGATAGCACCAATTAGCATCTGCCCCCGAATCTCAGGCAAGACAGTCCATGTCTCGGCCGCCGTTCGGAGGGGAACAGATTCTGGCACGCCCGGTGGGACCTCTTCCTCTTTCCACTCTACACTTCGTGTGTCGTGTTCGCGAACGAATCGCGGTTTGCTGTGGTTGCCTGTGGATTCGAGGTACTTAGATTTGGTGTTTTGCTCCGTGCAGAAAACAGAAGATCAATGGCTTCAAACTGCGCTGCCTGCAACTGCAACTCTCGCTCGGTCCTTGCTGGAGGAGTGACTTATGGGCCCCAAGCGGCCTCCTTTTTCAAGATGTCAGTGGAGCAGGTAACTCAGGCCACCACTGGATTATTCTTCGGGACCATGCTCCCACCGTTGAGCTTCAATGCCACAATGACGTTGTAAGAAGCCCCAAAGAAGTCGGTCTTTGATCGGCTTACCACTGCCGCGACCCTTCTCAATGGGTCGCCCAGCTTCAATACCTCAATTTTCAACAGACTGGGCCAGAACGTCTACAAGCCCGTGATACCCGAAGCTGCCATCCCAAAGCGGATAGCCATCCCGGCTCAAGCGGACGAAATTATTGGAAAGGCTCCTCCTTCCAAGAAGTCAATTTTTACAAGGCTGGCCATTCCGGTTGCTGCTCCAGGCGAGGTCCTCAAAGCTGCTTCCCCTGCCCAGAGGTCTGTCTTTGACAGATTAGACATTGCTTCTCAACGGGTGTCAGTTTTCGACAGGCTAGCACCAATAACGGTCTCTCCTCAAAGCAAGGGGCATGACGAAGTCGCCCCTACGGCCGAAACAACTCCATCCGCACGACACGCTCGACGTCGCCACTGGCGCCGATTAAGAAAGGCTGGGGGCAACTCCCCCTCTGGATTTACTCCACCGGCTCCAACGGTGGGGATCGATGTTGTTGTTCCAACCGGGAACAGCTTTGAGCTGCTGAACAGGGTGCGCAGAAACTCTCCTACTGCAGTGCTGAAGAGATCTCCTCCACCCGTGGAGAATGATACGGAAAAGAAGCTAGAGCAGCCCCCTCAACGGCTGTCCTCTAAAATTTACAAGGTTTGGCATCAAGTCCAAGACTCCGTAATAGTTCAAGACTATCTCCGCCGACAGATAAAGATGAAGGCACGGCAGGAGAAGAATTACTCTGTCAAGCCGGAAAAAGCAATAGCTGGATGGGTGCCCACTGCAACGGCTCCCTCAACGTCAATCACTCAAAAGAAAAGTAGGCCGCAAAAAGCCCCTGTGAACATGGCGAACCGTAAAAGCGCTGAATCTAAACGCCCTAAGTCTGGGGGCATGGTGGTGCATACCGTCTACATGGCATCCGGGAAAGAGGATAGCCGCGCTTCTATGGGCCACCGACCGCTCACCCGATCCCTGACAAAAGCCCAGGAGGAACAGCAGAAGTTTCAAGAGATGATGACTGCGATGGCCGCACTCACCGGGCCAAAAGAAAGCCCGGAAACATCATCAGAACAGCGTCACGAACAAGAAACTGACACTGACTTCCTACGCAGAGTCCTCGAAAAGAAGGACAGAGAGGCAGCAGAACAAGCTGCCAACATAAAACAAATGGTGTTTCTCTTCCAAGTCATGGTGGGAATGATGTTACAGCCGGACCCTCCAGCTGAAGACCCTCCGATCATTATATAAAGAGGAGACATCTAATCCTCCGCTGGCTCTTTCAGCAGCCAAGGAGGAGAAAATTTCCAAGGCCGCACTGGACGACTATATAGCTCAGCAAATACGAGCTCATCAGGCGAATGAAGCGGCTGGGCAAATTGTTAAAACGGGACGACTATATCCGAGCTGGTATGACCAGATCAAGTACCCGCCGGGCTACACGATCCCAAAATTTCATGTCTACAAGGGGACAGGCAATCCCCATCAACATGTTGCCCAGTTCAGGACTCTTTGTGGTAACACCGGCGGCGATGATAAGCTCCTGCTTCGCCAATTTGTCGGCAGCTTATCGGAGACGGCGTTTGAATGGTACTCCGAACTTCCGAATGACTCCGTCAAAACTTTCACTGAATTGGAGTTGTTGTTTACCCAGCGTTTCGCAAGCGCCAGCGAGCGCACCCCGATAACAGCACTGATCAATGCCAGGATAAGGCCCGGCGAAACCTGGGTCCAATACGCAACACGGTGGCGAAACCTATGGTCGAAATGCGAACAACGCATAGAAGAGGCACCTGCGGTAAGTACGTTCGTGGGCACTCTTGATCCGCAAACGACTATCTCACAATTCATGATGTTTTTCAAGCCGACCACCTTCCAGGCCTTGATTGACAAGTTAGCCCAAATGGATCAGATGGATCATAGACCATCTCCTTCAAAGACGGACCCTCGGAATGAAAAGGGGAAAGGGAAAGCAACTTTCGTCGCTAATACTCAACAACAGCTGAGCAACTTAAAACCGGTTGTCCGCCAAAGCAACGTACGTCCACGCCCATCCCTCGAGGAGAGACTGGGACGCCCTTACTCGTTTCCTCAGGATAAAACGAGAAGACTGTTCAAGCTGGCAGTGCGCAACAGACTCATCAATCTGCCGAGTCCAAAGCGTCCGTTGCAGCCAGGCGATGTCAACGATCTTAATTACTGCCCTTACCACCAAGCGGTAAGCCATCCAATCGAAGATTGCTTCGTCTTTAAGGGATGGATCGAAGATCAGTACCAACAAGGCAAGTTCGCGTTATCCGAAAACTGGAAGGTGAACCCACCATGGCCTCACACTCCTAAGAAGACAAACACACTGGGGGCAACATGCTCTTTTGTTGAGGAAGCTCCATGGGAGGTGGCTCTTTCGGCCAGACCAAAAGGATGCTAAATGATCTTCAGACGTGCCCGGCGATTAGATGGAAGAACCCGTTGGAACCTGAGATCATCAAAGGGATGCCGAAGCCGCGCCCAATTCCAAATATCGGTGGTGATAGCCAAAGCATTCACACCCAGCCGTCAAAATCTTCGAAAAAGAAGGAGAAATCCATGAAGCCCGTGAAGCCTGGCGACAAGCGCATGGATTTGCAGAAACAGATTGACGCGCTGGAAGAGTATAACCAGAAGGCGCGAATTCCAATCACGCTCCAAGAGTTTCTCAGCCACGTCCTCGAGGACGAAAACGATGGAGATGACTCATCAGATGAATCTAAGGACTACATAGCAAGTTGTCATGTGATCTCTCACTCCTTGATAGATGATAAAGAGGCTCCTTGCACCGAGAAACCGGGGGCGGATCCTGAACCAGAACTTCTGTGGCCGTCAGACGAGATGATCGATGCCTTCCTGAATGAGATTCGTCTGAAAAGTAAAGCCGACCGGGAGCGTGAGATGGCCATATTTGAAAAGGACAAACGCCGGCGACTGGACAAAAGGGTCGAAACACTCCCACCAGATCAAAGTACATCCGCCGCAAATGAAAGCAGGATCAAGACAAGGAAACGATTCGCCAAAGCCATATCAACGGGGATGAGGCCGCCCTCTTTCAGAGAAAATTCTCCTGGTGGTATACATTTTGATGAAACGGACGTACACCCCAACTTCTGCTTATATCATCAGAGGATCGCACATCCTACTGAAGACTGCAACTCCTTTAAGTGTTGGTGGCAAGGATATGTCGCTCATAGACAACACGTCAATAGAATAAAGCGGGAAGCTCGTAGACAGCGAAAAAATACGACAGATGAGCATAAAAGAGTTGCCGGCAATTGTCATAGGGACGAGCCCGGGGGATCACGAGTTCTCACCTTTGGAAGCGATTCTGACGAAGAAGCCGCCCTCAACCCTCTCTTCAAGGAATTCATTTCTAAAACAAAAGAATTGGAGAGTTGCGAGAACGTTCAGCCGTAAAATCTCACGCTACCCGGAAAGAATCTCGGACCCGCAAACGACGGAGCAAACGAAATGAGTAAGGAAAAGGAAAAAACGGCCTTTGTTGCCAACACTCAACAACAGCCGAGTAACCCGAGACCGTTTTGTCGTCAAAACAACAAGCCGCGATACCTCAATGAGAAGTTGAAACGTCCTTACTCGTTTCCCAAAGATAAAACAAAGAGATTGTTCAAGCTAGCAGTGCGCAGCGGGCTCATCACTCTGCCAGATCCAAAATGTCCATTGCAACCAGGTGACGTTAACAATCCTAACTATTGTCCCTACCACAGAGTAATGGGTCACCCACTCGAAAATTGCTACGTTTTCAAAAACTGGGTTGAAGACCAATACCAACAGGGCAAGTTCGCGCTGCCCGAAAAGTGGAAAGTAAACCCGCCACAACAACATGCTCCGAAAAAGATGGATATGCCGGGGGCATCATGCTCATTCATAGGGAAAGCCCCATAGACCGAAAAGTCAGTAAACTAGAGATGCGTTTCAAATACAGCGACGGCGGACCGAAACGTCCTTAAACTAACGGCGGACCGCAATATCCTAAAACTTGCGAATGACCGAAACGTCGTTAAACTACTCCCAACCCGCAGCATTTTCAGGCTGACGTGGTAAAAAAAAAAGGTACGTCCACAAGCAAAATGGGCACGGATGAAAACCCGAAAGGGCTCCGTGAGTAAAAACAGCAGGGCTACCGGCGAGTGTTCGTGAAAACCCGAAAGGGCGCGACCTCGTTAAAAAAAACAAAAAAAACAAAAAAAAAACAAAAAAAAACAAAAAAAACGGTATGTCCATAAGCAAAATGGGCACGGATGAAAACCCGAAAGGGCTCCGTGAGTAAAAACAGCAGGGCTACCGACGAATGTTTGTGAAAACCCGAAAGGGCGCAACCTCGTTAAAAGATACTTATAGGGTTCTCTCGACCTTGTAAGGAGAAACCACCCGCATGAGATCCTTACGACTCACAAGGGAGCAACACACTTAGGGATCCTCATGATTCCTAAGGAGAAATTACACTTGCGAGATCCTCACGACTCGTAAGGAGAACTCTCTTATGGGACCCTCACAGCTCATAAGATTTGAAAGTCTTAAGTTACAGAGACCTGAACCTGTTCTTAAGAAACCCCCACAATCTCCGATACTGCCCTACAAGCGGCTCAATACTGGCCCTTGTATACAATCCACGGGTGTGAATAAACATTTCCCTAACAAAGTCCCACCCGTGACTAGGGATATGTCCATATGGTAAACAACCCTTGTAAGTCCTCTCGACTTATAAGGAGAAAATCCTTTTGTAAGATCCTTACGACTTACAGGGGAACATACACTTAGGAATCCTCACGATCCCTAAGGAGAAAACACACCTACGAGATCCTCACGACTTGTAGGGAGAAATACCTTTGTGAGACCCTTACGGCTCATGAAGTCAAAAGCCTTAGTCGACAGGATCCTAACCCTGTTTACTAAGCCACCTTTGTTCAATATCGACAGAGGCAAATGATGATTCGCTCCTGGCAATATCCCAGTTGTAACGATGCTGATGCCTAAACCGGTATCAAATTCCAAGTCCTTTCATGGCAAATGATGATTCGCTCCTGGCAATATTCCAGTCGTAGCGATGCTAATGCCGAGATTGGCATCAGATTCTAAGTTTCACACTCGCGATAAGAAAAATCAGCGGGCCACGAATGCATATGACATAGCCGAAATGATGGGACAACTTGCAACAAAATCAGCAAGTAAAAAAAATGTATGCATGAAAAATAGCCGAAATGATTGGGCAACTCGCAATAAAAAGCAGCGAGTAAAAATAAAATAAATAGCCGAAATGATTGGGCACCGCGAAAAATAGCCGAAATGATTGGGCAATCGCGATTTTCGCGATATAAAAAGCTGAAATGATAGAGCATCGCGGAAAGAATAAAAAAATTGATGAAAGAATGAAACTTTTTGCCCTACAGGTGATGCTACATCAATCCCTGTATACAATCCAGGAGCGCAAACAAAGAAGGAGTCGCACTCCTCCTCCCCAGGTTTCATCAGAAGAAGAAGCCGAATTTCGACGGGCCACAAATAACCTAGAGATCATCTCAACACTCTTCTCGTCACAGCGGACACATCATCAAGCAAAGCGGAACAGCGGCAACTCCCAGTTCCATGACTCGATGATGTACTCCCACAGAGAGTCAAATCCCAACTCCGTGAAATGCGGATATAATCAACAAAATTCCTGGTCACGTGGAACGCGGATAACGTCACTCTTTGACCCCGTGCGAAGCATCCAGAGCGGATCCTGGTCCTCGCAGAACACGGCAGTGAACCCGTGCGAAGCATCCAGAGCGGAGCCTAGTCCTCGCCTAACACGGCAGTGAACCCGTGTGAAGCATCTAGTGCAAAATTCCTGGTCACGTGGAACGCGGATAACGTCACTCTTTGACCCCGTGGAAAACGACCAGAGCGGATCCTGGTCCTCGCAGAGCACGGCAGTGAACCCGTGTGAAGCATCCAGAGCGGAGCCTAGTCCTCGCCTAACGCGGCAGTGAAACCGTGTGAAGCATCTAGTGCAAAATTCCTGGTCACGTGGAACGCGAATAACGTCACTCTTTGACCCCGTGGAAAACGTCCAGAGCGGATCCTGGTCCTCGCAGAGCATGGCAGTGAACCCGTGTGAAGCATCCAGAGCGGAGCCTAGTCCTCGCCTAACGCGGCAGTGAAACCGTGTGAAGTATCTAGTGCAAAATTCCTGATCACGTGGAACGCGGATAACGTCACTCTTTGACCCCGTGGAAAACGTCCAGAGCGGATCCTGGTCCTCGCAGAGCACGGCAGTGAACCCGTGCGAAACATCCAGAGCGGAGCCTAGTCCTCGCCTGACACGGCAGTGAACCCGTGTGAAGCATCTAGAGCAAAATTCCTGGTCACGTGGAACGTGGACAACGTCACTCTTCGATCCCGTGGGAAACGTCCAGAGCGGATCCTGGTCCTCACACCAACATGGAGTGATCACCACCGCGACATTCGTCTCGATACAGCAGACGCGACACCAGCAAACGAAGCGAAGGCCAAATTCCTAGCTTCAGGGTCTTGACGGCAAGTCATATAAAGCCTGAAAGACAATCGGAGATCATCCCACACCAGCGCGGAGTGGTCACCACCTTGATGTTCGTCTCGATACAGCAGATGAAATGTCACCCCAGCGTTCTTCCCCCAGCAGGATTCGGACACGACAAAGCAAACGAAGCGAAGGCCAAATTCCTAGCTTCAACGTCTTGACGGTAAGTCATATAAAACCGGAAAGACAATCAGAGATCATCTCACACCAACATGGAGTGATCACCACCTCGACGTTCGTCTCGACACAGCAGACGCAACATCACCGAAAGGAGTCACGGCAAAATCCCTGGTTCCAGACCTCGACGGTTCACCAGCAACCTAGAGACAACCGCGACATTCGTCTCGATACAGAGGACGCAATGCCAGCTGTTTCCTGATTTAAAATCAGGAAAGCTTCTGGGAAAAGCTTCAGAAGAGGGTCACGTGCTTACACGTGACTAGCGGTCACGTGTTGGCACGTGACACCTAAAAACATCATCAAGGCAAGTTCAGTTTCCTGACTACGTTGAAGGAAAGGGGGCTTCAGAAAGAGTCACGTGCTCCCACGTGACCCGGGTCACGTGGCGACACGTGACATTTAAATGCAAGAGTCAAAAGGCACACCAGTTCCCTGATCAAGTCAAGGAAAAGGCTTCGGAAGAGGTCACGTGCTTCCACGTGACCAGGGTCACGTGTTGCCACGTGACGTTCAAGACAGCAGACTCGTTCTCCAGTTGAACCAAGGAAAGAGAGAGTTCAAACAAGGGTCACGTGCTCACACGTGACCAGGGGTCACGTGGTGGCACGTGACGTTTAAGCAACGATCAGAAGACAGAGCGCAAAAAAAAGGAAAAGGGCTCATTCCAAAGGGGGTCACGTGCCCACACGTGACCATGAGTCACGTGGTCACACGTGACCGGCTTTCAAAGCCCATTTTTGTCAAACAGAATTAAATTCTGAAGGAGAATCAAATCTTTCCAAAGGAAAGCGGCTATCTGGAAACAATCGAATTAAAGATTCAGAGGTGATCTATCTATGGGAAAATCTCGGGTTTGGAAAGATTTCCCCTTTAAATCTAACCAAAATAACAAGGGAGAATCTCTGGATTTAAAATCCAATGGTGAATAAAATTCACCTAATAATCCAAAGGTCCAAAATGAATGATGAATGCAAATCAAATCTCAATGAAGATTCGTCAAAAAACTGATTGATTCGGCTGCTTCTCCTATAAATAGGAGCCAAGAGACATACATACATATAGATGCGCAGAGAAGGAAAAAAAAAGAAGAAGAGCTTTGATACTTTGAAAAGACTCGGATCTTCTGCGAAAAACCCTAGGTAAGAAAGGGAAGGCCTTTTGAAAGAAAGAGAATTTAATTCTCAACAGAGTTTAACTCTGATAATGTAAAAACAGAAGAACATATTTCTTCTCTCTTTGATGGAGGATCTGCAAAGTGCACATCTCCCCTTAAGGTTGAGAATTTAATTCTCAATGGGTTGAGATCCTGCCATGCAGATCCAAAACAAGGAGAAGGAATGCAAGCACGAGAATTTAATTCTCACAGAACTATAGGAATTTAATTCCTTTAAAATAAAAGGAGGGTTTGACCCTATATTATGGGAATTTAATTCCTCCAGAACAAAAAAGAAACAGGGTTTAACCCTAATTAAGAACCTAGTTCTGTTGAAACATTTTGTCAAACAGAATTAAATTCTGAAGGAGAATCAAATCTTTCCAAAGGAAAGCGGCTATCTGGAAACAATCGAATTAAAGATTCAGAGGTGATCTATCTATGGGAAAATCTCGGGTTTGGAAAGATTTCCCCTTTAAATCTAACCAAAATAACAAGGGAGAATCTCTGGATTTAAAATCCAATGGTGAATAAAATTCACCTAATAATCCAAAGGTCCAAAATGAATGATGAATGCAAATCAAATCTCAATGAAGATTCGTCAAAAAACTGATTGATTCGGCTGCTTCTCCTATAAATAGGAGCCAAGAGACATACATACATATAGATGCGCAGAGAAGGAAAAAAAAAAGAAGAAGAGCTTTGATACTTTGAAAAGACTCGGATCTTCTGCGAAAAACCCTAGGTAAGAAAGGGAAGGCCTTTTGAAAGAAAGAGAATTTAATTCTCAACAGAGTTTAACTCTGATAATGTAAAAACAGAAGAACATATCTCTTCTCTCTTTGATGGAGGATCTGCAAAGTGAACATCTCCCCTTAAGGTTGAGAATTTAATTCTCAATGGGTTGAGATCCTGCCATGCAGATCCAAAACATGGAGAAGGAATGCAAGCACGAGAATTTAATTCTCACAGAACTATAGGAATTTAATTCCTTTAAAATAAAAGGAGGGTTTGACCCTATATTATGGGAATTTAATTCTTCCAGAACAAAAAAGAAACAGGGTTTAACCCTAATTAAGAACCTAGTTCTGTTGAAACAGCAGGAATTTAATTCCCTTAATCATACAGAGGATGGAAGTTTAAACTCCTTAAAAACTTTTATTAGGGTTTATCCCTATTCAGCCCTTCACGTATATGAGGAATTTAATTCCTACAGAAAATTCAGAGTTAAACTCTATTCCAGAAAACAAAGTCTTCGAAAGGAAGTAGGAATTTAATTCCTCTGAAATTTATAGTTCGAGGAATTTAATTCCTAAAAGAAGATTAACAAAGCCTCTAAACAAAATACCTAGAGGCAGGGTCACGTGTCATCACGTGACCCCCCCAAGAGAGCTACAGAAAGCCCCTTTGAGGCAGCACCCCACGTGACCCACGTGACCCTCAGCAGAAGCTCTAATACATAGGCATTTGAATGCCCATCACGTGATGGCACGTGATGCTCTGGAAGACGCGATAATCTCAGCAGAACGAAGGAAGGGAGGGCGCTCTCACGTGCTGCCACGTGACCCCTCTTACCTTAGTGTTTAAACACTAAACTAAAACTCTCGAACCCAGTGTTAAAACACTGTTGGGCCTTAGTGTTCAACACTAATTAAAAAGCTTTATTTGCAGTGTTCAACACTGATTACCTTAGTGTTTAAACACTAATCTGAGATCTTCATTTGCAGTGTTCAACACTGATTACCTTAGTGTTTAACACTAACCTGAAAAAACATTGTTGCTGGTGTTCAACACCAAATATTCTCTTAGTGTTAAACACTAACTTGTCAACCCCATTCCCAGTGTTCAACACTGACTGCTCTGTAGTGTTTAACACTAGACTTTGGCCCAATTGGCTTAAATGGATGGAGGCAAAGCCTCTCCTGATTGGACTTAGCCCAAGATGGCCATAAGTCCTCAATTTGTGATTAACTGGTCCAATGGACTCATAACATAATTAATTCGTCTTGACCCCAAATTGGGCCAAGGGCTATTTAATCCACTCCGGTTCTAGGGTACATCTCTTCACTCCTTTGATACTTGGCATTGTAATCCCTCAATGCCGTCAAAGAGGTGACGGGTCCCGACGACCACACATTGATATGGACCGTGGGGTCCTTAAACTCATGTCTAATGCAAATTCCTGGTTACGTGGAACGCGGATAATGTCACTCTTTGACCCCGTGGAAAACGTCCAGAGCGGAGCCTGGTCCTCGCCAAGCGCGGCAGTGAACCCGTGTGAAGCATCCAGAGCACATACCGGACTGTGGGGTCCTTAAACCCATGGACTACGACGTCCTTAACCTTGACCGAGATGTCTTAAAACTAACAATGGACTGTGGGGTCCTTAAACCCATGGACTACGACGTCCTTAACCTTGACCGAGATGTCTTAAAACTAACAATGGACCGCAATGTCCTTAAACTACCCATGGACCGCAATGTCCTTAAACTACCCATGGACCGCAATGTCCTTAAACTACCCATGGACCGTAATGTCCTTAAACTAGAACAATAGAGCCCCGTATGCTCTTTTGTCGGATCTAAACGGTCCCGTTTAAGTTGATCTTAGCCTCAAAGATGGCTAACGTATCCTTAAACCTTCAAACAGAGTGGACTATAAATCCCCCCAATTGACTCCGGCTTGAGGGTACATCCTTGAACTCCTCTGACATCCGTCGTTGTAATCCTTCAACGTCGTCAGAGAGGTGACGGGTCCCGACGGCCACACATTCATGGACCACTATGTCCCTAAACTGGAACATTAGAGTCCAAACGCTCTTTTGTCGGATCTAAACGATCCCGTTAAGTTGATCTTAGTCACAAAGTTAGACTAACGTATCCTTAACAAACGTTTGAGTTGATCTTAGCCTCGAGTAGGGCTGACGTATCCTCAAACCAAACCCCCCCCAAACCCAAATCTAAGATAATACGGATTTGGACTAGTCCACGCCCTACGGGCGACGGTATAACTCAGTCTCCGTAAACAATCCACGGGCAACAAAATACAAAACAGACACCCACGACACGAAGTGACCATCTGGAGAAGGAGAAAGTTGTTACCGCAATGCGGTAGCGTAATTAACTGCAGGGGCTTGCGCCTGCAGGGAAGAGCGTCCCCACAATCAAAAACCCCTCAAACGAGGGGGAATCTGACGAAGTCTGCTACATCGGACGCATCCGTCTAAACCTTCGATACGTGGTGCCATAAATCAACTTGGCATCTTCGAAGAGGTGGACGGATAGCACCTATTAGCATCTGCCCCGAATCTCAGGCAAGACGCGGTGTCGCGCCGTCTTTCGGAGGGGAACAGATTCTGGCACGCCCGGTGGGACCTTTTCCTCTTTCCACTCCACACTTCGTGTGTCGTGACTCGCGAACCAATCGCGGTTCGCTAATGATTGCCCTCGGGTTTCAAGATACTAAGAATTGGCGTCTGGCTTATTGCAGAAAGCAAAGGATCGATGGCTTCTACTTCCGTGAAAGTGTCCAACTGCTCAGACTGCAATTGCAACCAACGCTCTGCCTCGCCAGGAGGTATAGCCTACGGACCCCAAGCTGCCTCGCTATTCACAATGCCCATGGAACAGGTCACTCGCGCCACCACAGGATTGTTCTTTGGGACCATGGTCCCGCCGACAAACTTTGCTGCTCCAGTGCTGACAACGGAGGCTCCCAAGAAGTCGGTCTTTGATCGTCTTACCCCTGCCATGGCTCCTCTCAACGAGTCGTCCAACGTCAACGCCTCGGTCTTCTCTAGACTGGGCCAGAAATCCTGCAGACCCATCGTGGGACCTACAATCTCAGAGAAGGTTGCTTCTAAGAAAGTGGCCGCTCCTGTCCCAGAAGTCGTCAAGGCAGCCTCTCCGGCCAAAAGGTCGGTCTTTACAAGATTAACGGCTTCAGCTCCCGCTCCTACTACCCAAAGGACATCGGTCTTTGACAGGCTAATACCAACTGCGACCCCACGCCCAGACAGAGGGCAAAACGAAACCGTTCTTACCGCTGACCCTACACCGTCCGCTCGACACGCTCGACGTCGCCATTGGCGCCGAGTGAGGAAGGCTGGGGGCAACTCCCCATCTGGGTTGACTCCATCAGTCCAGGTGGCAGAAGTTAATGCTGCTGTTCCAACTGGGAACAGCTTCGAAATGCTAAATAAAGTGCGAAGAAATTCTCCTACTGCAGTACTGAAGAGGTCTCCTCCCCCGTTAAAGAAGGTTGTGGAAATGGAGTCAGAACGGCCCCAATCTCCTCAACGGCTATCTTCCAAAATCTATAAGGTTTGGCGGCAGGCACGGGACTCGATCATCGATCCGAACTTCTCCCGCCGACACAAGAAGCTGAAAACCCAACCGGAAGCTGGTCACCAGGCCAAACCCCAAAAGGCTGTGGAACAACTGACTCATAAAAGAAGGAGGCCGGAGAAGACCCCACAGCATGCAGCGACGGCTAAAAGCACTGAGCCCAGACGCCCTAAGTCTGGGGGCATGGTGGTGCACACTGTTTACATGGCCTCTGGAAAAGAGGAAAGCCGCACTTCTACGGGCCACCGACCGTTAACCCGATCCGTGACGAAAGCCCAAGAACAGCAACAGAAGCTGCAAGAAATGATGAATGCTATAGCCGCGCTCACCGGGCCAAAAGAAAACCCAGAAACGTCCTCAGACGCACGCCGAGAGGAAGAAACCGATGCTGAATTCCTTCGTCGGACACTGGAGAAAAGGGACAAAGAGGCTGCTGAACAAGCGGCCAACATACAACGGATGGGCCTTCTCTTCCAAGATGTGATAGGAATGATGATCCAGCAGGACTTACCCGCCGAGGATCCCCCGATCATTCTTGAAGACGACCGAGGAGAAACGTCAAATCCACCACCAGCCCTCTCAACGGCCAAGGAGGATGCAATCTCTAAGGCTGACTTGGCTGACTACATAGCCCAGCAAATCCGGGTTCACCACGCGACTGAGGCAGCTGGTCAAGTCGTGAAAACGGGGCGGCCGTATCCGAGCTGGTACGACCAAATCAAATACCCGCAAGGCTATACGATACCAAAATTCCACGTGTATAAGGGGACCGGCAATCCCCATCAACATGTCGTCCAGTTTCGGGCCCTCTGCGGTAACACCGGCGGTGATGATAAGTTGTTGCTCCGCCAGTTTGTGGGCAGCTTATCAGAAACAGCGTTCGAATGGTACTCGGAACTCCCGAACGATTCCATCAAAACGTTCGCTGAAATGGAGTTGTTGTTCACTCAGCGATTTGCAAGTGCCAGCGAACGCACTCCAATAACTGCACTTATTAACGCCAGGGTAAAACCGGGCGAAACCTGGGTCCAGTACGCTATACGCTGGCGGAACTTGTGGTCGAGATGTGAGCAACGCATTGAGGAAGCACCTGCGGTGGGCATGTTCGTGGGAACTCTAGACCCTCACGCAACTATCTCCCAGTTTATGATGTTCTTCAAGCCAACCACATTCCAGGCCCTGATCGACAAGTTGGCTCAGATGGACCAGATGGGTCATAGACCGCCTACACCGAAGTCGGAACCTCGGAATGACAAGGGTAAAGGAAGAGCAACATTTGTCGCAAATGCCCAAGAGCAACCTAGCGCCCCGAAACCGACAGATCAACTGGAAGAAAGACATCGGTATTATAATGAGAAGATGAAGCGTCCCTACTCGTTCCCACGGGATAAGACGAAACGGCTATTCGAGCTGGCAATACGCAACAGACTTATAAACCTGCCAAATCCAAGGCGACCGCCGCAACCCACCGAAGTGAATAACCCTAACTATTGCCCTTACCATCAAACGGTAGGCCATCCGATTGAAGATTGCTTCGTCTTCAAAGGATGGATTGAAGACCAGTACCTCCAGGGGAAGTTTGTACTGTCCGAAAAGTGGAAGGTGAACCCCCCACAGCCGCATGCTCCTAGGAAAGCGGATACGCCGGGGGCAACATGTTCTTTTATTGAAGAATCTCCATGGGAGGTCGTGCTATCAACTAAAACCAGAAGAATGCTGAGAGACCTTCATGCGTGCCCTGAGATCGAATGGAAGGACCCTCTTGAACCTCAAATTATCAAAGGAATGTTGAAGCCCCGCCCAACTACGAAGACTCGCGATAATGGCCCAAATACTCACGCCCAACCGTCAAAATCTTCGAAGAAAAAGAAGAAGAAATCCAAGAAGTCCGTGAAGCCTGGAAAAGAGCACACGAACTTGCAGAAGCAAATCGACGCATTGAAAGAGTACAACCAAAAGGCGCGAACTCCTGTCACACTCCAAGAATTCCTCAACCACATCTTTCAAGAGGAAGATGATGAAGAGAGCTCGTCAGATGAATCCGAAGAATATGCGGCGAGTTGTAACGTGATCTCCCACTCGTTTACTGATGATGGGAAAACTCATGGCACTAAAAAGCTGAAGGCAGAGCCTGTACCAGAGCATGCATGGCCAACAGATGAAATGATCGACGCTTTTCTAGACGAGATTCGTCTAAAATGTAAAGCGGACCAGGAGCGTGAGATGGCCACATCGGAAGGAGCCAAATGCGGGCAGCCGAACGAAAGAGTTGAACTACCCCTGCCGGAGCATAAGGCATCCGAAGCAGACAAGAAGATACTCAAGACGAGGAAAAGGTTTGCCAAAGCCATGTCAATGGGAATGAAGCTACCACCCTCGGAAGGAAACACACACGATGGGGTAGAGACGCACCCTGACTATTGCGCATATCATCGAAAAATATCACATCCCATGGAGGAGTGCGACGCCTTTAAGATATGGTGGCAAGGATATGTTGCTCATCGGCAACATTTTAAGCGCATGAAACGCAAGATCCGTCGGGAGCGAAGAAGTACTGTCGATGGGCACAACAGAACGACTGGCAACTGTTGCATGGTTAACGCCAGGGGGTCACAAGTTCTCACCTTTGGGAGCGACTCTGATGAAGAAATGGCTCTGGGCCCTCTCTTTAAAGAATCTGTCTCGGGGAAAGAGGAGGAATCAGAGATCTGCGAGAACATTCAGCTGCGCAATCGCACACTCCCAGAAAAGAATCTCGGGCCCGGGAATAGAAAGGATAAGGGAAAGGAAAAGGTCACTGAAGATATCACTTTAGATGACCAAGTCATGAGAGAGCTGGTTGCCAAAGACCCTCCTAGGAAGAGTAAAGTGGACTATAACATCCTCACGCACCTAAGGAAGCTACCTTCTCAGCTTAGCATTCTCGATGCCCTCCTATTATCGAAAGAAGCGCGAGACTCACTAATTAAGGCGTTACAAGAACCTGAGCAATTCCAAGCCTTCCTCGCCACTGAAAAGATGAAGGATGAACTGGAGGAAGTGCATACAGCCGACATCACTTTCGGTGATGAAGACCTCCTTCTCGGGACGTGCGACCACAACCGGCCCCTATATGTCTCCGGATACTGCCATGATATCAAGATAGGCAAGATCCTGGTGGATAATGGATCATCCGTCAACCTCCTTAATGTTCGGGTGTTGAAGGAAATCTGCATGAGTGTGCAACACCTCGCTCGTGACAAAATTACTATCTCCGGTTTCGATTCACAATCGTCACGGACTCTCGGATCCGTGATACTAACATTACGCTTTGGACTTCTCGTCACAGACATCAAATTCCATGTCATTGACGCCAAGACCTGTTACAACGCCTTGCTCGGTCGTCCTTGGCTACACGAGTACAATATCATCCCTTCTACACAACATCAGTGTATGAAGTACTTCAAGGATGGTCTTGAGTATACCGTAACAGGTGAGTTAAACCCATTTTCCGTGAACGAAGTCCGCAAATACGAAGATGCGAAATACTTTTTGCCAGATTTCGAGGATACAGAAAAGTGTCGCAATCCGGAAAACAAAACCGCCGCCACCATCCCTATTTTCGGGAGCGATACCGAAGAAGAGGAAGAGATAGTTTATGCAGGGCCATCTCAACGCAACAACCTGAGGACACCCGCCCCCGTATTAGTCTTCGGAAGTGATTCAGAAGATGAAGTTAATGCTGTGTTCTCCAATCGGCTGCCGACACAAGCACCCCTTGGCGATGACCATAGTTTGCAAATCACCATGGTACCGCGAGAACACTACAAGGATCTCGACGCGCTTCAGGCTCACGATGTGCAGGACCTGCAAACATTTTACGTCCCTCCCAGGCGAAGGGGTGAGAAGGTGATCCTATTTTACCGATCCTCAGAGTCGAAAATAGAGAAAGAGATCTGGCACGGCGCAGATACTACGCTCGACAGGCTCCAACCCATCCGTCTGCCCAGATACTATACAAATGGATTAAAGAAGCTATTGAAGCGCCAAGGAGTACCTTTAGAACAGACCGTTCGGCAGGCGCGGTTCTACAACAAGATTTGGGATGTCCCCGGGACTCAACGCAAATTGCCCAACGGGAAGATGGAAACACTCGGGCTCGGATACGCAAGAGCTGGAAAACGGGAACGGACTCACAGCAGCTACCCTATATATACCTTTGATGAAGAGGAGGACGCCCTGTCAGGAGATGCCAACCCTTCATTAAAACTAGACCCTGCGATTGAAACATCGAGTCCATCGTTTGAAGAGCGAACGAACAAGCCTATCAGGAAAACGGGTCAGAGAGCTCAGGAAGACCACAACCGCGAGATGGCCATCTACAAGAAGGCCAGGACGCAACGTCTATCTCAACATA
Organism: Agapanthus africanus; assembly: GCA_030015575.1. Lineage (NCBI taxonomy): Eukaryota > Viridiplantae > Streptophyta > Magnoliopsida > Asparagales > Amaryllidaceae > Agapanthus > Agapanthus africanus. The sequence continues at coordinate 438,865,197 of JASDDO010000004.1, forward strand.
CCGAAAAAGACAAAGACGCTTATCCTCGTCAATCCGTTGTACGAAAGGCCCGACGCAGAGACGGAAATAAATCAAGAAGCGGCTCGGGTTTGCCCCTCGTGAATAAGATGAGTCGAGCGTATTCCTTCCCCCGAGACAAGACGGAGAGGTTACTCAACCTCGCTATAAAACATCAAATGATCACGCTTCCAGAGTCTAGACGTCCTGAGCAAGCTAGCCAGGTCTCTCATCCGAGTTATTGCTCTTATCACCAAGCCATAGGACATCCTACCGAGGACTGCTTCACCTTCAAGAACTGGGTCGAGGACCAGTACCGACGGGGCAGATTCGCTTTATCCGACGGCTGGAAGGTAACGCCGCCGCGAAAGCACGAGCCCAAGGCCGCAAGAGCAAAACCGGGTCCACCTCAGTCCGGGGAGCGGGTTCGCACTTGTTATACGATTACGATATTAGGAGAAGAGCCCGAGAACGTAGACGACCTTTACCGGTGCTTTGAGAACAGCGATGATGAGGTGATCTCAGAATTTCCTCCCGCTCCGAAAGAACTGGAAGATGGTATACATACTACCGCAGATAACCTCAAGAAGATTGAGTTGGGATCGGCAGACGACCCGCGACCGACATTTGTCAGCGAGCTATTATCCGAAGAAAAGGTGGCTGCGTTAAAGAATGTGCTTCTACGGCATAAAGACTGCTTCGCGTGGAACTACTCCGAGATGCCAGGATTGGACCCGGAGATTGCTGTGCATAGATTAGCAATATCCCCAGATATCAAGCCAGTCAAGCAGGCGCCAAGGAGGATGCGACTCGAGCTTGAGATGAGCATCAACGCCGAAGTCAAGAAGTTGATCGATTCAGGATTTATCCAAGAAGTCCAATATCCCGACTGGATTGCCAATATCGTCCCGGTAATGAAGAAGAATGGGACGGTACGCATATGCGTGGATTTCAGGGATCTCAATAAAGCCTGTCCCAAGGATGATTTCCCAGTACCAGTAACCGAACTAATGATAGATAACACGTCCACTCACGAGGTTTTCTCCTTTATGGACGGTTCATCAGGATACAATCAGATAAAGATGCATCCCGAAGACCAGAAGCATACCGCTTTCCGCACCCCTTTGGGTATATTTTGCTACAGGGTTATGCCCTTTGGCCTAAAGAACGCTGGCGCTACCTATCAAAGGGCCATGACAAAGATCTTCGACGATCTCATACATGACATCGTCGAGTGCTATATCGATGACCTCGTAGTAAAGAGCATGTCGTACGAGGAGCATTTAAAGCATCTGGAGACTGTATTTCAACGCCTTCGGCAATATAATTTGAAAATGAATCCCCTCAAGTGCGCGTTTGGAGTCTCCTCGGGCAAATTTCTGGGATTCATCATTCGACACCGAGGTATTGAAATAGATCCGGCAAAGATTAAAGCGATCATGGAAATGCCTCCGCCGAGAACGCTCAAGCAGCTGCGGTCTCTCCAAGGGAAGCTCGCATACATCCGGCGGTTTATCGCCAATCTTTCAGGCAAATGCCGTCCTTACAGCCACCTGATGAAAAAGGGAACCCCATTCATTTGGGATCACAAATGTCAAGGTGCACTAGAAGAGATCAAGCAGTACCTGCAGAACCCTCCAGTGTTGGCTGCTCCAGTGAAGGGAAAGCCTCTCATTCTTTACACGGCCGCCCTTGAAGGTTCTTTGGGCGCATTATGGGCACAAGAGAACGATCAGGGGAAAGAAAGAGCACTTTACTACTTAAGTCGAGTGCTGCTGGGGGCAGAAAGCAACTATTCCCCCATTGAAAAGCACTGCCTGGCGTTGATCTTCGCAATAACAAAGCTTAGACATTACGCATTAGCACATGAAGTCCGTCTTATTTCAAAGGTGGACCCTCTCAAATATTTGATGTCGAAAGCCATACTGACGGGACGACTTGCTAAGTGGGCCCTGCTCTTGATGGAGTTCTCAATAACGTATCAACCTCTCAAGGCAGTGAAAGGCCAGACCATTGCCGACTTCCTCGCCGAACACCCGATACCGGCCAATTCTCCTCTGAATTGCGATTTGCCGGACGAGCATGCATTTGATGCGATTAACGGCGGAACCACCCGATGGGAACTCTATTTCGATGGAGCGTCCTCCATAAAGAAACAGAAACAAGGTATCCCAATGATCAAATCAGGGATAGGCCTCATCTTTGCAACTCCACAAGGAGGGATAACGCGCTTCGCCTTCTCCTTAACAGAGCCGAGGACAAACAATGAAGCCGAATACGAAGCCCTGATAGCAGGCCTCGAGATCGCCATCGACATAGGAATTGAGGACCTCCTCATATACGGGGATTCCCAGCTGGTCGTTAGTCAAGTAAATGGTGACTACCAAACGTGCAAGCCGGAGTTGGTAAAGTACGGCGAAAGGGTGCAACAACTATTGATCCAAATTCCCTCCTATACTTTGGAGAACATACCGCGCGCGGAAAACAGCAAAGCAGACGCGTTGGCTAAACTTGCTAAAGAACTGGCTGACGAGAACCTCGATGACGTCAGAATCGTGGTACAAAGCCGTCGAGTGCTCGCCCCGGCAGAAATATCTCCGGAATCATGCGAAGAAAAGGGAACGACTGAGCAGACGACCTTACAAATAAAAGACCATGAGAGGGCCGAAGACTGGAGGGAAGTCTTCATAGACTACTTTAAGTCCTACCGAATGCCTGAAGAAGCGTCCTCAAGACATCAGCTTATGAAACGAGCTCTATCCTTCGCTTTCGTCAACAACATTCTATACAAGAGATCGTTTGATTCTCTATGGCTCAGATGCTTAGGACCTGACGAAGCAGAAAAAGTCATTCAGGAAGTTCATGACGGACTTTGCGGTTCTCACCAGGCAGGCCCAAAGATGAAGTTAAAAATTAAACGGATGGGTTATTACTGGCCCACGATGATCCAGGACTGCCTCGAGTATGCGAAGCAATGCCACTCATGCCAGATCCATGGAGACTTCATCCACCAACATCCGAATCCACTGCACCCGACGTTGGCTAGTTGGCCATTCAAAATGTGGGGGACTGACATAGTCGGCCCCATTGAGCCAGCATCATCCCGGGGACACCGCTTTATCCTGGCGACAACCGATTACTTCTCCAAATGGGCAGAAGCAGTACCGCTGAAGGAAGTGAAGACAGAGAATATTCTCCACTTCTTCAAGACGCACGTCATCTATCGGTTTGGAACTCCACGGCGGATTATCTCCGATAACGGGCCGGCCTACCGAAGCCATAAGATTAGCCGCTTCGCACAGCGGCACAATATAGACTGGAGATATTCTTCAGTTTACAATCCACGAGCTAACGGTCTGGCCGAGGCTTTCAATAAGACCTTGACGAAGATCATAAAAAAGACCGTTTCCAGGAATAAGAGAGACTGGCACGAAAGGCTGCAAGAAGCCCTTTGGGCTTATCGAACTACGTTCAAGACAGCCACAAACACAACACCGTACGCGTTGGTGTTTGGGACGGAAGCAGTGCTCCCCTTCGAGATAGAGTTACCCTCTCTACGAGTAGCAGTCCACCACGAGCTGACGAACGAAGAAAATGCTCACCTTCAGCTTGAGGAGCTTGATGCCCTCGACGAAACCCGGCTCATAGCGCAACAACATCTAGAAGCCTACAAAGCAAAGATGACGCGCTCGTACGAACGATTGACCAGGCCGAGGACATTCCGCCAAGGCGAACTCGTACTGGTGGTCAAAAGACCTATGATCCCCAATCGTGCCAAGCGGGGAAAATTTGAGCCAAACTATGAAGGCCCGTACATCATAGACAAGGTCTACCAGGGTGGAGCCTACCTACTCATGGACATGCACGGTGAAAGGCCTTTCAGGCCGATAAACGGCCGCTTCCTGAAGAAATACTATGCTTAATAAGCCACAGCCTGGGTCAATGATAGATGACGACGACTATGTCCACTCACTATCTTCCTAGGAGCAGCCAGCCTTCCCATATCAACGGACCGAAACGTCCTTAAACTAACAACGGACCGAAACGTCCTTAAACTAACGGCGGACCGAAACGTCCTTAAACTATCGACGGACCGAAACGTCCCTAAACTACTACCGCAACGTCCTTAGGTGAACGAGATGGATAAATAAAGAAAAAAGAAAAAAAAATAAAAAAATAAAAAAAAACGGTATGTCCATAAGCAAAATGGGCACGGATGAAAACCCGAAAAGGGCTCCGTGAGTAAAAACAGCAGGACTACCGGCGAGTGTTTGTGAAAACCTGAAAGGGCGCAACCTCGTTAAAGGACACTTACAGAGTCCTCTCGACCTTGTAAGGAGAAACCACCTGCGTGAGATCCTTACGACTCACAAAGGAGCAACACACTTAGGGATCCTCACGATTCCTAAGGAGAAAATACACTTACGAGATCCTCACGACTCGTAAGGAGAATCCTCTCATGGGACCCTCACGGCTCATGAGATTTGAAAGTCTTAAGTTACAGAAACCTGAACCTGTTCTTAAGCAAATCCTCCACAACCTCCGATATTGCCCTACAAGAGGCTCAATACTGACCCTTGTATACAATCCACGAGCACAAATAAACATTTCCCCAGCAAAGTCCAACCCTTGTGGGTCCTCTCGACCCATAAGGTGAAAACCCTCTTGTAGGATCCTTACGACTTACAGAGGAACATACACTTAGGAATCCTCACGATCCCTAAGGAGAAAATACACCTGCAAGATCCTCACGACTTGTAGGGAGAAATACCTTTGTGAGACCCTTACGGCTCATGAAGTCAAAAGCCTTAGTCGACAGGACCTTAACCCTGTTTGCTAAGCCACCTTTGTTCAACATCGACAGAGGCAAATGATGATTCGCTCCTGGCAATATTCCAGTTGCAGCGATGCTGATGCCTAAACCGGTATCAAATCCTAAGTCCTTTCATGGCAAATGATGATTCGCTCCTGGCAACATCCCAGTTGCAGCGGTGCTGATGCCGAAATCGGTGTCCAAAATCCGAGCTTGCGGCGAAAAAGCTAGCAAGCCATACATGCCTACGAAATAGCCGAAATGATGGGGCAACTTGCAATAAAAAGCAGCAAGTAAAAATGTATGCATGAAAAATAGCCGAAATGATGGGGCAACTCGCAATAAAAAGCAGCGAGTAAAAATAAAATAAATAGCCGAAATGGTTGGGCACCGCGAAAAAAATAGCCGAAATGATTGGGCAATCGCGACCTTCGCGATATAAAAAGCTGAAATGATAGAGCATCGCGGAAAGAATAAAAGAAATGATGGAAAAATGAAACCTTTTTGCCCTACAGGTGATACTACAACAATCCCTGTATACAATCCAGGGGCGCAAACAAAGAAGGGATCATACTCCTCCCCCAGGTTTCATCATGAGAGGAAGCCAAATCTCGATGGTTCACAAATAACCTGGAGATCATCTCGACGCAGCAGACACAACTTCAAGCTAAGCGGAACAGCGGCCACTCCCAGTTCCATGGCTCGGTGGTATACATATCGCCAACAGTCAAACCCTCACCCCGTGAAATGCGGATACATTCAGCAAAATTCCTGGTCACGTGGAACACGGATAATGTCACTCTTTGACCCCGTGGAAAACGTCCAAAGCGGATCCTGGTCCTCGCAGAGCATGGCAGTGAACCCGTGCGAAGCATCCAGAGCGGAGCCTAGTCCTCGCCTAACGCGGCAGTGAACCCGTGTGAAGCATCTAGTGAAAAATTCCTGGTCACGTGGAACGCGGATAATGTCACTCTTTGACCCCGTGGAAAGCGTCCAGAGTGGATCCTGGTCCTCGCAGAGCATGGCAGTGAACCCGTGCGAAGCATCCAGAGCGGAGCCTAGTCCTCGCCTAACGCGGCAGTGAACCCGTGTGAAGCATCTAGTGCAAAATTCCTGGTTACGTGGAACGCGGATAATGTCACTCTTTGACCCCGTGGAAAACGTCCAGAGCGGATCCTGGTCCTCGCAGAGCATGGCAGTGAACCCGTGCGATGCATCCAGAGCGGAGCCTAGTCCTCGCCTAACGCGGCAGTGAACCCGTGTGAAGCATCTAGTGCAAAATTCCTGGTTACGTGGAACGCGGATAATGTCACTCTTTGACCCCGTGGAAAGCGTCCAGAGCGGATCCTGGTCCTCGCAGAGCATGGCAGTGAACCCGTGCGAAGCATCCAGAGCGGAGCCTAGTCCTCGCCTAACGCGGCAGTGAACCCGTGTGAAGCATCTAGTGCAAAATTCCTGGTCATGTGGAACGCGGATAATGTCACTCTTTGACCCCGTGGAAAACGTCCAGAGCGGATCCTGGTCCTCGCAGAGCATGGCAGTGAACCCGTGCGAAGCATCCAGAGCGGAGCCTAGTCCTCGCCTAACGCGGCAGTGAACCCGTGTGAAGAATCTAGTGCAAAATTCCTGGTCACGTGGAACGCGGATAATGTCACTCTTTGACCCCATGGAAAACGTCCAGAGCGGATCCTGGTCCTCGCAGAGCATGGCAGTGAACCCGTGCGAAGCATCCAGAGCGGAGCCTAGTCCTCGCCTAACGCGGCAGTGAACCCGTGTGAAGCATCTAGTGCAAAATTCCTGGTCACGTGGAACGCGGATAATGTCACTCTTTGACCCCGTGGAAAACGTCCAGAGCGGATCCTGGTCCTCGCAGAGCATGGCAGTGAACCCGTGCGAAGCATCCAGAGCGGAGCCTAGTCCTCGCCTAACGCGGCAGTGAACCCGTGTGAAGCATCTAGTGCAAAATTCCTGGTTACGTGGAACGCGGATAATGTCACTCCTTGATCTCGTGGAAAACGTCCAGAGCGGAGCCTGGTCCTCGCCAAGCACGGCAGTGAACCCGTGTGAAGCATCCAGAGCAAATACCGGACTGTGGAGTCCTTAAAATCCACGGACTATGACGTCCTTAACCTCGACCGTGATGTCTTAAAACTAACGATCAACCACCCCGATTCCCTACAGACTTCGCCTTGGTTTAAGGGTACATCTCTTCACTCCTTTGATGCCCGGCGTTGTAATTCCTCAACGTCTTCAAAGAGGTGATGGGTCCCTGCAACCAAACACCGGACTGTGGAGTCCCTAAATCCACGGACTATGAGGTCCTTAACCTTGACCGTGATGTCTTAAAACTAACAGCGGACTGTGGAGTCCTTAAATCCACGGACTATGAGGTCCTTAACCTTGACCGTGACGTCTTTAAACTACGATACCTTGAGAAACTCCCGACTCCGTAAAACACGGACAAGGATGACCGCATCCAACACTTGCAGGCCCTCACGACCTGTAAGGAAGAAAAAACTCTCTTGCGAGATCTTTACGACTCTCAAGGGAAGACCCGCTTAAGGATCCTCACGATCTTTAAGAAGAACTTACACCTATGGGATCCTTTCGACCTATGGGGAGAAAAGCTCTTTATAAGACCCTCGTGGCTCGTGAAATGCAAAAGTCTTAGGAAGCAGATCTTAACCCTGAATCCTAAGCCATCGCTGCCCTGCAAGAAGATCGAGGTAGAATATCCGCAGAATACATTCAAGAGAAGAATATGTCTTCATGTATAAACCTCCCTTCGACAACAATACTCGATCTAAAGCCAGCGCAAACCACCCGATACGGGAGATAACGTGGCAAGTTTCTGATCTGTATCCTATCAGGCACGCATTTGCAACTGTACGAATGTTTAAAAGGAAATGTTGCCCGAGGCACTGATACGCAGGCAACGTAACGATGGTGATCGTAATTAAAGAAAAATAGACGGCTCATTTACGCAAGCAAGACACACGTACGACTATCTGACAAGCATGAAAATTCAACAGAAACAGGCAAACCACCAATAATTAAAGGAGTGCATTGATTCAAACATGCTACATTGGTGGGAAAAGATTACCAAACAAGGGATCAGAAATACAAGGGTTAATAAAGCAAAACACAAAATTCTCCAACTCCCTCTCCGCCTTCTCCAGCACGTCAAAACGGCGGTTTTCGCGAGGAGTCGCTCCCCACCGGTTGGAGCCGTGCTCATCAGCGAAAGCAGACATGACGGCCCGACGAGCTCTTATCTGACTCAGTAAATGAACTGAGTGGTCCTTCAGAGCTTGAGTGATCAGACAAGCCTCATGAAAGCACTCAAGCTTTTCCTCCGCCGCGTCAAGGATCGCCGAAGTCATCTCCGCCGGATGAGGGGGTATATCGGCAAGCACAGACATGAGGATCATTCGGAGCCAAATGGAGCCCATGGGAAGAGGAGAGCCCCGACGGGTCAGTAGCTCGTACCTCACCGTGTCACATTGAGCGTCGGTGAGAAAGGGATCCGCCAGCCGCGCAACGAAGCGAGGAATTATCTCCTCGAGGGGCACCTCCCATGGTTGCCGACGAGCATGGGGACGATTGCAAGCCTTGGCGATTGATCGGGTTCTCAAAGATGACCACCTTAAGGCATGAATGGGTTTCTCTGTGAAGAAAAGAAGTAAGGCATAGGGTTCAGGTTATATAGGGGAGCATTTAATGCTATGCACGAAAAATGTTGTGCATGGCGGGACTATTCTCAAAGCCCGGAAAGAAGGAGAGAGCATTGGAAATGAAATCCAACGACGCATTGGAATTAGGATAGGGAAATGAAACGTCCCCATCAAATAGATCCCTGCATACGCAACACATGAGCACTAGCCTTTGATTGGCGAATGAGGCGGCACTGCACAGACACAACAGAGAACTAAGCTCTGAGAACGAGAATCAAATTCTTAAAAGAAAGGTCTGAAAGGAAGGACATGAGAAAGTGAAGACGCTTCTGAAAAGACGTGTCGTCTACCCTACTCCCCAAAGCAGATCCAGCGGTCACAAAAGTGACAGCGTTGTACTCACGTGCAAACACGTGAGAACAACGCTGTGGGGGCATTTGTTTCCTGATTTAAAATCAGGAAAGCTTCTGGGAAAAGCTTCAGAAGAGGGTCACGTGCTTACACGTGACTAGCGGTCACGTGTTGGCACGTGACACCTAAAAACATCATCAAGGCAAGTTCAGTTTCCTGACTACGTTGAAGGAAAGGGGGCTTCAGAAAGAGTCACGTGCACCCACGTGACCCGGGTCACGTGGCGACACATGACATTTAAATGCAAGAGTCAAAAGGCACACCAGTTCCCTGATCAAGTCAAGGAAAAGGCTTCGGAAGAGGTCACGTGCTTCCACGTGACCAGGGTCACGTGTTGCCACGTGACGTTCAAGACAGCAGACTCGTTCTCCAGTTGAACCAAGGAAAGAGAGAGTTCAAACAAGGGTCACGTGCTCACACGTGACCAGGGGTCACGTGGTGGCACGTGACGTTTAAGCAACGATCAGAAGACAGAGCGCAAAAGAAAGGAAAAGGGCTCATTCCAAAGGGAGTCACGTGCCCACACGTGACCATGAGTCACGTGGTCACACGTGACCGGCTTTCAAAGCCCATTTTTGTCAAACAGAATTAAATTCTGAAGGAGAATCAAATCTTTCCAAAGGAAAGCGGCTATCTGGAAACAATCGAATTAAAGATTCAGAGGTGATCTATCTATGGGAAAATCTCGGGTTTGGAAAAATTTCCCCTTTAAATCTAACCAAAATAACAAGGGAGAATCTCTGGATTTAAAATCCAATGGTGAATAAAATTCACCTAATAATCCAAAGGTCCAAAATGAATGATGAATACAAATCAAATCTCAATGAAGATTCGTCAAAAAACTGATTGATTCGGCTGCTTCTCCTATAAATAGGAGCCAAGAGACATACATACATATAGATGCGCAGAGAAGAAAAAAAAAGAAGAAGACCTTTGATACTTTGAAAAGACTCGGATCTTCTGCAAAAAACCCTAGGTAAGAAAGGGAAGGCCTTTTGAAAGAAAGAGAATTTAATTCTCAACAGAGTTTAACTCTGATAATGTAAAAACAGAAGAACATATTTCTTCTCTCTTTGATGGAGGATCTGCAAAGTGCACATCTCCCCTTAAGGTTGAGAATTTAATTCTCAATGGGTTGAGATCCTGCCATGCAGATCCAAAACATGGAGAAGGAATGCAAGCACGAGAATTTAATTCTCACAGAACTATAGGAATTTAATTCCTTTAAAATAAAAGGAGGGCTTGACCCTATATTATGGGAATTTAATTCCTCCAGAACAAAAAAGAAACAGGGTTTAATCCTAATTAAGAACCTAGTTCTGTTGAAACAGCAGGAATTTAATTCCCATAATCATACAGAGGATGGAAGTTTAAACTCCTTAAAAACTTTTATTAGGGTTTAACCCTATTCAGCCCTTCACGTATATGAGGAATTTAATTTCTACAGAAAATTCAGAGTTAAACTCTATTCCAGAAAACAAAGTCTTCGAAAGGAAGTAGGAATTTAATTCCTCTGAAATTTATAGTTCGAGGAATTTAATTCCTAAAAGAAGATTAACAAAGCCTCTAAACAAAATACCTAGAGGCAGGGTCACGTGTCATCACGTGACCCCCCAAGAGAGCTACAGAAAGCCCCTTTGAGGCAGCACCCCACGTGACCCACGTGACCCTCAGCAGAAGCTCTAATACATAAGCATTTGAATGCCCATCACGTGATGGCACGTGATGCTCTGGAAGACGCGATAATCTCAGCAGAACGAAGGAAGGGAGGGCGCTCTCACGTGCTGCCACGTGACCCCTCTTACCTTAGTGTTTAAACACTAAACTAAAACTCTCGAACCCAGTGTTAAAACACTGTTGGGCCTTAGTGTTCAACACTAATTAAAAAGCTTTATTTGCAGTGTTCAACACTGATTACCTTAGTGTTTAAACACTAATCTGAGATCTTCATTTGCAGTGTTCAACACTGATTACCTTAGTGTTTAACACTAACCTGAAAAAACATTGTTGCTGGTGTTCAACACCAAATATTCTCTTAGTGTTAAACACTAACTTGTCAACCCCATTCCCAGTGTTCAACACTGACTGCTCTGTAGTGTTTAACACTAGACTTTGGCCCAATTGGCTTAAATGGATGGAGGCAAAGCCTCTCCTGATTGGACTTAGCCCAAGATGGCCATAAGTCCTCAATTTGTGATTAACTGGTCCAATGGACTCATAACATAATTAATTCGTCTTGACCCCAAATTGGGCCAAGGGCTATTAATCCACTCCGGTTCTAGGGTACATCTCTTCACTCCTTTGATACTTGGCATTGTAATCCCTCAATGCCGTCAAAGAGGTGACGGGTCCCGACGACCACACATTGATATGGACTGTGGGGTCCTTAAACTCATGTCTAATGCAAATTCCTGGTTACGTGGAACGCGGATAATGTCACTCTTTGACCCCGTGGAAAACGTCCAGAGCGGAGCCTGGTCCTCGCCAAGCGCGGCAGTGAACCCGTGTGAAGCATCCAGAGCACATACCGGACTGTGGGGTCCTTAAACCCATGGACTACGACATCCTTAACCTTGACCGAGATGTCTTAAAACTAACAATGGACTGTGGGGTCCTTAAACCCATGGACTACGACGTCCTTAACCTTGACCGAGATGTCTTAAAACTAACAATGGACCGCAATGTCCTTAAACTACCCATGGACCGCAATGTCCTTAAACTACCCATGGACCGTAATGTCCTTAAACTAGAACAATAGAGCCCCGTATGCTCTTTTGTCGGATCTAAATGGTCCCGTTTAAGTTGATCTTAGCCTCAAAGATGGCTAACGTATCCTTAAACCTTCAAACAGAGTGGACTATAAATCCCCCCAATTGACTCCGGCTTGAGGGTACATCCTTGAACTCCTCTGACATCCGTCGTTGTAATCCTTCAACGTCGTCAGAGAGGTGACGGGTCCCGACGGCCACACATTCATGGACCACTATGTCCCTAAACTGGAACATTAGAGTCCAAACGCTCTTTTGTCGGATCTAAACGATCCCGTTAAGTTGATCTTAGTCACAAAGTTAGACTAACGTATCCTTAACAAACGTTTGAGTTGATCTTAGCCTCGAGTAGGGCTGACGTATCCTCAAACCAAAACCCCCCCCAAACCCAAATCTAAGATAATACGGATTTGGACTAGTCCACGCCCTACGGGCGACGGCATAACTCAGTCTCCGTAAACAATCCACGGGCAACAAAATACAAAACAGACACCCACGACACGAAGTGACCATCTGGAGAAGGAGAAAGTTGTTACCGCAATGCGGTAGCGTAATTAACTGCAGGGGCTTGCGCCTGCAGGGAAGAGCGTCCCCACAATCAAAACCCCCTCAAACGAGGGGGAATCTGACGAAGTCTGCTACATCGGACGCATCCGTCTAAACCTTCGATACGTGGTGCCATAAATCAACTTGGCATCTTCGAAGAGGTGGACGGATAGCACCTATTAGCATCTGCCCCGAATCTCAGGCAAGACGCGGTGTCGCGCCGTCTTTCGGAGGGGAACACCAGCAAACGAAGCGAAGGCCAAATTCCTAGCTTCAACGTCTTAACGGCAAGTCATATAAAGCCTGAAAGACCATCAGAGATCATCCCACACCAGCGTGGAGTGGTCACCACCTCGACGTTCGTCTCGATACAGCAGATGAAATGTCATCCCAGCGTTCTTCCCCCAGCAGGATTCGGAAGCGACAAAGCAAACGAAGCGAAGGCCAAATTCCTAGCTTCAACGTCTTGACGGTAAGTCGTATAAAACCGGAAAGACAAACAGAGATCATCCCACATGGAGTGGTCACCACCACGACATTCGTCTCGATACAGCAGACGAAATGTCGCTACAGCGTCCTTCCTCCAACAGGATCCGGACACACCAAAGAAAACGAAGCGAAGGCCAAATTCCTAGCTTCAGGGTCTTAACGGCAAGTCATATAAAGCCTGAAAGACCACCGGAGATCATCCCAGCGCGGAGTGGTCACCACCTCGACGATCGTCTCGATACAGCAGACGAGATGTCACCACGGCATCCTTCCTCCAACAGAATCCGGACACACCAAAGCAAACGAAGCGAAGGCCAAATTCCTAGATTCAGGGTCTTAACGGCAAGTCATATAAAGCCTGAAAGACCACCGGAGATCATCCCACATGGAGTGGTCACCACCTCGATGTTCGTCTCGATACAGCAGACGAGATATCACCCCAGCGTTCTTCCTCCAGCAAGGTTCAGACGCGACAATCAAACAAAAGGAGCCACGGCAAAATCCCTAGTTCCAAACCTCGACGGTTCACCGGCAACCTAGAGACAACCATGACATTCGTCTCGATACAGAGGACGCGATGCCAGCAAACGAAGCAAAGGCCAAATTCCTAGCTTCAGGGTCTTAACGGTAAGCCATATAAAACCGGAAAGACAATCAGAGATCATCTCACACCAACATGGAGTGATCACCACCTCGACGTTCGTCTCGATACAGCAGACGCAACATCACCAAAAGGAGCCACGGCAAAATCCCTAGTTCCAAATCTCGACGGTTCACCAGCAACCTAGAGACAACCGCGACATTCGTCTCGATACAGCAGACGCGATGCCAGCAAACGAAGCAAAGGCCAAATTCCTAGCTTCAAGGTCTTAACGGCAAGTCATATAAAGCCTGAAAGACTATCGGAGATCATCCCACACCAGCGCGGAGTGGTTATGACTCATCGGGGCTCTCCAAAATGAGCCTAACCTCAAGTAAAAAGCGGCATGGCAAATTCCTAGCGCTTGCTCTTCCGACGGTCAAACTGCCAAGGAGGATTGCTTGAAGATGTCTTGTCCAGCCCCCAAAGGGATCAGAGACACGGCAGTCGCTGGGCTACTCGAACAGCACGATTGCCTATTGAGGAATATATCAGCTCATGCGACGGTACGACGGGCAAAACCCTAGTACCACGGACCCTAACGGACCTCTGTCGTAAAGAGCAGAGGTTAACTGTGACGTTAGGATATTCTTACGAGATCTGCTCGATCCGTTTCGACTCGTGAGGAAGTTGATGTCTTTGCGAGAACTTCTCGATTCGTCTCGACTCGTGAGATAAAGCCTTAGGCAATGGGGATAAAAACCTGTTTTCTAAGCACTTGGACCCTGCAAATCGGCCCAAAACGGTCTCTTGCATACTATCCACGGGTCACACTCTCCAAATTCGAATCTCGACAAGGAGGGAAACAACCACTTACGAGTCCTCTCGACTTGTAAGCGGGAAAAATTCTCTTCTGAGATCCTTACGACTCTCAAGAGAAAATACACACTTAGGAGTCCTCACGACTCCTAGGGAGAAAATACCTACGGGATCCTCTCGACTCGTAGGAAGAAAAGTCTTTATGAGACCCTCACGGCTCATAAAGTTGAAAAGTCTTAGGTGGCAGATCCTAACCCTGTCTCCTAAGCCATCACCGCCCTGCAAAGAGGTCAAGATGGACCATCTATGAGCCACACTCGCCAAAGCTACATGCCACTGAAATGGGAAAGCTACTCATGAGCATATAAACTACTTCACGCCAGAGTAAGATATAAAGAGATAGAAGGGTGCGGCTCATGGAGTTAAGGGTTTGGAACTATATCTCTTAAGAGTCGAGATTTGAGTCAATGATAAATGACGACGCTTGTGTCCGCTCGTTATCTTCTCAGATCAAGATTCTGAAAATAATATACCAACACGAAACTGGTCATACGCTATGCATTACTTTGCACTACTTCACCCACGTATATACTTACATGGGCAAAGTAGTGGGGGGCATTTGTTCCCGCCAAAAATTTCTGCGCAAAAGAGCCCAAGGTATCAAATGGCGGCGATACGCCTAAGAAAATGGGAACCAGTATCTTCCGGGCTGTTTTTTGACAAACTCCCGGATGAGAAACAGATAAATTATGATGGTACCAAAAGCGTCTCGAAAAACCCTTCGATTTGATATATAATGGGCCTCATAATTCATCCGGGATCAAAAGTTATGAGGCATTACGTGTCCGCACGTGATGAACCTTTAAGAACCCGCTGGAGGAGTTAAAAGATATAATAAAAACTCAAAAAAAGACCCCAATGGGGCATCACGTGCTCACACGTGACCATGGGTCACGTGCAGACACGTGATGGGCTCTTAAGGCCTCTAAAATAATGAATAGAATTAAAATCTAAAATCTGTTCCCTGATTAAAAATCAGAAGTTACCTCAATGAGGTATCACGTGCTCACACGTGACCAATGGTCACGTGTTGACACGTGATGGTTAAAACTGAAGCATAAACAAGCGGCCGTTAAATAACTCAATTGGGGGTCACGTGCTCACACGTGACCAAGGGTCACGTGTCAGCACGTGACTGGTTTCGAAAGCCTTACAGTTAATAGAATTAAAATTCTAAAATTTTCTAAATCTTTCCAAACACAGAAGGTCTATAGGGACCATTGGATTAAAAATCTGAGGGTGATTAAAAATCACCAATTTATGGAATAATCTTGGACTTGGAAAGATTTCCCCCCTAAATCTAACCGAGATAACAAAGGGATATCTTTGGATTTAAAATCAAATGGTGATTAAAATTCACTTAACAATCTAAAGGCCCAGATTAATGATAAATATAAATCAAATCTCTCAACATACAAATCAAATCTCTCAATGAGAGATTTACTAAGCAAATTGATTCTTTTCCTTCTCCTATAAATAGGAGCCAAGAAGAGAAGAGGGGGATCGACTTTTTTGGAGAGAGAAGAACAGAGGGAGGATAATTTAATTCTCAACAGAGAAGAAAAGAAAGGAGAATTTAATTCTCAACAAAGAAAAACCCTAGGTGAGAAGGGAAAAAGGATCAAAACTTCAATAAAGAGAATTTAATTCTCAAAATCCAAGAGTTTAACTCTTATACAAAAAAAAAAACTTAGTTCTTCTTCTGGTTGAAGATCTGCATAGAGCACATCTCCCCATAAGTTGAGAATTTAATTCTCATCGGGTCGAGATCCTGCCATGCAGATCCTAAACTTAGAAGGGGAATTGAGTTTTGAGAATTTAATTCTCCTAAAACAAAACTAGGGTTTAACCCTAATCAAGAATTTAATTCTTTTACATATCTGGGAATTTAATTCCTTTAAAAAGAAACTAGGGTTTTACCCTAAATAAGAATTTAATTCTTTCAAAATAGGAATTTAATTCCTCCAGAATCATAATTAGGGTTTTACCGTAAATAAGAATTTAATTCTTAAAGATAAGGAGACTTAAAAGATCTCTGTGCATGAAAAGACTAAGGTCACGTGCTCCCACGTGACCCTTGAAAAGATCCCCTGCAAAGAACTTTGAAGCATCACCTCATATGCTACCACGTGACTCCCAAAACGCAGAAAGAAAAAGCAAAGGGAATGAAAGCTTTGGGCGCTCTCACGTGTTATCACGTGACCCCTCAGCAAATGCTTTAACAATCGGCGCACAGATTCCCATCACGTGCCAACACGTGATGCTCTAAAATAAAAATAAAAGTGTTTAACACTTATTCGCAGATTTGAGGATAAACCAAAAAGAGATCTGGCTCCACATTTAGGGCGCCCTCACGTGTCACCACGTGACCCCTAATGAGCATTCTAACAGACCAGAGCGGGGGCCTCCATCACGTGCCCACACGTGATGGCCAGGAAATTAAAAGTGTTAAACACTGATCTGCAGAATAAAATAAGGGAAATCAGGGCGCTCTCACGTGTCCGCACGTGACCCCTCCCTCCTTAGTGTTTAACACTAATTGGAAGACTCTATTTACAGTGTTTAACACTGATTTTCTTAGTGTTTAACACTAATTTGGAAAACTCTATTTGCAGTGTTTAACACTGATTTTCTTAGTGATTAACACTAATTGGAAAACTCTGTTCCCGATGTTTAACACTGATTTGCATTAGTGTTTAACACTAGTTTGAAATCTCTGCTACCAGTGTTTAACACTGATTTGCTTTTGTGTTAACACTAATTTGAAAGCCCTATCGCTAGTGTTTAACACTGGTTATCTTTTAGTGTTTAACACTAACTTGCTAATCTCATTCCCAGTGTTCAACACTGTTGGTCTTTAGTGTTTAACACCAGCTTTAGCCCAATTGGCTAAGTTTCTAGAGGCAAAGCCTCTCCTTCAATGGGCCAACAGAGGGCCAATATTTCAAACATAACTGGACTTAGCCCAAACTGGCCATAAGTCCTCAAATCATCTTGAACTGAGCACATCTGCTCTTTCAACCAACTCATCGGTTCAAGGGTACATCTCGGAACTCCTCTGATATTTGTCGTTGTAATCCTTCAACGTCTTCAGAGAGGTAACGGGTCCCGACAACCATACATCAACACGGACTGTGGGGTCCTTAAACTCATGGACTTATGCGTCCCTAAACTAAGATACGGATTGTGGGGTCCTTAAACCCGCGGACTTATGCGTCCTTAAACTAACGGACTAATGTGTCCTTAAACACATCCATATGGACTGTGGGGTCCTTAAACCTATGGACTTATGCGTCCTTAAACTACCAATGGACCACCATGTCCCTAAACTGGTAATGGACCACCATGTCCCTAAACTGGCGATGGACCACTACGTCCCTAAACTGGAAATGGACCACTATGTCCCTAAACTGGAACAATAGAGCCCAAACGCTCTTTTGTCGAATCTAAACGATCCCGTTAAGTCGATCTTAGTCCCAAACTGGACTAACGTATCCTTAACAACCGTTTAAGTTGATCTTAGCTTCAAATATGGCTAACGTATCCTTAAATCTTCAAACAGACTTTAGTCCCAAATTGGACTATGGATCACCCAACCAACTTTGGTCCAAGGGTACATCTCTGAACTCCTCTGACACCTGTCGTTGTAATCCTTCAACATCGTCAGAGAGGTGACTGGTCCCGACGGCCATACATACAATGGACCACCATGTCCCTAAACTGGAACAATCGAGCCCCCAAACGCTCTTTTGTCGGATCTAAACGATCCCGTTAAGTCGATCTTAGTCCCAAACTGGACTAACGTATCCTTAACAATCGTTTAAGTTGATCTTAGCCTCAAATATGGCTGACGCATCCTTAAACCTTTAAACAGACTTTAGTCCCAAATTGGACTATAGATCCCCCCAATCAATTTTGGCTCAAGGGTACATCTCTGAACTCCTCTGACATCTGTCGTTGTAATCCTTCAACGTCGTCAGAGAGGTGATGGGTCCCGACGGCCATACATGTAATGGACCCCTATGTCCCTAAACTGGAACAATAGAGCCAATTGCTCTTTTGTCGGATCTAAACGATCACGTTAAGTTGATCTTAGTCTTAAATTGGACTAACGTATCCTTAACAAACGTTTAAGTTGATCTTAGCCTCAAATACGGCTAACGTATCCTTAAACCTTCAAACAGACTTTAATCCCGAATTGGACTATAAATCCCCCAATCAATTTTGGTTCAAGGGTACATCTCTGAACTCCTCTGACATTTGTTGTTGTAATCCTTCAGCGTCGTCAGAGAGGTGATGGGTCCCGACGGCCATACATTAAGCGGACCACTATATCCCTAAACTGGAATAATAGAACCCAAATGCTCTTTTGGTCGGATCTAAACGATCCCGTTAAGTTGATCTTAGTCTCAAATTAGACTAATGTATCCTTAACAAACGTTTGAGTTGATCTTAGCCTCAAATATGGCTAACGTATCCTCAAACCAAACCTCCAAACCCAAATCTAAGATAATACGGACTTGGACCAGTCCACGCCCTACGGGCGACGACATAACTCAGTCTCCGTATACAATCCACGGGCAACCAAAAACAAAACAAACACACACGACACGAAGTGACCAGCTGGAGAAGGAGAAAGTGGTTACCGCGATGCGGTAGCGTAATTAACTGCAGGGGCTTGCGCCTGCAGGGAAGAGCATCCCCACAATCATAAACCCCTTAAGCGAAGGGGAATCTGACGAAGTTTGCTACATCGGACGCATCCGTTTAAACCTTCGATACACGGTGCCATAAATCAACTTGGCATCTTCGGAGAGGTGGACGGATAGCACCAATTAGCATCTGCCCCCGAATCTCAGGCAAGACAGTCCATGTCTCGGCCGCCGTTCGGAAGGGAACAGACCCCAGAGTCCATGGTTAAGGACATCATAGTCCATGAGTTTAAGGACCCCACAGTCCATGGAATGAATGGTTATCGGGACCCGTCACCTCTTTGAAGACGTTGAAGGATTATAACGACAAATATCAGTGGAGTGAAGAGATGTACCCTTCAACCAAAGTTGATTGGGAAATCTGTCGTTCAATTTGGAACTAAGATCAATTAATTAGATTATGAGTACATTGGCTCCGTTAAATCTGAATTGAGGACTTATGGCCAATTTGGGCTAAGTCCAATTAGGTTCGAAATGTTGGACTTTTGTTTGGACTGTTGAATCATTTGTCTGGGTTCAGCCCCCTCATTATTTAGCAATGCTAAACAGGGGTTTGGGGGCTCTGAGAACATTTTGTCTTTGGCTGAGCACTAACCATTCATTATAGCTCTGGACTTTACTTTGCATATCATATGAACTGATCAATTTTGAGGTTCAGTTGAAAGGGAAATTTGCCTCTGGAAAACTTAACCAATTTGGGATAAGCTTGGCTTTAAAATAGTGTTGAACACTCGAGGATACTTGGCGATCACTTGCTCCCACGTGATATGCTGAAAATAGTGTTAAACACTAAGGACGAGGCATTTAAAGTAGTGTTAAACACTAAAATTGAATTGGTCACGTGGGGCCACGTGAGGCATCTGAAGATGGGGCCAGACTTCCTTTATTTTGTTCTCAGAATATTCAGATAAGTGTTAAACACTTTTAGTCTTTGAAATCATCACGTGTGGACACGTGACAATGCCTCTGTGTTGGGCATCAATTCCTCTGTCTTCCCCTATTTTATGCTTTTGAAAAGTGGTATTTGTCAGGGGTCACGTGGGGACACGTGAGGCGCCCTAGATCAGTACTGCCTTTGGCTTTGTTCTCTTTTATTTTGAGGGTCACATGGGAGCACGTGAGGCATTGCCTCTAAGCTTTTTCTTTCTCATTTTGAGGAGTCTGTTTAGGGGTCACGTGGGGACACGTGACCTAGTCTTGTTCATTCTTTTTTACTCATTGAGGATGAGGGTCACGTGTTACCACGTGATCACGTTGGATACTTTGATCTTTATGTGCATGGAGAGCTTTAAGTCTCTTGTTTTTAAGAATTAAATTCATTTACAGGGTTAAACCCTAGTTCTGTTTAGAGAAATTAAATTCCTGTGTATTTGGAAGAATTAAATTCTTATATAGGGTTAAACCCTAGTTTCATTTGGAGAAATTAAATTCCTATGAATTTAGGAGAATTAAATTCTTAAAACTCAATTCTCCCTCTAAGTTTTGGATCTGCATGGCAGAATCTCCCCGATGAGAATTAAATTCTCAACTTGTGGGGAGATCTGCTTTTGCAGATCTTCAACAAAAGGAAGAACTAAGTTCTTATTCAGAAGAGTTAAACTCTTAAATTGAGAATTAAATTCTTTTTTTGTTTTATGGAGCTTAGATCTCTTTCCCTTTCTCACCTAGGGTTTTCTTTTTCTGAAGAGATCTTCTTTTTCTCTCTTATGAATTAAATTCCCCTCTCTTTTTTCTCTCCGTTGTTGTATATTTCCCAAAAAAAATCCCCCTCTCTTCTTTTCTTGGCTCCTATTTATAGGAGAGAAAAAAGAATCAATTTGTTTTGTCAATCTTTAATTGAATGATTTTAATTGATTTTGTAACCAACATGATTTTTTAGATTACTCAGTGAATTTTATTCACCATTGGATTTTTAATCCAAAAGATGTTTTATCTGTTATTCCTGGCAAATTTCAGGGAAATCTTTCCTTGTATAAAATCTTTCCATAAATTGGTGATTTTTAATCACCATTGGATTTTTAATCCAACGGTACTCCATTTTACAGAGCACCATCTTTTTGTTTGGAAAGATCTAGGGAAATATTTTTCCAATTAGGGTTTTTGGTTCTCTCTTAATTAGAATTTAATTATATTAATTCATAGATCTTTAGGAACCCATCACGTGTTGGCACGTGACCCCCTGATTAAGCATTTGACCAGAATTTAATTCTGTTGTTTTAAAGAACTCAAGAATTATCACGTGTCAGCACGTGACCCTTGGTCACGTGTTGTCACGTGATGCCCCATTGGGGTTTTCCTTGTTATTTTATTATACCTTTAATTCTTTTCAGTGGGTTTAAAGGCCCATCACGTGTTGGCACGTGACCCCACTGATTAATTATTTCCAATTATTTATTTTATTCAGTGCCTACAGGCTTTGCCTGTAAATGGTCACGTGTCTGCACGTGATGCCCGGTCACGTGTGGGCACATGATGCCCGGTCACGTGTGGGCACGTGATACTTCATAACTTTTGATCCTGAATGGATTATGAGGCCCATAATATATCAAATCGAAGGCTTTTTCGAGACGTTTTCGATATCATCAGAATTTAGCTATTTCACATTCGGGAGTTTGTCAAAATGCAGTCCGGAAAATACTGGTTCGCATTTTCTTCCTTAGATTACACGTGCATAATATATTTGCTCATAACTTTTGACCCCGGATGAATTATAAAACCCATAATATATCAAATCGAAGGCTTTTTCGAGACGCTTTCGATACCATCAGAATTTAGCTGTTTCACATTCGGGAGTTTATCAAAATACAGCCCGGAAAATTCTGGTTCACATTTTTTTAAATGTATCGCTGCCATTTGATACCTTGAGCTCTTTTGCGCAGAATTTTTTTGGCGGGAACAAATGCCCCCCATTACTTTTCCCACGTAAGTATATACGTGAGTGAAGTAGTGCAGAGTAATTCATAGCGTATGACCAGTTTCGGGTTGGTATATAATTTTCAGAATCTTGATCTGAGAAGATAACGAGCGGACACAAGCGTCGTTATTTATCATTGACTCAAATCTCGACTCTTAAGGGATATAGTTCCAAACCCTCAGCTCCATGAGTTACACCCTTCTATTTCTTTATGTTTTACTCTGGCGTGAAGTAGTTTATATGCTCATGAGTAACTTCTCCATTCCAGTGGTATGTAGCTTTGGCAAGTGTGGCCCATAGATGGTAGATAACAGTTCATCTTGAACTCTTTATAAGGTAGCGATGACTTAGGAAACAGGGTTAGGATCTGTTGCCTAAGACTTTTCAAGTTTATGAGCCATGAGGGTCTCATAAAGACTTTTCTCCCTACGAGTCGAGAGGATCTCGTAGGTGTATTTTCTCCTTAGGAATCGTGAGTATTCCTATGTGTGCTTTCTCTTGAGAGTCGTAAGGATCTCACAAGAGAAGTTTCCCGCTTATAAGTCGAGAGGACTCGTAAGTAGTTGTTTCCCTCTTCGTCGATGTTCGAGTTCGGAGAGTGTATCCTGTTGATAGTCCATGTTGACCTCCTTGCAAGGCAGTGATGGCTTGGGGGACAGGGTTAGAATCTGCCACCCAAGACTTTTCAACTTTATGAGCCGTGAGGGTCTCACAAATACTTTTCTCCCTACGAGTCGAGAGGATCTCGTAGGTGTATTTTCTCCTTAAGAATCGTGAGGATTCCTAAGTGCGTTTCTCTTGAGAGTCGTAAGGATCTCACAAAAGAGTTTTCTTCCTTACGAGTCGAGAGGACACGTAAGTGATTGATGAGTTGACTTGCTCCCGAATCAAAAAATTGCTTTGACGGGGAAGTCGAGGGTTGACTTTATCCGTATTTCACGGGGTCAGGGGGTTGACTTTATCCGCATTCCACGGAGTCAGGAGTTGCTCTGGACGTTTCCCACGGGGCCAGCATTGACATTAGCCGTGTTCTATAGGACCAAGATCCACTCTAGATGCTTCCCACGGGGTCAGGATTGACATTAGCCGTGTTCCACGAGACCAGGATTGGTTGACTCTCGGTTGTCTGTGCATCGCCGAGTTGTGGAACTGGGAACTTTGCCGCGACTCCGATTTGTTGATGTTGCGTCTGTTATAATGAGACGAATGTTGAGATGATCTCTAGGCTGTCTGTGAACCGTAGAGTCTTGGAACTGGGGACTTTGCCATGGCTCCTTTTTGCTGACGTCGTATATTCCTGCAGAGACACTGGTTTCTCTGCGGGTCGACGCGAATCGAGATGCTCTCGTCAAGGACGTTGATTTCCCTGAATCGAGGTTTCTGTCAAGGACACTGATTTTCCTGGGGTTGAGACGAATCGAGGTATTCCTGCAAAGACGCTGATTTCTCTGTAGGTCGACGCGAATCGAGATGCTCTCGTCAAGGACATTGATTTCCCTGAATCGAGAAGGTTTCCAAGGACACTGATTTCCCTGGGGTTGAGACAAATCGAGGTATTCCTGCAAAGTCGTTGATTTCTTTGCGGGTCGACGCGAATCGAGATGCTCTCGTCAAGGACGTTGATTTCCCTGAATCGAGGAGGTTGCCAAGGACACTGATTACCCTGGGGTTGAGACGAATCGAGGTATTCCTGCGAAGATGCTGATTTCTCTGCGTGTCGACGCGAATCGAGATGCTCTCGTCAAGGACGCTGATTTCCCTGAATCGAGGAAGTTGCCAAGGATACTAATTTCTCTGGGGTTGAGACGAATCGAGATATTCCTGCAAAGACGCAGATTTCTCTGCGGGTCGACGCGAATCGAGATGCTCTCGTCAAGGACGCTGATTTCCCTGAATCGAGGTTTTTGCCAAGGACACTGATTTCCCTGGGGTTGAGACGAATCGAGGTATTCCTGCAAAGACGCTGATTTCTCTGCGGGTTGACGTGAATCAAGATGCTCTCGTCAAGGATGCTAATTTTCCTGAATCGAGGAGGTTGCCAAGGACACTGATTTCCCTGGGGTTTAGACGAATCGAGATATTCCTGCAAAGACGCTGATTTCTCTGCAGGTCGACGCGAATCGAGATGCTCTCGTCAAGGACGCTGATTTCCCTGAATCGAGAAGGTTGCCAAGGACACTGATTTCCCTGGGGTTGAGACGAATCGAGATATTCCTGCAAAGACGCTGATTTCTCTACGGGTCGACGCGAATCGATATGCTCTCATCAAGGATGCTGATTTCCCTGAATCGAGGAGGTTGCCAAGGACACTGATTTCCCTGGAGTTGAGACGAGTCGACGTATTCCTGCAAAGACACTGATTTCCTTGCGGGTCGACGCGAATCGAGATGCTCTCGTCAAGGACGCCGATTTTCCTGAATCGAGGTTTTTGCCAAGGACACTGATTTCCTAGGAGTTGAAACGAATCGAGGTATTCCTGCAAAGACATTGATTTCCTTGCGGGTCGACGCAAATCGAGATGCTCTCGTCAAGGACGCTGATTTTCCTGAATCGAGGAGGTTGCCAAGGACACTGATTTCTCTGGGGTTGAGACGAATCGAGGTATTCCTGCAAAGACGCCGATTTCTCCGCGGGTCGACGCGAATCGAGATGCTCTCGTCAAGGATGTTGATTTCCCTGAATCGAGAAGGTTTTGGCCAAGGACACTGATTTCTCTGGGGTTGAGACAAATCGAGGTATTCCTACAAAGACACTGATTTCTCTACGGGTCGACGCGAATCGAGATGCTCTCGTCAAGAATGTTGATTTCCCTGAATCGAGGTATTTTGCCAAGGACACTGATTTCCTCGGAGTTGAGACGAATCGAGGTATTCCTGTAAAGACGCTGATTTCTTTGTGGGTCGATGCGAATCGAGATGCTCTCGTCAAAGACGCTGATTTCCCTGAATCGAGATTTTTGCTAAGGACGCTAATTTCCTCGAACTGAGACGAATCGAGGTGTTCCTATAAAGACGCTGATTTCTCTACGGGTCGATGCGAATCAAGATGCTCTCGTCAAGGACGCTGATTTCCCTGAATCGAGGTTTTTGGCCAAGGACACTGATTTCCCCGGGGTTGATTGAATTGTTTTCGAGACGGAGCGTTGATCCGGCGGGGAGGTCATTGGTTGACTCTAGGTTGTCTGTGGACCGTAGAGTCTTGGAACTAGGGACTTTGTCGTGGCTCCGTTTGGTAATGTTGCGTCTACATCCGACTAGAGGGAGGAAGAACGCCGGTGTTGATCTCTGAGTTGTCGATGTTGACGTCGAGACCCTGAAGCTAGGGATCTTCCTTCGCTTCGTTTGTTGACATTATGTCTGCAATATTGTGATGAATGTTGAGATCGTCTCTAGGTTGTCTATGAACCGTCGAGACTTGGCTTCGCTTCGACGAAGCCTGATAGGACGATATAGTTCCCTTCTTTGTTTGTGCCCCTCGATTGTATACAAGAATCGATGTGATCTCACCTGTAGGGCTAAAAGTTTCATTTTATATATTTTTCTTTCCGCGGTGCTTTATCATTTCAGATTTTTGTATCGCGAAAGTCGCGATTGCTCAATCATTTCGGCTATTTTTCGCGGTGCCCAATCATTTCGGCTATTTGTTTTATTTACTCGCTGCTTTTTATTGCGAGTTGCCCAACCATTTCGGCTATTTTGTATGCATACATTTTTACTTGCTGATTTCGTGCCCCATCATTTCGGCTATTTCATATGCATTTTTGGCTCGTTGACTTTTCACCATGAGTATAGAACTTGGAATCTGGTGCCAATCTTAGCATCAGCATCGTTGCGACTGGAATATTGCCAGGAGCGAATCATCATTTTCCATGAAAGGACTTGGAATTTGATACCGATTTAGGCATCAGTATCGCTACAACTGGGATATTGCCAGGAGCGAATCATCATTTGCCTCTGTCGATGTCGAACAAAGGTGGCTTAGCAAACAGGGTTAGGATCCCATCGACTAAGGCTTTTAACTTCATGAGCCGTAAGGGTCTCATAAAAGTGTTTCTCCCTACGAGTCGTGAGGATCTCGTAGGTGTGTTTTCTCCTTAGAAATCATGAGGATTCCTAAGTGTGTGTTCTCTTATAAGTCGTAAGGATCTTACAAGAGTGTTTTCTCCTTATAAGTCGAGAGGACTTACAAGGGTCGTTCATATGTGAGCATATCCCTAGTCGCTGGTGGGACTTTGTTAGGGAAGTGTTTGTTCATGCCCGTGGATTGTATACAAGGGTCAATATTGAACCGCTTGTAGAGCAAAATGGGAAAGGTGATAGCTTAAGAACAGGTTGAGATCCCTGTAGCTTAAGGCTTTTGAATCTTATGAGCCGTGAGGGTCTCATAAGAGGAATTCTTCTTACGAGTCGTGAGGATCTCGTAAGTGTGTTTTCTCCTTAGAAATCGTGAGGATTCCTGAGTGTGTTGCTCCCTTCTCAGTCGTAAGAATCTCACGCAGGTATTTTCTCCTTACAGGGTCGAGAGGACCTTGCAAGTGTCTTTTAACGAGATTGCGCCCTTTCGGGTTTTTTACAAACTCATAGGTAGTCCTGCTGTTTTTACTCACGGAGCTCTTTCGGGTTTTCATCCGTGCCCATTTTGCTTGTGGACGTACCCTTTTTTTTATACGAGTCTGCGCCCTTTCGGGTTTTCACAAACATCGTCGGTAGTCCTGCTGTTTTTACTCACGGCGCCCTTTCGGGTTTTCATCCGTGCCCATTTTGCTCGTGGACATACCTTTTTTTATTTTTTATTTTTTTTAACGCGTCAGCCCTATGATGCTGCGGTTTGTAGTAGTTTAAAGAAGTTTCGGTCATAGGTCCGAAATTTTTCGGGCAACGTACGATTACACAGCTATATTTTCTCACAAGTCTTCGCATCTTGTGTCGGAGGTGGATTCCTTGAAGAGAGGGCTGAGAGCGATTTCTTCGTCAGAGTCGCTTCCGAAGGTGATAACTTGCGATCCCTTGGTCTCGGCTATGTGACAGTTGCCAACGGCTCTTTTGCGCTCATCTGTCGTGCTTTTCTGTTCTTGACGAGCCTTGCGCTTCACTCGTTGAACGTGTTGTAGGTGGGCAACATATCCCTGCCACTAGTTTTTAAAGGCTATGCACTCCTCGGTAAGGTGTGCAATCCTCTGATGGTATAAGCAGAAGTTAGGATGTACGTCCGCTTCATTAAGATGTATACCGCCAGGAGAATTTTCTCTGAAAGAGGGCAACTTCATTCCTATTGACAGGGCCCTAGCGAATCGTTTCCTTACTTTAAGCTTGCTTTTGCTGGCGATAGGGATGCTTTGCTCCGGTTGGGGTGCCTCAAACTTTTCATCCAGTCGTCGGCGCTTGGCTTTTTCGAATATAGCCAGTTCGCGCTCTCGATTGGCTTTGCTTTTCTGACGGTCTTCGTTCAGTAGCAAGTCAATCATCTCGTCAGACGGTTCCAAGGGTATTGGCTTCGATCCTGCCCACAACTCTTTTATGCTGTCTTCTATCGCCGAGTAAACTTCTTCGTTAGTTAACGCCGAATGAGAGACCATGTGGCAACTTGCCACATAATCCTCAGATTCTTCTGACGAGTCATCCCCGTCGTTATTATAAGGTGTTTTTCGTCACCCCATTGAGATGAGAATACGAGCGCGCTTGTCAGGCGCATTACAGATTTCCCCTGCCTAGGGTAGGCAGGGGTTTATTGATTGTGGGGATCCGAATCTCCGGCAGCCGCGGACTAAGCTGCCGTTAATTACCCCTCGCCTTTGGAGCGAGGGAACCTCCGATTAACTGGTTAAACTGGTCATGCGAACTCAATGTGCAGTGTTGTGTTTTGAAGGGGGGTTTGGATATATCGGGGGCCCCGCAGAGTTTTTACGGTGGTCCCGCTACCCGGAAAGTGGGCTGGGGGTCAAGGGGCTAGCAGCCCCCTTGCGGGGTGCGGGGCAGCGTCCCGGCCCAAAAAATTTTTGAGAGGGATAGTGTTGTAGAGTATATGTGTGTGTGTGTGTATACATATATATATATATAATAAAAAAAGTAAAAGGCATCCAAAGGATGTGTGGGAAAAGCGCCAGCGCTTTGCGCGCAAGGGCGCT
Organism: Agapanthus africanus; assembly: GCA_030015575.1. Lineage (NCBI taxonomy): Eukaryota > Viridiplantae > Streptophyta > Magnoliopsida > Asparagales > Amaryllidaceae > Agapanthus > Agapanthus africanus. The sequence goes on from JASDDO010000004.1 coordinate 438,893,104, forward strand.
AGCGCACCACGTGTCAACACGTGGGCGCTAGCGCTTTGGGCACTAGCGCTTTGAGCGCTAGCGCACCACGTGTCAGCACGTGGGTGCTCGGGCGCTAGCGCTCTGAGCGCAAGAGCGCAAGAGCGCTAGTGCTTTGAGCGCTAGCGCACCACGCGTCAGCACGTGGGCGCTCGGGCGCTAGTGCTTTGGGCGCTAGCGCTCTGAGCGCAAGAGCGCTAGCGTCCCACGTGTCAGCACGTGGGAGTTCGAGCGGCAAAAGGGACTTGGTCCCTGCAATGGGAGTTGTACTCTCAGAAAGGAGCACTTATTATTCTCTGTATATATATATATATATATATATGAGGAGTTAAACTCCTAGGATGTTTTGAAGCTGATGAAGGGCTTCTCCCCTTGAGCCCTAGTTCTTCCCCAAAGTGTGGTTTCTGGAGATGGGTCTCCTTCTTCTTCCTTTGTTGGCCGGATCTTGAAGATCAAGAAGTATGAGATTTTAAAAAATCTCTCCTTTCTGAGATCTGATGGCAGATCTGAGTTCCCCTTTGTGGGTTTTGTGGTGAAAAACTATTTTGTTTTATAAAAGGAAGAGTAAAACTCTTGATTTAATTCAAAAGAAAAAAAAGAAGGTTTTAGAACCTTGAGGAAGAAGATCACAGATCTGGATTTTTTTGGAGAGAGAAAAAGTTGTTGAGATATTTTCATTATCTTGGCCTTTATAGGCTATACACTTTACATATAGCCTCTTGGGTTTTACAAACATGGCATTTTGGCCATCCCATTGCTCATGTGCTATTTCTTTTTGCACATAAGCTATGGGCTTTACAAAAATTTGGCTCTATGCCCATTCATGCATAAAAAAATACATAAAAATTATTTATTACATGATTTCATTTGGGGCATGGAGGAGGGCCGGCCGCTTCATGTTCGGACTCGATCTGGGCATGGGCCCACTTGATCCGGGCTGGGGCCCACTTGGCTTGGGATTGACCTTGACTTTGACTTGGTCAACCGGAGTGCAATTTTCGACTCCAACAGTTATCTCCGCTCTCAAGGATATTATTGAGAAATTTTTGGAGTGTGACCGGGGTCCGCGCCTTCTGGTTATATTCCTCCAGCGCGTCAATATGCTTTTGCAGATCCGTGCGCCTGTCATCAGGCTTCATGGGCTTTTTCTTCTTCTTTGAAGATTTTGACGGCTGGGCCTGAGCATTTTGACCATCGCTACCAATTCTCGGCATCGGGCGCGGTTTTAGCATTCCCTCAATGATCTCAGGCTCTAGCGGGCTTTTCCACCTGATTGCCGGGCATGTGTGAAGATCCTTCAGCATTCTTTTCGTCTTGGCTGAAAGAGCGACCTCCCATGGGGCTTCTTCTATCAAAGAGCACGATGCCCTCAGTGTGTCCACCCTTTTAGGAGTGTGCTGTTGTGGCGGATCCACCTTCCAGTTTTCGGATAGCGCAAACTTGCCATGTTGGTATTGATCTTCAACCCAGTTTTTGAAGACGTGGCAGTCATCGATCGGATGATCCAATACTCGGTGGTGGGGGCAGAAATTAGGATCGTTGACGTCGTTCGATCGTGTTGGGTGTCTCGACTCCGGTAGAGTGATGAGCCCATTGCGCACTGCCAGTTCAAACAGTTTCCTTGTTTTATCACGGGGAAACGAGTAAGGACGTCTCAACTTCTTATCGGGGGATTGCCGCTTGTTGCTTTGGCGAACAACCGGTCTCGGGCCACTCGATTGTTGTTGAGCGTTGGCGACGAAGGTTGCTTTCCCTTTGCCCTTTTCATTCCAAGGCTCCGTCTTTGAAGAGGAAGGCCTATGGCCCATCTGGTCCATTTGGGCCAGCTTGTCAATCAAGGCCTGGAAGGTGGTCGGTTTGAAGAACATCATGAATTTGGATATGGTCACCTGCGGATCGAGGGTTCCTACAAACATGCCTACTGTAGGAGCCTCTTCTATGCGTTGTTCGCATTTCGACCATAGGTTCCGCCACCGTATCGCGTACTGGACCCAAGTTTCTCCAGGCTTCACCCTGGCATTGATCAGCGGCGTGATTGGGGTGCGTTCTCTAGCACTTGCGAAACGCTGGGTGAATAGCAACTCCATCTCTGCGAATGTCTTGACAGAGTCATTTGGGAGTTCGGAATACCACTCGAATGCTGTCTCCGACAAGCTGCCAACGAATTGGCGAAGCAGTAGCTTATCGTCACCTCCGGTGTTGCCGCACAAGGCTCTAAATTGAGCAACGTGCTGATGCGGATTTCCCGTCCCCTTATATACGTGGAATTTGGGGATCATGTATCCCGGCAGGTACTTTATTTGGTCGTACCATCCCGGATAGGGTCGTCCAGTTTTAACAATTTGGCCGGCCGCTTCATTCGCCTAGTGAACTCGTATCTGCTGAGCGATGTAATCATCCAGGGCAGCTTTGGAGATCGTCTCCTCCTTGGCTGTTGACAGAGCCGGCAGAGGATTTGATGTCTCTCCTCTATCATCTTCAATTATTATTGGAGGATCTTCAGTTGGAGGGTCCGGCTGGATCATCATGCATGTTCCCCTCCGAAAACCGGGAAGACAAACGTCTTGTCTGAATTTGGGGGCAGATGCTAATTGATGTTATCCGTCCACCTCTCCAAAGATGCCAAGTTGATTTATGGCACCGTGTATCGAAGGTTTAAACGGATGCGGCTGATGTAGCAGACTTCGTCAGATTCCCCCTCGTTTGAGGGATTTTTTATTGTGGGGACGCTCTTCCCTGCAGGCGCAAGCCCCTGCAGTTAATTACGCTACCGCATCGCGGTAACAACTTTCTCCTTCTCCAGATGGTCACTTCGTGTCGTGAGTATTTGTTTTGTGTTTGGTTGCCCGTGGATTGTATACGGAGACTAATTTATGTCGTCGCCCGTAGGGCATGGACTAGTCCAAATCCGTATCTTCTTAGATTTGGGTTTGGGGGGTTGGGTTTAAGGATACGTTAGCCTCATTTGGGACTAAGATCAACTTAAAGGTATGTTAAGGATACGTTAGTCTAATTTTAGACTAAGATCAACTTAACAGGACCATTTAGATCCAACAAGAGAGAGCATTTGAACTCTATTGTTTAGTTTAGGGACATTGCAGTCGATTACCAGTTTAAGGACATGGTGGTCCATCATTAGTTTAAAGACATCACGGTCGAGATTAAGGACATCATAGTCCGTGAGTTTAAGGACCCCACAGTCCAATGTTAGTTTAAAGACATCACGGTCGAGGTTAAGGACATCATAGTCCGTGAGTTTAAGGACCCCACAGTCCAATGTTAGTTTAAAGACATTACGGTCGAGGTTAAGGACATCATAGTCCGTGAGTTTAAGGACCTCGCAGTCCAATGTTAGTTTAAAGACATCACGGTCAAGGTTAAGGACATCATAGTCCATGGGTTTAAGGACTCCATAGTCCAATGTTAGTTTAAAGACATCACGGTCGAGGTTAAGGACATCATAGTCCATGAGTTTAAGGACCCCACAGTCCAGTTTAGAGACGTCATAGTCTGTGAAATGTGTGGTTGTCAGGACCCGTCACCTCTCTGAAGACGTTGAAGGATTACAACGACAAATATCAGAGGAGTGAAGAGATGTACCCTCAAACCAAAGTGGATTAAGTGATCTGTAGTCCAATTTGGAACTAAGAACAATTAATTAAATTATGAGCACAATGGCTCAGTTAAGTCTGAATTGAGAACTTATGGCCAACTTGGGCCAAGTCCAATTAGATTTAAAATGGTGGCCTTTTGTTGAACCATTAGACATTTGTCTGGGTTCAAGCCCACATTATTTAGCAATACTAAACAAGAGTTTGAGGGCTCTGATGATATTTCTATCTTTGACTGGGCATTGAACATTATAGCTCTGAATTTTACTCAATTTTGAGATTCAGTTGAAGGGGAGACTTTTGCCTCTAGAAAATTAGCCAATTTGGCTTGAAATAGTGTTAAACACTAGAGAAAAGTAGTGTTAAATTCTGGAAATAAATCTCTCAAATTAGTGTTAAACACTAAAAGACAATCAGTGTTAAACACTGGAAATATAATCCTCGAATTAGTGTTAAACACTAGAAAGTGACAGTGTTAAACACTGGAAATATAATCCTCGAATTAGTGTTAAACACTAGAAAATGACGGTGTTAAACACTGGAAATAGGTCCTTTAAATTAGTGTTTAAACACTAAATAGGAATGGGTCACGTGGGGCCACGTGAGGGCACCCGGAAGTGGGACCAGATCCCTTTTACTTTGCTTTGCAAATAAGTGCTAAACACTTTTTTATATTTTTGAGCATCACGTGCTGACACGTGATGGAGATTTATGCACTGATTATTAAAGCACTTGCTAAGGGGTCACGTGGGGACACGTGAGAGCACCCAAAGCTTATATTTCCTTTGCTTTTTCTTACTGTGTTTTGGAGGTCATGTAGGAACACGTGAGGCATTGCCTCTGGGCTGATTCCTTCTTATTTTTGTGGACCTTTTCAGGGGTCACGTGGGAACACGTGACCTTTGTGCATGTATGAAGATCTTTTAATTCTATTGATCTTTAAGAATTTAAATTCTCTGTAGGGTTAAACCCTGATTATGATTTTGGTTCCTATTGTGTATGAAAGAATTAAATTCTTATGTAGGGTTAAACCCTAGTTCTGTCTTGGAGGAATTAAATTCCTATGAATTTGGGAGAATTGAATTCTCATATAAGGTTAAACCCTAATTTTATCTTGGAGGAATTAAATTCCTACATCTTGGAGGAATTAAATTCCTATGAATTGGGAGAATTAAATTCTCATATATGGTTAAACCCTAGTTTTATCTTGGAGGAATTAAATTCCTATGAATTGGGAGAATTAAATTCTCTAAACTCAATTCTCCCTCTAAGTCTTGGATCTATATGGCAGAATCTCAACCCGATGAGAATTAAATTCTCAACCTATGGGGAGATTTGCTTCTGCAGATCTTCAACCAGAGAAAGAACTAAGTTCTTATTCAGAAGAGTTAAACTCTTAAATTGAGAATTAAATTCTCTTTATTTTATGGAACTTAGATCTCTTTCCCCTTTCTCACCTAGGGTTTCTTTTCTCTGAAGAGATCTTTTTTTCTCTTGAACATTAAATTCTCCTCTCGTTTTTCTCTCTGTTGTTGTTATCTCCCAAAAAAGTAGATCCTTTCTCTTCTCTTCTTGGCTCTTATTTATAGGAGAAAGAAAAGAATCAATTTGTTTTGTCAATTTTTCATTGAAAGATTTTAATTGATTTTGTAACCAACATGATCTTTTAGATCACCCAGTGAATTTTATTCACCATTGGATTTTTAATCCAAAAGATATTCTGTTTGTTATTCTAATTTCAGGGAAATCTTTCCTTGTATATAATCTTTCTATAAATTGGTGATTTTTAATCACCATTGGATTTTTAATCTAACGGTGCTCCACTTTACAGAGCACAATCTTTTTTGTTTGGAAAGATTTAAAGAAATATTTTTCCAGTTAGAGTTTTTAGTTCCCTCTTAATTAGAATTTAATTTTATTAATTCATAGATCTTTAGGAACCCATCACGTGTTGGCACGTGACCCCCTGATTAAGCATTTGACCAGAATTTAATTTTATTGTTTTAAAGAACTCAGAAATTATCACGTGTCAGCACGTGACCCTTGGTCACGTGTTGGCACGTGATGCCCTATTGGGGTTTTTCTTTGTCATTTTATTATACCTTTAATTCTTTTCAGTGAGTTTAAAGGCCCATCACGTGTTGGCGCGTGACCCTATTTAATTATTTATTTTATTCAGTGTCTACAGGCTTTGCCTGTAAATGGTCACGTGTGGGCACGTGATGCCCCATAACTTTTGATCCCGGATGAATTATGAGGCCCATAATATATCAAATCGAAGGGTTTTTTGAGATGCTTTCAATACCATCAGAATTTAGCTATTTCTCATTCAGGAGTTTATCAAAATATAGCCCGGAAAATACTGATCAAATTTTCTTAATCGTATCGCTGCATTTGATACTTTGGGCTCTTTTGCGCAAAAAAAATTTTTGGCGGGAACAAATGCTCCCCACTACTTTGCCCACGTAAGTATATACGTGGGTGAAGTAGTGCAGAGTAACTCATAGAGTATGACCAGTTTCGGGTTGGTATATAATCTTCAGGATCTTGATCTGAGAAGATAACGAGCGGACACAAGCGTCGTCATTTATGATTGACTCAAATCTCGACTCTTAAGAGATATAGTTCCAAACCCTGAGGTCCATGAGCTACACCCTTCTGTTTCTTTATGTCTTACTCTGGAATGAAGTAGTTTATATGCGCATGAGTAACTTCTCCATTTCAGTGGCATGTAGCTTTGGCAAGTGTGGCCCATAGATGGTAAATAACAGTTCATCTTGAACTCTTTATAAGGTAGTGATGGCTTAGGAAACAGGGTTAGGATCTGTTGCCTAAGACTTTCTAACTTTATGAGCCGTGAGGGTCTCACAAAGGCTTTTCTCGCTACAAATCGTGAGGATCTCACAGGTGTCTTTTCTCCTTAGGAGTCGTGGGGACTCCTAAGTGCGTTTTCTCTTGAGAATCGTAAGGATCCCACAAGAGAATTTTCTTTATGCGTAGGGACACTAATTTCCCCTCAAGTTGAGACGAATCGAGATATTCTCGTAAAGACACTGATTTCCTTGCGGGTCGAAATGAATCGAGAGGTTCTCGCCAAGGATGTTGATTTCCCTGAATCGAGATAAGAAGCGATGGCTTAGGAAACAGGTTCAGATATGCCGCCTAAGACTTTTCAACTTTATGAGCCGTGAGGGTCTTATATTTCTCTCTACGAGTCGAGAGGATCTCATAGGTGTATTTTCTCCTTAGAAATCGTGAGGATTCCTAAGTGTGTTTTCTCTTGAGAGTCATAAGGATCTCACAAGAGAATTTTCTTCCTTACAAGTCGAGAGGACTCGTAAGTGATTGATGAGTTGACCTACTCCCGAGTCAAAGCATTGCTTCAACAAGAAGGTCGAGGGTTGACTTTGGGTTGTCTGTGCCGCCGAGTCATGGAATTGGGAACTTTGCCGCGGCTCCGCTTTGCTGACGTTGTATATTCCTGCAGAGACACTGATTTATCTGCGGGTCGGCGCAAATCGAGATGTTCTCGTCAAGAACGCTGATTTTCCTGAATTGAGGAGGTTGCCAAGGACACTGATTTCCTCGGAGTTGAGACGAATCGAGGTATTCCTGCAAAGACACTGATTTCCTTGCGGGTCGACGCGAATCGAGATGCTCTCGCCAAGGACGCTGATTTCCCTGAATCGAGGTTTTTCCAAGGACACTGATTTCCCTGGAGTTGAAACGAATCGAGATATTCCTGCAAAGACACTGATTTCTCTGTGGGTCGACGCGAATCGAGGTGCTCTTGTCAAGGACGCTGATTTCCCTGAATCGAGGTTTTTGCCAAAGACACTGATTTCCTCGGAGTTGAAACGAATCGAGGTATTCCTGCAAAGACGCTGATTTCTCTACGGGTTGATGCGAATCGAGATGCTCTCGTCAAGGACACTGATTTCCCTGAATCAAGGTTTTTGCCAAGGACGCTGATTTTCTCGGAGTTGACACGAATCGAGGTATTCCTGCAAAGACGCTGATTTCTCTGCGGGTCGATGCGAATCGAGATGCTCTCGTCAAGGACGCTGATTTCCCTGAATCGAGGTTTTGCCAAGGACACTGATTTCCCTGGGGTTGATACGAATCGAGGTATTCCTGCAAAGACGTTGATTTCTCTGCGGGTCGACGTGAATCGAGATGCTCTCGTCAAGGACGCTGATTTCCCTGAATCGAGGAGGTTGCCAAGGACACTGATTTCCCTGGAGTTGAGACGAATCGAGATATTCTTGCAAAGACACTGATTTCTCTGCGGGTTGACACGAATCGAGGTGCTCTCGTCAAGGACGTTGATTTCCCTGAATCGAGGAGGTTGCCAAAGACACTGATTTCCCTGGGGTTGAGACGAATCGAGATATTCCTGCAAAGACGCTGATTTCTCTGCGGGTCGACGCGAATCGAGATGCTATCGCCAAGAATGCTGATTTCCCTGAATCAAGGAGGTTGCCAAGGACACTGATTTCCCTGAGGTTGAGACGAATCGAGGTATTCCTGCAAAGACGCTGATTTCTCTGTGGGTCGACGCGAATCGAGATGCTCTCGCCAAGGACGCTGATTTCCCTGAATCGAGGAGGTTGCCAAGGACACTGATTTCCCTGGGGTTGAGACGAATCGAGGTATTCCTGCAAAGACGCTGATTTCTCTGCGGGTCGACGCGAATCGAGATGCTCTCATCAAGGACGCTGATTTCCCTGAATCGAGGAGGTTGCCAAGGACACTGATTTCCCTGAGGTTGAGACGAATCGAGGTATTCCTGCAAAGACGCTGATTTCTCTGCGGGTCGACGCGAATCGAGATGCTCTCGTCAAGGACGCAGATTTCCCTGAATCGAGAAGGTTGCCAAGGACACTGATTTCCCTGGAGTTGGTTGACTTGTTTCCGAGACGGAGAGTTGATCCGGCAGGAAGGTCATTGGTTGACTCCAGGTTGTCTGTGAACCGTAGAGCCTTGGAACTGGGGACTTTGCCGTAGCTCCGATTGATGGTGTAGCATCTGTGTCCTGTTAGAATGAGGAGGCACACCGTTGTTGGTCTTCGGGCCATAGATGTGGCCATTGAGATTTGGAACTAGGGACTTTGCCATGGCTCCGCTTCGTTGCGACTCTGAGGTCGGTTGTTGACGTCACGTCTGCATCTGGTTGAAGTGAGGAGAAACGTCATTGGTGATCTCTAGGATGCCTGTGAACCGTCGAGATTCGGAACTAGGGGACTTTGCCATGGTTCCGTTGTTTTGACCCTGGGGTCGTTTGTTGACGTCGCATCTGCATCCTGCTGGAGTAAGGAGAAACGCCGTTGGTGATCTCTAGGCTGTCTGTGAACCGTCGAGATTTGGAACTAGGGGACTTTGCCATGGTTCCGGGGTAGTCTCTAGGCTGTCTGTGAACCGTCGAGATTTGGAACTAGGGGACTTTGTCGTGGCTCCGTTTGTTGGTGTTGCGTCTGCATCCGATTGGAGGGAGGAAGAATGCCGGTGTTGATCTCTAAGTTGTCGATCTTGACGTCGAGACCCTGAAGCTAGGGATCTTCCTTCGCTTCGTTTGTTGACATTGTGTCTGCAATATTGTGACGAATGTCGGTATTTTCTTTAGGTTGTCTATGAACCGTCGAGATTTTGCTTCACTTCGACGAAGCCTGGTGGGACGATATGGTTCATTTCTTGTTTGTGCCCATGGATTGTATACAGGAGTCAATGTGACCTCACCTGCAGGACAAAAAGTTTTATTCTTTCATTTTTTTTTAATTCTTTCCGCGATGTTCTATCATTTCAGCTTTTTATATCGCGAAAATCGCGATTGTCCAATCATTTCGGCTATTTTTCGCGGTGCCCAATTATTTCGGCTATTTTCTTTTTACTCGCTGCTTTTTATTTCGAGTTGCCCAACCATTTCGGCTATTTTGTATGCATACATTTTTACTTGCTGATTTCGTGCCCCATCATTTCGGCTATTTCATATGCATTTTTGGCTCGTTGACTTTTCGCCACGAGTATGGAACTTGGAATCTGGTGCCAATCTTAGCATCAGCATCGCCGCGACTGGAATATTGCCAGGAGCGAATTATCATTTGCCATGAAAGGACTTGGAATTTGATACCGATTTAGGCATCAGCATCGCTACAACTGGGATATTGCCAGGAGCGAATCATCATATGCCTCTGTCGATGTTGAACAAAGGTGGCTTAGCAAACAGGGTTAGGATCCCGTCGACTAAGGCTTTTGACTTCATGAGCCGTAAGGGTCTCATAAAGGTGTTTCTCCCTACGAGTCGTGAGGATCTCGTACGTGCGTTTTCTCCTTAGGAATTATGAGGATTCCTAAGTGTGTGTTCTCTTATAAGTCGTAAGGATCTTACAAGAGTGTTTTCTCCTTATAAGTCAAGAGGACTTACAAGGGTCGTTCACCGTGTGAGCATATCCCTAGTCGCTGGTGGGACTCTGTTAGGAAAATGTTCATTCATGCCCGTAGATTGTATACAAGGGTCAACATTGAACCGCTTGTAGGGCAAAATCAGGGGGTATGACTGCTTAAGAACATGTTCAAATCCCTGTAAGTTAAGCCTTTTGAATCTTATGAGCCGTGAGGGTCTCATAAGAGGGTTCTCCTTACGAGTCGTGAGGATCTCGCAAGTGTAATTTCTCCTTAGGAATCGTGGGGATCCCTAAGTGTGTTTCTCCTTTGTGAGTCGTAAGGATCTCACACAGGTGGTTTCTCCTTATAGGGTCAAGAGGACCTTGCAAGTGTCTTTTGATGAGATTGCGCCCTTTCGGGTTTTCACAAAACTCGCCGGTAACCCTGCTGTTTTTACTCACGGAGCCCTTTCGGGTTTTCATCCATGCCCATCTTGCTTGTGGACGTACCGTTTTTTTTTTGTCTTTTTTTTTACCACGTCAGCCTGGGGATGCCGCGGTCCGTAGTAGTTTATAGACGTCTCGGTCAGTTGCAAGTTTTAGGACATTGCGGTCCATCGTTAGTTTAGGGACATTTCGGTCCGCTGTAGCTTTGAGGTGAAGTTTCGCCAGATGCTTTATAAACAAGTAGGTTTCTCCTTGATAGACCTTGTCACATAATCCAAGGGTTTTGGCACTGCTCCTGCCCCCAGATCCTCTACGTTATCTCCTAACGCCGAGTGAACTGCTTTGTTACGTAGCGACAAATGAGCGATCATGTGGCAACTTGCCACATAATCTTCAGATTCTTCTGACAAGTCGTCTCCCTCATCATTGTCATTATCTTCATTCTCAAGGATGTGATTGAAGAACTCTTGAAGCATGACTGGGGTTCGCGCCCTCTGGTTGTATTCTTTCAGCGCGTCAATATGCTTTTGCAGATCCGTGCGCTTGTCGTTAGACTGCGCGGGCTTTTTGGTCTTCTTCTTTTTCTTCGAAGACTTTGACGGCTGGGCCTGAATGTTTTGACCATTGCTATTAATTCCCGATGTTGGGCGTGGTTTCAGCATCCCGTCGATGATCTCCGGCTCTTGCAGGCTTTTCCACCTGATCGCCGAACATGTTTGAAGATCTTTCGGCATTCTTTTAGTTTTTGCCAAAAAAACAACTTCCCATGGAGCTTCCTTTATGAATGCGCACGATGCCCCCGGCATGTCCATCTTTTTCGGAGCATGTGGTTGTGGCGGGTTCACCTTCCAATTTTTAGACAACGCGAATTTGCCTTGTTGGTATTGGTCTTCAACCCAATTTTTGAAGACGTAGCAATCTTCGAGTGGATGGCCCAATACTCGATGGTAGGGGCAGTAATTGGGATCATTGACGTTGTTCGATTGCGGTGGGTGTCTCGACTCCGGTAGAGTAATGAGCCCATTGCGCACTGCCAGTTCAAACAGTTTCTTTGTTTTATCTCGGGGAAACGAGTAAGGATGTCTCGACTTCTCATCAAGAGATTGCCACTTGTTGCTTTGGCGAACAACCGCTCTCGGGCCACTCGGTTGTTGTTGAGCGTTGGCGACGAAGGTTGCTTTCCCTTTGCCCTTTTCATTCCAAGGCTCCGTCTTTGAAGAGGAAGGTCTATGGCCCATCTGGTCCATTTGGGCTAGCTTGTCAATCAAGGCCTGGAAGTTGGTCGGCTTAAAGAACATCATGAATTGGGAAATAGTTGCCTGAGGGTCTAGAGTGCCTACGAACATGCCCACTGCCGGCGCTTCCTCGATGCACTGTTCGTACTTCGACCATAGATTCCGCCACCGTATTGCGTACTGGACCCAAGTTTCTCCCGGCTTCACCCTGGAATTGATCAGTGCCGTGATTGGGATGCGCCCGCTAGCGCTTGCAAATATCTGTGTAAACAGCAGCTCCATCTCTGCAAATGTCTTGACAGAGTCATTTAGGAGTTCGGAATACCGCTCGAATACCGTCTCCGACAAGCTGCCAACAAACTGGCGGAGCAGAAGTTTATCGTCACCCCCGGTGTTGCCGCACAAGGCTCTGAATTGAGCGACATGCTGATGTGGATTTCCCATCCCTTTATATATGTGGAATTTAGGGATCGTGTATCCCGGCGGGTACTTTATTTGGTCATACCAACCCGGATAGGGTCGTCCAGTTTTAACAACTTGCCTAGCCGCTTCATTCGCCTGGTGCGCTCGTATCTGCTGAGCGATGTAATCATCTAGGGCAGCTTTGGAGATTGTCTCTTTCTTGGCTGTTGACAGAGACGACAGAGGATTTGATGTCTCTCCTCTATCATCTTCAATTATTACTGGAGGATTTTCGGCTGGGGGATCCGGCTGGATCATCATGCCCACCATATCTTGGAATAGAAGGGTTATTTGTTTTATATTGGCCGCTTGCTCCGCGGTCTCTTTGTCCTTCTTCTCAAGCATTCTCTGAAGAAATTCGACATCAGTTTCCTGCTCACGGCGCTGTTCCGAGGATGTCTCTGGGCTTGCTTTCGGTCCTGTGAGTGCGGCCATAGCTGTTAACATCTCTTGGAGCTTTTGTTGTTGCTGCTCCTGAGCCTTAGTCACTGATCGCGTAAGCGGTCGATGACCTGTGGAGATACGACTATCCACTTTTCCGGATGCCATATAGACGGCATGCACCACCATACCCCCAGACTTAAGGCGTTTAGGTTCAGTGGTCTTGCGATTCATCGCAGACTCAGGGATTTTCTCTGGCCTTCTCCTCTTGTGAGCGGCCGAAGTTGAGGGGGCCATTGCAGTGGGCACCCAAGTAGCTGTCGCCTTTTGTGGCTTGACAGGATTGTCCTCTTCTCGCCGCGCTTTCATCTTTTTCTGTTCGCGGAGATAGTCTTGATCAATCACGGAGTCTTAGACCTGTCGCCAAACTTTATAAATTTTAGAGGACAGCCGCTGTGGGGGCTGATCTAGCTTCGCCTTTGTGATCTTTTCAACGGGCGGAGGAGACTTTTTCAGTACGGCAGTTGGCGAATTCCTGCGCACCCTGTTAAGCAGTTCAAAGTTGTTCCCGGTTGGAACAGCAGCATCAACTTCCATCATTGGAGCCGGCGGAGTCAGTCCAGAAGGGGAATTGCCCCCAGCTTTCCTCACTCGGCGCCAGTGGCGACGTCGAGTATGTCGTGCGGCCGGGATCACCTCCGCTGTTAGATCAGCTTTTCCGCGCCCCCTGTTCTGATGAGAGTATGCTATTGGCGCCAACCTGTCACAGACATATGTTTGCTGAGAGGGAACGGCCAATCTTGAAAAGGCCGATTTTCGTGCAGGGAAAACGGCCTTGGATACTTCACCCGGAGTGGTAGCTGAAACGGCCAGTCTTGTGAAGACCGACTCCTTAGCCGGAGAAGCCGCCTTGGTGACTTCAGGAGTAGGAATGGCTATCCGCTTCGGGATAACGCCTTCTGGTATTGCGGGCTTCTTCACGGGCTCAAATGAGCTTTGGCCCAGTCTGTCAAAGACTGAGGCGTTGGAGCTAGATGACCCGTTGAGAGGGGCCGCAGTAGTGGTAAGTCGATCAAAGACCGACTTCTTTGGGGCTTCCTGTAACGGCAGCGGGGCATTGAAGTTCAAGGGTGGAAGCATGGTCTCGAAGAATAGCCCAGTGGTGGCCTGAGTCACCTGTTCTACCGGCATAGCGAAGATGGAGGCCGCTTGGGACCCGTAAGTCACTCCTCCGGATGGGACGGAGCGAAAGTTGCAATTGCAGTTAGTGCAGTTTGAAGCCATTGATCTTCTGTTTTCTGCACGGAGCAAGACACCAAATCTTAGTATCTCGAATCCATAGGCAACCATAGCAAACCGCAATTCATTCGCGAACACGACACACGAAGTGTGGGGTGGAAAGAGAAAAAGGTCCCACCGGGCGTGCCAGAATCTGTTCCCCTCCGAAACATGGGAAGACAAACGTCTTGCCTGAATTTGGGGGCAAATGCTAATTGATGCTATCCGTCCACCTCTTCAAAGATGCCAAGTTGATTTATGGCACCGTGTATCGAAGGTTTAAACGGATGCGGACGATGTAGCAGACTTCGTCAGATTCCCCCTCGTTTGAGGGGGTTTTGATTGTGGGGACGCTCTTCCCTGCAGGCGCAAGCCCCTGCAGTTAATTACGCTACCGCATCGCGGTAACAACTTTCTCCTTCTCCAGATGGTCACTTCGTGTCGTGGGTGTTTGTTTTGTGTTTGGTTGCCCATGGATTGTATATGGAGACTAATTTATGTCGTCGCCCGTAGGGCGGAGACTAGTCCAAATCCGTATCTTCTTAGATTTGGGTTTGGGGGTTAGGTTTAAGGATACGTTAGCCTCATTTGGGACTAATATCAACTTAAACGTATGTTAAGGATACGTTAGTCTAATTTTAGACTAAGATCAACTTAAAAGGACCATTTAGATACAACAAGAGAGAGCATTTGAACTCTATTGTTTAGTTTAGGGATATTGCGGTCGATTACCAGTTTAAGGACATGGTGGTCCATCGTTAGTTTAAAGACATCACGGTCGAGGTTAAGGACATCATAGTCCGTGAGTTTAAGGACCCCACAGTCCAATATTAGTTTAAAGACATCACGGTCGAGGTTAAGGACATCATAGTCTGTGAGTGTAAGGACCCCACAGTCCAATGTAAGTTTAAAGACATCACGGTCGAGCTTAAGGACATCATAGTCCATGGGCTTAAGGACCCCACAGTCCAATGTTAGTTTAAAGACATCACGGTCGAGGTTAAGGACATCATAGTCCATGAGTTTAAGGACCCCACAGTCCAGTTTAGAGACGGCATAGTCTGTGAAATGTGTGGTTGTCAGGACCCGTCACCTCTCTGAAGACGTTGAAGGATTACAACGACAAATATCAGAGGAGTGAAGAGATGTGCCCTCAAACCAAAGTGGATTAAGTGATCTGTGGTCCAATTTGGAACTAAGAACAATTAATTAAATTATGAGCATAATGGCTCGGTTAAGTCTGAATTGAGAACTTATGGCCAAATTGGGCCAGGTCCAATTAGATTTAAAATGTTTGCCCTTTGTTGGACCATTAGACATTTGTCTGGGTTCAAGCCCACATTATTTAGCAATACTAAACAAGAATTTGAAGGCTCTGGTGATATTTCTATCTTTGACTGGGCATTGAACATTATAGCTCTGAATTTTACTCAATTTTGAGATTCAGTTGAATGGGAGACTTTTGCCTCTGGAAAATTAGCCAATTTGGCTAGAAATAGTGTTAAACACTGGAGAATAGCAGTGTTAAATTCTGGAAATAAATCTCTCAAATTAGTGTTAAACACTAAAAGACAATCAGTGTTAAACACTGGAAATATAATCCTCGAATTAGTGTTAAACACTAGAAAGTGACAGTGTTAAACACTGGAAATATAATCCTCAAATTAGTGTTAAACACTAGAAAGTGACAGTGTTAAACACTGGAAATATAATCCTCGAATTAGTGTTAAACACTAGAAAATGACAGTGTTAAACACTGGAAATAGGTCCTTTAAATTAGTGTTTAAACACTAAATAGGAATGGGTCACGTGGGGAGGGCACCCGGAAGTGGGACCAGATCCCTTTTACTTTACTTTGCAAATAAGTGTTAAACACTTTTTTATATTTTTGAGCATCACGTGTTGACACGTGATGGAGATTTATGCACTGATTATTAAAGCACTTGCTAAGAGGTCACGTGGGGACACGTGAGAGCGCCCAAAGCTTATATTTCCTTTGCTTTTTTTTCTGTGTTTTGGAGGTCACGTGGGAACACGTGAGGCATTGCCTCTGGGCTGATTCCTTCTTATTTTTGTGGACCTTTTCAGGGGTCACGTGGGAACACGTGACCTTTGTTCTCTGCATGTATGAAAATCTTTTAATTCTCTTGATCTTTAAGAATTTAAATTCTCTGTAGGGTTAAACCCTGATTATGATTTTGGAGGAATTAAATTCCTATTGTGTATGAAAGAATTAAATTCTTATGTAAGGTTAAACCCTAGTTCTGTCTTGGAGGAATTAAATTCCTATGAATTTGGGAGAATTGAATTCTCATATAGGGTTAAACCCTAGTTTTATCTTGGAGGAATTAAATTCCTATGAATTGGGAGAATTAAATTCTCATATATGGTTAAACCCTAGTTTTATCTTGGAGGAATTAAATTCCTATGAATTGGGAGAATTAAATTCTCTAAACTCAATTCTCCCTCTAAGTCTTGGATCTATATGGCAGAATCTCAACCCGATGAGAATTAAATTCTCAACCTATGGGAAGATTTGCTTCTGCAGATCTTCAACCAGAGAAAGAACTAAGTTCTTATTCAGAAGAGTTAAACTCTTAAATTGAGAATTAAATTCTCTTTGTTTTATGGAACCTAGATCTCTTTCCCCTTTCTCACCTAGGGTTTCTTTTCTCTGAAGAGATCTTTTTTTCTCTTGAGAATTAAATTCTTCTCTCTTTTTTCTCTCTGTTGTTGTTATCTCCCAAAAAAGTAGATCGTTTCTCTTCTCTTCTTGGCTCTTATTTATAGGAGAAAGAAAAGAATCAATTTGTTTTGTCAATCTTTCATTGAAAGATTTTAATTGATTTTGTAACCAACATGATCTTTTAGATCACCCAGTGAATTTTATTCACCATTGGATTTTTAATCCAAAAGATATTCTGTTTGTTATTCTAATTTCAGGGAAATCTTTCCTTGTATATAATCTTTCTATAAATTGGTGATTTTTAATCACCATTGGATTTTTAATCCAACGGTGCTCCACTTTACAGAGCACAATCTTTTTTGTTTGGAAAGATTTAAAGAAATATTTTTTCAGTTAGGGTTTTTGGTTCCCTCTTAATTAGAATTTAATTTTATTAATTCATAGATCTTTAGGAACCCATCACGTGTTGGCACGTGACCCCCTGATTAAGCATTTGACCAGAATTTAATTATGTTGTTTTAAAGAACTCAGAAATTATCACGTGTCAGCACGTGACCCTTGGTCACGTGTTGGCACGTGATGCCCCATTGGGGTTTTTTCTTGTCATTTTATTATACCTTTAATTCTTTTTAGTGAGTTTAAAGGCCCATCACGTGTTGGCACGTGACCCCATTTAATTATTTATTTTATTCAGTGTCTACAGGCTTTGCCTGTAAATGGTCACGTGTGGGCACGTGATGCCCGGTCACGTGTGGGCACGTGATGCCCGGTCACGTGTGGGCACGTGATGCCCCCATAACTTTTGATCCCGGATGAATTATGAGGCCCATAATATATCAAATCGAAGGGTTTTTCGAGACACTTTCAATACCATCAGAATTTAGCTATTTCTCATTCGGGAATTTGTCAAAATATAGCCTGGAAAATACTGATCACATTTTCTTAAACGTATCGCTGCCATTTGATACCTTGGGCTCTTTTGCGCCAAAAATTTTTTTGGCGGGAACAATGCCCACCATATCTTGGAATAGAAGGGCCATTTGTATTATATTGGCCGTTTGTTCCGCGGCCTCTTCTTCCTTCTTCCCAAGCATTCTCCGAAAAAATTCTGCATCAGTTCCCTGCTCACGGCGCTGCTCCGAGTATATCTCCGGGCTTGCTTTCGGTCCCGTAAGTGCTGCCATAGCTGTTAGCATTTCTTAGAGTTTTTGTTGTTGTTGCTTCTGAGCCTTAGTCACTGATCGCATAAGCGGTCGATGACCTGTGGAGATACGGTTATCCTCTCTTCCGGATGCCATATAGATGGTGTGCACCACCATGCCCCCAGACTTGGGGCGTTTAGATTCAGCGTTCTTGCGATTCATCGCAGACACCGGGATTTTCTCCAGCTTTCTCCTCTTGTGAGTGGTCGAGATTGAGGGGGCCGTTGCAGTAGGCACCCAAGTAGCTGTCGCCTTTTGTGGCTTGACAGGATGGTTCTCTTCTCGCTGAACTTTCATCTTTTTCTGTTGGCGGGGATAGTCTTGATCAATTACCGAGTCTTGGACTTGACGCCAGACTTTGTAAATTTTAGAGGACAGCCGCTGAGGGGGCTGTTCAAGATTCGCGTTTGTGGCATTCTCCACAGGCGGAGGAGACTTTTTTAGAATGGCGATCAGAGAGTTCTTGCGGACCCTCCTAAGTAGTTCAAAACTGTTCCCAGTTGGAACAGCAATATCGACTTCTACCATTGGGGATGGCGGAATCAATCCGGAAGGGGAATTGCCCCCAGCTTTCCTCACTCGGCGCCAGTGGCGACGTCGAGCATGTCGTGCGGCCGGTATCACCTCCGCTGTTGGATGAGCTTCTTCATGCCCCCTGCTTTGAGGAGAGACTGATATTGGTGCTAGCCTGTCGAAGACTGACACCCGTTGAGAGGGGGTAGTCAGTCTTACAAAGGCCAACTTTCGAACATGGGAAACAACCTTCATGACTCCACGTGGAGTAGGAGCTGAAACGACCAGTCTTGTGAAGACCGACCCCTTAGCAGGAGAAGCCGCCTTGGTGACTTCAGAAGTAGGAATGGCTATTCGGGATAACACCTTCTGGTATTGCGGGCTTCTTCACGGGCCCGTCTGAGCTTCGGCCCAGTCTGTTGAAAACCGAGGCAGTGGACTTGGGTGACTTGTTAAGAGAGGCCGCTGTAGTTGCATGCCGATCAAAGACGGACTTCTTGGGAGCTTCTTGTGATGGTACAGGAGCGCTGAAGTTCGTTGGCAGGAGCATGGTCCCGAAGAATAGTCCAGCAGTGGCCCGAGTCACCTGTTCCACCGGCATAGCGAAGATGGAGGCCGCTTGGGGCCCGTAAGTCACTCCTCCGGACGGGACCGAGCGAGAGTTGCAGTTGCAGTTAGTGCAGTTCGAAGCCATTGATCTTCTGTTTTCTGCACGGAGCATGACACCAAATCTAAGTATCTCGAATCCACAGGCAACCATAGCAAACCGCGATTCGTTCGCGAACACGACACACGAAGTGTGGAGTGGAAAGAGGAAAAGGTCCCACCGGGCGTGTCAGAATCTGTTCCCCGCCGAAACACGGAGACGCGACCACGTAGGTCCGTCTTGACTGAATTTCGAGGGCAGATGCTAATTGGTGCTATCCGTCCACATCTCCGAAGATGCCAAGTTGATTTATGACACCATGTATCGAAAGTTTAAACGGATGCGACTGATGTAGCAGACTTCATCAGATTCCCCCCTCATTGAGAGGTTTTTGATTGTGGGGACGCTCTTCCCTGCAGGGGCAAGCCTCTGCAGTTCATTACGCTACTGCATCGCGGTAACCACTTTCTCCTTCTCCAGATGATCACTTCGTGTCGTGTGTGTTTGTTTTGTTTTTGGTTGCCCGTGGATTGTATATGGAGACTAATTTATGTTGTCGCCCGTAGGGCGTGGATTAGTCCAAATCCGTATCTTCTTAGATTTGGGTTTGGGGTTGGGTTTAAGGATACGTTAGTCTCATTTGAGACTAAGATCAACTTAAACGTTTGTTAAGGATACATTAGTCTAATTTTAGACTAAGATCAACTTAACAGTTTGTTAAGGACGCGTTAGTATAATTTTAGAGTAAGGTCAACTTAACCTTTTGTTAAGGACACGTTAGTCTAATTTTAGACTAAGATCAACTTAACCATTTGTTAAGGACACGTTAGTCTAATTTTAGACTAAGTTCTACTTAACAGGATCATTTAGATCCAACAAAAGAGCATTTGGGCTCTATTGTTTTAGTTTAGGGACTTTGCGGTCAATTACCAGTTTAAGGACATGGTGGTCCAAGGTTAAGGACATCATAGTCCATGGGCTTAAGGACCCCACGGTCCAAGGTTAAGGACATCATAGTCCATGGGTTTAAAGGACCCCAGAGTCCAATGTTAAGGACATCATAGTCTATGAGTTTAAGGACCCTACAGTCCATGGAATGAATGGTTATCGGGACCCGTCACCTCTTTGAAGACGTTGAAGGATTATAACGACAAATTTCAGAGGAGTGAAGAGATGTACCCTTGAACCAAAGTTGATTGGGAAATCTGTAGTTCAATTTGGAACTAAGATCAATTAATTAGATTATGAGTATATTGGCTCAGTTAAATCTGAATTGAGGACTTATGGCCAACTTGGGCTAAGTCCAATTAGGTTCGAAATGTTGGACTTTTGTTTAGACTGTTGAATCATTTGTCTGGGTTCAGCCCCCTCATTATTTAGCAATGCTAAACAGGGGTTTGGGGGCTCTGAGAATATTTTGTCTTTGGCTGAGCACTAACCATTCATTATAGCTCTGGAATTTACTTTGCATATCATATAAACTGATCGATTTTGAGGTTCAGTTGAAAGGGAAATTTGCCTCTGGAAAACATAACCAATTTGGGATAAGCTTGGCTTTAAAATAGTGTTGAACACTAGAGGATACTTGGCGATCACGTGCTCCCACGTGATATGCTGAAAATAGTGTTAAACACTAAGGACGAGGAGTTTAAAGTAGTGTTAAACACTAAAATTGAATTGGTCATTTGGGGTCACGTGAGGCATCTGAAGATGGGGCCAGACTTCTTTTATTTTGTTCTCAGAATATTCAGATAAGTGTTAAACACTTTTAGTCTTGAAATTATCACGTGTGGACACGTGACAATACCTCTGCGTTGGACATCAATTCCTCTGTCTTCCCCTATTTTATTATTTTGAAAAGGGGTATTTGTCAGGGGTCACCTGGGGACACGTGAGGCGCCCTAGATCAGTATTACCTTTAGCTTTGTTCTCTTTTATTTTGAGGGTCACATGGGAGCACGTGAGGCATTGCCTCTATGCTTTTTCTTTCTCATTTTGAGGAGTCTGTTTAGGGGTCACGTGACCTGGTCTTGTTCATTCTTTTTTACTCATTGAGAATGAGGGTCACGTGTTACCACGTGATCATGTTGGATACTTTGATCTTTATGTGCATGGAGAGCTTTAAGTCTCTTGTTTTTAAGAATTAAATTCTTTTACAGGGTTAAACCCTAGTTCTGTTTAAAGAAATTAAATTTCTGTGTATTTGGAAGAATTAAATTCTTATATAGGGTTAAATCCTAGTTTCATTTGGAGGAATTAAATTCCTATGAATTTGGGAGAATTAAATTCTCAAAACTCAATTATCCCTCTAAGTTTTGGATCTGCATGGCAGAATCTCCCCGATGAGAATTAAATTCTCAACTTGTGGGGAGATCTGCTTCTGCAGATCTTCAACCAAAGGAAGAACTAAGTTCTTATTCAGAAGAGTTAAACCCTTAAATTGAGAATTAAATTCTCTTTTTTTTTATGGAGCTTAGATCTCTTTCCCTTTCTCACCTAGGGTTTTCTTTTTATGAAGAGATCTCTTTTTTCTCTCCGTTGTTGTATATTTCCTAAAAAAAATCCCCCTCTCTTTTTTCTCTCCGTTGTTGTATATTTCCTTAAAAAAATCCCCCTCTCTTCTCTTCTTGGCTTCTATTTATAGGAGAAAGAAAAAAATCAATTTGTTTTATTAATATTTTATTGAAAGATTTTAATTGAATTTGTAACCAACATGATCTTTTAGATCACTTAGTGAATTTTATTCACCATTGGATTTTTAATCCAAAAGATCTTTTATCTGTTATTCCTGGCAAATTTCAGGGAAATCTTTCCTTGTATAAAATATTTCCATAAATTTATGATTTTTAATCACTATTGGATTTTTAATCCAACGGTGCTCCATTTTACAGAGCACCATCTTTTTGTGTGGAAAGATCTAGGGAAATATTTTTCCAACTAGGGTTTTTGATTCTCTCTTAATTAGAATTTAATTCTATTAATTCATAGATCTTTAGGAACCCATCACGTGTTGGCACGTGACCCCCTGATTAAGCATTTGACCAGAATTCAATTCTGTTGTTTTAAAGAATTCAGGAATTATCACGTGTCAGCACGTGACCCTTGGTCACGTGTTGGCACGTGATACCCCATTGGGGGTTTTCCTTATTATTTTATTATACCTTTAATTCTTTTCAGTGGGTTTAAAGGCCCATCACGTGTTGGCAAGTGACCCCACTGATTAATTATTTCTAATTATTTATTTTATTCAGTGCCTACAGGCTTTGCCTGTAAATGATCACGTGTCTGCACGTGATGCCCGGTCACGTGTGGGCACGTGATGCCCGGTTACGTGTGGGCACGCGATGCTTCATAACTTTTGATCCCGGATGAATTATGAGGCCCATAATATATCAAATCGAAGGCTTTTTCGAGACGCTTTCGATATTATTAGAATTTAGCTATTTCACATTCGGGAGTTTGTCAAAATGCAGCCCGAAAAATACTGGTTTGCATTTTCTTCCTTAGATTACACGTGCATAGCATATTTGCTCATAACTTTTGACCCCGGATGAATTATGAAGCCCATAATATATCAAATCAAAGGCTTTTTCGAGATGCTTTTGATACCATCAGAATTTATCTGTTTCACATTCGGGAGTTCATCAACATACAGCCCGGAAAATACCGGTTCACATTATCTTAAACGTATCGCTGCCATTTGATACCTTGGGCTCTTTTGCGCAGAAATTTTTTGGCAGAAACAGGCGCATTATAGATTCCCCCTGCCTAGGATCGACGGGGGTTTATTGATTGTGGGGATCCAAATCTCCAGCAGCCGCGAACTAAGCTACCGTTAATTACCCCTCGCCTTTGCAGCGAGAGAACCTCCGATTGACGGGTCAACTATTCATGCGAACTCAATATGCAGTGTGCGTGTTTTGAAGGGGTTTTGGATATATCGGAGGCCCCGCAGAGTTTTTACGGGGGTCCCGCTACCCGGATAGCGGGCTGGGGGTCATGGGGGCAAGCAGCCCCCTTGCGGGATGCGGTGCAGCGCCCCATTAGAAATTTTTTTCTAACAGGACAGTGTCGTGAAGTGTGTGTGTGTGTGTAAGGGAAAAGGGCATCCAAAGGATGCGTGAGAGAAAGCGCTCGGGCGCTAGCGCTTTGAGCGCCAGGGCGCTAGCTCTTTGGACGCTAGCGCCTCACGTGCCAGGCACGTGCCCGAGCGCCTCACGTGCCAGGCACGTGGGCGCTCGGGTTCTAGCGCTTTGAGCGCTAGCGCTAGCAGCGCCAGGGCGCTCGCGCTTTGGGCGCCAGCGCTTCACGTGTCAGGCACGTGGGCGCTTAGGCGCTAGCGTTTTAAACGCATGAACGCTAGCGCTCTGGGCGCTCGGGAGGCAAAAGGGACTTGGTCCCTGCAACGAGAGTTGCACTCCCAGAAAGGAACACTTATTGTTTTTGTGTGTGTGTATGAGGAGTTAAACTCCTAGGATATTTTGAAGCTGATGAAGGGGCTTCTCCCCTTGAGCCCTGGATCTTCCCCAAAGTGGGGTTTCTGGAGATGGGCCTCCTTCTTCTTCCTGTCGTTTGGCCGGATCTTGGAGAAAGGGGGTGAGATTTAAAAAATCTTCCCTTTTTAAGATCTAATGGAAGATCCAAGCTCCCCTTTGTGGGTTTTGTGGTGAAAAACTATTTAGTTTTGGAAAAGAAAGAATAAAACTCTTGATTTAATTCAAAAGAAAGAAGAAGGTTTTAGAACCTTGAGGAAGGAGAAAGAGGCACAAGCCCTAATTTTTTAGAATGAAAAAGTTGTGAGATATTTTCATTATCATTGTCTTTATAGGCTATACACTTTACATATAGCCCTCTGGGTTTTACAAAATGGCATTTTGCCCATCCCATGGCTCATGTGCCATTTCTTTTGCACATAAGCCATGGGCTTACAAAAAATTGGCTTTATGCCCATTTTGCTTACATTCATGCATAAAAAATTTTATCAAAATTATTTGTTGCATGCTTTTTATGTTGGCACGGGGAGGCTGGCCGCGGACTCGACCTGGGCATGGGCCCGCTTGACCTGGGCTTGGGCCCACCTGGTTTGGGATTGACCTTGACTTTGACTTGGTCAACCGGGGTGCAAATTTTGACCCCAACACACCTAGGACGGCCTCTACCATATCCTCCATTTCTTCAGATGGAAAGAAATTACCGTCTTCTTCTTCTGCCGCATTACCGTCTTCTCCTTCTTCTTCTACCGCATTACTGTGTTCTTCTCCTTCCCCGTCATATAGCCAAGTTGTATAAAGTCTAGTAAAACCATGTTTTACGATATGAAGCTCTGCCAATTCTACCTTCTGCCAGTACTTATTCCCACATCTATCACAAGGGCAGAGAATCTTCTTTATGACGATCTTATTATATGCACGTGCAAATTCAATAAAAACAGCAACTCATGCGACAAACTTAGATGCATACGTTGTTGCCAATCCATATACATCCAGTCCTTAACTCTGACGTACTCATGGGCCATATTAGACTGTATAACATATAAATTGTAGGTTATGATGACTATATTGAGAAATCTAAGAACGAGATGGTTGCTGACAAAGGAGAAAATCCGTGTATATGCTTTGTGTGTGCATTTGTCATTGAAAAGAATAAATTATCGATAATCAAAGTTAGATTTGAGGATACCCATGTATGAGTTGTATTCTATATATGTGTGTTTCAATTTATGATTTCGCTTAAGTGTAGGGTTGTTAGTATGTATGTGTTGTGTGTGCGTTTGTTGTGTATTCGTATTGTATGTGTGTGTTTCGGCTGTCGGGGGTAAGGCTTCTATCCCATTAAGAATGTATAGAGTGGACACCCATTCGCTTGTGCTTTCAACCGTTTCGAGTAAATTTCGGCAGCACCTCCCCGCTGTTCTCCGAGTATACTGTAATAGAATAGATAATCATTTCAAAGCTGTGAAACAACGTTGAAATAAACATCTAATCTATCTTTGTTTACGGAGAACCAGCAGAAAAGTACCGACGAAATATCTCGAAATGGATGAAAACACAAGTGAATGCAGGTGTTTGCTTTATACATTCCTAACTTGTCCACACGGGACAAATCCATCGGTTATCATACGATTGAATCTTCTCGTCATATAGACTACACGACGGTTGTTAGTACGAGCTATACCATCCGATATTTAACAACTTTCGTATAGTTCTATATCATAACGAACATCGAACGTATGTTAACCGATAGACGAGGACTAAGTGGCGCTTTGAATTTCATATATGAGTATCGATGAGAATATGAAAGTTTCATATTATCATCGAGTATCATATATTGGTTTTAACTTGAACATCTTGAACCACTCTCTAATGATGCGTTTGTTTTGTATTCGTGTTGTATGTGTGTGTTTCGTCTGTCAGGGGTAAGTCTTCTATCACATTAAGAATGTATAGAGCGGACACCCATTCGCTTGTGCTTTCAACCGTTTCGAGTAAATTTCGGCAGCACCTCCCCGCTGTTCTTCGAGTATACTGTAATAGAATAAATAATCATTTCAAAGCTGTGAAACAACGTTGAAATGAACATCTAATCTATCTTTGTACACGGAGAACCAGCGGAAAAGTACCGACGAAATATCTCGAAATGGATGAAAACACAAGTGAATGCAGGTGTTTACTTTATATATTCCTAACTTATCCACACGGGACAAATCTATCGGTTATCATACGATTGAATCTTCTCGTCACATAGACTACACAACGGTTGTTAGTACTGAGCTATACCGTCCGATATTTAACAACTTTCGTATAGTTCTATGTCACGACGAATATCGAACGTATGTTAACCGATAGACGGGGACTAAGTGGCGCTTTGAGTTTCATATATGAGTATCGATGAGAATATGAAAGTTTCATATTATCATCGAGTATCATATATTGGTTTTAACTTAAACATCTTGAATCACTCTCTAATGATGCGTTTGTTGTGGTTTTACGTTTACGTTTCGTTATTAAGGGTTCGAAATTTCAAGTTTAAGATAAATTTTTCATGCGTTTACGGTAAAGTTGTACGTTTACGTTATCATCGAGTATCCTACTGCAATGAACTAGTGCACCCTAAACCCTAACCCTAAATAACCCAAATTAACCTAATTAACAACAATTAACCATAACCGTTACCCTGACACAAATTATCCCTAATTAACCCAAACTTAACCCAATTTACCCAAATTAACCTAATTAACCCTAATTAACCCAAACTTAACCCAATTTACCCAAATTAACCTAATTAACCCTAATCAACACCCTAACCCTTTCAAATTATCACTAATTAATCAAAATTAACCTTACCCTCTAATTAACCCTAGCCTCTAACCCTAAACCTGAACCAAACCCTAACCCTGGCCCTAATTACCCTAACCCTAAGCCCAACTACTTAACCCTAACCCTAGCCCCGACTCCAACCGAACCCCAACCCCAACCCCAACCCTAATCCCAACCCCAACCGAACCCTAACCCTCAGGCCCCACCCGAACCCTGCAGAACCAAGAACCCTAGCCCTAACATCATCAAAATTATAAGTAATTGGAGATTTACTAACCTGTAGCGGGTGGTGGAGGAGATGACGGAGGAGACCGGTGGTCAACGGCGCAATCGGCGACGACTCGCGGGCGGTGTCGACGAGGAAGTTTTGGGAACGTGGGCGGTGGCGGGCCGCGGGCGGAGGGCGGTAGCGATGAGGAAAAAAATGGAGGCATGGGAACGAGATCGAGACGCGGGGGAGAGATTGAGAGAGAGAATTTTGGGAACGATCGAGATTGAGGCGTAGGGCTTTTCTGTGCCTTTTTATATTAAATACCCATTTATATGCCCCTACGGACTTCACCGTAGGTCATTTGTTTGCGACTCCGTAGAGCCAAACAACAAATTACGATTTAATATTTTTAAATTAAAACTTAGGGCACCGTAGAGACAACCATTGGGACCTACGGATTATTCCGTAGGGGCAATAAAAAGTTGCCCCTGCGGATTCCTGTAGCCGTAGGGACAACCCCATATT
Source organism: Agapanthus africanus (assembly GCA_030015575.1). NCBI lineage: Eukaryota > Viridiplantae > Streptophyta > Magnoliopsida > Asparagales > Amaryllidaceae > Agapanthus > Agapanthus africanus. Next base: position 438,920,015 of record JASDDO010000004.1, read on the forward strand.
GTAGTAGTGATGGGGTTTCTTCTCCTAGTCCTTCTTCCTCAGCTGGAGCTTCTTCATCGTGGTCTGCTTCCACGTGATTCACCTCTTCTGGATTTTCTTCCATTGGATTCTCTTCTACTGGGTTTTCTTCCACTGGATTCTCCTCAGGATCTTCCTCTTCTGGATTTTCTTCCACTGGATCTTCCTCAGGATCTTCCTCCATTGGGTCCTCTTCGGGGTCCTCTTCTTCGTCGTTAGAGTCGCTAATCATGTCGACTTCTGGGGCCGCGACTCCCTCGTCCTCGGAATCGCTGTTGCCGAAAATAACCTGTGGGCCATCGACCTCGTCATCTGAACTCACCAGCATGCAGTCCAAGGAACCGCAGGACCGAGTGTTCTCATCGAGAGGTGGCGCTGCTCCAGGATTGGCCATGGCCTGAAAAGAGAAAGTCATGATCAGATAGTGGAACACATAAAGAAGATAACCAAAGATGTGGAGCATGTGGGAAAATATACGGCAGGTAAAGACTGAAAAAATCAAAATTTTGAATAATGATGCAGTAAGCAGTATAAGGAAAATGAGTGGCAAGGGGACGATACATAAATCACGACTCACAATTTTATTGCATTCAACTAAAAGGTTTAACGGATACAAGATTTTAAACGAAAGGAAACATTTACTAAAGAGTGACAATATATATATATATATATATATATATATATATTTGAAAGCAGAAAAGGTGATAACTCTGCGTCGATATCTATCTCTGCAATCTCGTGAGACAAGTCTGAATCTTGTGCTGGGTCCATATCATCCTCGAACTCGAACTATGAAACAACCAAGTCGCTCAAGTAAATGTGGATGGTGTCGACGAATCTCCTCCTTGTAGCTCTTTTCTTCGAGGGCAACCATTGATAAGATGCTCGTTGGATCCACAAATCAGGTATTGCCCTTTAGCCTTGCGACAGTCTCTTTGAAGGTGTCCTGGTCTCTTGCAATAACCACAACGTTGGGTTCTCCGCTGCTTCTGTTGCTGATGAACAAAGGAGCGCTTCATCCACACACTACCTCTTCGTCTATCAGGAATTTCCCTACGATTTGGGGCTCTTACTGGTGCTTGAGCCATTTGCCTTCTTAGTCCTTCGGCTATGGGATCGTTTGTTCGCTCTGGCTTCCATTAATCCTTGCAGTACACCCAAAATCTCGACGGTTTGACTATGGGGAGTGGAGATAGAAAAAGTGTCGTTGGAAGACATGGTCCTGAAACAACAATTTTAAGACGGCATAAGGTAAAAAATATAAGGATCGGAATAAGGTATAGAATGGACAACGAAACAAGAATATATGGTGAAGTGAAACTCAAACGAGTGGAAATCAAATGTAGAACTCCAAGTCACTCAAACAGAATGCTGCCTTATAACTATACTGCAGTTCATAATTACAATCACATAACTCTACTAAGTCACCCAAAACTCTGACGGATGGATCAAAATATGTAGCAGAACACACTATATGAATCAAGGTCAAGGATAACAAGTTTACAATCTAAACCGAAAGGGGGGCTTAAATTGTCAAGCCCTAGTTAGGAACTGTAATCTCAATCTAAATCTGGCTATGATACCAACAAAACCATGCCACGCCCCGCTTCCCAAAATACAGAATACGAGGGGTTGAGAAGGCCAGCCATGCTCCTACAGTCGAGGAAACATCCTGCCGTAGTCACACTTCGGCTTCTAGCTTTACGTGGTAATCAGTAATCAATGCACAGGTAATGAGAAAAGCAGTCACTACTCTATCAAAAGGGTATAGGATATACCAGATATGGATCAAGAGAAAGATAGCGCTGGCATCGCCGATCTAAATGTCAGCAATATCCTCAAAGTACGACAGGTCCTGATCCAAGCTAAATCTACTTCTCACTCTGAGCATGCATACTCAGGTTGTCAGAGCGACACAATAGTAATAAATATAAATGCAAAAGTAAACACGTGCAATGATGATGAACATGAAGCGGTAAATATAGAATGATGACGCGCATGAAATAATCGGTACAGGTAAACAGTAAAGTAGGTATATCAAATCAGTAATCAATGCATGTCAATGTCACTAACCCTATCAGTCTCTAAGTCTCACTGTCCAGGTCTCTAAACCTATCGTCGGTCCAAGTGTGAGAGTCAACCATGCAGGAGTATCCCCAACCCAAGGGTAGAGTCCCAGGGGCAAGGGAACACGGGCCCGAATCACGCACGATAATAATCAGTAACACTATCCATACAACTCCCAAAATCACTGTCTATGCCGGCAATGGGACTCCCGAGATTCCGTTGAACTCACACTCAAACTACCCCACACCCACGGTCTTCATTAGATACCGACCATAAACCAAAATACTAGTCGGTCCATGACAAGTCTACGCGAGAACTGGAGACCGGATCTCCATCAAGCATGTCTCGACTGGTACCCGAGAAAATGGACAGTGTTTGACGCCTTACCTATGACACTAATATAAGTGATCCATAACCGTCCCATTTCAGTTATGGTTACACTTATATATGTCCCATAGACGTCGACAATGCAATAAATTAACTGGGTCCGCTGATTGTGTACAAGTACGTGTCACTTTCACTACTCGATCACGCTTTAACACTAACGTACTTGCCAAAATCTAAACACCAATATCTATCACTGGGTAATGTACACGATCACTAGGTTATCAATGTATGTGACTACTATTCAAATGAGGATACAACTACTACATGATATGATGAGAATGCAACTAATTACGATAGGAATAAAATATCAGCAGCCAGTGTCCTACCACTTGAATAATTTACTATAAATCACACGCGCAGATTTTAAAAATATAAAAGAGATAATCAATATGTTTAATTATCTGTCCATCAAAATTGGTTTCGTGCCAATTGGGCTTCAGGTTCTCTAGTTATGGTCATTTCATTTTAAGTGTTCACTGCTGGAATTCCAATTCCCGAACTAGAAGTCCTTTTTGTAACACGTTTTACTTCTAGTTGGGAGCATAATTAGGAGATTCTACAGTTGGATAATATTTATGTTTAACAGTTAGGTTTCCAACGCATCAGACGGATTGATAACATCCACTGTGTGCTGGGAGATATGTTCAGTTTAATATCAAAGTGTACAAACTGTCACTGCAGAAAACTGCAGGATACCTAGGTACGTTAAAATGCAAATTAAATATCAAATGATGGTGAAACCGCACGGGATCAGATTCAAGTGTTAGCTAACTAAATTATCTACGCAACCATATGGAGCTCCTTGCATTTTAAGTTTAAAATAAGAGGTATACAGGTGTTCCAAAACCAGGTATCCAAAACGAACGCTGCCCCGGACTGCAGTTCAGGGCCGCGAATCGCCTCAGCATTCATTGTTACAACTTGTCAAAATGCAAAGATAAACTATGGTGTGCTGCAGGTTTATCTGTTGGCTTCGATGTGAGCCATAGAATATCGCATTTCGATTTGTGTTTAATTTACTATTAATTTTACAACGTGATATGTACGGGGATTTCCAGATTTAGCATTAGTTCGCGAGGATATTATTTCAATATAGAAACATTAACTTTTAGATCCCAACATGTAATTAATTAACAGTACACGATCTATATATATATCACGAAACGGGAGTTTTAATTGACGGAACACACACACACACACACACACACACACATATATATATAAAGATGATTATCAAGTTTTTAATAATCATAACTATGGGTTTTTATATTGATTTATCACACACACATGCATAAGTATAATTGAGTACATGCAGCATGATAGCAAGTTCAGAAACTTGGCTGACGACGACGATCGGCGACACGAACACAGCAGAGGCACGACTACAAGCACGACACAGCACAGGCAGCGGCGACGGCAGTGAGCTCGGGTGGCGGCTGGAGGCAGTGGGTGCAGGGGCTCGGCTGCAGGAAGGAGGCGGCCAGGAGTGGGTGCTGGTGGTGGTCGGCTCCGATGCGGTGAGGGTTCCGACGAGGTGGGAAGCTCGGCAAGGGAGTATGCAGGCGAGGGTGTTTGGGGAAAGTCGAGGTCGCCGGAGATGAGTGTGCAGGGAAGAAAGGTGAGGGGAGGAGAGAAAAGAGGTGGGGATGGTTGCTGCAGCGACGTGGTGAGGAGCTCGACGGCGACGAGCTCCGGTGAAGAGGTGCAGGACAAGGTGAAGCTGTTGGGTTCGCCGCGGGCGCGGTTGCTCGGGAAGAAAGTGTCCGACGGTGATGGTTCGGGCGGAGTTGAGCTGAGTCATCGGAGCTTGGAGCGGGTCGCGGTGGTGTGAGGAGGCCGTAAGGGTGCTGACGTTGGTCTCATCGGGGCTTGGTGGTGCGGTTTGAGTTGCAGGCATCGGCGACGAAGTTCTAAGATCGATGCGAGCGGCGTGAAGGTGGCGGCGAGGTGGTGTGGGCGAAGGCTTGAGAGAGGAGGTGTGGATGAGCTGGGGGTTGCCGAGTCGGTGGAGATCAGGGAGCTCGTCGTCGAAGGTCGGCGGTGAGGTGGAGTTCGGGGAGAGAGGAGGAAGAGAGATTGTGAGGGATATAGAGAGGTTAGAGAGGGGATGATTCGAGGACGAGATCGGGGAAAGCAGGTGCGGTGATCGTGGGCGACGCGGTTGCAGGGTGGAGCGAGTTATGGGGAAACGGTTGGGGCTTGGTCACTGCGCAGGGAACGGGGAGAAGAAGAGATGTGAGTTGAGGAAGATGGGGGTGAACAGGTCGTGGGGGTTCGTTGTGGAGGACCGTTGCGAGGAGGGGGCGAGTCGTGCGGGGGGTGCGAGGAAAGAGGAGGTGGATTCGCGCGGGAAAAGGATGAGGGCGAGAAGAAGAAGAGAGTGGGGAGTTTTGGTCGGGTCGGGTCGGATCAGGTCGAGTGAAGATGAGGGAAAAAGATTGGTGGGCTGGGCTGTGGGTTGGGGTTAGGTAAAATAAAATGAAATAAAAAGGACTTATGCTTTAGATTAGGTTTTTAAGGATTTAGAGAAATTAGAATAAATAATTTAAAGGTTAGGGTTTATAAATAGAATATAGAAATATTTAAACTTAGGAAAATTTGGGAAACATAATTTACAAATACGGAAAAATATTCACAAGGGATCTGGGTATTACAGCTTTTTGACTTTCCAAGGTTTTGCAAAGAAAGCGAAATGGACAAAAAAGCGGCAAGAATCTAGGAAGTACTTTCCATTCATTTTCTTCTGCATCCAAACAAATAAAGTTAGAAAGTGCTCTCTTTTTTCCACTTTCGTTTTTACTTTCTACAAACCAAACATGTAAAAATCAGTCAGACCAATATAATTACAGTGTGCATCATCGAGCAAAATTATAAGTTGTGGTCTAACTTTGTTTAATTCTCGCCCCGTCGCTCTTCACACATAGATCCTCTCAACCAATTCATGTCGAACAGATCAATAGCTTATCCAGATTAAATCTAACCTCCTTAATAATCCTAAAACACAACATCTGATCCTTCAAAATCTCTCCTGAACCGTCGTTGATCGGGCCCCGTATCCGTATCCGTTTTATTTTTTATCAAATATGTTCCGTGATTCTTATTTCATACTACCAATCCATGTTTGTATCCGCCGTCCGCTTATGGCCATCGTATCCGTATCAAATTCCAGATAATAATATGTATTTGCGTTGCCTGTTCTCTATCCGTCTCCACCTATGCTCCTAGGGCCTGTTTGGTTGCAGGATTTGTATGGATTTGGATTGTGAAATACTAGGATTCCATAATTTTGTGTTTGGTTGATAGATTTCGATTTTTAGGATTCCTTTGTTTTTTATGGAGGCCCAACACAAAACAAGAATTCTTGAATCCTAAATTTTTAAAGGATTTTCAAGGATTTGACACTATTCATTGTACTTTTAGATTGGACACGTGTATTTTATTTATTTAATAATCCTCTCTCTATTTATCTCTTTCTAAAATCCTTAAATTCAAATCTCACTTTATTTTCAACAACAAACAAATATTACAAGAATCTACAAATCCAATACTGAGAATTCAAAATCAACCAAATAACAAATTACCAAATCCAGAAATTTAAACCGTACAATTTTGGAATCCAAATTTCATAATATTTCAACCACACATGCCCCTAGCTCCGTCAAAGCACGGCACAATCACAATCTTTTTCCAAACTTCACCTGCATGGCTACGACACGCTCTCCTCTGTTGATTGTGTTTCTCTCTCTTCATCACCACCGTCCATTCCCCATCCTCCATATAAAATGCCCCTCCCCCCAAATTAACCTAAATTCAATCCCCATTTGGAGTCCGCCCCCCCCTCCGCCCCGCCGCTTCCCGGCCCTCTCTCTCTCATCCCACAAGCCCATTTCCATGGCCGTCGGGCCTTCGTCCCAAGGCGCACGATAGCGGAAAACCCCTTACCCTGCGCCGTTGATGGGCCAATCCAATTCCAAGCCATCTCGAGCGCCCTCCTCCTCCTCCTCCTCCTCGTTTCGCCGCTTCCGGTCCGCCGCGGCCCGCTTGATGGTCGAATCCACCGCTACCGTCACCGTCTCTTTCGCCGCCGTAGACGACGCGGCGCGGGACCACACCCTCGACCTCCCCGACGAGTGCCTCGCCTTGATCTTCCAGTCCCTCGGCTCCGGCGACCGCAAGCACTGCTCCCTAGTCTGCAAGCGCTGGCTCCTCGTCGACGGCCAGAGCCGCCACCGCCTCTCCCTCGACGCTCGCGCTGCGCTGCTAGACCACGTCTCGGCGATCTTCGATCGGTTCGATTCGGTCACCAAGCTCGCTCTGAAGTGCGATCGCCGATCCGATAGCATCGGTGACCACGCGATCGACGTGATCTCGCGGCGATGCCCGAATCTCACTCGATTGAAGCTGCGAGCTTGCAGAGAGATCACCGACGTCGGCATGGCTGCTGTCGCTTACAACTGTAAGAACCTGAAGAAGCTATCTTGTGGGTCCTGTACTTTTGGCTCTAAAGGGATCGATGCTGTTCTTCGAGGATGCTCGCTTTTGGAGGAGATTTCAATAAAGAGGCTTCGTGGACTTTCAGATGCTTCTGTTGAGTTGGTTGGTCCTGGAGCTGCTGCTAAATCTCTCAGATCCGTTTGCTTGAAAGAGTTGTATAATGGTCAGTGTTTTGGTCCGCTGATATCTGGATCCCCAAATCTCAAAACTTTGAAGCTTTTTCGAAGCTCTGGTGATTGGGATCGGCTCCTCGAAGAGATTACCGAGAAAGTGCCGGGGATCGTCGAGATCCATCTAGAGAAGCTGCAGGTTACAGATCGCGGGCTCTTTGCTTTGTCGGCGTGTTCCGAGCTCGAGGTCCTTCATCTTGTCAAAACCCCTGAATGCACCGATCTAGGGTTGAGCTCCGTCGCTGAAAAGTGCAGGCTTTTGAGGAAGCTGCACATTGATGGATGGAAAACGAATCGGATCGGTGATGATGGACTCATCTCTGTCGCGAAACGATGCCCTAATCTCCAAGAATTGGTCTTGATTGGAGTCAATCCGACATCTTTGAGCTTAAAGCTTATAGCTAGTAACTGTAAGAATCTCGAGCGATTAGCTCTATGCAGCAGCGAAACCTTTGGGGATAATGAGATATATTGCATAGCTTCGAAATGTGTGAGTTTGAAGAAGCTTTGCATTAAGAATTGCCCGGTTTCTGATCAAGGGATGGAAGCACTTGCTGAGGGATGCCCTAACTTGATAAAAGTGAAGGTGAAGAAGTGTATGGGAGTTACGCCCGAGGGTGCTGATTGGCTGAGGGCGAGTAGGCAAACGCTGGCGGTTAACTTGGATTCTATTTCTCAATCTGAGATACAAGATGCGACCCTAATTGAGACTGTGATGATGGAAAATATTGCGGGGGATCAAATTTCGGGACTTGCTGAGCAAATTGCGGCAATTGATATTCCATCGAGCAGTAATGGGAGGTCGTTGTCATGGAAGAATAGGATCGGGAGGAACTTCTTCTCTTTTAGGAGATGGGGCAATACACATCACATGCCAAAGGAAAGAGAGTAACTCTTGCCGATTTCTATCATTGATATGTAGTTAATTATTGTCGTTGTTTGTTAACGTTAATGTATTTCACGTTCAAGATTGTTTCTGCAGTGTTAAATTTATCTGCTCAAGCTTTCACTTTGCAATGGATTGCTGGTAGTTTTACCAGCATGCGTTTATTTATCATCTTATGTACATGTATTCTACATGCAAATATTACTCTATTCTTTGCCCAATTTGTTCTTGTAAGGTATGTAGAAGATTTTACACTATATACATGTCTTACATGTAATATCATGCTAATTTGGTTCTTAATTAGCTGAATCATTTAGGAAATCTGCAGTCAAGGAAATGTTAGTCAACAATGGATTAACATGGAGACTTTGCCTTTGAATAGAGTAATCAACAATGGAGGGATGTTGATCCATTGTAATTGGCCATTTTTTATATATTGGGAAAGAGATAAAGATGCAGAATTGATAAGTATTCTACATGCACACATTAGTCTGTTCTTTACCCAATCTGTACTCGTAACGTATGTTGAAGATATTACACTGCATACATGTCTTATATGTAATAACGCTTTAATTTGGATCTTAATTAGCTGAATCATTTAGGAAATCTGCAGTCAAGGCAATGTTAGTCAACAATGAATCATCATGGATACTTTGCCTTTGAATAGTGTAATTAATAATTGATGGATGTTGATTTTTTTTGTTATTGGTCCATTTTTATGGGGAAAATAAAGATGCATGAGTGATAAGTTAATTTGTCTAATAGAGGGATGATTAATCATCTTGTTATTGTTACAGTGTCACAGACTGCCCAAGCTGCTCTATCATCTTGAAGTTGCTCACAGGTCCCTAAGTTGCTGTTGCAAAGTAAGCTCTCTTGTTTTGGTATTTTTACTATTTGAATGCTCGATCATCTAATTCTCTTTATGTCAATTTTTGTTTACTTGAGAATCTACATTTTGAATGAGCAGAATGTCTCTCGAGAATTTATTTCACGTTTTCCTGCTTTTTTAGTTTAAAAAATAGTTTAAAGTTAGTATAACTACACTGTTTAATGAATGATCAGTAGAGTACCACGATAAGATTTTATGCTTCCCTGCAGTAGCGTTATAAATTACCGCTGATAATTAACTCTCTCTATTCAAAGCTTAAGTGAAAAAGGTCATAATCACTTGGTGAAATTATTGTTGACAATTAACTATCTCTATCCAAAGCTCAAGTGAAAAAGGTCATAATCCCTTGGGGGAAGCTTGATGTTCTAGATATTCAAAGTCATGGAATTTTATGAAATTGTCTGTTATAGCATCATGAAATTTCTTCGCTCGGCATCAAGTCACTAAGCTTGATTTTCTGAGTGCAGGCTCATTAATTCTTTAAGCGCATCATTAATTAATTGGTTCTTCTTCTATTCACTAGGTTTATATGACTTTGTCAAGTAAAATATTAGCCTTGTTATAATCTAAGAGACTTAGTCTTTCATCTTGACTTTTCCGAAAGAAAGGTTTCTTTTCTAAGAAATGATAAAAGTCTAGACTGTTGGTGATTCTAAACATAACACAACGAAACTGAATGTTTCTTCTTATGAATTTATAAATGTAAGAAGATAACTTAAATACACCGGGCTTTGTTGACGTCATAAGCGATCTCTCTGAAACCAACTTAACACGGTAAAACTCATAGGTCAACTGAGACAAATTGATACACATAACCATTGCAGTCCTGCGGCATCTTTAATATCTCACTGCCACTTGGGAAGTTGGAGCTGCTTTATCTTTATGAAATATGTTTGAACCAAAATACCATGCCTTTATTTCAAATTTAGTTTTTTACAGTCTGGTATTCCTTTATTTACTTCTTAGCGGACGCGACACCTTTTAAGTTGCAATATTCCAAATGTTTCGACTATCATTACAATTTCCCATTGTTTAGACTTAAGACCACCAATAAAGATTTTCTCTTTTCTCTTAAATTGTTGAACAGGTTATGTGCACTTATTTTTATCCTTATCACAAAATAAAGCATAATTATGATCGTTCCTTTAAATTTATTTTCTATCATACATATTTTTGTTCTGTAAAATTCTGTTTTTGTGCACCCTTAATTCATGTTCTTGTACTAAATGAATCATCCAACGCTCTCAGGACCCAATGATCTTAATACTGTCATTATTTGCAATCCATGGCTAGCTGTCTATTCAGCATTAGAACATCAATCTGTAGCACTATCTATGATTGGTCTCACACTTGCATGATTACATCCTTTATAAAGTTTGTTTTATGATCAGTAAAATTTCATGACACCAACTATGATTGCTGGAAACATTTGGGCTTCACGTATAAGTTATTGCCGTAACACGCAAGACAAGGTATATTTTTCTTTTGTTTTGCTCAAGGGTGTTACCTCATGGCAACCTGCTAATCTTCCAGACGAGTTTTTGTAGACAAATTGTCTTGCTGCATTACATGGTCATAAGCATTAAGAATTGTCCCTTGTGTTTTGATCACATCTTCTATTAGATTTATGCAGATTATTGCATGGTACTTTCTTAACCAAGACCGATTAAGAGAGCATTTGATGTCTGGTGACTCTGCTCATATGACCATTTTGTTTTAATATATTAATTATTGCACGGGAGTTCATTATATGTGAAACTGCCTCTTGCAACCACATTTTGAGCTATTCAGATATTCCCTATGATTTTTTTTTTGTATTTGTTTTACCTTAAATCATATGCTTCCATGAGATATTAGTTGGTCTGTCACTCCATGCCATGGATATTATATGAAAGATCTGAAGGTTATTGAATTACTGAAGGGTGCTTTAGTCTGAACCCATCGACCAATAGAAGATTTGAAGGCTATTGAATTACTGAAGGGTGTTTTAGCCCGAACCCGACGACCGATAGAAGATCAAGGAAGGAGCAATTGCTTTAGTCTGAACCCAACGACCGATAGAAGATTTGAAGGCTATTGAATTACTGAAGGGTGTTTTAGCCCGAACCCGACGACCAATAGAAGATCAAGGAAAGAGTAATAGATATGAAAATTTGAAGAATTATGTTCTAGTCATATGACAGATTTCTTTAATTTTCTGTCGATGCTTTTTTAAAAAAATTATTTGTTTTTTTTTCTGTGGAGGATATGGGGACTTGGTAGATGAGGACATCTTTTGGGGTATGTGACACCAACTGTGATTGCCTGGAACATTTAGGATTCACGTATGAATATTTGTTTTACGATCAGTAAAATTTCATGACACCAGCTGTGATTGCTGGGAACATATGGGATTCATGTATAAATTATTGCCGCAACTCGCAAGACAAGGTAATTTTTCTTTTGTTTTGCCCAAGGGTGTTTATTTCATAGCAACCTGCTAATCTTTAAAGCAAGTTTTCTTAGACAAATTGTCTTGGTGCATTACATGGCCATAACCATTAAGAATTGTCCCTCATGTTTCAATCACATCTTCTCTTAGATTTTAGCAGATTTTAGCATAGTGACCCGTCATATGACCATGTTGTTTTAATATGTTAATTATTGCATGGTTGCTCATTATATGTGAAACTCCCTCTTGCAACCACATTTTGAGCTAATCAGAGATTCCCTATGATTTTTTGTGTTTGTTATATCCGAAGGCATATGCTTCCATGAGATATTAGTTTGGTATTAGGGGTCTTCACTCCATGACATGGTTATTATAAGAAAGATCTAAAGGTTTTTGAATTACTGAAGAGTGTTTTAGTCTGAATCCGATGACCGAAAGAAGATCAAGGAAAAAGTATTAGATATAAAAATTTGAAAGAATCATGTTTTAGTCATATGAAAGATTTCTTCAATTTTAAATTAATGTTTTTAAATTTATTTTATTTTTCTGTGGAGGATATGGGGACTTGGTAGATGAAGATATGTAGTGATACACGAGTAATTGGGATCCCAATCCTTGCATGCAAATTTTACTTGTGTTTGAGGATGTTGTTGAGGAGCCTGCATTAGGATATGAAAACGGCGGTATCAAGTTGAGAGTTTGTTTGGGTCGATCCTATATAATGTTTATATCCTGAAACTTCATTGGCAGTAAGCCCGGGGTCAATAATTCACGCTCGACCTGATTTTGGGCATGACGCTCGATGGTAATAAAATCAAGTAATGATTATACATCATATTAACTAAATGATTTTATGCGATCTAAATTTCTGATCAAAACTCTTTTCTAACTGCAGAATCAAATTGCTGTTTCCGTAGGCTGCATGGTTTCAAACATGGTGATACTCCTATGGCCTTATAGAGACATAGTGATATGAAGGTCTTCAAAGACGGGACATAACAAGATGGGGACACAATAACAACTCATTATGTATGGAAGGTAGATAGAGATATAGATGGGGATAGGGATGGAGATATTATTTGTATGTACATGATTATATACATATATAGACGTAGGCAGCGATAGGGATGAAGATATTATATAAATGTTTATAATTTTATATAAATAGAGATACAGATAGGTATGAGGAAGGGGATGGGGATGGGGATGGGGATGGGGATGGGGATGGATATATAATTCATACACACTCTCTTTGATAGGGATATCCAAAGATCCCAACCTCTACATATAATTGTCCAACGGTTGTTGTGGAGAATTGGATTATTTGCGCACACAGGAATTTCGATGTTGGTATTTGTTACGCATTCATGCTTGTATGTATATATACAGATGACTTGCTACAATACACACACAGTGTTTTTGGCAATGTTTGGTAGTAGTGTTTCGATTGTGTTGTCATATTTATACTTCAGTTAATAAATTTGGCACCTATTTCGATGTATGGTCTTGTTTTTTTTCCCTGTTTCATTCTTCTAGTTATTCGGGCAATGAAGATTTACTGATACAAGTATCTTTTTTAAATGTGAAGGTATGGGTTTCATTCTGACTACATCTCAATGCTTGTAGGCACAATACTTAGCTGTTTGCTCATAGGAGATGCAATCATACAAAACATTTCTCTTAAATTCCAGGTTTGATGGTAAGTTTTATTATTAGTATCACACATCGACCATGGTATTTGTTGCTCGATGATGTCCCAGGCAATTCTGCAGGTAATTCTTTCTACTTGCAGGTTGATATCTTTGCCCTCTCATTTCAGTTGCGCGCTTTGTTACTTTTTGGTTCTTTGATTCATCTGCTATAGTTCTAGACAGCAGAAAAGATTTGCTTCAATTACATTGTTTTTCCTTTTCGACAGTTTGCAATTATATCTTGTCGACGCCCATGTCAGTTGTGACGATCAATTTGCTCTAGTTACGGTCGACAATCAGCAATTACAATATAGTTCAGATGGTGTTGCATTTTGAATTGGTGCCTCCAGCGCATTAATAATGCATGCCTTCATTTTCATTTTATTTCAGATTCATAATCTGATAAATAAGACCAACCCCGCCATTTTGGATTCCGAACATGTAGATGCTGGTGTGAAGATTGTTTCGTTTCTTGGCTTGAATCTGATCTTTGCGTTTTTGTTTCGGGACGTGTGACAAAGAATGATGAATAAATGGTTATTCTTTTTATTATTTTTGTATATCTGTCCTTTTTATACAAAACCGCAGTAAAAGGTGAAAAACGGTAGTGAGAGTCTATATGATATAGATTTATGCAAGTGGTCCAAAACTTTTGATGTAAAGACCTTGGTTAGTCAAGCAACTTCCAGGAAGTTTCTTGTTCTGCCCAAAATCAGACTCAACATCAAGGATTCAACAATGAAGTTGATGGCATTTTTTAGGGGTCGTATAAATTCACGAGTCAACTTCTGTTGTGTTCCACCATAGATGATTCGTTGCAGCAGCCTTAAAAAACAGAGGGAAAACAATATCCAAGAAATTATTTGTTGTGTAAGCCAAGCCATAGCCATAGTGTCAGACAGAAAAGAGAAAGAGTAAGAGTATATACTCTACCAAGCTGTCCGAACAATGTTTGAAATTCTCCATCTTTTTTTCTTTTTGGCCCGGACACATCGAATAATTTCTTCAGTCCATCCAATGGGATGTGTGCAAGGGTTTGTTGGGATATAATTCAATATTGAAATTGTGTTGTGCATGGCGGAAAGAGGCCATGCAAACAGGCGTGTGAACCCACCGTGCCTGTCCCTGTTCCATCCCGATTGATTCAGGTAATTTGAAGGCCCTGTTTAGGGCTGAAATATTCTTTTCCTACCAGGATAATAGAATCTATGTAGGGAAGTGCATCCTTTTTCCCTCATCCAGTAGCCAATAAAATCCTTATAGATGATGCAAATTCTATCACTTGAGTAGGAAAGGTTTTATCGTTCAGTGCCTCTAATCATTGTAGATTATGTGAAATCATGTATAAAGCTTTCAGTGAGATTTATTTCAAAGCGGAAAAAAACCTTTTGAGATTTGTGCAAATCTCTTTTGCATAGTCTCTTTTCTTGTGCACGAATCTCAAGGATTCCTAGAAGATTTCTCCGTTAAAAAGTAAAACAAATTCCTTTTGCTTAAGTTGTTGCTTTCAATTAATTAATTTGGACGCGGAGTCTTTTACCGCTATCATCCCAATTTTATCCCCTTAATATCAATTGTCAAAATATTCCAATTCTCTATTTGATCCGAATCCGAGGAAATTGAACAACAATGGCCGATCCTTCTTCTTCCGCCGCCGGCGACGTTAACGATAACGGCGGCGTGCCGTTCGTATCAGAGTGGATCGCCGTCATCTCACGGCGTTACCAGCAGCTACTCGACAAATCGAACCCGCACGTGCAGCGGCGGTGGCTAGGGTTTGGGCTGCTCGCCTTCGTCTACGTCGTGCGCGTGGCGATCATTCAGGGCTTCTACGTGGTATCGTACGCGCTCGGGATCTACGTCCTCAACCTCTTCATCGCCTTTCTCTCTCCTCAAGTCGATCCCGAGATCCAAGACCTCGTTGATGGATCGGGGCCCACGCTGCCCTCGAGATCCTCCGATGAGTACCGCCCTTTTGTTCGCCGCCTTCCTGAATTCAAGTTCTGGTGCGTTCCTTAATTTTGTTAAACATTTTTCGATGTAGGAAGATTTTTTTATAATTGAAGGTGAGTGTTTATATGATTGCTGCTGACTATGAATGAGCAAAGGAGTGATATTCTAGAAGAAGGTGAAATATGAAAGATTTTCTATGGGAAATGGTAAAATATTGCAGCAAGTCGAGATCTTGGTGCGATAGTATAAGAAATTGCAGCATGTTGACGAGTGTTTTCAAAACTTAGGGTGCTCCTGAAATGAGATTTATAGCATTGGTTGTTTTACTATCATAAATTCTTCTCCGGTACTTAGAGATGGTATCATGTAAAATTGGTTCCATCTTTTATATCTACAGATGCACATTTTAAGAAATGAATTTAGAGCTGCGAAGTTTACTCTGTTCTTTCAAGATTATGCTTATAGGCCGCTTCAATTAAGTTTTGTGTTCGGAACCTTACATTTGATTTTGCTTCTCGAGTGTCTGCTATGCTAATCAGCTTATGTTGTATCAATCATTTGGTTAGATGCCATATAATAATATAATTTATGAATTGGGACGAGCTAAATTTTGGGGAGGCCGGAGATCAAAACGCAAATCTCGTAGCTTGCGATTTCAAAATAACGCTTAAAATTAGTTTAATGGCTAAGGGTTCCCCGTTCAAATTAATTGATGACTGTAAAATCATGTCTGTTGAGAAATTAATATAACGAATATATGTCTAACTATATATGGATACATTAAACACTTGCACATGTTTACATCATATTCACATAGTAGGATACAAAAATGATGGAAAAATTGTAGTAGGGTATTAGAAAAACTTAACAATGGTAATTATATAAAAAAAAAAAAAAAACGATAAGAAATAGCCTGATCACAGAGTCGCGTGCAATCGTTGTCTTAAAAATAAATATTGCTTTCGCTTTTGCACAAGAATTTTTCAACGATATGTTCCCAAGACAAAACCTATAGATATTAGTCTCCTTGATTGTGCAAACATCGAGAAGTAAGAACTTAGTTGCTAACCTTTGTCGCCAAATAGAGAATAAAGAAATGAAGATGAACACGACCTTAGTTTTTGCAAGTATATCGGCACCACAGATAATGGAGCAAGTTTTGATGGGAATAGAAGCAAAGTTGTCAAATTGTGATATGAATCGTATATCGTTTCTCTTATGAATCGTATCGTATATCGTATCGAATCATAAATCATAAGATATGATTTTCATTTGTCCAAAATCGAAACAATTTGACATTATCATATATATAATAATTATATGACTAGATTAGCAATATAGGATTATATAGTTAATTACCAGTCGCACAACTGACATAATAAACACTTATATATGCAAAATTCAACAAAGAATATATGAATCAATAAAAATCATGTGAATGTGTGATTAATCATAATAATCAAGATAATTAGTCAATTGTCTAGCGTTGCAATAAGGACGTGGCAGCAAGGAAGTCGAGGGCGAGGCATCAAGTCAAAGACTGGAAGGCGATTAAGATCGAAAGATTGTTCGCAAGAAAGAGAGGAGGAGACCGAGAAAGGATTGGAAAACTAGGGATTTTGCAAATTTGGGATTACAATGAAACTAGATCTTATATTGTTATAGAATTCGAAATATTCAGACCTAACCCAAAACTACAAACCCGACCCATTTAATGAATTTATTCGAATCATGAATTGTAAAAGTCGTATCAAATCATACGATTCAAACCGTGAATCATACGATTCGATCGTAATCCTATACAACATTGCAATATGTATCAGTGCTTATGCAAATCGTATCGAATCGTAAAATTCGAATTGTGAATCGTAAAATTTTAACAACTATGAAATAGAAGTACGAGGAAGATGAAAAAATGCTCCGTTTCCCATTCTTTTTCTGCGGACAAATTCTCGGGTATATAAAAATCCCTAGACCTTATGCTATCTTTACGTGATGATAAGAACATTGTAAAAAATCTAAACGTTAGCAACAAATAATGAGTATGTGGGTTAGGTGGGTGCTAGAATAATGCAAAAACATTTAGGACTTAGTCCAATTAATAACAAACAAATCAAGACTAATAGATAAGCTTGAAATAGCCACGTGGGCCAAATGAGCCTAGCTGCAACATGTCATGTTGCATGACTATAATTTAAATAGAAAAATAATAATTAGTCAAAAGTTTGATTACATACATGTATAAGTCAATCTGTTTATTCAAAATTTATTGATGGCCATAAAAGCATGGGCGTAACGCGCTAGCCGATTTATGAACCTGATCTAATATTTTTTATTTTGTTTTGTGACATATTGATATTCAGTTTAAATGTGTAGTTCAAGACCTAGTTCACCACATTTCTTCGAATAGAATTATGTGATGCTGGGTGGGGTTCAAAGTCAAAAGTTACCTACACTAAATACGAAATATTAAGTCGCCAAATTTCTTTAATTATTTAATTTTTTCATATTTTTTTGTCTTTACTCATAATATGAATCATGTGGGGTATCATTATGGATAAACAATTGGTTACAATATACGCGGAGTGAATGTAGGGTTCATGAGCTCATTTTACCGCTAGAAGCACTGTTCTTGCTTCGGCCTCAGTTGAATTTTTTAATTTCCTAAAAAAGAATTGAATTCAATCAGAAATCTTGTGTTGTCTCTTATCACAATGCCACCGTCTGCTTTATGTGTTTGTTTGTCGAATCTCGCATCAATGTTAATGATTACAAAGTATGTTTTATCGATCAGCCCACAGGATAAGGATAAGCTTCCTAGTCATGCTTAAGTACTTCTCGCGAATATTGATCTTTTTATTTTTATGTGACTGTTCAACAGAGTTAATATTTGAAGCATGATTTTGATTTATTTTCCCGTATCATATCCTGTTGATAGGAATGACAAAAAT
Source organism: Agapanthus africanus (assembly GCA_030015575.1). Lineage (NCBI taxonomy): Eukaryota > Viridiplantae > Streptophyta > Magnoliopsida > Asparagales > Amaryllidaceae > Agapanthus > Agapanthus africanus. The sequence goes on from JASDDO010000004.1 coordinate 438,937,955, forward strand.
TTAGGGCAAATTGGTAAAACCCTCTTGACAACGGGAAAAGTTGCTGAGGGGTTTTTGACAATTTACACTTAACATTTTTTGTCATCTCTGCGCGCATGATACGTTATAACAAGAAAAATAATCATGATCGTGTTTTGGACAGTAACTCTATTGAACAATTATGTAGAGATAAAAAAGACTTGCCCGCGAGAAGTACTTAGGCATGACTGGGAAGCTCTGCTTGTGGCTTATTGATAAAATATATTGGGTAATCATTAACATTGACGCGGGGTTCAACAAAGAAAGCTAGCAGCGATATCATGATAAGAGACGTCAACTAAAGATTTTTGATTGGATTCAGTATGTTTTTTAGGATATGCGGAAATTCAGTCAGGGCTAAATTTCTAGCGGTAAAATGAGGTCATGAATCTCACATCCCTTCTGTGCATATATTGTTTATTTATCAAAATCTCCATATGATTCATACTTTGAGTAAAGACAAAATAAATATACGCAAAAAAATGAACAATTATAGAATTTTGGCTACTTAATATTTCTTATTTAGTGTAGGTAGCTTTTAGTTTTGAACCTCACCTAATATGACATAATTCCATTCGAAGAGACGTAAATTAGGTCTTAAACCAGACTCTTTAAACCGAATATTGATATTCTACATAATAAAATACAAGATATTAGACTAGGTTCATAAATCGGTTAGCGCGTTACGACTATCAATTAATTTTGGATAAATTGGTTCACTTATATATACATGTGATTCAAATTTTGGCAAATAATTATTTTTCTAGTTTACTAATTTAAAATGTAGTCGTGTTGCAGTTAGGTTCATTTGACTATTAAAAGCTTATCTTTTAGTTTTGATTTACTTGTTTAATTGGACCAAGTCCTAACCGCTCAACCACCTCTTATCCCATATACTCATTATTTGTTGCTAACGTTTTGATTTTTGATGAAATTCTTGCCATCTTATAAAGATTGCATAAGGTTTGGGATTTTTATATAATCGAGAGTTTGTTCTCGGAAAAAAGAACAAAGAGACAGGGCACTCTTTCATCTTCCTCATAATTCTATTTTCATCAAAACTTGCTCCATTATATTTGGTGTTAATATACTTGCAAAAATAGAGGTCGTGGACATCTTCATTTCTTTTTTCTCTATTTGATGCCTAGGTTTTCGCTTCTCGGTGTTGCACCTTCGAGAAGACTTATGTTGTAGCTGCTTTATTTTGGGAACAGAGCGTCGAAGATTCTTGTGCAAAAGCGAAGGCGGTATCTGTTCTTAGGACAGTGATTACTCATGACTTCACGATTAGGCTATTTTTTAAACCTTTTTGTTGTATTTTTATTACCATTTTTTCTAATACCCTACTGCAATTAATTAATGGCCGTAAAATCATGTCTTTTGTAGAGATTAATGCAACATATATATGTCGAGCCATAAATAGATACATAAAACACTTGCACATGCTTACATTATATCCACATAGTAGGATACAAAAATACCTAACCATGTGCTTCATTAATTTAAATCCTTGTGACTTATGAAAATGCTTTTAGTGTCACGGTAAGAACCGAGGATATCTTACTTAGCCTAAGCTAACGTCGAATTCCTCTTTCTTGGGCTGACACGTGGAAGATTTGAATTTACAATTACGATCAGATCACACATTTTTTGCCGTTTGATTGCATTTATGACGTCTATATATAAGCTTCCATCATCTGATGGATGGGAATCTTAAAGAGAGGTCAAAAGTACTTTCATCAACTAAATTATTTCTTTATATTAATTACTGACTTAATCTTCAACCCCTTAGGGAACATCCTCACTATGCGTAAATCTTCACAACTAAAGGAATGCTATATATAATCCTAGGAGGTCCGATCTCATTTCTTATTTTGAGGCCAACTTTTCAAACACCCAATCCCTCATGTTTTACACCGATCCAAACCGGTCATCTTCATTTTCATGATATAGATAGGTCGCATATCAAATTTCATAAGATTTTGAGATCTCTAACTCATTCATCAAGTGGCGTAAAAAATTATCGGTTTTTCGATATATGAAAAATGTGATCACTTGATGGATGTGCTAGAGGACTTCAAATCACTTGAAATTTGAATCATAAGCTAACGATTACATGTAGATCAAAATGACCAGTTTGGATCGGTGTAAAACATTAGGGGTTGGGTGTTTGAAAAGTCGGCCTCAAAATAAAAATAAGGCCGGACCTCATAGGATCAACTCACACTCTCTCTCTCTCTCTCTCTCTCTCTATATATATATATATATATATATATATATATATGAGAATAATGGAGGAAATAGGCCATAGGAGGGAATTTCCTCCTATGGCGTCGAAAAAATACACCCGCCCTCATTTTTCCCGATAATCGGCACCCACCATCTTCATCGTTATCATCTAAGATATGGGTACACCAAATTTCATGTGATTCTACAACCTTTTCACCGTTGATATAGTTTGGGTTCAAAATTAACGGTTTACCGACAATAGAATTTTTTATATTGCTAAATCAACGGTGAAAAAGTTATAGAATCACATGAAATTTGGTGTACCCACATCTTAGATGATAACGATGAAGATGGTAGGTGTCGATCGTCAAAAAAAATGAGGAAGGGGATATTTTTTCGACGCCATAGGAGGAAATTCCCTCCTATGGCATCTTTCCTTCATTATTCTCTCTCTCTCTCTCTCTCTCTCTCTATATATATATATATATATATATATATATATATATATATATAGCCCACTTGATTTTTTTCCTATTAGAAAATGAGAAGTGTGCATAGTAAATATGAATAAGCACTTCACAGGTCATCGTCTACATCATTTGTTTCTCCATTATTGAGGATACTTTGAATAGTTTGGCTTCTTTCTAGATAGTCGAGGCAAGTTAACTGGATATGAAATGTAATGTCTTCAAGGCCTAGAAGTGGAGCTTGTGCAATTATGGAACATCCCAAAGATTTGAAATAGGCTTTCTTGAGTCCTACCTTTAAACTTTTATCAACCATTAGAGGTTTAGGTTGTGTCACGTCAACAACTAAGAGTTCTACTGTACTATTGTTCCTGTTGTCATTGTTTCTTATTTTCTGTTTTACCCATTTTATATGATGAGTTGAGATTTTTTTTTATAATCTTGTCAGAATGTAAAACCAGTTCACTTTACTTTGGCCAAATTGCATGAATCATGGAACCACTGTGTTACCAGTATGGCAGGATGCAACCATTTGTTTTCCATTTTCTACAACTTCTTTAATATCATCGATTTTATGCTGCTTGTTCTGCCTTCCTTCAATGGTGTTACATATTTAATCCTTAAATGAGGGTATTTAGAAAATTAAAAGTTGCAGTAAAAGACGTAAAAACATGCTTTTGGAAGGAAAGAAGAGGATGGTATCATGCTATACAGACAGAAACAAGGTTTTATTTATTTATTTTTGCCTTATGATTCTATCCAAGAAACAGACGGGCAGTTGTTTCTGTACAGGCACTCGATTACAAAAGCCTTCTGTATTGCTTTCGTATTGACGTTCTTCAGTGTGTTTGATGTGCCTGTGTTTTGGCCTATACTGGTCTTCTACTGGTTTGTGCTCTTTGTAGCCACAATGAAGAGGCAATTACTCCACATGGTCAAATACAAATATGTTCCTTTCTCCACTGGAAAACAGGTTAGTTAAAGTTCTATTATCCATGGTCACTTGTATATTTATCCTTTAAGAGGTACATTATGAAGCATTTGATCCCTTCTACTTGCAGCGCTATGGGAAGAAAACAGTCTTGGCCGAGGATGCAACCCTTCCTCCTTGAACTTACTGTATTGGCATGTAATATTTTCCAAACTCTCAATGTACTTGCTACCTGTACAACGACAAGCATTTGAAAATTTTCTCTCACAACAAGCATAAGAGAATATTTGGTTCTGTTAATTTAGGGTTCATCCTCAAGAATTTTGGATGTAGTTAGGGGTTTGAAAGCTTATCCAAGTGCTGATTCATTCTAAACAAATTCAGTTTATACCTCAAGATGAAGAGTAAAATAGAACCTTGTCGTTGAAATATTTGCTATTTTGTGAATTGTAGGACAAGAACAACGGCAAACCACTGCTAAGGACCATTTTCTCTGTTGCACATACCAAATTTCTGAGTAAGATGTATGTGGTTCAAGTGCCGGTTCAACTTATTTACTTTGTATACCCAGATCTTGTGTCATAAAGCTTAAATGTTATCGTTGAAGTCAAGAGGCTTTCGAAAATAGACGAGAATGGGTGATCGATGTGCAGGGATATTATGAGCATAAAATGCAGTTTAATTGTTTGTTTAGGGAAAGGTCTCTTCCCATATTGATCATCTTAGGAAGTGTTTTCAGCATGGATTATTCAATAAACATAGAATATTATTGGGATTTAGATTTGAACACTCGATAATGTCGCAAAGTGCTGGGTATATCCACAGTAATCCTTGTATCTAGGGTTTACAATTGGATTGGGTCTGGTCGAACAATGTCATTCAGTTTGGTCCTAACCTAACCCGATTAATAACTGGGTCATGTGTCGATGACATTGTGCAAGTTCATCGATGTTGCCTGTCCCTGCATATGACACAGGTTTTCTTTCACCCGTAAACTTCAAATATGTCTATCAAAATTTTACCATAATACTATAGGTTTTTTTGACAAGAATAACAAATGGTGGTAGGGGTGTTCACTGGTCGGGTTGGTGTGTTCTGCACTATAAATGCACCCGAACACAGTAGAACGGGCGGGTTTTTCAACTCCTTCATACCCATCCATTGGAATGGGGTTGTGTACCCGCACATGATAGGTTTGGGTGGGTTTTCTATTTGGTTTTGGGTTTAACTAGTTTGGACGGGTTAACGCGGGTTTTGACAAATATCATGTTGTATATATATATAACTTGGCATTTGATATGTATGAGAAAAATAACTTGTTCATACGCCTAAGTAACTGTGGTATTAATATAATAAATAAATTCCGAAAAAGGTGCCATTACAACTTTTAAAATAATCATTATATCAAAAAATTCCAAGCAACTATTAAAATAATCATTATATCGGAAAAATTCCAAATTTACCAAGTGAATTAAGATTATCGGATAAAGTTAGCATTTTAAGTGGATAAGCAACTACTAAATACTACAACTACATAAATGCATGCAAGTTTTGACAGGTTCAGGTGGGGGTAGGTGGTTTCGGGTAGCTCGAGTGTGGGTTTGAATTCAGCAGGTCTTTAATTTCTTTTAAAAAACCCCTAATTTAAAAACTAATTTATTCAAAACCCTGTCAGTTTAGCCTTTGACCGGGATTCTTACCTGCCATTTGCAGGAGGGTTTCAGGCCCAACTCGACCCAATCACAGATCTAAATGATGGTGTGCATGTACATGCATAAACAGATAAAAGATAATATAGTACCGTTTTTTTTTTGCATTAAAAAAATATATGAACAATCGATGCCTCAGTTCGAGGAAGTAACAAAATTGTAGTTAATGGAACAATTAGGGATAGGGGTAAACTGAAATGGACATGGATGGAGGCGAGCAAGAACATGTTAATTGTAATTTAGCTGTGAAGACGGTCCTTAACATTGCATAATGGAAGACAATGATTCATATACCCAACCCTGACAACTTGGGTAAAGTTTTGTTGGTTAAATTCTTTTTACCTATGCAACATTTTTTTCTCGAGGCTGAGAAAAGCTCAAACAAATGCAAATCGAAAGGCTGATTCGTAAGTATTTTCTAAATGAAATTTAGTAAAATGCTCGAGGCTGAGAAAAAGCTCAAACGGGTGCAAATTATATCGAAAGGGCGATTCGCAAGTTTTTTCTGAATGAAAATCAGGATGGAGTCGAATATCCTTTATTACTAAAACGGAGTCCATCTACAATACTGTTAATATTGCGAACTGATCTCGCATTCGGTATTTTGTAGCTAACTGATAAATGTGATTGTGTTTCGTAGCTAACTGATACCCTCTTTTTATTTGCTGAATTTGACAATTAATTTTGATATCGGAGAAATCTAAAATGTTCATTAAATGTATTATTAAAATCAAATCTAAGACAATTTTTTGAGACGAAAGAATCATACTACAAACGTATTTTCTCCACTACCACGCAACAATCTCAAACCTAGAGTTTAATATTGAGCATCCAAATTTACATAGTTGTCTCTGTTCTTTGAAGCCATAATTTAAAGACATACTTTTTTATCTCTGCAATCAACAAACTAGAGGTAATTTGTTTACAGTAGGAAGGAGCGGTGTAATTGAAGCCAGTAGTGATTATAGTTAATCAAGACACCATGGCGAAGTCTTATAAGGTTTTTGAAGCTCTATCGAATTCCCAACTCATCTCTAATAAGTGGATGTCTACTAACATGATATGCCACAAGCATTCCTTGCCGGCTTTTCTTTCAAGGGAAAAAAGAAAAGTCATAATTTCATTTTAAAGAAAATCTTATCCCAATTAACCTTAGAATTTTCAAGCTATACTATGCTCTTATATAAGACGCATGCCTTGGTAAAATATTTGTAATAGAAAGATTTCGGTATATTTTTTAAATATGCTAAAAGTACATGGTGGTTTTTGAGAAATTTAGCAAGAACGTGTTAATTGTAATTTAGCTGTGAAGACGGTCCTTAACATTGCATAATGGAAGACAATGATTCATATACCCAACCCTGACAACTTGGGTAAAGTTTTGTTGGTTAAATTCTTTTTACCTATGCAACATTTTTTTATTAGCATATTAAAACTTTATAATTGAAAATAGTCACAGAATAGCATGATATATTGATATTCACAAACCATCCCTCAACTCATAATATTCATATGCATTGTGCTAACAAAGTTTATGTTATCACATTGAACGTGTTGTCTCATTGATACATTCATTCAAGATGAATGAGAAGGAGCTGATGAAGAAAAATTGCCTATCAATGAACCACTCAAAAATTCTGATAGTTAATAGAATGCAAGTACAGAGACAAAATGCTCATATATTTTAATTAGTATACAAGTGAAAAATCGAAAATGTTTCAAACCATTTTGATTTTTGTGTTGATAAGTAAATTCGCAATTTTAACTAAATGTAATATTGTGTGCATGTTGCTAATATTTCAATTGAATTTTAACTTGAAATATTGGAGAAAACCAACTAGAGGAAAATAAAGTTCAACATATGTTGGATTGTAATACTAACTTAAGAAAAATGTTTTATTAGTAATTAAAGATCCAACGAACAAAGATCACGATTGCCTTTTTTTCATTTTTTTTTCTTGATTAACGAATTTTACTTTCATTGAAGCCCTTGGCAACATGAATCCTCCGTCTCCACTCACTCCTATCGAACAATATACTTTCATTGAGGCCCTTGGCAACCATATCTTTTCGTATCATATACATCTACGTTTTCTTCGGTCTCCCTTTCGTTCTTCTGACATTGCCTATATCAAGAGTATCCATTCATCAAACCGGTGTTTTCATAGGTCCGCGTCGCAAATGACCAAACTATTTTAGTCGGTTTTCCCGCATCTTCTCCTCTACGGATGTTATATCAACTTTTACATGAATATCTTCTGTCATGCCCCGCTTCCCAAAAAAAAGTGAAGAGGTAACGTGGCACGGTTCGCAACATACCTGTTTTGAAGGTGGTTTATTCAATATAGTTTCGTTAAGCGTATGAATATCTATAACATGCAGGATATGTACCAAAACGAAATAATAAAACAGAAGGTGTTTATTTCCATTAACAAAAACTTTATTACATCCAAAAATAAATGAGTAAAATAAACAAAATAGTTTAATTACATTGACAAAGGAGTAAAGCTCAAAACATGTGGGCTAACAAAAAAATGTAACCAGCTAATCTTTCGTTGCCAAGTCTGCATAATCTTCATTAGTAGGCTCCACACCTTGATCCTCATCATAATACCCGTCCTCATCTAACGGACATTCCAGAGATAGAGAAGAGAGAAAAAGGAAAGTGCGTCAGCGAGTTACATTCAGGTAGAATTGCCTCGAAAAAACAAACAGTGTATATAGGTATGATGTGTATAAAAATATGATGTATATGTGTATAAGGATATGAGGTATATGTAAATAAGGATATGTTGTATGTAAATCCCCAGTTCCGTATATATAATTTTCTGTATATTTTTTCTGATTTTTCCCTATTTTTTTATTATTATTTTTATATTTTATTTAAATTAAATTCCTAACCTAAACTTTAAACCCAACCCAACCCAACCGACCCGACTCCTACCCGACCCGACCCGACACCTACACCCGCACCCGCTCCCGCACCCGCACCCGCTTTCCCCCTTCTTCCTCCCTCTTTCTTTTTCCTTCCCCTTTTCTCGCAACGCTACCCTCTTCTTGAGCTCACCCGCTTCTCGCGCTCACCTCCCCATGATCCGCGCTAGCCCCACGACCCAACGGCTCCTTCCCCCAACGGCTCTCCCCCACGACTCCCCGCTTCTCGCGCTCGCCGCGACGGCCGCACCCATCTCCCCACGACTCGTACGCCTCCAACGGTCACGACTTCCTTCGCCTCTATCTCTGTTTCACTCTCTCTACTTCATTCCCTTTCTCCCTCTCTGCTTCATTCTCTTTCTCACTCCCGCTCTGCTTCGCCACCGAGCACCCCCATCTCCAAGCTCCGATCAACCACCGACGACCTCCGTCTCCTTCTTTCCTCAACCTCTCGACCTAAAACTTCCGACGAGCCCCCCCCCCCCGCTTCGACACTGCGGCTGCTACTCCCCATCACCAAGCCTCACTCCCTCCGAAGTCGCGACACCACCGACAGCAGCCATCTCTCGCTCCACCCCGCCGACCATCTCCGAGCTCCTCCCCTGCTCACCAACCCCGAGCCCAGGCCCCTGCACCCGAGTCGGAGCTCCTCAATTCACTAACTCCAAGCCCCAAAACTGCCCGAGCTCGCTGTCATCACCGCTATCCGAACTGCCCGAGCTCGCTGCCGTCGCCGCTGCTTGTGTCGTGCCGTGACCATACGCGTGCCTTCACCGTCACCATTGCTGCCTCTCGCCTTCGTCGCTGCCGGGATTATCGTCGTCGCGATTGTCTGAGGCAAGTGAACATTAATCACTTGCTTACCCATGCTAATTAATATATTGGTTCGATTATATTGAAGGGAGCCTGACTAGGTTTTATTATCCCATGTCAACCCCATTGTAGTTTAACCGAATAACCTCTAGTTGGATCGATTACTGCAAACCGATGTTCCGATTGGTACCCGTACATACCTTATGTGTTGGACACGATGCATGAATGAAAACCCTATCTTAAATTGCCAAAATTTAAGATCGTCGAATCCCTTACCGATTAGAGAATGTCGTGCAAGGTTATGCGTTAAAAGTATCGTGTTTATAATCCTGTAACGTCGCCCCTAAAGGCGACACTAAAAACTGAATTTTATCGCGCAGGTTACCTCAATAAAATCATTGTAAATTCAATATAGATTGGAGCGTAACGTTCTACGGCTCATATCGAAGACGACTCGATAACCTAAAAGACCCCTATAGTTTAATTCTCGACGCTTGTTCAGTTGATAAAACTGCACATTTAATATGACATTTTTCCTACTATTTCTATATAATAAAAGGTGTTTATTATAATATATGATACATATGATGGTTTATCTGTAAAAATACTATTTTCATGTGTTTATATATTATAATTAACATTTTGTAGGAAAAATTAAGCATATAATATCCATGTAACATTTGGCCCATTTAAATATGCTTACCTTATTAAATACCTTTGACCAATTCTTTATGGTTAAGTTAATATCTCCATAAAACAAACTAATATTATTTGTTGAATTATTGTGCAGAATTTTCAGGACTGAAATCAAGGAAATCAAAGTTGGCAAAACAAACCTGCCTAATTAAGAAAATATACTAAAGAAATCAAGTTTGGCAGTTACGAAGAGAAGATTTTCAGTTTCAGAGATGTGAAAAGATCACCACGTGTCATCAAGTTAAAGCCCCAGAAAAACTAACAGACGATCTCCCTGTTTGGCCGCGGAACCGCGGCCAAACCCACCTATTGGCCGTGGTTCCGTCGCGCGTTGAATGAGTTGGAAGTTGAGATTTTTTATGTTGGGATCTTAACCACTGGTTTCCATATTAGGAAATTAAGGTAGTTAGGGCATGAGATTTTTTATGTTGGGATATTAACCTCTGGTTTCCATATTAGGAAATTAGGGTTCTGACTCTGGGACTATAAATAAGGACCGAGAGCCTCTTAGAAAAAGGATCAAACCGACGAGATCACGAAGTCCACGACGGCTCAAGAATCCTGATTAATCATCAACGGTTCATCTACCTCCTTAGAAGAGATCGAGAAGTAAACTAGGGTTTTGTAATCATTTTCTAAGGAAACAAAGTGTACTTGATCTTGTTGATTAATAAAAGTAGTTGTTTTATTTAATTCTTTTGCATTTTACATTATATTTTCCCTCTCTGTCTTTTCATCTTCTTTTCCCAACATGCGCGAGTAATTCTTCGCTTGTTAGGGTTTATGGGATTAGGGTAGGTTAATGGATGATGAAGATCCTTAAACTCTTTTTAAGTCCTATAAAATTTATAAACTCTATCAAAAGAATAGTTAACATCCTAATCGGGAGCACTACCAATTCATTGATAGCCTCGACCGCGATTAGAGATTAGATTAACAATTGTTTTGGTAGAGGCTAGATATGAACGGAGTTCCATGTCGAGATAGGGGTTAAGAGTGGGAACCCTTTTTCCCTCGAGAAACCCTAATCTACATGCATCACTGTCGTTCTAGTTTTAAATCTATTAAAAGATAAAAAGAGTAATCTTTAATTAATCATCCATAACTACTAAATCCTAATGAACTCTACAAGTCTCCTTTTAATATTAAACCTACCTCTGTAGTTAATCTAGATCTATATTTTGCATCCGTGTTTAACATAGATCTAGATCCTACAACCATTCTTCACCATTCTTTATTCTTCCTCCTTTCTTAATCAACACGCCTAAAGTAAGACTAAAAGGTTCAACGTTTCCCTGAGGACGACCCGTACTCATCTCGGTCTAGCTACGCGCGACACCGTTATTGATTGCGGTTATTCTACAAACACTTCTTTAAAACAGATCAATCAAATGGCGCCGTTGCCGGGGATACGTGCGTAATTTTTTATTCTTACTATTTGTGTTGAATTCTTATTCGATCTATATCATAAATAAAACAAAACTACAAATTATATATTTAACGATTATTGTGTGAATTTTGCGAGGGAATCTGGAGTCACAGTCTTGAGGAAACAGAGAGTCAGAGACATTCATCAATATCCAAAGGAATATAGGAGGCCACGTAGCAAAACTCATCACAAGATCCCTCCACTTAGCGGTGGATCCACGGAAAATAGGCCAAATCGCGGTGGAAGCGCGGCGCAAGAGAAGGATTAGGGTTCCAAAATTCTCTGGTATCTTTCTCAACTCTTTCTCTCTTCTCTGAAATCCAGTAAAATATCTTTCCTGCAGGATTCTTTGCAAAATATCGCCGCTTAAAAATCTTTTTGCAAAGTTTTGTTATTGGTTTGTTTATTCATATTTTAATACGGACATTAAGGGGCAAGACCACAATTCAGATTAGGTGGGGATTTTATCACCCTTTCTAGGTCCCACAAATCACAAAACGAGCATTCGCATAACCCAACATTAATTTAAAAAATATCTAGACCATGACTCTAAGGACTGTCGCGCTCAATAAGGATAGAGAAAGGTCGTGGGTAATCTATCGCTTATTTGCATTTCTTTTGTGGTGCCTAGGCAAGTGTGTCTAAGGCAAATGGTTATTTAATTAGGCCCGCTATTTTCGGTGATTCGTACAGCGGATACCTCCCACTTACCCGGCACTTGCCTGGCCACAAGAGCAATAAAGAGGTGGTAGAGGATTTATCCTGCGGCTTGTCCTTTGAAAGTCTAGGAGCGGTCTAGAGCTTGTCCTAGGTAACCATAGTTTTAGGGTTGTTTGTGCATTTTTTGTAATTTTATGAGTCAACCCCCAAGTCCACTTTTAAAGCAAAACAATCCAATTTTTTTTCTTTTCCTTTTTACCCTTCCCCCTCTTCTCTTCTTATAATGGGTAACCCAAACAGACGAACTCTTGCCGAGCTTTGCTGTCCACAACCAGATATTTCTTGTTTTCATAATCGCTTCGGTATACCATCCGACTCTCCCATGTCTTTAAGAGATCGGATAGCGCAAGCGGATAGAAACAGTTGGCCATCTCAGTTCAGGTCTTATCAACCGTATCCTAATTCTACATCTGTTTCAGTTGATACTCCGAATGAGGAATCCCCTAGACGCATGTCCATCGCTGAGCATATAGCAAGGGCTAACGGCCAAAGTTTCAATCCGGACCAATATCAACCATCACCACCACTTTCTAAAGAAGAATTTCATAATCGGTTTGTGGCATATATGATGTCTATTGAAAATAGCCAACCAACCAACCCATATCAATATTCTTCTTATCATAATATTGACCCTACTCCTGCCCAATTTTCACAACCATTCTGTTCCTATCAATCTAATCCGACTTTTCCATCTTCTCTAAACGGTCCTTCTAATCAGTCATTTGGAAGTTTTAATTGTCCACAAGAATTTCAATCTTATACTGAAACTCCTTATCAACCCAAGTTCAGTCATGAGCGGACATTAGAAGAAGGATTAGTGATGTTGAACCGCATCAGAGAGGAATGGAAGGGAAGCATGGCTAAATATGAAGGAGCAACTAGTTCCGAACCAGCTAAATTTTTTTCAATGTTTAATATGGCCATAGGACGAAATGAGAATTTGGGTAGTGAGAGAGAACTATACACCTTTCCTAATCAAACCTCCCCATTCCAAATTGAAATCCATAACTCCAGTTTCACAGATTCATCGAGTACACCAAATGATTCATCAATTGAAAATAGAATGTCTGATAAGTTGTATGACTTTGTAGTGTTTGATTTACCCGATTGTGAAGGTCCATTTCAAGTGAACCACATCCAACCCTTGTGATCTCTACACCTCCACTCTTGAACCAAAATTGATTGAAAACCATAATTTTAATGAGGTATTTGAGAATTCTAGCCTTCGCTTGAATGAGGAGATTGACATTGGGGATATATTGAATGATGAACCCAAAATTTTGGATGAGTTTGTCCCATCAATTCGTTAGGTCCTTTCACTTCCTTGTGGTCATCATCTCGAGCCATTAATTATTCTTCCCGAACCCCAAATGCGTCTTGAAGTTGATGATAATTGTATAACTTAACAGCAGACCGAAATTCAGCCTTCATCTTCCACATCTGGTTCAGCGATACTCGACACACCAATTTGTTTACCCATTTCACCTTCTACTTTCTCAAGTTCTTCTTCTATTCTTCCTATAATTTCAGTGAGTGTTGATGAATCACAATCCGATAATTCAAGTTTGATAATTCCAGAAAGCCAACTTGATTTGGATACTTTTGAAAATAAGGTAGATGAGTTTTTCGAGTCTCCTATCTCCATAATTTTTGACAAATCAAGTATGATAAATTCTGGCATAAAACTTACTGACATCAAAATGTTCAATTACACCATCGATGATAGTTTTGAAGAACTTTTTGCTGACGAACTTGCATTCCTAAACAATACGGATTTTATGATTAATCAACCTCCATCTGTAGAAGTTGAACCACTACCCTTTCTTCTTATAAAATACGAGAATGCCAATATTCCATTCATTTCTGATCATTCCCATTCTCGTTTTTATTTATTATCATTTATCATCTCTTCAAATTCACGTTCACGCAAACCCTTTCCATACCACCACTTATCTCTTCCCCACTTTTTCTTGGCTCTATATAACATGTTCTTCCACCGACTTATACGTTACATTGATAAAATCTTTGAATGGTTGGTATTAACTTTTGGTCTTTGTAAAGTCTTATATTGACCAAATAATTTTACCCCCCTTAAAATGCTTAATATTGTTTAACTCAAGTTTGGGGGGTATATTTTTGGCTCTTGAAAATAAAATTTGTCCTCAAAATTGTGAGCCAAAAATAAGTTTGGGGGAGGATTTTCACTTTCAATTTGTGTTGCCCCCGTTAATAACCTTTTCTTCCAAATCTACAGGTTTTTGAGATTTAAAAGAAACAACAGGGAGGACACTGCTGCAAACAAGTTTGGGGGAGCTTTGTGCTATTTACGCATTACTTTGCATTATACTATATATAAGCACACACACAAAAAAAATTTGATAATAAAAGTTTGAAAGTGAAAATTTACATATGAAAGATAGGAATAGTTTGAGAAAAACAAGAAAATTAGATGTTTTCTTAAACGAAACTAGTAATAAGTAGTTATGAGCTGTTGTCCCAAGAGTTAGTAAGATGAAGGAAATTACTAATCTGAAGATAAAAATAAGTCTGAAAAATAGGTCTCTATTCTTGAGGCCAAACATTTGAACGTTGATACCCTACTATACGCACTTACATATATCTTGAAACTTGGGATAGTAGAGAATACCTTGAAATGCTCTTGTCTAAAAGTCTTAGTATAAAGAAAAAGAAAATAAAATATATGTGGCGAAAAAAAATGAACACTAGTTTTGCAATTACCAAGGCAGCATAAAAAAAATATAGCGAGGGTGCTTTATCACCTAGTGCCTTAGACCAACTGGTTTGGGAGCCACTGCTAGATACCAGCATAAAAAAATGAACACTAGTTTTGCAATTACCAAGGCAGGCATTGTCTTTACCCTCAGTGGAGGGACGGTATGTTGGAAGAGTTCCAAGCTAGATACCGTGACATACTAGACGATTAAAGGCAAGATACATCGTTATCAAGGATGCTACCAAAGAGGCAGTCTGGATATATATAAGTTCATGAGATGAACTTCGTTTCTACCATTGTGTGACAATGGAGTTGTGGTTTTAGCCAAGGAACTACCGTCCCATCAGAAATCCATATATAATTCTTAGGCAGAATCACCTGATTATGGAGATGGTTGATCTCCAGGGAGATTGAGGTTAGGAGAGTAGACACAGAGGACAACAGCGCGAATCCACTCACAAAGGCCTTTTCCCAGTAGAGACTTTTTATGGGATGTTTGAGTATGAGATACTTCAACCACAGCTAATTGTTGGGTATATGATACCACAACAGATGGCCCTAGTGCAAGTGAGAGATTGTTAGTTATATGTATGCCCTAGAGGCCATTACTGTACATACGATGTATATTGTAATGGATGCTTGGACATATATAGGGAGGACTTTCTTGCTCGACATGATATTATGCTATCTGGTTGTACTTTATCTTAACATGTACTCTGATTGTCTCTATGTTCCATGTTGATAAAGCCCTTAGGATATGTACTCGACTACTGGGACTATGATGAGATCATACTAGTGGGGCCACGGTAGTCGACGAGTACATCCTATAACTGTTCCTAGTCGAGCGTGTATCGAGACAGGGCATCGATACACCAGAGTAGACCAGCGTATACGCATCTTGACCCATATGATGGGCGATGGATGATCCCATATCTATCGGTGTTTGACATCAAGGATGGTGTACGGGTGCTCAGTAGAGACTGGGTACACTGGACGGACTCGCCGAGAACTCCCAGATGGTATTATATACCTCACGTCAGATGGCAGTTCTCTGGTGACACTGGTACGGAGTAGTCTGTTGACCCGAGATCGTCATAGAGTCTTGTGTGATTCCCACTGTGCTTTGATTTCTATCTTACCACGTCCAAGTGGGCGTGCAAAAAGGTGGCTTTTGGGTACAGTCCCGAATCACATGGAGGCAATGAGCGATAGGAGGGGATTCGTCTCTCCCGGTATAGGGAGTTGATGTTGTGCTGTATTCGATTGGCTATAACTGGAAATCCCTGGTCAGGGTTGCTGAAATTTACTGGTAAGTGTTATCAGTAGTTTCTCGAACTGTTATAGACCTCATATCGACACGACTTATCAAGCTACTGGGGTCTGACGTTTACCACCCGTAGGCGAGATATGCAACATATCAGACGACGAGACCGGACTATACGGGAGTGTTACTGATTGGATTCACAGGAGAATGTACAAACTTGCTTGTTGATCTTCTGAGCGCTCAATACCTGGGTGGCTGTTACGTTTAGCTGACCGCTTGCAGCTTGTGAGTGTTTGATATGATCATCACCTACTGCCGGCGTATTGACGATTCTTTAGAGTCCTACACAGAGGTTTCTTGGCTCAGGCAAAACGGAGTAGGAGCACATATGTGATATGTGCGGGACCGAGAATAATGCGGTATGTGATACCGTATTGGATTCTCGCGATATGAGATATCGGCCGGGTATATGTGATATAGCCGGGTCATCGTATTAGTCGGTTATATGCGATATAGCCAGATTGTCGGATCAAGTGTTGATTCGATAATTTAATGTATAATAATATATATGATATATTAAATTACATTAACTAATATTAGCTCACTAAAAGATTCGTTTTCTCACTCGGGTAATATATTGATATATATATATGCGATATATGTTAATTGTATTATTTTCTTTTGTTACAATAAATATTATATATGTGATATATAATATTATAACATGATATGATAACTAATGCAACATGTTTAGTAGAGATTAAACAAGATTAGGGTTTGATTTGGGTTAATGCTTTCTAGATGTTTCTAGAAGGTTTTCTTTTGTTTTTGCAAAGATATTTTCAAATGACTCATGTTTTAACCCAACCCAAACCCTAACCCTAGTTAATTATCTACATGGGTTTAGTTGACCATGGTTGCATTATTCATCATATTTATCCTTTCATTATTCATCACAAAAGGTTTTATGTTGATTGTTCATCTTCTTCCTTCTTTCTTTCATGGAAAAAAGCTTTCTAGCTTTTTCCAAGTGATGATAAATGAGTGAGAATAAGAAAACAAATGAGAGCAAAAATCCTATTTCATCATCTTCATCTACCCTTGCGCTTTAGATGAGGGTGTTCACTTCATTTAGTAAGTGTTAGCTTGTGTTAATGAAACTTCAAGGTAGATCATCTATGTTATCGAAGATCGGAAGCAAGACTGCATCTTTCTTTTCGTGGAGCCTCTCGAGAGTCCGGAACACGATGATCGCAGCGAAGGGACCTCAACACGGAGCTTAAGAAGTGAAGGACCAGATCTACAAAGGTTGTAATCCCTCTCACTTAGTGTTAAAGTGTTTAACATGCTAGTTTACGCCTAAACCCTAGTTTAAAGATCCGGCTTTGGGTCGTTCGGCACGGTTAAAATTTTAATTGGGCATCGTTGATGCCTCGTAGACCCTTGTGCGCGTGCCTAGCAACCCTACAGTAGTATCAGAGCCAAGTTAGAGCTTTAGGCGAAGTCTGATCGATGTTTAAAGTCCGATCGAATCCGGAAACCCCGATGTTTACCCCTCTCTGGACAATTTTCAAAAATGTGATTTTTTATGAATTAAAAATGCTCCGAAAATAGAGCAGGAAAAACTAAGAATTACTGTGAAGTACGGCCCGCTAATGCTCTTATATGACCACGGAACCGCGTCCAAACCAAGGGTTTGGCGGCGGTTACGCGGCCAAAATTATGACTTAGTCCCTCATATTTCATATATTTATTCTTAGGTCCTTTCTTGTCATTTTTTTCTGGGAATTTTTAATTCCACTCAAATGTTGAGTTTTCTAGGGTTGTTTTGGGGACTCGTTGATTCGATCGGATAATTTAACTTTGTCTAGTTTGTCCGGGTAATTTTTAGATCGTGTTAAAAAGTTCGACCGGATATCAATAACTCACTTTTTCCCCTGCCGGAAAATTTCCAAGCGTTGGATTTTTCCGTTGTTTAGGAACGTTCTAAGTCGTGCAAGTAACGCGGTGGACCCTCTAGAAGACAACAAACCTTAACTCGATTATGTGACCGTCTTGAACTGCCTTTGAACCTTAGGGTTTGTGGCAGTACGGCATGCCACATGTGAGGCGTTGGCTTGACCCTTCTACGGCTGGACCATTGGTACTGTAGCATGTGATGGATATTTTTAAACTAATTTCAAGTGTTGAGAACTATTTGGGAAAACTTGGGTGTTTGATTATTCGATCGGAAAGTTTAACATTGTCTATTTATCTGGAATGTGATACAATATTTGGAATCCACATGTAGTTATGAGATAACTGATTTGAATGTTATAAAACTAGCAGTTAAGTCTCAAGATGATCGGTTGCCACGGAATTTTGATGTGATCAAAAGTCCGTTGCAATCACGTAGCGTACGCGGATACTCGCCGGGTAAACTTAATAGACAGCCACGCCCCAAAGCCCCGACCAAGTGACTGTAGGAGAACCCCGTAGCCAAAAGAATCCGTTCGGATGCTCGCGGCAGCGGTGTTTCGCCTTAGTGCACTTCGTCGACGGCATCGGGGGTGCGGCCGTCTATTAAAGTTTGCGACGAGCATTCGATCAGGATATCGGGAATCTTGTTGAATTGCCCGACTTGATATTGAAAAGAGTTTTCGATAATGAGACTAAAATGCGGGGTTTATAAATGTTAGGCATGCGATGTCTAAGAAATTCATTTGATTAGGCATGCGATGTCTAAGGAGGTTGCGGATTCCAACTGTTGTAGTTTTACACTTTCTTTTATGTGACCGTAAGTGTAGTATGTAGTTGTATCGCCGGTTTTCGTTGCTATACATCGACGACAATCGGTATATACATACTTACTTACGTTGATGATATGAGATATTATGTGTTGCTGTGATATGTTATATTGGATCGTCGTGTTTGAATAGCCGGGGGTTTTATGTGAGTTGAAGTTCTTTTTTTTTCATTTTCATTCATGTAAAATTTATTTGTATGTAATATTCTTTTATTCGGGCACTTCCGGGCTGAGGATGATGTCACCATTGTATATTATTTACTTTTCCGCATTAGGTAGACCCAAGGCGGGGAGCACAAGTAACCGGGTTCTAGGGTCCAGTGGGAGACCATCTCGAGGAGTCGAGACCGGGTCTCCTAACCCTAGAATTGGCAGTGTTGATTGCCGCTCTCGTAGGGGTCTAGGGATGTGGGTTTGGCTATTCATCGCGACCGTGGAATCCGTGTTTTATACAGGCTCGTATTAAAACACGAACATCCTAGTATATCCAATATTTCATATATGTTCTTCTGCTGCAATGTTCTGTGATGAGATCATATTACTGCCTGAGACGAATGTTTATATTATATATATGAGATATATGTTATATTGTAGATTTCGTTTCAAATGAGATGCTTGTAAAGCATAATAAAATGGGACTTCATTAATGAGATTAATGAAATAAAAGAAACCTAAGATGTTGTAGAAACTTGTTTAAGAACAGGTAGCTCTAGTTCTTGCTTTGCATAGCGGTGTTCCTTGTAGAACATCCAGCACCTTATTCGATAAGGAAAGAGCCGAGATCTCTTCACCGGGAGTGACCTCTTTAGTGAAACTAGCAGATGCTACAAATTCGGTTTGTCTTTTGATTGCTTCTATAGTTCTTGCTTTGCATAGTGATATCTGTGAAATATCCTGCACCTTATTCGATGAGGAAAGAGCCGACGATCCCTTCACCGGGAGTGACCTCTTTAGCAAAACTAGAAAAGCCTCAAAAACACTCCATTTAAAATCACTCGATTCTACAACGATATCAAGTTCATTACGCAAAGGGTTTTCTTTAAAACCTGTCGTAGCCCTCCGTCATTTTAGGAAGTAGAGTACTTAGTATTCGTGCTGCGTATGTCGACTTTAGTTGAGGCGTAGTGTACGGTAGCTAAGTGATGTCTTCCTACACAGCATATGATGCGATTAGTTAGGACATTCATGTGATTATGTCGACCATAGTTGAGGGTCATATAGGGTGGGTCTGATTAATCATGAAATGACGGGTAGAACTTGACTAGTGCTTATGATATGTTGACCTTAGTTAAGGTCATTAGTGCTAGGGGTAAAATATTATTGGGAATTTCAAGTGTTGAAATTTGCAATGAGATTGCATACCTTCTATGAGATAGTTGGATCCCGATACCCGCTGCAAGTAAGAGTTACTCCTGGGAGAGTTTTACACATTACAATTAGCCGATCAAGTAGGTGTCTAGAAAGGTGTCAACGGGGTTACGCCCCTGGGAAAACGAGATTTACTTTAATTAGGTTCGTGCGAAAGCACGGGGGACCTCCCTCAAAGTACCGACACTGGCCTGGCTGAAAGATTGACGAACTTGTAGCGTGTAATTAATCCCGGCTAGTCTTTCCTTTTAGGGTTTGAAGGAAGATTTGACTAAAACAGTGGGAGACATCCTGATTAGATAAATTGATAACCAATCTAATCTTGTAAAAGCGCACGCTGAGTGTTTTCTTCTCTCTCTCTCTAGGTAGCGACCATGTCACGCCTTAATCAAGATAATAATACGGATGTATTTGACCGAACCCACTTGTTATACTGTGCTAGGGAATGTTGGTCCCGCTCCAACTTATAATTGTTATTAGACAGAGCAGGAAATTGGGGAATACCAGATTTCCCGTGCCGCCCAAACGAAGAAAGTGCATATTGATGCATCATCTTCAGGTGTGTTCATTACAGAGAACTGTTTCTCAATATCTTTTACGTCTTGGGTATGTGATACCGGATCAGGATCCCGCAAATGTAATCTGTTACATGGGCTACAGAAAGGTAGATGACTGAGAACGGGTGATAAGCTTCATGAGATAGAAACGGTGCAAGTGTTGCAGCGAAGTCTGTTGGTCGTTATCACCCTGTATTACCAGAATACATTGATTCTGAATGAATGTTATTAGATACCGAACCTGATATACAACATCATATCAGTCTCTTTATTAGTAAAGAAAGGATATAATTTTGTATTGTTGGATAATGTTTTGAATATTTCCTATATCAAGAGGTGATCGGTTCAGGCACGTTATCTAAAAGCATTGACATTCTAAATCAAACTACGGTTCTTAGTATACAGAACACACACAAGAGGAAGAGTTCAGGAATGAACGGATCCTTCTTGAGGCATTGTAGACTAGGTCATATCAATGCGACCCAACTAGCTAAGTTACATTTAGATACATATTTAAATTAGTTTGAATTTACATCTTGTGAAACTTGCCGGTCATATCATAAAGATAAGATGACCACAGCTCTATTTATTGGAAACAGAGAAAGAGTTAGTGAACTCTTGGGATTGATACATGCTGATGTATGAAGGTCCCCTGTCTACACATGCCATGACCGGTTCTTTGTACTTCATTACATTCTCTGATGATCTCTCAAGATTCAGACATATGTTCCTGTTGAAACACAAGTCCGAAGCGTTTGAGATATTCACAGAATATAAGTTAGAAGTAGAGAACCAAAATCGGGTATAAGTATTATGTCTTTTGATGAGATCAAAGAGGAGAATACTTGAGCACGGAATTCCTGGACTATTCTAAAGGAGAATGAGATTCTCTCTCAGCATTACTCCTCCGTATACACCATAGCACGATGGTATATCGGGACGGAGCAATAGCACCCTATGTGATATGGTGTGCTCTATAATGAGCACTACTGAGTTTCCTATTTTCTTTTGGGAGTTATGCACTTGAGAAGCTGCATACCTATTGAATGTGGATTCAATAGTAACCAACAAATCTCAGCCTCTCCGCCGATCTAGTAGGGTTCCTCATCCACCTGAGAGATACTTCGGTTTCTCTATGACAGTGGGAGCGAGGATTGCATCATGAGATGATGGCCCAACTAGTTTCGAGCAGGCCATCAGGAGTGGGACTCTGTAAGAATGGCTGAATGCTTAGCGATCTGAGATGGAATCCTTATACACCAACAAAGTATGGACTTTGGCTGCTTTATCTGAAGGGTTAAATCCCCATCAGGAGCAAGTATATCTTGAGAAGATTACTTGGTGTACATGGAAAAGTTGAGACTTTCAAAGCTATGCTTAAGTCCATCCAGATCCTACTTGCCACTGCTACATACCATGACTACGATATCTGGTGGTTGGGTATCATGACTGCTTTTCTAAATGATGTTTTAGAAGAGAGCGTCTCTAACTACACAGCCAGAGGGCTTCGTAGACAATGGAAGCAGCGGAAACGTGTGCAAATTGTTTTATGCGATAAAGCAAGCATCGCGGAGTTGGAATGTCTGTTTTGATGTAAAAGGCAATGAGTTTGACCTCATCAAAATGGTAGATGAACCTTGTATATACAAAAAGGTAGTAGGGAGTATGGTGGTGATCCTCGTAGAGTACGTGGATGGCATACTCTTGATAGGGAAGGAGTTTCCTATGCTACGCTCGGTCAATCTCCGCTTATCACAAGGATTCTCCATATAAGATCAAAATGATACCTCCTAAATCCTGGGTTTTCGATCTATGAGATAGATCTAATTGGATGTTAGGATACTCACTAGTTGTAGTGAGATGGTATCAATCGATCCTGGGGAGAATCACTGGAAAAGTTCCAGGATGATAAGGACGACTGAATGTCAGTCGCAGGCATTGTCTTTACCCTCAGTGGAGGGACGGTATGTTGGAAGAGTTCCAAGCTAGATACCGTGACATACTAGACGATTAAAGGCAAGATACATCGTTATCAAGGATGCTACCAAAGAGGCAGTCTGGATATATATAAGTTCATGAGATGAACTTCGTTTCTACCATTGTGTGACAATGGAGTTATGGTTTTAGCCAAGGAACTACCGTCCCATCAGAAATCCATATATAATTCTTAGGCAGAATCACCTGATTATGGAGATGGTTGATCTCCAGGGAGATTGAGGTTAGGAGAGTAGACACAGAGGACAACAGCGCGAATCCACTCACAAAGGCCTTTTTCCCAGTAGAGACTTTTTATGGGATGTTTGAGTATGAGATACTTCAACCACAGCTAATTGTTGGGTATGTGATACCACAACAGATGGCCCTAGTGCAAGTGGGAGATTGTTAGTTATATGTATGCCCTAGAGGCCATTACTGTACATACGATGTATATTGTAATGGATGCTTGGACATATATAGGGAGGACTTTCTTGCTCGACATGATAGTATGCTATCTGGTTGTACTTTATCTTAAAATGTACTCTGATTGTCTCTATATTCCATGTTGATAAAGCCCTTAGGATATGTACTCGACTACTGGGACTATGATGAGATCATACTAGTGGGGCCACGGTAGTCGACGAGTACATCCTATAACTGTTCCTAGTCGAGCGTGTATCGAGACAGGGCATCGATACACCAGAGTAGACCAGCGTATACGCATCTTGACCCATATGATGGGCGATGGATGATCCCATATCCATCGGTGTTTGACATCAAGGATGGTGTACGGGTGCTCAGTAGAGACTGGGTACACTGGACGGACTCGCCGAGAACTCCCAGATGGTATTATATACCTCACGTCAGATGGCAGTTCTCTGGTGACACTGGTACAGAGTAGTCTGTTGACCCGAGATCGTCATAGAGTCTTGTGTGATTCCCACTGTGCTTTGATTTCCATCTTACCACGTCCAAGTGGGCGTGCAAAAAGGTGGCTTTTGGGTACAGTCCCGAATCACATGGAGGCAATGAGCGATAGGAGGGGATTCGTCTCTCCCTGTATAGGGAGTTGATGTTGTGCTGTATTCGATTGCCTATAACTGGAAATCCCTGGCCAGGGTTGCTGAGATTTACTGGTAAGTGTTATTAGTAGTTTCTTGAACTGTTATAGACCTCATATCGACACGACTTATCAAGCTACCGGGGTCTGACGTTTACCACCCGTAGGCGAGATATGCAACATATCAGACGACGAGACCGGACTGTACGGGAGTGTTACTGATTGGATTCACAGGAGAATGTACAAACTTACTTGTTGATCTTCTGAGCGCTTAATACCTGGGTGGCTGTTACGTTTAGCTGACCGCTTGCAGCTTGTGGGTGTTTGATATGATCATCACCTACTGCCGGCGTATTGACGATTCTTTAGAGTCCTACACAGAGGTTTCTTGGCTCAGGCAAAACGGAGTAGGAGCACATATGTGATATGTGCGGGACCGAGGATAATGCGGTATGTGATACCGTATTGGATTCTCGCGATATGAGATATCGGCCGGGTATATGTGATATAGCCGGGTCACCATATTAGTCGGTTATATGCGATATAGCCAGATTGTCGGATCAAGTGTTGATTCGATAATTTAATGTATAATAATATATATGATATATTAAATTACATTAACTAATATTAGCTCACTAAAAGATTCTTTTTCTCACTCGGGTAATACATTGATATATATGCGATATATGTTAATTGTATTATTTTCTTTTGTTACAATAAATATTATATATGTGATGTATAATATTGTATCATGATATGATAACTAATGCAACATGTTTAGTAGAGATTAAACAAGATTAGGGTTTGATTTGGGTTAATGCTTTCTAGATGTTTTAGAAGGTTTTCTTTTGTTTTTGCAAAGATATTTTCAAATGACTCATGCTTTAACCCAACCCAAACCCTAACCCGAGTTAATTCTCTACATGGGTTTATTTGACCATGATTGCATTATTCATCATATTTATCCTTTCATTATTCATCACAAAAGGTTTTATGTTGATTGTTCATCTTCTTCCTTCCTTCTTTCATGGAAAAAAGCTTTCTAGCTTTTTCCAAGTGATGATAAATGAGTGAGAATAAGAAAACAAATGAGAGCAAAAATCCTACTTCATCATCCTCATCTACCCTTGCCCTTTAGATGAGGGTGTTCACTTCATTTAGTAAGTGTTAGCTTGTGTTAATGAAACTTCAAGGTAGATCATCTATGTTATCGAAGATCGGAAGCAAGAATGCATCTTTCTCTTCGTGGAGCCTCTCGAGAGTCTGATCGCAGTGAAGGGACCTCAACACGGAGCTTAAGAAGTGAAGGACCGGATCTACAAAGGTTGTAATCCCTCTCACTTAGTGTTAAAGTGTTTAACATGCTAGTTTACGCCTAAACCCTAATTTAAAGATCCGGCTTTGGGTTGTTCGGCACGGCTAAAATTTTAATCGGGCATGGTTGATACCTCATAGACCCTTGTGCGCATGCCTAGCAACCCTACATTAGTACCTCAAGAAGTATTAACGGTCACATAAAAAATTTGTGAGCATATTCCATCTAAATATCGATTAAAAAGTACTAAGGTAGATGGATAAGAGTATGATTGCTTGAATTGAATTCTCCGAGTGTAGGGATGTCCTGTTCACACACGTAGGGGTATATGATCAATGTTTGGAGGAAAGATAGGGAGGAAAACTAAAGGCGATGTTTTATTGAGGGATGATGTGATTTCTAACATTTTTCACGACCATTAAGATAGGGCTCATAGCAACTGAAAAACTGGTGTAGTTGAAAACACTTATTTTCAAGTTCTTTCTTTTATAGTTCTTATCTTTATATGTAACTTTCACAATCTCTCTTTTATTATAGGATTTTGTGGGTGTAATCCGCTGAAAACCCTCAGGAGACAACACTCCTCCTACTAGGGACACCTAGGGGTTTAACGGCTTGTTGCACGCGCTCAGTGCAATCGTGTTGCCTACGAAAGTGTGCTTAGCTTTCTCCTTTCCTTTTCTTCTTCCCTTGAATAAACTAGTTTGCTCGGAATGATTAAAGATAAGTTTGGGGGTATTTATTCAGTTGATAAAACTGCACATTTAATATGACATTTTTCCTACTATTTCTATATAATAAAAGGTGTTTATTATAATATATGATACATATGATGGTTTATCTGTAAAAATACTATTTTCATGTGTTTATGTATTATAATTAACATTTTGTAGGAAAAATTAAGCATATAATATCCATGTAACATTTGGCCCATTTAAATATGCTTACCTTATTAAATACCTTTGACCAATTCTTTATGGTTAAGTTAATATCTCCATAAAACAAACTAATATTATTTGTTGAATTATTGTGCAGAATTTTCAGGACTGAAATCAAGGAAATCAAAGTTGGCGAAACAAACCTGCCTAATTAAGAAAGTAAACTAAAGAAATCAAGTCTGGCAGTTACGAAGAGAAGATTTTCAGTTCCAGAGATGTGAAAAGATCACCACGTGTTATCAAGTTAAAGCCTCAGAAAAACTAACAGACGATCTCTCTGTTTGGCCACGGAACCGCGGCCAAACCTACCTATTGGCCGCGGTCCCGTCGCGCGTTGAATGAGTTGGAAGTTGAGATTTTTTATGTTGGGATCTTAACCACTGGTTTCCATATTAGAAAACTAGGGTAGTTAGGGCATGAGATTTTTTATGTTGGGATATTAACCACTGGTTTCCACATTAGGAAACCAGGGTTCTGACTCTGGGACTATAAATAAGGACCGAGAGCCTCTTAGAAAAAAGATCAAACCAACGAGATCACGAAGTCCATGACGGCTCAAGTATCCTGGTTGATCATCAACGGTTTATCTACCTCCTTAGAAGAGATCGAGAAGCAAACTAGGGTTTTGTAATCATTTTCTAAGGAAACAAAGTGTACTTGATCTTGTTGATTAATAAAAGTACTTGTTTTATTTAATTCTTTTGCATTTTACATTATGTTTTCCCTCTCTGTCTTTTCATCTTCTTTTCCCAACATGCGCGAGTAATTCTTCGCTTGTTAGGGTTCATGGGATTAGGGTAGGTTAATGGATGATGAAGATCCTTAAACTCTTTTTAAGTCCTATAAAATTTATAAACTCTATCAAAAGAATAGTTAACATCCTAATCGGGCGCACTACCAATTCATTGATAGCCTTGACCGCGATTAGAGATTAGATTAACAATTGTTTTGGTAGAGACTAGATATGAATGGAGTTCCATGTCGAGATAAGGGTTAAGAGTGGGAACCCTTTTCCCTCCAGAAACCCTAATCTACATGCATCGCTGTCATTCTAGTTTTAAATCTATTAAAGGATAAAAAGAGTAATCTTTAATTCATCATCCATGACTACTAAATCCTAATGAACCCTACAAGCCCCCTTTTAATATTAAACTTACCTCTGTAGTTAATCTTGATCTATATTTTGCATCCGTGTTTAATATAAATCTAGATCCTACAACCATTCTTCACCATTCTTTATTCTTCCTCCTTTCTTAATCAACACGCCTAAAGTAAGACTAAAAGGTTCAACGTTTCCCTGAGGACGACCCGTACTCATCTCGGTCTAGCTACGCGCGGCACCGTTATTGATTGCGGTTATTCTACAAACACTTCTTTAAAACAGATCAATCAACGCTTATAGATTTCTGTAACGATAATTGGCTGCGAATGCGGCACTGGACTGCAGTCCGGGTTAGCATTTCGTTGGAATACCTGACTTTGAACACCTGTACGCCTCCGTTTTAAACTGAAAATGCATGGAGCCCCATATGGTCGCGTAGATAATTTAGTTAGCTAACACATTAATCTGGTCCCTTGCCATTTCACCGTCGTTTGATATTTAATTTGTATTTTAGCATACCTAGGTGTTCTGCAGTGACTCCTCTTGCATAGCTACACTAGACAGGACATAATTTTTAATGCAGAACTGCTATCGATAATCCGTTTGATGCGTTGGAAACCTAACGGATAGAACTAGATCTATTCAACAAGGGAAATACCTGAATCTGAACATAATTACTGGTAAAACACGCGCAAAGTTGGGATTCCAGTTCAGAAACTGGAATTCCAGCAATCGATCGCTACCTTAAAATGATGATAATTCCCTAACCTGAATCCCGATTGACATGAAATTAATTTTACTGTTTATATAATCAAGAGTACTTCGTACGCCTTTTATATTATTTTTGTAGATTCTATACGTGTGATTTATCGTAAATTTTCAAGTTAAATGTCATTGGTCGTTCCATTAGTCGTTATTGAAATAGGGAATATCTGTTCAGTGCATTTCTGCTTATTTTTTGTGTTTGCTTTATACCTGCTGCATAGTGATCATTCACGTTGAAACCGAGCGACTAATTTTCATTTTCGATACATTAGTGTTAGCGATTGAGTTGTGGCAAATACGACAATAATACCAATAAGTGGAAAAGTGATTGAAAGTGACATCGATATGTATTTGTTCACAACCCATCGAATACTTGAATGCTTACTATAACCTAGGGAAATTAAGGTGGAATTGAACTCGTATTTAGCGAGGTTCAATGATTTAGAGGACGATCATTCACTATTAGTGATATACGTATATATACATTAGGTCGTGGGCCTAGCGGCACGGCTGACAGGGTTATGTCCCGGACACAGCGGATCGTAGTCTCGGGCATGCACGAGACCCTTGTTAAACACGAGCATCTTTTCCACCAATTGATTTCATTGACTTAGTGACCGATAAGTAGTGACATACGCATTGTCGGCATGATACCCATATTGTACTATTAATATTCAGTTGATATTTATTATACTTATGTTTTGCATTCTGTTGTACTTCTCGTGTTTAATAACATTCCACGCCTTTATATAATTATTGCTATATGTATCGTCCTGACGACCTGTGTGTGCATGCTCAGAGGACGAAGTGAATCCAGCCCAGGAGTAGGACCTGCCATTCGAGATCGCGGAGGTCTAGACTGCATCACCAGCGCTATTTTCTTTGCTTTTAGCACTTGTTTTGTTAGTTAGTTTATATTATTCTGCAAAATAAATGTATCTCGAACTCTTTTATTTGCAATGTAATAAAGTTGTGAACTGTGATTTTCTGTTACTCAGGTACTGTTTACTGACTACCATGTAATGCTAGAAGCCGAAATGTGACTACGGCGGGATTATTCCCTAAGCGTAGGAACATGGCTGGCCTAGTCACCCCTCGTATTCCGTATTTTGGGAAGTGTGGCGTGGCATTGTATGAGCTATCTGCTAGGTAAATGTTCACATTAGTTTGTTAAATAAGGGTCCGGATACTCGCAATTATTCCGTTGTAGCCACGAAACAACTGAGGAAGTGAAATGTACGGTTTCACTTTCCGGGATCTTGATCGAGTAGTAGGGGAATACGAGTTCCGCACATTCTTACTTAATCAAACTCCCCGTCCCCATTGTTCAGTGTAAGGGTTTTGATGAATTAGAATTAGTGTGCATATCATCTTGGAATGAAATTTCCACATTGTATGTCATCCACATATT
The DNA here is from genome assembly GCA_030015575.1 of Agapanthus africanus. Lineage (NCBI taxonomy): Eukaryota > Viridiplantae > Streptophyta > Magnoliopsida > Asparagales > Amaryllidaceae > Agapanthus > Agapanthus africanus. The sequence goes on from JASDDO010000004.1 coordinate 438,967,177, forward strand.
GGATTATTCGGGTTAGTATTCGCCCGAATATCGGGTTAGTAGTTGTTCACATATTGGGCAGTTCATCCTGCCTGCAGGGATCTTCATTTATAAAGTATTCCATATCTAAATCCGCGCATTCTAATCTTATCCGTATCATGTGTCATGTATGTCATAAGTTTGTATTCAAATTGTTGATCTCATTTAATATGCCCTTCCACAATCACTCATTTTATTTTGTTACCTTTTAAAGTTTGTATGGTGGATCATCGTATTTTATAGAAACCTTAGTTAATAAAATTTATGGTATTTAATTGTACTTATTGTTTGAAAACCATGGTATTTTAGAGTAAATATAATTTTGGGAAACCCATGGTATTTTAATGAAAACATTTTTTAATGAAAAATTATGGTATTTATTTGAAATTATCTTTTAATAAAGATTTAGGTATTCTTTTGGGAAATATATTTTATAAAAGGTTATTGGTTTTGTTGAAAATGGCCTTTTAGTAAAGGTTAAGGTATTTAAATGAAATTACATTAAAGGATGGATTAAGGTATTTTATTGTAAATAATAATTGATAAAGTTATGGTATTTATTTGGAGGTAACATTTTAGAAATACGACCGTGTTGGCAACCGCTGTACATGAGCGGAAGGATTTGTGTACTTTTTAGACACAATTGCCTTTCAACCATGAGATATTTACGTAAAACATTACCCTATTTAAGTTAAGGTGTTTTATTAAAGGTGATGTGCTACAAAAACAACTATGCGTTGACAACCACTGCACATGGATGTCAGCATTTGTGTCCTTTTTAGAGACGATTGTCTAATAACCATGGAGTATTTATGTAAAATATTACCTTATCAGAATATTTCATTAAACCTTAGTGGTTATAGGCTAAAAATATTAATATAAAAATATTCTCTTTAAATGAAAATGTATTAATGTGAAAAACTATAATATAATTATCTTATGTAATTTAGAAGAATATGGTATTTATGCGAATATAGTTTGTTTTGGTAATATGGTATGGTATATATAGTTTTATAACAACCTTCCCCAACGTAGAGGGATTTTAATAAAACTAAAATAATTAGTGGATAAGAGTAAAAATAAAATACCATTTTAATATGCCTAAAGTATTTTATTCAAATTATCTTATATTATATGGGTACTTCAATTGAATACAACCTAATCAGGGAAATTTGTGGAAGTAGCCTATTTTGAGATCTAATTGGTATCACATTGTAAAATAGTTATATCAATTTAGCATCCAATAAGTAAAGTGTAGTTTTTATGATCATGGATATGTATGTACATGAGGGATATGTCGTTACCCCGTGATATCAATGTAAGTCTACGCCAGCGTCCCGGCGGTCAATCCGAGGCCAAATTCGGAACAAAAACTTTTTTTAAAACTGGCGCTAACGTAGCCCTAAAACCCGGATCGTTCCATTAACCGTAAACTAGTAAACTGTAAAAGAGTTTGGACAGATTATACCGATGATCCGTCTCCTTTGGTCTTCAATCTCTGCGCCGAACTCCTCGCGGCTGCTCCAACGAAGTCCGCTCTCCGATCTCGCTCGTCGAGGTAGCTCCACGTCGAGAAATCTTTATACGGGCTCTCGTTTCAAACCGAAGCAACTCGGACATGAAGTTTGCTAGCCGACATGTCCAAGATGAAATAGAGGTAGTGTGTGAATACTTTGTCTTAAGGCACCCAATAATTTGGGTGGAGGTAAATGAAGTTGCCATGGAAATTGTGAGCAAAGATTTTAGCCTTGGAAAAAATTTCTCACTCAAAAAAATGGGCTCGGCCAAGATCATTTATTCTCTGGGGATTTTGGTGTGAAGTGGTGAGTGTAACAAAAAAAAACAATACCAATAATTTAACCCCCTGCAACACTTCAAAAGCTACCGCAAAAGCCCCTCCCCCCCCCAGCAAAATATCCTTCACATAAACAAGAATTAATAAATGCAAAAGCCACCTCACAAAAGACCCATCCCAGCCTATGCCCATTCAATGCATTCGAAATTTTCAGTGCAAGAATGGCCAGCACATTAAAAGGAATTTTGGACAAAAAAATTGCTAACAAATTTCATTAAAAAACATTAAACCAGATGTTTAAAATGGAAGATAAGAAATTGGCAACTTCAAAAGTAATCCCGTAACGAATTACAAGATTACCCCTTATCCGTATATATATATACCTGCATCCGTATTTCGACTAAATACGAATGCAACGAGACTAAAAAATTCTAACACAATATAATACTAGGATCCGGTTTAAACCAAAGCCCACAGGTATTAACCGCCCGAAACATGACACGTGCACAAGTGCACGTGTATGTTCGAACCCTGCCATAAAACCATACGGCCTCTACAACGTTTCGCCCGAACTTGGGAAACTTTCTGTGGGGGACTCTAAAGACTCGTCAATACTCTGGCAGTGGGTTTAACCACAAGCACGTCAGTGGTACTAGCTATACGTAACGGCTGCCCATGTATTGAGCAAAAGGAAGGCCGATGTGCAAACTCATCCTGAAACCTGTCTAAAACCTGTCCGCACGACTCCTTTGAGCCGTGGTAGGGTAGTAATCAAAGCACAGTGGGAACTCACACGAGACAAATGACGATCTCAGATCGATAGACTAATCTGTACACATGTCACCAGGGAACTACTGTCTGACAACAGGTATAATACCAACTAGCATGTTCCCGGCGAGTCCATCCAGTGTACTCAAAACCCAATGAGCACCTGTATACATCTTAGGTGAACCAACTAACACCAATGGCTTATGAGACCGGCCACTGCCCCTCGTCGGGGTCTCGACTGTATACACTAGTCTATTTTGGAGTATCGATGCCCAGTCTCGAAACTCTCTCGACTAAGGACACTTTAAGGATGTGCTTATAGACTACCTAACTTTCACGTATATGATCGCCATCATACTGCTGGTAGTCAAGCAAGAATCCTAAGGGGTCTATCAACATGTAATAGTGATTTCTAATGTCACCTAAAGTATGTACACGATGATAAAGATAAACCAGATAGCATACTATCATCTCGAGTAAGACTGTCCTACCGGTATAGGTCCTCCCTCAATTATTGCAATCACGTGCCAGCGATCCAATAATTGACTTTGATGGCACTATATCCAACAATCTCTCACTTGCACTTAAGGCTAATTATTGCGATGTCACATACTCACAGCCCGTGTGATACCGAACATCCATTTTAAAATTTGGTCGTCGCATATATTTTTCATATTTTAAAACTGAATTTTTAGATCCGACCCGGGCGTGTTTTGGAATATTTTTGTATCCCGCCAAAATTCCAATTTTAATAATATTTATATTTAAATTTTAGTCGACAGTTTAAATTTATTTACCTAATCAAATCTTTTTAAATTTAACATCTAAACAGTTTAACAACTCAGAATCTCTCTCTTTCTCTTTCTCTATTCTCTTTCCTTCGACCCCACATTCTGAGCCAATCATCTTTCTCTCTTTCCTTCTCTTTCCCTGACTCATGGACCACCATCACAGAGCCCACCATCACTCAGCCCCTCTCTCTCTCTCTCTTCACTACGCAAAAAATTTATCTCTCCTCCCCTATTTCTCTCTCCTCTCGATCTCTCTCTTCTCTCTATCTCTCTTCCCCCCTCTCTCTCTTTCTCTCTCTCCCCCCTCTCTCACTCCTCTCGCGATCCCTGTTCACCAGGGATCCGCTCACCTCCTTCTCCCATAAAGTAACCTCCCCCCTTCATTCTTTCTCCTTCACGACGCAAACCCAAACCCAAAGAAACCCAGCCTCCTCCTCTGCCAACGCCGCCACCGTCACCCTCGTCTTCAACCTCGCTCATCTCCCTCTCCTCTCTCATCTCCTTCCTTTCTCCTCTCCTCCTCGTCCTCACCCCAACGTTGAACCAAGAACCCATCTCCTCCTTCACCTGCACCCTCCACCGCCGACGACCCCACCTCGTCGTCACCTACGCACCTTCCTCATCTCTCTCTCCCAACCTCCTGACACCACCACCACCGTCATCTCTTCATCCCATACAACCAGAGCTTCCCTGCACACCCCAGTCGACCCGAGAATCCTCACTGCCCTTGCTGTGGATCTCGCCGTCGGCGATCCTTCATCGTCGTCGCCCCTTGTCAACTCCTCTGACCCCAAGACAACTCCAGCACCCACAACCACAGTAAGCAATCCCTTCCTCCTCTTCTTCTTCTTCCTCTTTCTTTCTTTCTTTTCTTTCTTGATTCTTGATCTCTGTTTTTCGTAGTTCGCCGGAGCCGAGATCGACGCCGACGATCCAGACAGCGTACCTTACCCGCGCGTTCACCCTCGTGCGTTACTTGGACCCGTTCCGCGTGTCGTGCGCGCGTCGCGACTTTTCGCCGACGTAGGACGTACCGTACATATCCGTTTCACGTTCCGTCTAGGAAAGTTTATCTTGCTACATGCTACATTACTTTATATACATCTATTTTAATAAATATAATACTGGTATTTCGAATTATGCACCCCATGTTGACTTTTACAGTTTTTCGACATCCGTCTGCATCCGTACGTGTTACTTTACATCTAGCGCATGCAAACCTATCTCATTACGTACTATATTACAATATACTGTACCCAATGGAATATTTACATATCATATTGCTTAGTTGTACATCCCACATTACCCTTTTATAGTTTTACTGTTTTCAGGATACCCGTTTGCATCCATCTCATTTAAAATATATACAACTGCATTTATAGATCACATTAATTCATATTATTATTGTATTAACACCCCATGTTTAATAAGTGCATCCTAATTAATATCGGAACTATAAGTGTAACCCTAATCGATAATTGTGCATCCATATCATTGATTTTATATCAATTTGCATACCATATCACATTATATCATTTTGTGCACCCATACATATTACAGTTTGATCATGAGCACCCACTTGATACATGTATACTACTTGCCATGATCTGATACACCATTACTTGACCTGACTTGATACTTGTACACTACTTGACATGACCTGATATGTTACTACTTGACTTGTTGCCTGATCCCGTTTCTAATGCCGACAATCCTGACATGTTGTCCCGATGGACATATCCTGCTGTTTGTATAAACAAACCTGTTCCTGCTTGATTCCTGTGTTGGCATTAGTCTCAGATTTATCAATACCTGACTTGAACACATAACTTGGGGGTATGGGGAAATCAATGATGAAACCTGACTTGTAACTCGACAGTTCGATACTTTTACTAATCAGTCTTACGGGCTAGGCCAGCTCCGGGATGCTGCTGCTGACATCATTCGTCTTTACATACTACCTTTTACTGCCTAGCGGCACGTCTCGGATTCAGCCCGAGAGTCTTTGACCGTGGTCCCGGGCACGCACGGGATACTATTGAGTTACATCGACGATTCATTAAATTGATTTCAAGGACTTGAGACTAGTTAACCCAGTAGACCAGTTTAGATTACTCACTGCACGTCACCTGTGCTTTTACCCTTCACTGCCCTTATTTATGTTACTGTTATACCTTATTTACCGTTCATACTCGTACATGCATGTCTTGCTACTCCTTGATTTTATTATTGTTTGATATTATGACGAACTGACGTCTGGGTTTTGCATGGCCCAGATCCTTTACCTTTGCTGCAGGCCGAGCAGGAGTATTTCAGTCAACAGGCCGAGCAGTGAGGACCTGTTATTAGTTTAGTTTAGTTTCATTTCGTTATTTTCATTCCTGATGTGAGCCCGCATTATGGGACGTACATTCCAGTTTATTATTGTATTGGATCTCTTTGCTTCCGCATTATTTTTATTCTTGACTCATTATTGTAATACCCAGTCCCTATAAATAATTAGCGTATTTTAATAAATAAGTCTCCAGATATTTTCCCAAATTTTCTACAAATTTTCCATATTTTTCCAGAATTTAATCCAGATCTATTCCGATTTAAATATATATATATATATATATATTGTATAACTTTTAATTAAACTAGTTTATTAAACTCCTAACCTAAAACTAAAATCCTATTACTATTTCTTTTCCCCATTTCCTATTCCTAACCCAGCCCAAACCCTAACTCTCCTTTTTCTTTTATTTCTCCCGAGCCGGCCCAACTCCCCTCTATTTTCTCCTCCATTTTTCTTTCCTCCCAAACCCGGCCCATTCCCCAATACCCGACCCGCTTCACCCTCCTCTCTCCCCACGTCTTCTTCCTCGCTCGTTCCCGCTCTTTTCTTCCCCTCGCGACGCGGTCGTTCCCACGCTCCCGCCTCCCTCGCGCCCACGACCCGTGACCTCACCTTCGCCTAACGTCCTCCCTCACGACTCGCTCTCTCCTCATAACGTCCCTGTCTTCATCTCGCAACTCTCTACTCCTCAAACAACACCGCAACCCACATACCTCGCCCATCCCCGAGGATCATCGTCGCTGCCATCACCGACGTCTCCACCCCCGTTAGCCGCCGATGACCTCATCTCAGCAACCACTTCCATCACCACCGAGCTCCTAGCTTCCCTCCTCTCCTCCTCAACCACCACAACGCCTGAGCCCTCCACCAATCTGCATCCACCGCGTCTTCGTCGCCTCCCACTGTAGACCCCGAGCGCACCCCCTCACCTGCATGCAGGAAACCTCGCCTGCAGGCCACCTCGCCGGCGCCTTCGTCGACCTCACATCGTCGCCACCTCGTCCTCCTCTTCCTCGACCTTCTCACTCATCCCGACCCTTCTCCCCTGCACACCCTCCTCCGGCGAAACTCAACCTCTCGGAACCCATCGAGCCCCGAACTCCTGCTCTATCGCCGACCCTCCTTCTACCGCCGATGAGTTCCCCGACCTCGTCACCACCAAGCATCCCTCTCTCCCTCTCTCATCAACATCCCTCTCTCTTATCTCTTCTTCAAAAAGAACCCTAGGCCAAACCTAACCCAACCTCTAGTCGAGTCCAACACCTTGTCTACCAACCGCCGGCGACCCGTACACCATGGCCGAGCCCCTGCGCGACACCCACCACCGACACCCCTCACTGCATCCCTAGCCGCCACAGTCGATCCCCCGGCATTTTGTCGAACACTTACATCTATCGCAGTTCCCGCTTTTCTGATCACCGACGTCGTCATCAAATCTGTGGCCTCGATCCCTTAAGCCGTCATCGTCATCAACACACTATCCATCGCAACGCCAGCGCACGCCCGTCGTACCCACCGAGCCATCGAGGCCAAGAATCAAGATCCGACAAGGCTAAACCTGTGCCGTGTTCGTGATGCGTTCGTTCCGCTGCCGCTGCCGTACCGTCGTCGACACGTCTTCAGGCAAGTTTAATACTTGCTTCATGCTAATTTTATCGATTACAATTTAATTTACCAATAAATTCCACATATACTTTTCATGTGAATCGTTATAATTCAAGTGTCCGATGCAAAACCCGAATGCAAAACCCCGTTAAATTGACGGAAACAAATAACATGTGATGGCCCGAGTTATAATGATTGTCCCTTAGACTTTGGTTACAATACAATGTCGTTTGCTCATGTAAAATGGTGTCCCAATTTCTATCGTAAAACCTGAAAACGTTTGTACATGCTAAACCGTAAAATTTATAATAAATTATGTATAAATCGGATTTTAGCGTTCCATGGCTCGTATCGAAGATGACTGTTTAACCTACTGTATTCTATAGTTGGTCACTGAACTTTAACAAAGTATGATAGAGATAATTACGGAGGATTATGATTCTGGACTGCAGTCCAGAACGGAAATCCCAGTTAACCCATGTTTTTATACCCCTGTATATTCCTGTTCAAATATGAGAATACGCGGAACCCTATATAGTTACGTAGAAAATTGAGTTAACTTTCTTACTCCACTAGTCTCACTGGATTCCTCAACAATTTGATATTATTAACTCATTTTATAATGTCGATACGTTTTGCTGAATTCAGCAGAGGCAGATTTTATACCTCAAACATAACCTGTCCATAACTCCCTGTCGATATAGTATATCACCGATCCACCTATTGCAGTGGAAACCTAACCAATAAACCTAAATATTGTTCAACTATAGCGTCGCCTAATTACGATCCCAACTGGGATTAAAGTGTGTTACGAAATGGACTTCCGATTCTGAAACCGGATTTCCAGCCGTGAACTCTTAAATTGAAATGGTCATAACTTGCAAACCTGAAACCCGATTGGTGCAAAACCAATTTTGATGGATAGATAATTCAATATAATATTTACCCCTTTTACATTGTTTCACTTAATTCTGCACGCATGACTTATAGTAAATTATGCAAGTGGTAGGACACTGACTGATGGTATTCTATTCACATGGTAATTATTGTATTCTCATCATATCGTGTAGATGTCATTGCATTGGTAACTTAGTGATCATGTGCATTACCCAGTGTTAGGTATTAGTGTTTGATTGTGGCAAGTACGTTAGTGTGTAGGCATGAATGGATAAGTGAAAGTGACATGTTCTTGTACACAATCGGTGGACCCTATTGATATATTGCATTGTCGACATCTATGGGACGTGTATAAGTGTGACTATAATTGGTATGGGACAATTATGGAAGTACTTATATGGGTGTCATAGGTAAGGCACCAAACACTGTCCATTTGTCTTGGGTATCAGTCGGGACATGCTTGATGGAGATCCTGTCTCCAGTACTCGCGTAGACTTGTCATGGACCGACTGGTATTTGAGTTTATGGTTGGAGTTTGATATAGAGCATGGGGTATGGGGTAGTTTGAGTGTGAGTTCAACAGAATCTCGGGAGTCCCATTGCCGACACATACAGCGACTCTGGAGATATATGGAGATATTACTGATTATTAGCGAGCGACTCGGGCCCGTGTTCCCTTGTCCTTGGGTCCTATCCTTGGGTGGGGGATACTCACGAGTGGTTGACTCTCACACTTGGACTGACGATAGGCTTAGTGACTTGTACAGTGAGACTTAGAGACTGATAGGGTTATTGACATTGATATGCATTGCCTACTGATTCAACATACATGCCATACTGGTTACTGCTTTACTGTTTACCTGCTCTATTAGCTACCTGCATTGGCTACTTCATGTTCATGTCATTATTCTATGATTACCGTTTCATATTCATCATTATTGCACGTGTTCACATTTGTGTCTATACATATATATTGCTATCGTGTCGCTCTGACGACCTGAGTATGCATGCTCAGAGTATGGAGTGGATCTAGCATGGACCAGGACCTAACGTACCTCGAGGACATCGCGAACATCTTGATCAGCGACCCAGAGCTATACTTCCGTGATCTCCATCTGGTTAGTCCTTTTGATTTAGTTACTGCATTTCTCATTATCTGTGCATTGATTACTGATTACCACGTAGAGCTAGAAGCCGAAGTGTGACTACGGAGGGATATTTCCTCGACCGTAAAAGCATGGCTGGCCTTGTCAACCCCTCGTATACTGTATTTTGGAAAGAGGGGCATGAGAATTATTCTGGCAGATGGACATGTACTAGTTAGTTTTATTATTTTACTGTTCTTGATATCTCTATAGCCGTAATGTGACTGTGGAGGGATATTTCCTATCCACAGGTAGCATGGTTGGCTCTGTCACTTGCCTATCTTAGCGCACTCTGGGAAGCGGGGCGTGACAGGGTTTGTTTGGTATCAGAGACATAGGATTTAGGTTAATCGGGTTTGATTCTTTTTGTAGTTGGGTATTGGACCCAATACACGAATCAGAATACTCGTGATTAGAAAGATGTCCTGCCACTTTACCATCTTGCCATTCTTGAATCTTAACTTTCTCTTGATCCTTTGCCTTGACGATATGCAAACCACTTTGCATCTCGATTTGAAACTTTTGGATCCTTATTTCTTATCTCTAGGATTTAGGCGACTTGAACTGAGTTATGTGATTGTAACTATGAACTGTAGTATGGTTACAATGCGGTACTCTATTTAAGTAACTTGGAATTCTAGTCTTGATTCATATCCTTGATTCATGGTCATCATTCATCGCAAGTTTTGAATCCTGTTCATCATACTAATTCTCTTTGGTGTATTGGTTGCAGAATCATGGAAGCCAGGAATCTACGATCGTACCAGAGGCGTATGGATGACGCCACTTTGCTTGGAGTAATTCGTGACTTGCTAGAGGATCACAAGCAGCAGACCGAGCAGAAGCCGGCGTTCACACCAAACCAAACGCCCGTACATAGAGGTATTCCAGTGAACCGACGTGGCGTAGCACCAATGAAGAAAACAGTCGTTGCTGATCGAAGAAGGAACGTGAATTGTAACTTTTGCCATTTACCTGGACATGTGCAAAGGGAGTGTCGGAAGAAGCTTGGACTTTATTTAATTTGTGGATCGGCGGATCATACTATCAATGCTTGTCCGTCGAAACTTCGTACGAAAGAAGATGTTCAGAGGTCTGTTTTGCCCAAGCAAAAAGGAAGGGTGTTGTGCGATTACTGCCAGCGACCGGGTCACTATCGAAGGGATTATCGTATGAGACTTGGACTTTGTTTTGTTTGCGGGTCAGCTGATCACATCATTGATACTTATCCGTCAAGGCTAAGGTTGAAGGAAGATACTCAAAAGCCACCGCAAAAGCAGTTTTAGGAGCAGAAGCAGTTGACTCAGGGACCCAATCAAGCTCGAGCATTTACCATGACGGCTGAAGAAGCCAAGGCTTCAGAGGAAGTCGTTTCAGGTATCCTACTTGTTCATGGTCTTCTCGCATTAGTGTTATTCGATTCTAGTGCACCCCATTGATTTATGTCGTCTAAGTTTAATACTACACACTCGATTACTTGCACGACCATGTCTAGTTATTGGGACATACACACTGGGAATGGGAAAATCATAGCTAGTAGAGAATGTAAGGATTGTTCTGCAGTTATTTGCGGACGGGAGTTATTCGCAGATTTCTTGGTGATTGGTACCGGTAGATATGAAGTTGTTTTGGGAATGGATTTTTTCGGCACTTTCCATACTCACATTAGCAAAGAAAGTGATTTTCCAGATTCCCAAACATCCGGAGGTTGTTTGGAGTTAGCAGTTCTGTCGGACCAGTCAAGTTTAGGGCTAGGCCGACAAACAATGTTCTTCCGTCGATGGAAGTTGAAGCACCAGCTGTAGTTCGAGATTTCATGGACGTGTTCGAGGACATCTCGAATTGACCGCCGAAACGAGATGTGGAGTTCGCGATCGACCTTGTTCCTGGTGCAGCGCCAATCTTAAAAGCGTATTATCCAATGGCACCAATGGAGTTGGAAGAAGTCAATTACTTGAGAAGGGTTGGATTCGCAGCGGCAATTCACCTTGGGGAGCTTCAGTTCTTCTAGTAAAAAGACGGCACGCAGATAAATGTGTGTCAGTTTTGAAGCATTGAAGCAGAGATTGATAACCGCTCCTATTTTGACCGTACCAGACGGTTCCGGAGGATTGGTGATTCACAGCGATGCATCTGGGAAAGGATTGGGATGTGTTTTGATGCAGCATGGAAAGGTTATAGCCTACGCATCGAGACAATTGAAGATACATGAGAAGAATTACCCAACTCATGATTTGGAGCTAGGAGCTGTGATTTTCGCTTTGAAGATTTGGAGACACTACTTGTTGGGCGAAAGAGTCGAAGTATTCACCGATCACAAAAGCCTGAAGTATGTGTTCACACAGAAGGAGCTTAATATGAGGCAGCGTAGATGGTTGGAGCTGATGACTGACTACGATCTTGATCTTAAATACCATCTGGGGAAAGTTAATGTTGTGCCGGATGCGCTTAATTGGTTTTCAGCAATTCGGATGTTGACTGCACAGAAGGAACTTATCGAAGACTTTCGGAGATTTGATTTGGAGATCGTGTTACCTCATTCTTCGGGACAGTTGATGCAGCTGTAAGTACAGTCGTCGTTGATTGAGAATATTAAAGCAGCGCAGTCGCAGGACTCAAGATTGCAAAAGTTTCGACAACAGGTTGAAGCTGGACTTCGAACGGACTTGTTGATTCATGAAGATTGTCACGCCCCGCTTCCCAAAATATGGAATACGAGGGATTGACAAGGTCAGCCATGCTCCTACGGTCGAGGTAATATCTCTCCGTAGTCACACTTCGGCTTCTAGCTTTACGTGGTAATCAGTAAACAACGCACAGGTAATAAGAAATACAGTAACTGAAACAAAACAGATACAAGGAACTAACCTGATGGAGATTAAAGGGTGTAACTCTGGATAGCGAATTAAGATGTCCGCGATGTACGTCTGGTCCTGGTCCAAGCTAGATCCACTTCTCACTCTGAGCATGCATACTCAGGTCGTCAGAGCGACGCGATAGCAATATATATATAGGTGCAAGTGGTAACTCGTACAGTAATAATGAATATATAACAGTAAATCAAGATAGTAACGATATGAACATGAAGTAGCCAATGTGGGTGTCTAAAAGAGCAGGTGAACAGTAAAGCAGTAAAATAGTATGTCAGGTGTGTCGATTCAGTAAGCAATGCATGTCAATGTCACTATCCCTATCAGTCTCTAAGTCTCACTGTACAGGTCACTAAGCCTATCGTCAGTTCAAATGTGAGAGTCAACCACTCGTGAGTATCCCCCACCCAAGGGTAGGACCCAAGGGCAAGAGACCACGGGCCCAAAATATAACGCACGGTAATAATCAGTGATAACCCTGTATATCTCCATATATCTCCATAAGTACCGGCATGGGACTCCCGAGAATCAGTTGAACTCACACTCAAACTACCCTACACCCCGTGGTCTACATCAAACGCCAACCATAAACTCAAATACCAGCCGGTCCATGACGAGTCTACGCGAGAACTGGAGACAGGATCTCCATCAAGCCTGTCCCGAGTGATACCCAAGATAAATGATCAGTATTTGGTGTCTTACCCGTGACACCCATACAAGTGCTCCCATAAGTGTCCCATACCACTTATAGTCACACTTATACACGTCCCACAGACGTCGACAATGCAATAGAGCAATAGGGTCCACTGATTGTGTACAAGTACGCGTCACTTCCACTTATCCATTCATGCTCAAACACTAACGTACTTGCCACAATCACCACTAATACCTAACACTGGGTAATGCACATGATCACTAGGCTACCAATGCAATGACATATATATATAACGTGATGAGATAACAATATGTAAGGCATGATTAAGATGTCATAAGTCGGTATCCTACCACTTGTATAGTTTATCATAAATCATACATGCCAAATTTAGCGAAACAATGAATAGGGAATAAGTAGTATGTTTGATTATCTATCCAGCAAATTTAGTTTCACGTCGATCGGGTGTCAGGATCACTAGATATGGCCAATTCATTTTAAGCGTTCACTGCTGGAAATCCGGTTTCAGAATCGGAAGTCCGTTTCTTAACGCATTTTAATCCCAGTTGGGATCGGAATTTAGTGACGCTACAGCTGTATGAAATTTAGGGTTTTCAATGAGGTTTCTAACGCACAAGACAGATTCTCAATCGCGTCTCTACGTCAGAAATTATGAACTGTTCAACACTAGGGTATCAGTTCTGCTGCGTTAGAAACCTCATTGAAAACCCTAAATTTCATTCAACTGTAGCGTCGCTAAATTCCGATCTCAACTGGGATTAAAATGCGTTACGAAACAGACTTCCGATTCTGAAACCGGATTTCCAGCAGTGAACGCTTAAAATGAATTGGCCATATCTAGTGATCCTGACACCCGATCGACGTGAAACTAAATTTGCTGGATAGATAATCAAACATACTACTTATCCCCTGTTCATTGTTTCGCTAAATTTGGTATGTATGATTTATGATAAATTATGCAAGTGGTAGGATACCGACTTATGACATCTTAATCATGCCTTACATACTGTTCTCTCATCACGTCATATATATGTCATTGCATTGGTAGCCTAGTGATCATGTGCATTACCCAGTGTTAGGTATTAGTGGTGATTGTGGCAAGTACGTTAGTGTTTGAGCATGAATGGATAAGTGGAAGTGACACGTACTTGTACACAATCAGTGGACCCTATTGCTCTATTGCATTGTCGACGTCTGTGGGACGTGTATAAGTGTGACTATAAGTGGTATGGGACACTTATGGAAGCACTTGTATGGGTGTCACAGGTAAGACACCAAATACTGATCATTTATCTTGGGTATCACTCGGAACAGGCTTGATGGAGATCCTGTCTCCAGTTCTCGTGTAAACTCGTCATGGACCGGCTGGTATTTGAGTTTATGGTTGGCGTTTGATGTAGACCACGGGGTGTAGGGTAGTTTGAGTGTGAGTTCAACTGATTCTCGGGAGTCCCATGCCGGTACTTATGGAGATATATGGAGATATACAGGGTTATCACTGATTATTACCGTGCGTTATATTTTGGGCCCGTGGTCCCTTGCCCTTGGGTCCTACCCTTGGGTGGGGGATACTCACGAGTGGTTGACTCTCACATTTGAACTGACGATAGGCTTAGTGACCTGTACAGTGAGACTTAGAGACTGATAGGGATAGTGACATTGACATGCATTGCTTACTGAATCGACACACCTGGCATACTATTTTACTGCTTTACTGTTCACCTGCTCTTTTAGACACCCGCATTGGCTACTTCATGTTCATATCGTTACTATCTTGATTTACTGTTATATATTCATTATTACTGTACGAGTTACCACTTGCACCTATATATATATATTGCTATCGCGTCGCTCTGACGACCTGAGTATGCATGCTCAGAGTGAGAAGTGGATCTAGCTTGGACCAGGATCAGACGTACATCGTGGACATCTTAATTAGCTATCCAGAGCTACACCCTTTGATCTCCATCAGGTTAGTTCCTTGTATCTGTTTTGTTTCAGTTACTGCATTTCTTATTACCTGTGCGTTGTTTACTGATTACCACGTAAAGTTAGAAGCCGAAGTTTGACTACGGAGAGATATTACCTCGACCGTAGGAGCATGGCTGGCCTTGTCAACCCCTCGTATTCCGTATTTTGGGAAGCAGGGCGTGACATGGTTTTGTTGGTATCAGAGCCAGGTTTTGCTTCAATTGGGATTGCAGTTTCCGTGTAGTGCTAGACAATCTAAGACATCCTTCGGTCTAGATTGTAAACCTGTTATTCTTGATATTGGTTCACAAAGTGTACACTGTTATACACATTGATCCATTCGCTAGAGTTTTGGGTGATTTAGTAGAGTCACGTGGTTGTAATTATGAACTGCAGCATAGTTACAATACTGTACTCTATTAGGTAACTTAGAGTTCTACATTTGATTTCGCTCGATTGAGTTTCATTCCACCCGATATTCTTGATTCCATGCCTAATCCATATTGTATTTTAATTCTTATAGCTTGTGCTTCTTATCGTCCTCAAATTATTGTTTCAGAACCATGTCTTCCAACGACTCCCCCTCTATCTCCACTCCCCAGAATCAGACCGTAGAGATTCTGAATGCACTGCAAAGTCTGAAGGAAGCCCAGGATCAAACAAACGACCTATTAGCTGAGGGACTAAGAAGGCAGATGACTCAGACACCAGCGGAAGTCCCCAATTGTAAAGGGATCCCTGTTAGACGAGGAAAAGAGGTGAAGATGAAGCGCCCACTTGTTTCCGTCGTGACAAAGATGGTTCGTTGCAATATGGTAGCCGTTTGTGTGTGCCAAAGGAAGATATTCGCGAAGAAGTTATGAAGGAGGCGCACAGTTCCGCATATTCCGTACATTCAGGAGGCACGAAGATGTACCAAGATCTACGACAGCATTTCTGGTGGGAAGGCATGAAACGGGAGATTGCCCGCTTTGTAGCGAAGTGCTTGGTGTGTGAGCAGGTTAAGGCTGAACATCAAAGGGTTGCTGGTTTATTGCAACCACTTCCGATTCCTCAATAGAAGTAGGAACACATAACCATGGATTTCGTGACGGCTTTACCATGGAGTCCAAAGGGCAACAATGCAGTTTGGGTAATTGTTGATTGATTGACCAAGGCAGCTCATTTCATACCATTTCGAGTTGGTCAGTCAACGGAAATGTTAGCAGAACGGTACATGCAGGAGATTGTAAGATTGCATGGAGTAACTTTGAGCATCGTTTCTGATCGTGATACCCGATTTTTGTCGCACTTTTGGAAGAGCTTACAGGAAAGTTTGGGGACTCGATTAAAGTTTAGCACAGCTTATCATCCTCAGACAGATGGCCAGTTAGAGAGAACGATCCAAACTCTTGAAGACATGTTGAGAGCTTGCATGTTAGACTTTAAGGGTTTATGGGAGGATCATCTACACTTGGTGGAGTTTTTTTACAATAACAGTTTTCAGGAGACTATTCATATGGCTCCATTCGAAGCATTATATGGTCGCAAGTGTCGTTTACCTGTTTGTTGGGACGATATTGGAGAACGAAAATTGTTGGGACCGAATTTGATCGTGCAGACAGTAGAGAAAGTTAACACTATCCGGAATCATATAAAGGCAGCACAAGATCGGCAGAAGAGTTGGACCGATACATCGAGAAGACCTCTAGAGTTCACGGTTAGTGATCTTGTGTTCTTGAAGATATCACCGACTAGAGAAGTGATTCGTTTTAGGAGTCGAGGCAAGCTTAGTCCTCGATTTGTGGGGCTTTACGAGATTATGGAGCGTGTTGGAGAAGTGGCTTATCGATTGGCGTTACTACAATCTTTGGCGAATGTTCATGACGTGTTTCATGTATCTCAACTCCGTAAGTATGTTCGAGATGAAACACACATGCTGGATCATTCGGAGCTGACTGTATGAGAGGATTTAACCTATGAGGAACGACTGATATCGATTGTTGATCGAAGAGAAAAGGTCCTTAAGAACAAGGTTATCCCTCTCGTACTTGTTTCTTGGGGAAATCGCTCGCATGGAGAATCGACTTGGGAACAAGAAGACGAGATTAGACAGAAGTTTCCACACCTATTCTTATAGTTTCTTGATTGTTTATCTTTCCTTGTTCTTGGAATTTCGAGGACGAAATTCTTTTTGTAGTTGGGTATAATTTAACACCCTAGTTCATTTATACCAATTCCAGTTCGTATATTTCTTTATTTATGGTGTTTTCCTGATTTATCGTGTATTTGGGTGCGAATGGTATTTTACATTTTATATTGCATTCGACCCGACCCGCTTGCTTGAAACCTGTTTGAATCATGTTTATGATTTATCCTGAGTTGTTGCATAGACTGGTACACATTCATGAACACTACATACTGGTATTTTATCTGGCATTGCATCTTTTACCATATAACAATTTAAGACGCATAAAATATTTTTAAAAAAAATATATTGTATGGCCTGCATGATACCCCTAACCCCGTGGTAGCATCCTCGCATCTTGTTCTCATCCCGATCAGTAAAACAGACTTATTTGGATGGCTACGCGCATGTACGTGCATCCGTTCTTGGGGGTATGTATTTTCGTTACCCGGACATTCATTTTAAAATTTGGTCGTCGCATATATTTTTCATATTTTAAAACTGAATTTTTAGACCCGACTCGGGCGTGTTTTGGAATATTTTTGTATCCCGCCAAAATTACAATTTTAATAATATTTATATTTAAATTTTAGTCGACAGTTTAAATTTATTTACCTAATCAAATCTTTTTAAATTTAACATCTAAACAGTTTAACAACTCAGAATCTCTCTCTTTCTCTTTCTTTATTCTCTTTCCTCCGACCCCACATTCTGAGCCAATCATCTTTCACTCTTTCCTTCTCTTTCCCTGACTCATGGACCACCATCACAGAGCCCACCATCACTCAGCCTCTATCTCTCTCTCTCTCTCTCTTCACAACGCAACAAATTTATCTCTCCTCCCCTCTTTCTCTCTCTTCTCGATCTCTCTCTTCTCTCTATCTCTCTTCCCCGCTCGCTCTTTCTCTCTCTCCGCCTCCCTCTCACTCCTCTCGCGATCCCTATTCACCAGGGATCCGCTCACCTCCTTCTCCCATAAAGTAACCTCCCTCCTTCATTCTTTCTCCTTCACGAAGCAAACCCAAACCCAAAGAAACCCAGCCTCCTTCTCTACCAACAATGCCGCCATCGCAGCCAACGCCGCCACCGTCACCCTCGTCTTCAACCTCACTCATCTCCCTCTCCTCTCTCATCTCCTTCCTTTCTCCTCTCCTCCTCGTCCTCACCCCAACGTTGAACCAAGAATCCATCTCCTCCTTCACCTGCACCCTCCACCACCGACGACCTCACCTCGTCGTCACCTATGCACCTTCCTCATCTCTCTCTCCCAGCCTCCTGACACCACTACCAATGTCATCTCTTCATCCCATACAACCAGAGCTTCCCTGCACACCCGAGTCGACCCGAGAATCCCCACTGCCCTTGCTGTGGATCTCGCCGCCGGCGATCCTTCATCGTCGTCGCCCCTTGCCAACTCCTCTGACCCCAAGACAACTCCAGCACCCACAACCACAGTGAGCAATCCCTTCCTCCTCTTCTTCTTCTTCCTTTTTCTTTCTTTCTTTTCTTTCTTGATTCTTGATCTCTGTTTTTCGTAGTTCGCCGGAGCCGAGATCGACGCTGACGATCCAGACAGCGTACCTTACCCGCGCGTTCACCCTCGTGCGTTACTTGGACCCGTTCCGCATGTCGTGCGCACGTCGCGACTTTTCGCCGACGTAGGACGTACCGTACATATCCGTTTCACGTTCCGTCTAGGCAAGTTTATCTTGCTGCATGCTACATTACTTTATATACATCTATTTTAATAAATATAATACTGGTATTTCAAATTATGCACCCCATGTTGACTTTTACAGTTTTTCGACATCCGTCTGCATCCGTACGTGTTACTTTACATCTAGCGCATGCAAACCTATCTCATTACATACTATATTACAATATACTGTACCCAATGGAATATTTACATCTCATATTGCTTAGTTGTACATCCCACATTACCCTTTTATAGTTTTACTGTTTTCAGGATACCCGTTTGCATCCATCTCATTTAAAATATATACAACTGCATTTATAGATCACATTAATTCATATTATTATTGTATTAACACCCCATGTTTAATAAGTGCATCCTAATTAATATCGGAACTATAAGTGTAACCCTAATCGATAATTGTGCATCCATATCATTGATTTTATATCAATTTGCATACCATATCACATTATATCATTTCATTGTTATATTAGTACTCCATACTTGATTTTGTGCACCCATACTTATTACAGTTTGATCATGAGCACCCACTTGATACATGTATACTACTTGCCATGATCTGATACACCATTACTTGACCTGACTTGATACTTGTACACTACTTGACATGACCTGATATGTTACTACTTGACTTGTTGCCTGATCCCGTTTCTAATGCCGACAATCCTGACATGTTGTCCCGATGGACATATCCTGCTGTTTGTATAAACAAACCTGTTCCTGCTTGATTCCTGTGTTGGCATTAGTCTCAGATTTATCAATACCTCACTTGAACACATAACTTGGGGGTATGGGGAAATCAATGATGAAACCTGACTTGTAACTCGACAGTTCGATGCCTTTACTGATCAGTCTTAAGGGCTAGGCCAGCCCTGGGATGCTGCTGCTGACATCATTCGTCTTTACATACTACCTTTTACTGCCTAGCGGCACGTCTCGGATTCAGCCCGAGAGTCTTTGACCGTGGTCCCGGGCACGCACGGGATACTATTGAGTTACATCGACGATTCATTAAATTAATTTCAAGGACTTGAGACTAGTTAACCCAGTAGACCAGTTTAGATTACTCACTGCACGTCACCTGTGCTTTTACCCTTCACTGCCCTTATTTATGTTACTGTTATACCTTATTTACCGTTCATACTCGTACCTACATGTCTTGCTACTCCTTGATTTTATTATTGTTTGATATTATGACGCACTGACGTCTGGGTTTTGCATGGTCCAGATCCTTTACCTTTGATGCAGGCCGAGCAGAAGTATTTCAGTCAACAGGCCGAGCAGTGAAGACCTGTTATTAGTTTAGTTTAGTTTCATTTCGGTATTTTCATTTCTGATGTGAACCCGCATTATGGGATGTACATTCCAGTTTATTATTGTATTGGATCTCTTTGCTTCCGCATTATTTTTATTCTTGACTCATTATTCTGGCAGATGGACATGAACTAGTTAGTTTTTTTATTTTACTGTTCTTGATATCTCTACAGCCGTAATATGACTGTGGAGGGATATTTTCTATCCATAGGTAGCATGGTTGGCTCTGTCACGTGCCTATCTTAGCGCACTCTGGGAAGCGGGGTGTGACAAAAAATATTAATCCAAATGTTTAAAATGGAAGATAAGAAATTGGCAACTTAAAAAGTAATCCCGTAACGAATTACAAGATTACCCCTTATACCTATATACATACCTGCATCCGTATTCCGACTGAATACAAATGCAACGAGGCTAAAAAATTCTAACACAATATAATATTAGGATCCGGTTTAAACCAAAGCCCACTAGTATTATCCGTCCGAAACATGACACGTGCACAAGTGCACGTGTATGTTCGAACCCTGCCATAAAACCATACGGCCTCTACAACGTTTCGCCCGAACTTGGAAAACTTTCTGTGGGGGACTCTAAAGACTCGTCAATACTCTGGCAGTGGGTTTAACCATAAGCACGTCAGTAGTACTAGCTGTACGTAACGGCTGCCCATGTATTGAGCAAAAGGGTGGTCGATGAGCAAACTCATCCTGAAACCATACTAAGCCTGTCAATGACAATATCCGTACAGTCCGGTCCGTTCGTCTATGAGAATCGCATATCGGGCCTAGGGGTAAACGTCAGACCCCCAATAACGGTATAAGTCGTGTCAGAGTGTAGCCCAGAACACCCTGAGAAAATACTGGAATACCTACCAGTAAATCTCGCTTACCCTGGCCAGGGATTTCATGTAATAGCTCTCCTAAACACAGCGCGATCTCACCCCCAATATCGGGAGAGACGAATCCCCTGCCGATCCGTTCACTGCCTTCATGTGGCTCGGGACTGTACCCAACTAAAACCTGTTTGCACGACTCCTTTGAGCCGTGGTAGGGTAGTAATCAAAGCACAGTGGGAACTCATACGAGACAAATGACGATCTCAGGTCGATAGACTAACCTGTACACATGTCACCAGGGAACTGCTATCTGACGACAGATATAATACCAACGAGCATGTTCCCGGCGAGTCCGTCCGGTGTACTCATAACCCAATGAGCACCTGTATACATCTTAGGTGAACTAACTAACACTAATGGCTTGTGAGACCGGCCACCGCCCCTCGTCGGGGTCTCGACTGTATACACTAGTCTACTTTGGAGTATCGATGCCCAGTCTCGAAACTCCCTCGACTAGGGACACTTTAAGAATGTGCTTATAGACTACCCAACTCTCATGTATATGATCGCCATCATACTGCTGGTAGTCAAGCAAGAATCCTAAGAGCTCTATCAACGTGTAATAGTAATCTGTAATGTCACCTAAAGCATGTACACGATAATAAAGACAAACCAGATTGCATACTATCATCTCGAGTAAGACTGTCCTACCGGTATAGGTCCTCCCTCAATCATTGCAATCATGTGCCTGCGATCCAATAATTGACATTGAGGGCACTATATCCAACAATCTCCCACTTGCACTTAAGGCTAATTATTGCGATGTCGCAAACTCACAGCTCGTGTGATACCGAACATCCAACTCCTCTACTAATCAGTTTCACATGTGTTCAAGAAATAGCCTCAGTGAGTGGATCCGCCATGATGTTTCTTTATATGTCTCTCTTAATCTCAAGTTCACGGAGAAAACCATCTCCCGAATTGAGCAATACCTGTCTTAGAATATGTCTGGATATCTGATGGGACCTAGTTCACAAATGAACTCCAAATCCAAACTTCTTAGACTGTATCGTCAACTGAATTTAATCAGTATCCTGCACCACGCCTCCCTCAGTCTCCGCTTGGACTACCTGTCCAAACTACTTCCCCTCTGTCACGACCCGAAATGGCACATGACGGGCACTTGAATCATATGAAGTCTATAAGACCCCATCTAATTCAAGTAAGCCAAAAAATCCCAGAAATCTAAACCATTTTAAAGAAGAAGTGAAGAAAACTTATGTTTAAAGCAAGTGGTTTTAATAACATAAGCCGAAATATGCATTTTTAAAATCTCAAGTCTTTTCTGAAAATTTCGGCAGAGTTTCCTTTGTAAATACTGGCCCCAAAAGAGTACAACATGCATAATATGAATAAAGGCATCCCCAAGCGGGAGCTAACTCTTCGCCAATTGGCGGTCACATCCACGCAAGCAATATAATATACAATGCCGAAGGGCGAGGATCAAAACCCAAAAGGAAACTCAAAATCATCAAGAGAACCATAATAATACAAGCGCGACTCTAAGTTCGAAATAATATACAATTGGTCTCCTAAGTCTAAACAATATACAAGTTTGGTTGATAGAGTTTACTAGATACAATTGAATATAAATATACAATGGTGGTCACGATACAAGTGAGTGCACCTACCAAAGCAATCACCCGAAAAGGGGCAGTGCGCCAGCAAAGCCGCAACGAACCTGTACGGCAAAATCTGCAAGAAACTGTGGCATAACGGGGGTGAGTTGCCAACTCGTGAGTAGAAAACATTACAGAGCGAAATCGTATGTATGACTCAATCCTAGGTCAATACGATCAAAATATAGATATCCTCAAATGATAAAGTCTGAAGCATGGTAAGGTGGCAAGGGTAAACTTCTATACATAAGTGTAATACTATGTGCTCGTGTCAGTGCCTCAGATAGCAACATATCATCAATATGAGATATGAATGCAATATAATGAAAACAGAATGCATCGTGAATGTGACAACTGTTTTCTTTATTTAGTGAGATTTCTGTATAATTATAAATCGAGGTAGCATCAATGAAATCAACATGAAATCAGTGTCAAGCATCGACACAAAACATAAATCCTAATATCTTAATATCTTAATATCCGGCAATCCGGACTGGCCTGCAACCTCGAATCTCAATATCTAGGGCTCCGGTTATCCGGACTGACCCATATCATCAAATCTCAAAACCTCAGGCTCTGGCTATCCGGACTGGCCTTTACTCCGATCGGTATCCTCCGGATAACCGTCGAGTCACAATAAAATCACCGGTCAGTAGTGCTCCCCTGTCACAGGCTCAACGCCATCATCTGCGACCTTCTCGTCCAGGGATACCGCACCGGATCCACCATGCACTCACAAACGGTTCCTCCTCCTCCTCGAATCGGGTGTATGATTTCGCTCAAGAGCCGAGAAAACTCATGGTGGACATATCTCAAATCATATCATGAGAAAACCGCATTTTTATCTTTTGAAAGTGATAATCGGTTTATAAAATCTTTGCGGTTTCTCTAAATCCAGAAATCTCATGGAAATCGAAATCATGAATCACGATGTAAATAAATAATGAATACTGGGCTCCGGCAATCCGGACTGGCCCAAACTATCGCATGGCAAATAAATATATGAATAACATGCATGAGATAACACAGTAAATAATGCACTATCTAATCTAGCACACTAATAATATATCGGAACTATCAGCTAACAAGCGATATCAATGAATCAATACTCTCTAAGGTGTGCATGACATGGCAATTACCGATGATGATGTGTGTGAGCCGGCAAGCAGGTGTATGTGGAGCATACGCATCATCGGTAATGGTGCTGGTGTCTTGACTGCATGGTTTCATAATTACTATGGTATACAATAACATGCAATGCGATGATAACAACATGGATAAACGGAGAATGAATAATAAAAGCAGCAATACCAAATATAAAGCAATGAATAGTAAATGCAACAATAAGGAATCTACATTAATATATATGGGTCATACAGTTTTGCCGTTTGAAATAACACGAATCGTGGTGTTTAGAAAATAGGGCTACGGTGTTTTTAAGAAAAGGTACGTCCTTTGAAATATCCGTAGAATCCCATGGCCTGTCTTTAAAATACTCACGATTCGTTAGTTTGAAATAGGTATGACCTGAGTCTAGTCTAACATCTACAAGTAAACTACTGGACTAAACTAACAGACTGATCGAAAGGGTAAGGAAAACCACCTAAGTCTGAGTCGATATATATATATATATATATATATATATATATATATATATATATATAATAGTCGGTGATCCCACCTCAATAGTATCACATATGATACAATATATAACATGACATCCTCGAGTCAAGAGTGCGGATCTATCATCAATATATAGCTCGTACGGTAAATCCATCGTACGGCATCCCAAATCTGGGTACGGGTCAAATATCACATCATCTCATGATTCATCTGGTATCCTTATCATCATATCCTGAATAGGGGTACTGATCTAAGTCTAGTACATACTGATACCATCTACATATATATATGCGTGTATATGAAAACACATCGCTTAAGGACCCGCTATAACAATCAAGTCGTATCTCATAATACGAACCATATCATATCACCGATCTCGTGGCAACATGCCCAATTTCATCGACTCATCTCCAAATACCACATACTATCCTCATCATCCATGTATACACACACACACACACACATACACACATAGTCCCATACCTATGTGTATTTATATATATCCCCATATACGCACAAGTAATAAAATGTATGAAAGTGTGTGTGCGCGCGGTGTAATCTTATTCTAGGGTTCGCAACTAAGAAACTAACTACGACACTATCATCCAATTACTAAAATTAAACTAATGATCTTCTAAGATCAATCTCGATAATCATTTAGTCTCACATAACACAAATATATATATAATATATATAGTATACTACACTACGAACTGCGGGGGTGTTATACGCCATCCACCCGACTTCCCCCGTAGATATATATCTACTCACCTTAATCCTCGGTTGCTGGAGTCGATGACGCTACGCTCTTCTCGTCGTCTTGAAATCCACGTGGGGGTACCTACATATTACACATAGTATCGTAAACTGAAATCGCGAACGAAAACCAAAACGATGCACGAAACGTACATAGATTAAAACCTATGGTCTAAGCATGCACGAATAACCAACGACTCTCGACAATTGACGTATAAACGTGAATCGACCGAGATAAAACAAAATTACCAAATTCCAATTCATTAAAAACCGCAAAACGAATTCAGAAAACTCGTAAAACACTTCCAGATTTTACCCTAGGTGAAATTAGCCAATTTTGAACACATGGAGTGTCTATTTTACAGGAGATAAAGCCCTGGAACAAGAACGAGACCACAATTCCCTGATCTGGCCGT
Source organism: Agapanthus africanus (assembly GCA_030015575.1). Lineage (NCBI taxonomy): Eukaryota > Viridiplantae > Streptophyta > Magnoliopsida > Asparagales > Amaryllidaceae > Agapanthus > Agapanthus africanus. The sequence goes on from JASDDO010000004.1 coordinate 438,992,552, forward strand.
AATTTGCGGCCAGAATGAATATAATTGCGGCCTGGGTTGGGGATTTGGGGCTCTGGTCTCTGTGGTGGCTTCTTAGGTACCTGCATGTATCACTGTGTTTGCAAAATAATTCCTAGTGTCCCCGGGTGTTAGCGGATATCAATATACCATCACAAATTTCCAGAAATTCAAATGTCGGGGTTTCTAATTTCTGGGGTTTGGGGTTTACTCTATGGTTCCAGTCCAATATATATTCTCTACAGGGGTTTAAGGTCACAACTAAACTCAATTATACCTTTGGATTTAATTCAAACCCTAACCTCTTCTAGAAATTTTCAAAGTTCACATATTCACACTAAATCGGTTCTAAACATGCATGGATACAAAAGTGAATGAAATTCTACACTAATGGTAAAGAGATTACCTCATTTGGCAACTCAAGAAATTTCTTGAGTTGCCCCAAGTGTCCAAAATCCTTGCTTTCTTGGTCCAAAGTGTTTGTTCTGAGCTTGTGCATGTTTTTAGTGAAGTGAAGATGGAGTTTTGAGGTGTTTTTAGTGGTGAAGTGAGGAGGTAGAGGGGAGAGGGAGAGAGGGCAACAGCCATGGTGAGATGAGGGAGTGAGAAAGATGAAGAAATGAAGGGGGAACAAATGGGACCTAAGGTCAAAGGCCCCTCACCTCTCTCTCCTTTCTCTCTCATGCCCATACTCCATTTTTTTTATCCTTTTCTTTTCTTTTCTTTTCTTCTCATCTCAATAACAAAGCCATGCATGAAAATAAGGAAAAAGACATGGTAGAAAAAATGTAACATGTGTGTAAAATGACTTGGTGCATGTCATGTGCACAAATCAAGCCTATTGCACGATTAGTGATATTTAATCGCGATTAGCATTAAAATAAAATATAATTAGTTATCAAAATTTATAATTTGCTTAAATCATATAAAGCACCCTCTTTCAGTAATTTCTATAATTTTCCAAATATTTTCCACTTTATCGGTATTTAATTATACCACATTATTAAAATATTTATTATATTTATTATATAATTATAAAAATCCCAAAAATAATATTTTATTTTTCTGAAATATTACAGTCTTCCCCCCTTAAAGAAATTCGGTCCCCGAATTTAAATTTAAACCCCTCAAATATTAAAACATTTCAGTAAATTATCCAGTCGTCGGGGCTCCGAAATCATAAATACATAAAACACATCATAGCGCAATGCATGCGCATAAAAAATGAGTATATAAACCAAAATCAAAACTTCGTCAAGCATCCCGCAATTATCGGAGTCATGGTGAAGACACCAATGTTAAAGCCCAATACGAAAATCAACACGATATACATCAAAACTATAACACGTACATAGTACGCGTCGGTGTAAACTCCTCAAAGCATCTGAAAGGAATGCATGCCAAACCCTTTTCAAATCACTGTGCGATGCGTGTAACACGGCACGGTGGCGGACGTTTATTGTAAGAAAATAGCTATATATATATATATCCTTTGTTTAATATGCACGTCCCGCCGTTTTGAAAACAATTTAGAAGGGTTTCCTTTATTAAATGTCTTGTGTCATCTCAGACACGTAGGTAAATACCGAGACTATAGCTCCTTTTTGGAAATCCCTTCGATAACTATAAATGCTTGCAAAAATATATTCAGGTACTGTTCTCTGACTAGTCCTGCTCAGTCACTATATCAAATAGTAAATATCATAAAACATACTGCTCAAAGGAAATCAATCCCGAAACGTATATATGACTGCCATGTGCGTCTGGTGCGCACGGTCAATGAATGTGCCATACATGTGCACAGAAACAAAATCTAAGTGCAACAGGTGTGCACGAAACACCTGTCAAAGGCAACGGGTGTGCCTGACAGCATTATCAGGTGCATCTGATATGCATGAAGAATCTCAATTTAGTGCATCTGGCGTGCACCAAAATCGCATCAAGCGCCCAAGTATGCGCAAGAATCCAAGTTAAGTGCACAAGGTGCACGAAAACAAATATCAATATCATAATCGAAATCGACGGTATACAACACATTTCAATCCAAATCCAAATCAGGTATACCGTGGTATATAATCTCACAACCATGTGCATCAGCGTGCACAAAAATGGAACCAAAATACTGAAAGTGCATGAAAACTATGCCGAAAGTATAAGTCAAATCACATGCATACCATAGATATGAAATCAAAATCAACATCTCAAATGACATCAAATCGAAGTCAAGTGCAACTGTGGTGCACAAAATCTCAATCATGCAAATAAATCGCCCAAAATACCGAAATAGAAGGTGGCGGAAATAGTCCCGCTCTGGCACATCCTCTAAAGATCTCTGGCCAACTGTCATGGTCACTCATAATATGTCTCGTCGACGATGCCGAACTCTGATCTACTGGGTGTGCGTAATATGACCGATCCTGGGTCCAAGTCTTCTCATATAGTATTCCAGAAAGGTTCTGTCGAAGTCTCCCCCAAATCTCGTTTCTGCCGAACTGCCCGGAAGTTATCACCCTTTACTAAATCTATTTCTTGTTCCGGAACGGCTACATACTCATCGCGACTCCTTCTGGAAGATATATCCATATACAACGCCTCTGCATGCGTATCACATCTCTGATGTCAACAGAGTGGAACGTCATCTCATCAAGGTCTCATACGAACATCTTACTCCACTTTTCTCTAATGTCGACTGATTCGGACTCGTCTCTTCGTGGCTGCATGGACTGCGCTCCAACGACTATACTCGTATCTGGAGTCTCCCAAGCAATGTATCCCATCACATGATATCCGAACGACGTCGAACTTTTCGATTGATTCGTCAAAGTTCCATAATCCCTCAAGAGCTCAACATCTTGGGTACAGTTTAATTGTATTCTAGTACATGCCACAGTACCTATGGACCAGCCATAGAAGGGCAAACCCAAGCCTCATTAATGGCACCGCTGAACTGCTGCAAACCCTAAGGTTTCAAAGCGTTCTCATGGTCATTATATCGAGTTAGGGTTTCATTCTTCTAGAGGGTCCATGGAATTACTTGCATGTTTCTCCGAATACTTTAGACTTGGAAAATGGGTTTCTGACATTCGATCGTCTTCTATCGACTCTCAACGTACCTGCGTGAAGTCGTCGCTAGCTGGAATCAATCAAGCTGATGACCTCGCATCGGGGTAGGCAACGAATCACATGTCCTTGTCATTCCTCTTTGGGTGACTAGCGATCTTCTAACATATCTCTAAGTATAACTCGTGCAGCAATAGCTCCAATCATCTGGGATGATATCTCGTCATTCGCGGCAACAACTGGCTCATTCGTCCGCACGCTGAACAGTGCCTAAATCATCAAATAATCGGTGCATTGACGGTTATCACATTCTGGCTGGTCTCTACCAGTGGCCCAATCCTCTGGTGCTGATTTGCACGTCCGAGAAATCTTGTAAAAGCGATCCATCAAACGCTCATGGCGCGAAAACACAATAGGACGATACATCTATGCAATCGTGTGTCTCTGGAATCACACCCTGGTCAGTCCTCGTCCGTGACAAGCTCGTGCTGACGCAACTCTAGCCGTAGCTCTCTCTGCCCGTGTAATCGTGGTAGCAAAAACCATAAACCAATAATGATAAGGATAGATCATGAATGAATATAATGTTGTGCAAGGAAATGTACATCTTAAGGCTTCTTAAGCGGAGTAGCGTATCGTAAGTATGCCGAGGAACTTACACACGGTACGTCACTCTCCTTAAGTCACCTACTCCATCAACCAAGGTCAACCTACGCGACGAAAGTTCGGGTCTAATACCTCCTCGACCAAGTCTAAGTTCCGTAAGGTCAAGCCTAGATTCCGTATATATACAAATGCCCTAGGCTCCGCATAGTTAAACATAGACTCGAACCAAGGTTAACCTAGCGCTTGTTCGCCTCCGAACGGCGGCCAAGACATGGGCGTCTTGCCTGAGATTCGGGACAGATGCTAATAGGTGCTATCCGTCCACCTCTCCGAAGATGCCAAGTTGATTTATGGCACCGTGTATCGGAGGTTTAGACGGATGCGTCCGATGTAGCAGACTTCGTCAGATTTCCCCTCATTTGAGGGGTTTTTGATTATGGGGACGCTCTTCCCTGCAGACGCAAGCCCCTGCAGTTAATTACGCTACCGCATTGCGGTAACAACTTTCTCCTTCTCCAGATGGTCACTTCGTGTCGTGTGTGTTTGTTTTGTTTTTGGTTGCCCGTGGATTGTATACGGAGACTGAGTTATGTCGTCGCCCATAGGGCGTGGATCAGTCCAAATCCGTATTTTCTTAGATTTGGGTTTGGGGTTTTGGTTTGAGGATGCGTTAGCCATATTTGAGTCTAAGATCAACTCAAACGGTTGTTAAGGATACGTTAGTCTAATTTGAGACTAAGATCAACTTAACAGGATCATTTAGATCCGACAAAAGAGCATTTGGGGGCTCTGTTGTTCCAGTTTAGGGACATAGTGGTCCATTACCAGTATGGCCATCGGGACCCGTCACCTCTCTGACGACGTTGAAGGATTACAACGACAGATATCAGAGGAGTTCAGAGATGTACCCTTGAACCAAAGTTGATTGGGGAATCTATAGTCCAATTTAGGACTAAAGTCTGTTTGAGGGTTTAAGGATACGTTAGCCATATTTGAGGCTAAGATCAACTTAAACGGGATCATTTAGATCCGACAAAAGAGCATTTGGGGCTCTATTGTTCCAGTTTAGGGACATGGTGGTCCATTGCCAGTTTAGGGACATGGTGGTCCATTGCCAGTTTAGGGACGTGGTGGTCCATCTCCAGTTTAGGAACATGGTGGTCCATGTTCCAGTTTAGGGACATAGTGGTCCGTTGGTAGTTTAAGGACGCATAAGTCCATGGGTTTAAGGACCCCACAGTCCATATGGGTGTGTTTAAGGACGTATTAGTCCGTTAGTTTAAGGACGTAAAAGTCCGCGGATTTAAGGACCTCCAGTCCGTATCTTGGTTTAAGGACGCATAAGTCCGCGGGTTTAAAGACCTCGCAGTCCGTATCTTGGTTTAAGGACGCATAAGTCCGCGGGTTTAAGGACCCCGCAGTCCATGTTGATGTGTGGTTGTCGGGACCTGTAATACCCAGCCCCTTTTTATACCAATATCTGTATAGTTGTTATTTTTGAATTTTATTTGATTTATTTAAATTCTATTTCTTCTAAACCCTAAATTTTTTCATTATAACCAAGTTTCATTATAAACCCTCAGCCCATTTCCCTTTTTCATTAAACTTAAAGTTCCCGGCCCGGCCCTCATCCTTTTCCCCCTCACAATTATTTTTATCTCTGGCCCAGCCCACCTTAATTCCCCAACGGCCCGCTCCTTTCCCCAAATTAATTCTTTTCCTTTTTAATTTTCTTGGCCCGGCCCACTCTCCAAGCCCGCCTCACTCAGCCGCGACCCCAACTCGACCCGACCCGGCCCACTAACCCATCATCTTCCTCTAATGGCTCAATTCCTTCATTCCCGCGCGCGCTCGACCCAACTCCGTCGCCTCCGCCCGCGCTCGCGCCCCGTCGCTTGCGTGCGTTACCGCCCTCGACGCGCGACCCCGTCTCCACTACCTCCCCTCTCGTACACACCCACACACCCTCGTACCTACTTGACTCTCTCCCTCTCTAACTTTCATCCGCTTGAATCCCTGCACTCCACCCCCGCCGACGACGGTGACATCAACTGCGACCGCCTCGTCCCCACTTCCCTTCACCCCTCGCACCACGAGCCCGAGGCCTTTCTCCACCCATGCACCCATCTCCTCTGTCATAGCCACGCCCTCGCCTGCTCTGTCGCCAACGTTCACTTCCTTCGTCGTCGACCAACGCCTCCTCGCCTTCTTCTTCTCATCCTCTTCAACAATAGCCCAATGCTAAGCCATCATAGCCGAGACCTTCAGCAACAACAGCATCCACATCCCTCTCTCTCCTCTCTCACCACCTTCATCCTCATCAGCTCCAGCATCTTCTTCTTCGTCTCCTTTTCATTCTCTCGTCTCCGCTCAAAACCAAGATCCGGGCCTCCTCTCTTCCCCATGGCCGAGAGTTCTACCTCCTCTCCATGTCCTCCTACCTTCTTGGCCGAGGCTGAGCTCCACCCTATTCTCCTTCATTTCGCAACTCCTCATCAACCACTTACAACCCACCTCTAAACACCAGCACATGTGCCACCTCCGCATCATGCCCAGGCCACACACGTACTGCACTAGCACTACGTCTGTTGCACCGCCGCATCATGCCCAAACCACGTACCCACCGCGCTTACACTACGCCCGTACTAGGATCAGGCCACCAACGTACCATGCCCGCATCGCGCACGCACCATTGGCCACCCGAGATCCTCCTCTCAAATCAAGCACCCTGCTGCCTTGCCGTCGCTGCCCCGTGCTGTCGCTGTCGTCGACGTTTTCATCGCAATCATCGCCGTCGCACCCACCGAACTGTCGAATCCAAGAGCCCGAGCACGAGCCAAGACCGCGAACCTTGCACGCGTCATTCATCGCGCGTTCAGGCCGTTACCACTGCCATGCATCGCCAAGACGCCTCTAGGCAAGTACTGTACTTGCTTACATGCTATTTACTTAAGTTACAATTTATAATTACATGGATTATAAAGTTACAAGTTTAGATTCAATTGTGCGCCATACCTGTTTGACGTGTGTTCCCAATGAGAATATCCATCAAATTTGACGGAACTGGATAAATTACTTTGGCCCTTGTAGGTATGGATAAAGTGTGCAAATTTCGCTGGAAAAATATGACCGTTAACGACTAAAACGACTACCCCAAGTTTAATCGTAAAACTGTAATTTTATTGTACCTGAAAATCGTTAAATTCACCATAAATCATATACATATTAGAATGGTGCGTTCGAGGGCTCAAATCGAAGACGACTCAACGAACTTTAACTCTATAATAGCTTCCAGACATTCCTGTATTTAAACGGTGATGATATTTGGATCGGAGTGCGACTCTGGACTGCAGTCCAGAGCGACTCCAGTCGTTGCTTGCTGTTCCGTATTTGGGTACCACAAGATCTCCTTAACTCGTAGATTGCGGAACTCCACTGCTTTTCATAGGTAAATCTGTTAACTAGACAAAACAATTGGTTTCATTCTGTTTCGTTATCGTTTGATATTTAATCTGTAATTTAGAAGATCGGGACGCATAACAGTCCCAGCAGAATCAGGATTGACATATTAATAGTAAACAGTGTATATTTCATGACGTACAGATGCGATCGAAGATCCGTCTATTGCGTTGAAAACCTTACTGAAAACCCTAGAATTCATCCAACTATAGCGTTGCTAAATTCTGATCCCAACTGGGGTTAAAATGCGTTACGATACGGACATCTGATTCTGAAACCGGATTTCCAGCCGCGAACGCTTAAAATGAAATGGTTATAATTAATGCTACTGGAACCCGATTGGCTTGAAACTAAATTCGATGGATAGACAACTGAACACACTAATTACTAACTGTTTATCGTTTCGCTAAACTATATATATATACGTTTCATGATAAATCGTGCAAGTGATAAAATACTGTTTTTGTGACACCTTAATCGTGCTTATATACTGTTCATGCATCATATCATACCCATATCATTGTAGTGATAACCTAATGATATCGTGCATATACCCAGTGTTAGATTCTAGTGATGATTGTGGCAAGTACGTCAATGTTCGTGTATCCGTGATTAAGTGAAAGTGATACGTACTTGTACACAATCATTGACCCTATTATTCTATTGCATTGTCGACGTCTGTGGGATGCGTGTACGTGTGACTATAAGTGGTATGGGACACTTATGGAAGCGCTTGCACGGGTGTCACAGATAAGGCATCCGACACTGCCATTTATCTCAAGTATTGGTCGAGACGTGCTTGATGGAGGTCCTACCTCCAGTTCTCGCGCAGACTTGTCACGGATCGATTAGTATTTAGGGTTATGGTTAGCGTTTGATGTAGACCACGGGGTGTGGGGTAGTTTAAGTATGAGTTCAACAGAATCTCGGGAGTCCCATGCCGGCTTATATATTTAGGGAGTTATATGGAGATTTACAGGGTATGTGATATACACCGTGATATACATGTTACATGTTGGGCCCGTGGTCCCTTGCCCTTGGGTGGAGGACACTCACGAGTGGTTGACTCTCACACTTGGACTGACGATAGGCTTAGTGATCGGTACAGTGAGACTTAGAGACTGATAGGGTTACTGGCATTTATATACCTTATATACTGTGTTGACATTCGTGACATATCGTTCTACTACTTTACTGCTCCGCTGCATCGATTATTGCACATTCATATTCATGCTGTCATTGATTTACTGTTATTCATATCTATTACCACTGTTAGAACTGTCACTTGATTTTATATATATTATATTGCTATTGTGTCGCTCTGACGACCTGAGTATGCATTCTCGGTGTGAGGAGAAGATCTAGCCTGGACCAGGATTAGACGTATATTACAGACATCTCGATTTGATATCCAGAGTTATATCTATATTTGTTCCCCTCAGGTCAGTTCTTTACATTGTTTCCTTCAGTTACTGCATCTGTCTTTACCTGCGCATTATTTACTGTTTACCATGAAAAACTAGAAGCCGAAGTGTGACTACGGTAGGACATTTCGTTGACCGCAGGAGCATGGCTGGCCTTGTCTACCCCTCGTATTCCGTATTTTGGGAAGCGGGGCGTGACATGGTTTAGTTGGTATCAGAGCCAGGTTTTGCGTTGATTGGGATTGCAGTTTTCCGTGTATAGCTTGGCAATCTAAGACATTCCTTGGTCTAGATTGTAAACTTGTCATTCTTGATCCATATTCACATCGTGTGTTCAGCTATCCATTCGCTATGGTTTCGGGTGACTTGACAAGGTTACGTGGTTGCAATTGCACTACCGTACTCTGTTTAAGTGACTCAAAGTCATACAGTTGGTTCTCCACTTGTGATAAATTCATCATCTCTGATATTCTTGAGTCTTTGACCCATCCATATTATATCTTGATTCGTATAGTTTGTGACCTATATCATCCCCAAAATTGTTGTCTCAGGATCATGTCTTCTAACGACTCTTCATCTATATCCACTCCCCAGAATCAGACCCTTGAGATTCTGAGTGCCCTGCAAGGTCTAAAGGAAGCTCAGGAGCGAACAAACGACTTGTTAGCTGAAAGACTGAGAAGACAGGAGAATCAGGCACCAGCGGGAGTCTCAAATTGTAAAGGGATCCCCGTTAGACGAGGAAAAGAGAAGAAGATGAAGCGCCCATTTGTTCCCCCGAGACAGAAGCAGCAGAAGACCCAAAGTTGTGGGTACTGTATGTGACCAGGACATCTTCAGAGGGAAATGTCTGATTTGTGGATCCAGCGAACATCTCATCAACGGTTGCCCTGAAAGGAAAGAACTATAAGGAGGAAACTCGTCCACACTCTCCACTCCTGCCAAGTGATGATTATTGCGTAGTTCAAATATCGAGGATAAGGCGGACCCAGCGCAGAATTCAACTCACGCGACGAGGGTGCAACGTTCTAGTAGTCAAAGAAGAATTTTCATGTTTTCTACTTTCAGTAATAATGTTGTTATCTTTTTATGAATATTTCTTTCCGTTTGAAATCTTGTATCCACTGAACTTTTGATTGAATGCAATAAAACTTGAATCATAATATATGCATCATTCTCTTGTTTTCTCCTTATTCATATTATTCGTTATCACAGCGTTTCTATCCTGATTTTTTCCGTTCCTGCAACCGTATATTTACCTATACTTCGTACCCTGAGCTTTTTCCTTGATGTATCCCAATATCTAATCATGACTTTTCTTTTCAGACCATGGCCCATCCTGGAGCAGCGCCGCATCTAGATGAGGATGCACAGTCATGTGTTTCATTAGACCGTACACTGATGGATTCCGACGATGAGATCAACGGTCCCCAGGTCAATTTCGAAAACAACGATTCAGAGGACGAAGGAGCAGTCGCCCCAGAGTTGACATGATAGCTGATTCCGACGTAGAAGAAGGAGATCCTGAAGAGAACCCTATAGAGGAAGACCTGATAGAGGAAGATCCTGATGAAGACCCGATAGAAGAAAATCCAGTTGCGGAAAATCCCGTGGAAGAAAACCCAGAAGAAGAGAGTCACATGAAATCGGATCTCGATGAAAAAGATCCATCCGAGGAAGAAGAACCAGAAGAGCAAGACCCTGCTGTGGAAGAACTTCCAATGGCGATGCCCGCGAGGCGATATGGAAATGGACGCCCCTATCTGAGTGCGCGAGCCTATCGCAACCTACTGAATCTCCACAACCGCGACTGACGGGATTTCTTTTGATGTTGTCTTTCTGGCCAAATAAAATGTGTATAGTTTAGGGCCACTTTTCACCTTTGGGAATGCCTTGTTTCAAATTTTCTTAAATGAAATAAATCTGCTAAATTCGTAAACCTTTTGATTATTGGTTCGCTTGATACTTATTTATTGCCCATATCCATTTATTTTTCTGCTGAGATTCCTGACTGTCCACCCTACTCATTATATAGTTTTCACCCTCGATTCGATTAGAAGGTACCGCACCCTGATCCTTGGAATGAGCTACCCTTCAGCCCGAGTCTGTGCCGCGTCTGAGATCCTTCTGGGAGGGGAACATTTCTTGTGAAACTTCCGAGTTCACTAACTCTTCAAATTTGATTCGTGAGATGTACCGACTGTTGTTTTCCCCCACACTTTTCCTTTTGTATTCCTTTGTTGCTCATCCTTACTTCCTGTACTGACCCTATCCCAAACTCCTTAACATTCAGCCTAAAGCCGCCACACTCCGACCTTCAAATTGAGCCACACCTTCTTGTAATCACTACCCTAGCTAGCCCTATTCATATTGGTGATTTCTCTATTACCTTATATATATTTAGAGACATTATTATTCAAAATTTAGTTTTCATTATTTTAAATTTATCAAAGAGTGTGTGTTATTGATTACTCTGTTTTATGTATTTTAAGTACACTATTAGTATTCTTACTTTCAATAGCGCAACCTTACACCGCGCATATTTTTGTTCCATGTTCCTTATTTTCACGATACGAGTTTTCTAAGTCATTTTAAAAACTATCTGATCGATATACCGTCCTAAAATGTTTTAACCTACCGACTAATTTTCACTACTTTATTGTCGTTACTCTATTTTCAAGAATTGTGCCTATGCTTACTATTATAAGTGGTTGAGCCTTATACTTATTATTTCTGTTTACTATTTTGATATACTTAGATGTGCACACATTTGGTTTCGACGTTTACCGAGCACACTTTGATTAATATTATTCGTTAATTGTTACCTATATTCTTATATATTTGTAGTTGCCCTTATAGTGTTCCTGTGTTATGCTTTTAGGCCTAACTTTTGTATGTGGTTCTTATATATATGTATGTACCTTCAGAACTTTGTCTACCCGTTTTAAGTAAATCAACACGTATTAGTTTTCGATATGATAATCCTTCGCTTATTATTTATAGCTAGTTGTTTCTTTTAAATTTCGAGGACGAAATTTTTGTAAGGGTGGTATGATATAATACCCAGCCCCTTTTTATACCAATATCTGTATAGTTGTTATTTTTGAATTTTATTTGATTTATTTAAATTCTATTTCTTCTAAACCCTAAAATTTTTCATTATAACCAAGTTTCATTATAAACCCTCAGCCCATTTCCCTTTTTCATTAAACTTAAAGTTCCCGGCCCGGCCCTCATCCTTTTCCCCCTCACAATTATTTTTATCTCTGGCCTAACCCACCTTAATTCCCCAACGGCCCGCACCTTTCCCCAAATTAATTCTTTTCCTTTTTAATTTTCTTGGCCCGGCCCACTCTCCAAGCACGCCTCACTCAGCCGCGACCCCAACTCGACCCGACCCGGCCCACTAACCCATCATCTTCCTCTAACGGCTCAATTCCTTCATTCCCGCGCGCGCTCGACCCAACTCCGTCGCCTCCGCCCACGCTCGCTCCCAGTCGCTTGCGTGCGTTATCGCCCTCGACGCGCGACCCCGTCTCCACTACCTCCCCTCTCGTACACACCCACACACCCTCGTACCCACTTGACTCTCTCCCTCTCGAACTTTCATCCGCTTGAATCCCTGCACTCCACCACCGCCGACGACGGTGACATCAACTGCGACCGCCTCGTCCCCACTTCCCTTCACCCCCTCGCACCACGAGCCCGAGGCCTTTCTCCACCCACGCACCCACCTCCTCTGTCATAGCCACGCCCTCGTCTGCTCTGTCGCCGACGTTCACTTCCTTCGTCGTCGACCAACGCCTCCTCGCCTTCTTCTTCTCATCCTCTTCAACAATAGCCCAATGCTAAGCCATCATAGCCGAGACCTTCAGCAACAACAGCATCCACATCCCTCTCTCTCCTCTCTCACCACCTTCATCCTCATCAGCTCCAGCATCTTCTTCTTCGTCTCCTTTTCATTCTCTCGTCTCCGCTCAAAACCAAGATCCGGGCCTCCTCTCTTCCCCATGGCCGAGAGTTCTACCTCCTCTCCATGTCCTCCTACCTTCTTGGCCGAGGCTGAGCTCTACCCTCTTCTCCTTCATTTCGCAACTCCTCATCAACCACTTACAACCCACCTCCAAACACCAGCACATGTGCCACCTCCGCATCATGCCCAGGCCACACACGCACCGCACTAGCACTACGTCCGTGCCACCGCCGCATCATGCCCAAACCACGTACCCACCGCGCTTACACCACGCCCGTACTAGGACCAGGCCACCAACGTACCATGCCCGCATCGTGCACGCACTATTGGCCACCCGAGATCCACCTCTCAAATCAAGCACCCTGCTGCCTTGCCGTCGCTGTCCCGTGCTATCGCTGTCGTCGACGTTTTCTTCGCAATCATCGCCGTCGCACCCACCGAACTGTCGAATCCAAGAGCCCGAGCACGAGCCAAGACCGCGAACCTTGCACGCGTCATTCATCGCGCGTTCACGCCGTTACCACTGCCATGCATCGCCAAGACGCCTCTAGGCAAGTACTGTACTTGCTTACATGCTATTTACTTAAGTTACAATTTATAATTACATGGATTATAAAGTTACAAGTTTAGATTCAATTGTGCGCCATACCTGTTCGACGTGTGTTCCCAATGAGAATATCCATCAAATTTGACGGAACTGGATAAATTACTTTGGCCCTTGTAGGGATGGATAAAGTGTGCAAATTTCGCTGGAAAAATATGACCGTTAACGACTAAAACGACTACCCCAAGTTTAATCGTAAAACTGTAATTTTATTGTACCTGAAAATCGTTAAATTCACCATAAATCATATACATACTAGAATGGTGCGTTCGAGGGCTCAAATCGAAGCCGACTCGACGAACTTTAACCTTTTACTAGCTTCCAGACATTCCTGTATTTAAACCGTGATGATATTTGGATCGGAGTGCGACTCTACACTGCAGTCCAGAGCGACTCCAGTCGTTGCTTGCTGTTCCGTATTTGGGTACCACAAGATCTCCTTAACTCGTAGATTGCGGAACTCCGCTGCTTGTCATAGGTAAATATGTTAGCTAGACAAAACAATTGGTTTCATTCTGTTTCGTTATCGTTTGATATTTAATCTGTAATTTAGAAGATCGGGACGCATAACAGTCCCAGCAGAATCAGGATTGACATATTAATAGTAAACAGTGTATATCTCTTGACATACAGACGCGATTTAAGATCCGTCTATTGCGTTGAAAACCTTACTGAAAACCCTAGAATTCATCCAACTGTAGCATCGCTAAATTCTGATCCCAACTGGGGTTAAAATGCATTGCGATACGGACATCTGATTCTGAAACCGGATTTCCAGCCGCGAACGCTTAAAATGAAATGGTTATAATTAATGATCCTGGAACCCGATTGGCTTGAAACTAAATTCGATGGATAGACAACTGAACACACTAATTACTACCTGTTTATCGTTTCGCTAAACTATATATATATATACGTTTCATGATAAATCGTGCAAGTGATAAAATACTGTTTTTGTGACACCTTAATCGTGCTTATATACTGTTCATGCATCATATCATACCCATATCATTGTAGTGATAACCTAGTGATATCATGCATATACCCAGTGTTAGATTCTAGTGATGATTGTGGCAAGTACGTCAGTGTTCGTGTATCCATGATTAAGTGAAAGTGATACGTACTTGTACACAATCATTGACCCTATTATTCTATTGCATTGTCGACGTCTGTGAGATGCGTGTACGTGTGACTATAAGTGGTATGGGACACTTATGGAAGCGCTTGCACGGGTGTCACAGATAAGGCATCCGACACTGCCATTTATCTCAAGTATTGGTCGAGACGTGCTTGATGGAGGTCCTACCTCCAGTTCTCGCGCAGACTTGTCACGGATCGATTAGTATTTAGGGTTATCGTTAGCGTTTGATGTAGACCACGGGGTGTGGGGTAGTTTAAGTATGAGTTCAACAGAATCTCGGGAGTCCCATGCCGGCTTATATATTTAGGGAGTTATATGGAGATTTACAGGGTATGTGATATACACCGTGATATACATGTTACATGTTGGGCCCGTGGTCCCTTGCCCTTGGGTGGAGGACACTCGCGAGTAGTTGACTCTCACACTTGGACTGACGATAGGCTTAGTGACCTGTACAGTGAGACTTAGAGACTGATAGGGTTACTGGCATTTATATACCTTATATACTGTGTTGACATTCGTGACATATCGTTCTACTACTTTACTGCTCCGCTGCATCGATTACTGCACATTCATATTCATGCTGTCATTGATTTACTGTTATTCATATCTATTACCACTGTTAGAACTGTCACTTGATTTTATATATATTATATTGCTATTGTGTCGCTCTGACGACCTGAGTATGCATGCTCGGTGTGAGGAGAAGATCTAGCCTGGACCAGGATTAGACGTATATTACAGACATCTCGATTTGATATCCAGAGTTATATCTATATTTGTTCCCCTCAGGTCAGTTCTTTACATTGTTTCCTTCAGTTACTGCATCTTTCTTTACCTGCGCATTATTTACTGTTTACCATGAAAAACTAGAAGCCGAAGTGTGACTACGATAGGACATTTCCTTGACCGCAGGAGCATGGCTGGCCTTGTCTACCCCTCGTATTCCGTATTTTGGGAAGCGGGGCGTGACATGGTTTAGTTGGTATCAGAGCCAGGTTTTGCGTTGATTGGGATTGCAGTTTTCCGTGTATAGCTTGGCAATCTAAGACATTCCTTGGTCTAGATTGTAAACTTGTCATTCTTGATCCATATTCACATCGTGTGTTCAGCTATCCATTCGCTATGGTTTCGGGTGACTTGACAAGGTTACGTGGTTGCAATTGCACTACCGTACTCTGTTTAAGTGACTCAAAGTCATACAGTTGGTTCTCCACTTGTGATAAATTCATCATCTCTGATATTCTTGAGTCTTTGACCCATCCATATTATATCTTGATTCGTATAGTTTGTGACCTATATCATCCCCAAAATTGTTGTCTCAGGATCATGTCTTCTAACGACTCTTCATCTATATCCGCTCCCCAGAATCAGACCCTTGAGATTCTGAGTGCCCTGCAAGATCTAAAGGAAGCCCAGGAGCGAACAAACGACTTGTTAGCTGAAAGACTGAGAAGACAGGAGAATCAGGCACCAGCGGGAGTCTCAAATTGTAAAGGGATCCCCGTTAGACGAGGAAAAGAGAAGAAGATGAAGCGCCCATTTGTTCCCCCGAGACAGAAGCAGCAGAAGACCCAAAGTTGTGGGTACTGTATGTGACCAGGACATCTTCAGAGGGATTGCCGCCGCGCCCAAGGGAAATGTCTGATTTGTGGATCCAGCGAACATCTCATCAACGGTTGCCCTGAAAGGAAAGAACTACAAGGAGGAAACTCGTCCACACTCTCCACTCCTGCCAAGTGATGATTATTGCGTAGTTCAAATATCGAGGATAAGGCGGACCCAGCGCAGAATTCAACTCACGCGACGAGGGTGCAACGTTCTAGTAGTCAAAGAAGAATTTTCATGTTTTCTACTTTCAGTAATAATGTTGTTATCTTTTTATGAATATTTCTTTCCGTTTGAAATCTTGTATCCACTGAACTTTTGATTGAATGCAATAAAACTTGAATCATAATATATGCATCATTCTCTTGTTTTCTCCTTATTCATATTATTCATTATCACAGCGTTTCTATCCTGATTTTTTCCGTTCCTGCAACCGTATATTTACCTATACTTCGTACCCTGAGCTTTTTCCTTGATGTATCCCAATATCTAATCATGACTTTTCTTTTCAGACCATGGCCCATCCTGGAGCAGCGCCGCATCTAGATGAGGATGCACAGTCATGTGTTTCATTAGACCGCACACTGATGGATTCCGACGATGAGATCAACGGTCCCCAGGTCAATTTCGAAAACAACGATTCAGAGGACGAAGGAGCAGTCGCCCCAGAGTTGACATGATAGCTGATTCCGACGTAGAAGAAGGAGATCCTGAAGAGAACCCTATAGAGGAAGACCTGATAGAGGAAGATCCCGATGAAGACCCGATAGAAGAAAATCCAGTTGCGGAAAATCCCGTGGAAGAAAACCCAGAAGAAGAGAGTCACATGAAATCGGATCTCGATGAAAAAGATCCATCCGAGGAAGAAGAACCAGAAGAGCAAGACCCTGCTGTGGAAGAACTTCCAATGGCGATGCCCGCGAGGCGATATGGAAATGGACGCCCCTATCTGAGTGCGCGAGCCTATCGCAACATACTGAATCTCCACAACCGCGACTGACGGGATTTCTTTTGATGTTGTCTTTCTGGCCAAATAAAATGTGTATAGTTTAGGGCCACTTTTCGCCTTTGGGAATGCCTTGTTTCAAATTTTCTTAAATGAAATAAATCTGCTAAATTCGTAAACCTTTTGATTATTGGTTCGCTTGATACTTGTTTATTGCCCATATCCATTTATTTTTCTGCTGAGATTCCTGACTGTCCACCCTACTCATTATATAGTTTTCACCCTCGATTCGATTAGAAGGTACCACACCCTGATCCTTGGAATGAGCCACACTTCAACCCGCGTCTGTGCCGCGTCTGAGATCCTTCTGGGAGGGGAACATTTCTTGTGAAACTTCCGAGTTCACTAACTCTTCAAATTTGATTCGTGAGATGTACCGACTGTTGTTTTCCCCCACACTTTTCCTTTTGTATTCCTTTGTTGCTCATCCTTACTTCCTGTACTGACCCTATCCCAAACTCATTAACATTCAGCCTAAAGCCGCCACACTCCGACCTTCAAATTGAGCCACACCTTCTTGTAATCACTACCCTAGCTAGCCCTATTCATATTGGTGATTTCTCTATTACCTTATATATATTTAGAGACATTATAATTCAAAATTTAGTTTTCATTATTTTAAATTTATCAAAGAGTGTGTGTTATTGATTACTCTGTTTTATGTATTTTAAGTACACTATTAGTATTCTTACTTTCAATAGCGCAACCTTACACCGCGCATATTTTTGTTCCATATTCCTTATTTTCACGATACGAGTTTTCTAAGTCATTTTAAAAACTATCTGATCGATATACCGTCCTAAAATATTTTAACCTACCGACTAATTTTCACTACTTTATTGTCGTTACTCTATTTTCAAGAATTGTGCCTATGCTTACTATTATAAGTGGTTGAGCCTTATACTTATTATTTCTGTTTACTATTTTGATATACTTAGATGTGCACACATTTGGTTTCGACGTTTACCGAGCACACTTTGATTAATATTATTCGTTAATTATTACATATATTCTTATATATTTGTAGTTGCCCTTATAGTGTTCCTGTGTTATGCTTTTAGGCCTAACTTTTGTATGTGGTTCTTATATATATGTATGTACCTTCAGAACTTTGTCTGCCCGTTTTAAGTAAATCAACACGTATTAGTTTTCGATATGATAATCCTTCGCTTATTATTTATAGCTAGTTGTTTCTTTTAAATTTCGAGGACGAAATTTTTGTAAGGGCGGTATGATGTAATACCCAGCCCCTTTTTATACCAATATCTGTATAGTTGTTATTTTTGAATTTTATTTGATTTATTTAAATTCTATTTCTTCTAAACCCTAAAATTTTTCATTATAACCAAGTTTCATTATAAACCCTCAGCCCATTTCCCTTTTTCATTAAACTTAAAGTTCCCGGCCCGGCCCTCATCCTTTTCCCCCTCACAATTATTTTTATCTCTGGCCTAGCCCATCTTAATTCCCCAACGGCCCGCTCCTTTCTCCAAATTAATTCTTTTCCTTTTTAATTTTCTTGGCTCGGCCCACTCTCCAAGCCCGCCTCACTCAGCCGCGACCCCAACTCGACCCGACCCGGCCCACTAACCCATCATCTTCCTCTAACGGCTCAATTCCTTCATTCCCGCGCGTACTCGACCCAACTCCGTCGCCTCCGCCCACGCTCGCTCCCAGTCGCTTGCGTGCGTTACCGCCCTCGACGCGCGACCCCGTCTCCACTTCCTCCCCTCTCGTACACACCCACACACCCTCGTACCCACTTGACTCTCTCCCTCTCGAACTTTCATCCGCTTGAATCCCTGCACTCCACCCCCGCCGACGACGGTGACATCAACTGCGACCGCCTCGTCCCCACTTCCCTTCACCCCCTCGCACCACGAGCCCGAGGCCTTTCTCCACCCACGCACCCACCTCCTCTGTCATAGCCACGCCCTCGCCTGCTCTGTCGCCGACGTTCACTTCCTTCGTCGTCGACCAACGCCTCCTCGCCTTCTTCTTCTCATCCTCTTCAACAATAGCCCAACGCTAAGCCATCATAGCCGAGACCTTTAGCAACAACAGCATCCACATCCCTCTCTCTCCTCTCTCACCACCTTAATCCTCATCAGCTCCAGCATCTTCTTCTTCGTCTCCTTTTCATTCTCTCGTCTCCGCTCAAAACCAAGATCCGGGCCTCCTCTCTTCCCCATGGCCGAGAGTTCTACCTCCTCTCCATGTCCTCCTACCTTCTTGGCCGAGGCTGAGCTCCACCCTCTTCTCCTTCATTTCGCAACTCCTCATCAACCACTTACAACCCACCTCCAAACACCAGCACATGTGCCACCTCCGCATCATGCCCAGGCCACACACGCACCGCACTAGCACTACGTCCGTGCCACCGCCGCATCATGCCCAAACCACGTACCCACCGTGCTTACACCACGCCCGTACTAGGACCAGGCCACCAACGTACCATGCCCGCATCGTGCACGCACCATTGGCCACCCCAGATCCTCCTCTCAAATCAAGCACCCTGCTGCCTTACCGTCGCTGCCCCGTGCTGTCGCTGTCGTCGATGTTTTCATCGCAATCATCGCCATCGCACCCACCGAACTGTCGAATCCAAGAGCCCGAGCACGAGCCAAGACCGCGAACCTTGCACGCGTCATTCATCGCGCGTTCACGCCGTTACCACTGCCATGCATCGCCAAGACGCCTCTAGGCAAGTACTGTACTTGCTTACATGCTATTTACTTAAGTTACAATTTATAATTACATGGATTATAAAGTTACAAGTTTAGATTCAATTGTACGCCATACCTGTTCGACGTGTGTTCCCAATGAGAATATCCATCAAATTTGACGGAACTGGATAAATTACTTTGGCCCTTGTAGGGATGGATAAAGTGTGCAAATTTCGCTGGAAAAATATGACCGTTAACGACTAAAACGACTACCCCAAGTTTAATCGTAAAACTGTAATTTTATTGTACCTGAAAATCGTTAAATTCACCATAAATCATATACATACTAGAATGGTGCGTTCGAGGGCTCAAATCGAAGCCGACTCGACGTACTTTAACCCTATACTAGCTTCTAGACATTCCTGTATTTAAACCGTGATGATATTTGGATCGGAGTGCGACTCTGGACTGCAGTCCAGAGCGACTCTAGTCGTTGCTTGCTGTTCCGTATTTGGGTACCACAAGATCTCCTTAACTCGTAGATTGCGGAACTCCACTGCTTGTCATAGGTAAATCTGTTAGCTAGACAAAACAATTGGTTTCATTCTTTTTCGTTATTGTTTGATATTTAATCTGTAATTTAGAAGATCGGGACGCATAACAGTCCCAGCAGAATCAGGATTGACATATTAATAGTAATAGTAAACAGCGTATATCTCCTGACGTACAGACGCGATCGAAGATCAGTCTGTTGCGTTGAAAACCTTACTGAAAACTCTAGAATTCATCCAACTGTAGCGTCGCTAAATTCTGAACCCAACTAGGGTTAAAATGCGTTGCGATACGGACATCTGATTCTGAAACCGGATTTCCAGCCGCGAACGCTTAAAATGAAATGGTTATAATTAATGATCCTGGAACCCGATTGGCTTGAAACTAAATTCGATGGATAGACAACTGAACACACTAATTACTACCTATTTATCGTTTCGCTAAACTATATATATATATATACGTTTCATGATAAATCGTGCAAGTGATAAAATACTGTTTTTGTGACACCTTAATCGTGCTTATATACTGTTCATGCATCATATCATACCCATATCATTGTAGTGATAACCTAGTGATATCGTGCATATACCCAGTGTTAGATTCTAGTGATGATTGTGGCAAGTACGTCAGTGTTCGTGTATCCGTGATTAAGTGAAACTGATACGTACTTGTACACAATCATTGACCCTATTATTCTATTGCATTGTCGACGTCTGTGGGATGCGTGTACGTGTGACTATAAGTGGTATGGGACACTTATGGAAGCGCTTGCACGGGTGTCACAGATAAGGCATCCGACACTGCCATTTATCTCAAGTATTGGTCGAGACGTGCTTGATGGAGGTCCTACCTCCAGTTCTCACGCAGACTTGTCACGGATCGATTAGTATTTAGGGTTATGGTTAGCGTTTGATATAGACCATGGGGTGTGGGGTAGTTTAAGTGTGAGTTCAACAGAATCTCGGGAGTCCCATGCCGGCTTATATATTTAGGGAGTTATATGGAGATTTACAGGGTATGTGATATACACCGTGATATACATGTTACATGTTGGGCCCGTGGTCCCTTGCCCTTGGGTGGAAGACACTCGCGAGTGGTTGACTCTCACACTTGGACTGACGATAGGCTTAGTGACCTGTACAGTGAGACTTAGAGACTGATAGGGTTACTGGCATTTATATACCTTATATACTGTGTTGACATTCGTGACATATCGTTCTACTACTTTACTGCTCCGCTGCATCGATTACTGCACATTCATATTCATGCTGTCATTGATTTACTGTTATTCATATCTATTACCACTGTTAGAACTGTCACTTGATTTTATATATATTATATTGCTATTGTGTCGCTCTGACGACCTGAGTATGCATGCTCGGTGTGAGGAGAAGATCTAGCCTGGACCAGGATTAGACGTATATTACAGACATCTCGATTTGATATCCAGAGTTATATCTATATTTGTTCCCCTCGGGTCAGTTCTTTACATTGTTTCCTTCTGTTACTGCATCTTTCTTTACCTGCGCATTATTTACTGTTTACCATGAAAAACTAGAAGCCGAAGTGTGACTACGGTAGGACATTTCCTTGACCGCAGGAGCATGGTTGGCCTTGTCTACCCCTCGTATTCCGTATTTTGGGAAGCGGGGCGTGACAGGACCCGTCACCTCTTTGAAGACGTTGAGGAATTACAACGCCAGGTATCAAAGGAGTTTCGAGATGTACCTTTGAACCAATGAGTTGGTTGAAAGAGCGGATGTGCTCAGTTCAAGATGATTTGAGGACTTATGGCCAGTTTAGGCTAAGTCCAATTATGTTTGAAATATTGGCCCTTTGGGCCATTAGACATTTGTCTGGGTTCAGCCCCTCATCATTCAGCAGTGCTAAACAGAGGTTTGGAAGTTCTGACAACATTTTGTCTTTTATTAGGCACTGACCATTCATCATGGCTCTGGAGTTTACTTTGAATGTCATGTGAAATGATCAAGTTTGGAAAACAAGGGTATATTTGAAGTTCAGTCAAAGGGGGATCCTGCCTCTGGAAAAACTTAGCCATTTTGGGCTAGGTTGGTTTTGAAATAGTGTTAACACTAGAAGGTATTTGACGATCACGTGTTCCCACGTGATGCGCTTTAAAAATAGTGTTAAACATTAAAAATGGTGTGGTCACGTGGGGTCATGTGAGGCGCCTGAGATTGGGCCGAAACTCCTTTATTTTACTCTTAAGGCTGCAAATAAGTGTTAAACACTTAGCTTTCAGGTCATCACGTGTGAGCACGTGAGGCATCTAAAGATGGGGCCAGATTTCCTTTTACTTTGTTCTGCAAATAAATGTTAAACACTTTTTGACTCTCTGACCATCACGTGCGGGCACGTGATAGGCATCCATCCATTGGATATTAAAGAGATTTGTTAGGGGTCACGTGGGGACACGTAAGGGCGCCCTAAATGTGGAGCCAGATCTCTTTTTGTTTTATCCTCAAATCTGCGAATAAGTGTTAAACACTTTTCATCTTTATTTTAAAGCATCACGTGTTGGCACGTGATGGGGATTTATGCATCGATAATTACAGCCTTGCTGAGGGGTCACGTGGAGGCACGTGAGAGCGCCCAAAGCTTCTTTTCTTTTGTTTTTTCATTCTGCGTTTTGGGAGTCACGTGGGAGCACGTGAGGCATTGCCTCAAAGCTTCTTCCTTTTTTATTTTTGGGGATCTTTCTAGGGGTCACGTGGGGACACGTGACCCTGGTTTTATTCCTTCTTTTCTGATCACTGTGGATTGGGGTCACGTGTCATCACGTGACCAATATTCTTTATATGCATGGAGATCTTTTATTTTAAGAATTAAATTCTCTGTAGGGTTAAAACCTAATTTTGTTTTGAAAGAATTAAATTTCTATTGTGAAAGAATTAAATTCTTATTTAGGGTAAAACCCTAATTTCTTTTTAAAGGAATTAAATTCCCAGATATGTAAAAGAATTAAATTCTTGATTAGGGTTAAACCCTAATTTTGTTTTAGGAGAATTAAATTCTCAAAACTCAATTCCCCTTCTAAATTTAGGATCTGCATGGCAGGATCTCGACCCGATGAGAATTAAATTCTCAATTTATGGGGAGATGTGCTTCTGCAGATCTTCAACCAGAAAAGAACTAAGTTCTTTTTTGTATAAGAGTTAAACTCTTGGATTTTGAGAATTAAATTCTCTGTTTGAAGTTTTGATTCCCTTTCTTTTCTCACCTAAGGTTTTCTTTGTTAAGAATTAAATTCTCCTTTCTTTTCTTCCTTCTTGAGAATTAAATTCTCCTCTCTCTGTTTTTCTCTCAAAAAAAAAGGTCCCCCCTCTTCTTTTCTTGGCTCCTATTTATAGGAGAAGGAAAAGAATCAATTTGTTTAGCAAATCTCTTGTTCCCCTCCGAAAGACGGCGCGACACCGCGTCTTGCCTGAGATTCGGGGCAGATGCTAATAGGTGCTATCCGTCCACCTCTTCGAAAATGCCAAGTTGATTTATGGCACCACGTATCGAAGGTTTAGACGGATGCGTCCGATGTAGCAGACTTCGTCAGATTCTCCCTCGTTTGAGGGGGTTTTGATTGTGGGGACGCTCTTCCCTGCAGGCGCAAGCCCCTGCAGTTAATTACGCTACCGCATTGCGGTAACAACTTTCTCCTTCTCCAGATGGTCACTTCGTGTCGTGGGTGTCTGTTTTGTATTTTGTTGCCCGTGGATCGTTTACGGAGACTGAGTTATGTCGTCGCCCGTAGGGCGTGGACTAGTCCAAATCCGTATTATCTTAGATTTGGGTTTGGGGGGGTTTTGGTTTGAGGATACGTCAGCCCTACTCGAGGCTAAGATCAACTCAAACGTTTGTTAAGGATACGTTAGTCTAACTTTGTGACTAAGATCAACTTAACGGGATCGTTTAGATCCGACAAAAGAGCGTTTGGACTCTAATGTTCCAGTTTAGGGACATAGTGGTCCATGAATGTATGGCCGTCGGGACCCGTCACCTCTCTGACAACGTTGAAGGATTACAACGACGGATGTCAGAGGAGTTCAAGGATGTACCCTCAAGCCGGAGTCAATTGGGGGGATTTATAGTCCACTCTGTTTGAAGGTTTAAGGATACGTTAGCCATCTTTGAGGCTAAGATCAACTTAAACGGGACCATTTAGATCCGACAAAAGAGCATGCGGGGCTCTATTGTTCTAGTTTAAGGACATTACGGTCCATGGGTAGTTTAAGGACATTGCGGTCCATGGGTAGTTTAAGGACATTGCGGTCCATTGTTAGTTTTAAGACATCTCGGTCAAGGTTAAGGACGTCGTAGTCCATGGGTTTAAGGACCCCACAGTCCATTGTTAGTTTTAAGACATCTCGGTCAAGGTTAAGGACGTCGTAGTCCATGGGTTTAAGGACCCCACAGTCCGGTATGTGCTCTGGATGCTTCACACGGGTTCACTGCCGTGCTTGGCGAGGACCAGGCTCCGCTCTGGACGTTTTCCACGGGGTCAAAGAGTGACATTATCCGCGTTCCACGTAACCAGGAATTTGCATTAGACATGAGTTTAAGGACCCCACAGTCCATATCAATGTGTGGTCGTCGGGACCCGTCACCTCTTTGACGGCATTGAGGGATTACAATGCCAAGTATCAAAGGAGTGAAGAGATGTACCCTAGAACCGGAGTGGATTAAATAACCCTTGGCCCAATTTGGGGTCAAGACGAATTAATTATGTTATGAGTCCATTGGACCAGTTAATCACAAATTGAGGACTTATGGCCATCTTGGGCTAAGTCCAATCAGGAGAGGCTTTGCCTCCATCCATTTAAGCCAATTGGGCCGAAGTCTAGTGTTAAACACTACAGAGCAGTCAGTGTTGAACACTGGGAATGGGGTTGACAAGTTAGTGTTTAACACTAAGAGAATATTTGGTGTTGAACACCAGCAACAATGTTTTTTCAGGTTAGTGTTAAACACTAAGGTAATCAGTGTTGAACACTGCAAATGAAGATCTCAGATTAGTGTTTAAACACTAAGGTAATCAGTGTTGAACACTGCAAATAAAGCTTTTTAATTAGTGTTGAACACTAAGGCCCAACAGTGTTTTAACACTGGGTTCGAGAGTTTTAGTTTAGTGTTTAAACACTAAGGTAAGAGGGGTCACGTGGCAGCACGTGAGAGCGCCCTCCCTTCCTTTGTTTTGCTGAGATTATCGCGTCTTCCAGAGCATCACGTGCCATCACGTGATGGGCATTCAAATGCCTATGGATTAGAGCTTCTGCTGAGGGTCACGTGGGTCACGTGGGGTGCTGCCTCAAAGGGGCTTTCTGTAGCTCTCTTGGGGGGGTCACGTGATGACACGTGACCCTGCCTCTAGGTATTTTGTTTAGAGGCTTTGTTAATCTTCTTAGGAATTAAATTCCTCGAACTATAAATTTCAGAGGAATTAAATTCCTACTTCCTTTCGAAGACTTATATTCTGGGATAGAGTTTAACTCTGAATTTTCTGTAGGAATTAAATTCCTCATATACGTGAAGGGCTGAATAGGGTTAAACCCTAATAAAAGTTTTTAAGGAGTTTAAACTTCCATCCTCTGTTAAATTATGATTAAGGGAATTAAATTCCCGCTGTTTCGACAGAACTAGGTTCTTAATTAGGGTTAAACCCTGTTTCTTTTTTGTTCTGAAGGAATTGAATTCCCATGATGTAGGGTCAAGCCCTCCTTTTATTTTAAAGGAATTAAATTCCTATAGTTCTGTGAGAATTAAATTCTCGTGCTTGCATCCCTTCTCCATGTTTTGGATCTGCATGGCAGGATCTCAACCCATTGAGAATTAAATTCTCAACCTTAAGGGGAGATGTGCACTTTGCAGATCCTCCATCAAAGAGAGAAGAAATATGTTCTTCTGTTTTCACATTATCAGAGTTAAACTCTGTTGAGAATTAAATTCTCTTTCTTTCAAAAGGCCTTCCCTTTCTTACCTAGGGTTTTTTGCAGAAGATCCGAGTCTTTTTCAAAGTATCAAAGCTCTTCTCCTTTTTTCTTTTTTCTTCTCTGCGCCTCTATATGTATGTATGTCTCTTGGCTCCTATTTATAGGAGAAGCAGCCGAATCAATCAGTTTTTGACGAATCTTCATTGAGATTTGATTTGCATTCAGCATCCATTTTGGACCTTTGGATTATTAGGTGAATTTTATTCACCATTGGATTTTAAAATCCAGAGATTCTCCCTTGTTGTTTTGATTAGATTTAAAGGGGAAATCTTTCCAAACCCGAGATTTTCCCATAGATAGATGATATTTCATCACCTCTGAATCTTTAATTTGATTGGTTCCAGATAGTTGCTTTCTTTTGGAAAGATTTGAATTTCTCTCAGAATTTAATTCTGTTTGACAAAATGGGCTTTGAGAGCCGGTCACGTGTGACCACGTGACTCATGGTCACGTGTGGACACGTGACCCCCTTTGGAATGAGCCTTTTCCTTTCTTTTGCGCTCTGTCTTCTTATTGCTGCTTAAACGTCACGTGCTGCCACGTGACCCCTGGTCACGTGTGAGCACGTGACCCTTGTTTGAACTCTCTCTTTCCTTGGTTCAACTGGAGAACGAGTCTGCTGTCTTGAACGTCACGTGGCAACACGTGACCCTGGTCACGTGGAAGCACGTGACCTCTTCTGAAGCCTTTTCCTTGACTTGATCAGGGAACTGGTGTGCCTTTTGTCGCTTGCATTTAAATGTCACGTGTCGCCACGTGACCCGGGTCACGTGGGAGCACGTGACTCTTTCTGAAGCCCCCTTTTCTTCAGCGTAGTCAGGAAACTGAACTTGCCTTGATGATGTTTTTAGGTGTCACGTGCCAACACGTGACTGCTGGTCACGTGTAGGCACATGACCCTCTTCTGAAGCCTTTTCCATAAGCTTTCCTGATTTTAAATCAGGAAACATCTCTCATTGAAAGATTTGATTTGATTTCATAATTAATATAATCCTTTAGATCATTCAGTGAATTTTATTCACCGTTGGATTTTAGATCCAAAGATATTCTGTTTGTTATTTCGGTGAGATTTGAGGGGAAATCTTTCCTTGTCTAAGATCTTTTCCATAAATTAGTGATATTTAATCACCCTTGGATCTTTAATCCAACGGTCCCCATAATCCTTTTCCATTTGGAAAGATTTAGAAACTTTTAGAATTTTAAATCTATTTCGAAAGATTTTAAAGAAATTTAGAATTTTAATTCTATTAAACTGTAAGGCTTTCAAAGCCTGTCACGTGCTGGCACGTGATCCTTGGTCATGTGTGAGCACGTGACCCCCAAATTGGTTCCTCTTCTCAGCGTTCATTCATGCTTCAGTTTTAACCATCACGTGTCAACACGTGACCATTGGTCACGTGTGAGCACGTGATACCTCATTGAGGCGACCTCTGATTTTTAATCAGGGAACATATTTTAGAATTTAATTCTATTCATTATTTTGGAGGTCTTAAGAGCCCATCACGTGTCTGCACGTGACCCATGGTCACGTGTGAGCACGTGATGCCCCATTGGGGTCTTTTCTGAGTTTTTATTATATCTTTTAACTCCTCCAGCGGATTCTTAAAGGTCCATCACGTGTGGACACGTGATACCTCATAACTTTTGATCCCGGATGAATTATGAGGCCCATAATATATCAAATTGAAGGGTTTTTCGAGATGCTTCCAATACCATCAGAATTTAATAGTTCTTCCTTTGGGAGTTTATCAAAATATAGGCCGGAAGATACTGGTTTGCATTTCTTTAAGCGTATAGCTGCCATTCGATACCTTGGGCTCTTTTGCTCAGAAATTTTTGGCGGGAACAAATGCCCCCCACTACTTTGCCCACGTAAGTATGTACGTGGGTGAAGTAGTGCAGAGTTATGCATGGCGTATGACCAGTTTCGGGTTGGTGTATCACTTTAAGAATCTTGATCTGAGAAGATAACGAGCGGATACAAGCGCCGTCATTTATCATTGACTCAAATCTCGACTCTTAAGAGATATAGTTCCAAACTCTCAACTCCATAAACCGCACCCTTTTATTTCTTTATGTCTTACTCTGGCGTGAAGTAATTTATACGCTCATGAGTAACTTCTCCATTTCAGTGGCATGCAGCTTTGGCAAGTGTGGCTCATAGATGGTCCATCTTGACCTCTTTGCAGGGCGGTGATGGCTTAGGAGACAGGGTTAGGATCTGCCACCTAAGACTTTTCAACTTTATGAGCCGTGAGGGTCTCATAAAGACTTTTCTCACTACGAGTCGTGAGGATCTCGTAGGTGTCTTTTCTCCTTAGGAGTCGTGAGGATTCCTAAGTGTGTTTTCTCTTG
Organism: Agapanthus africanus; assembly: GCA_030015575.1. Classification (NCBI taxonomy): domain Eukaryota; kingdom Viridiplantae; phylum Streptophyta; class Magnoliopsida; order Asparagales; family Amaryllidaceae; genus Agapanthus; species Agapanthus africanus. Next base: position 439,021,008 of record JASDDO010000004.1, read on the forward strand.
AGAGTCATAAGGATCTCACAAGAGAATTTTCCCGCTTATAAGTCGAGAGGACTCGTAAGTAGTTGTTTCTCTCCTTGTCAAGATTCGACTTTGGAGAGTGAGACCCGTGAATAGTATACAAGAGACCATTTTGGGCCGACTTGCAGGGTCCCAGTGCTTAGGAAACAGGTTTTTTAATCCCTACTGCCTAAGGCTTTGTCTCACGAGTCGAGACGAATCGAGAAGTTCTCGCAAAGACATCAATTTCCTCACGAGTCGAAACGGATCGAGCAGATCTCGCGAGAATATCCTAACGTCACAGTTAACCTCTGCTCTTTACGACAGAAGTCCGTTAGGGTCTGTGGTACTTAGGGTTTTGGCCGTCGTGCCGTCGCATGAGCTGATATATTCCTCGATAGGCAATCGTGCTGTTCGAGTAGCCCCCTGCGACTGCCGTGTCTCTGATCCCTTCGGGGGCTGGACAAGACATCTTCAAGCAATCCTCCTTGGCAGTTTGACCGTCGGAAGAGCAAGCGTTAGGAATTTGCCATGCCGCTTTTTACTTGAGGTTAGGCTCATTTTGGAGAGCCCCGATGAGTCATAACCACTCCGCGCTGGTGTGGGATGATCTCCAATAGTCTTTCAGGCTTTATATGACTTGCCGTTAAGACCCTGAAGCTAGGAATTTGGCCTTCGCTTCGTTTTGCTGGCATTGCGTCCTCTGTATCGAGACGAATGTCGCGGTTGTCTCTAGGTTGCTGGTGAACCGTCGAGGTTTGGAACTAGGGATTTTGCCATGGCTCCTTTTGGTGATGTTGCGTCTGCTGTATCGAGACGAACGTCGAGGTGGTGACTACTCCGCATTGGTTCGAGATGATCTCCGATTGTCTCTCAGGATTTATATGACTTGCCGTTAAGACGTTGAAGCTAGGAATTTAGCCTTCGCTTCGTTTGATTTGTCATGTGTGAATCCTGTTGGAGGAAGAACGCTGTCGTGACATCTCGTCTGCTGTATCGAGACGAACGTCGAGGTGGTGACCACTCCACGCTGGTATGGGATGATCTCTGATGGTCTTTTAGGCTTTATATGACTTGCCGTTAAGACGTTGAAGCTAGGAATTTGGCCTTCGCTTCGTTTGCTGGCATTGCGTCCTCTGTATCGAGACGAATGTCGCGGTTGTCTCTAGGTTGCTGGTGAACCGTCGAGGTCTGGAACCAGGGATTTTGCCGTGACTCCTTTCGGTGATGTTGCGTCTGCGTTAAGACCCTGAAGCTAGGAATTTGGCCTTTGCTTCGTTTGCTGGCATCGTGTCCTCTGTATCGAGACGAATGTTATGGTTGTCTCTAAGTTGCTGGTGAACCGTCGAGTTCTGGAACCAGGGATTTTGCCGTGACACCTTTCGGTGATGTTGCGTCTGCTGTGTCGAGACGAACGTCGAGGTGGTGATCACTCCATGTTGGTATGAGATGATCTCTGATTGTCTTTCCGGTTTTATATGACTTACCGTTAAGACCCTGGAGCTAGGAATTTGCCTTCGCTTCGTTTTCTCTGGTGTGTCCGGATCCTGTTGGAGGAAGGACGCTGTAGTGACATTTCGTCTGCTGTATCGAGACGAATGTCGTGGTGGTGACCACTCCATGTGGGATGATCTCTGTTTGTCTTTCCGGTTTTATATGACTTACCGTCAAGACGTTGAAGCTAGGAATTTGGCCTTCGCTTCGTTTGCTTTGTCGCTTCCGAATCCTGCTGGGGGAAGAACGCTGGGGTGACATTTCATCTGCTGTATCGAGACGAACGTCGAGGTGGTGACCACTCCGCGCTGGTGTGGGATGATCTCTGATTGTCTTTCAGGCTTTATATGACTTGCCGTCAAGACCCTGAAGCTAGGAATTTAGCCTTCTCTTCGTTTGCTGGTATCGCGTCTGCTGTATCGAGACGAATGTCGCGGTGGTGATCACTCCATGTTGGTGTGAGGACCAGGATCCGCTCTGGACGTTTCCCACGGGGTCGAAGAGTGACGTTATCCACGTTCCACGTGACCAGGAATTTTGTCGGGAACAGCGCTCTGATACCAACTTTGTCACGACCCGAAATGGCACATGACGGGCACTTGAATCATATGAACTCTATAGGACCCCATCTAATTCAAGTAAGCCAAAAAATCCCAGAAATCTAAACCATTTTACAGAAGAAGTGAAGAAAACTTATCTTTAAAGCAAGTGGTTTTAATAACATAAGCCGAAATATGTATTTTTAAAATCTCAAGTCTTTTATGAAAATATCGGCAGAGTTTCCTTTGTAAATACTGGCCCCAAAAGGGTACAACATGCATAATATGAATAAATGCATCCCCAAGCGGGAGCTAGCTCTTCGCCAATTGGCGGTCACAACCATGTAAGCAATATAATATACAACGCCGAAGGGTGAGGATCAAAACCCAAAAGGAAACTCAAAATCATCAAGAAAACCATAATAATACAAGCGCGACTCTAAGGTCGAAATAATATACAACTGGTGTTCTAAGTCTAAACAATATATAAGTTTGGTTGATAGAGTTTACTAGATACAACTGAATATAAATGTACAATGGTGGTCACGATACAAGTGAGTCCACCTACCAAAGCAATCACCCGAAAAGGGGCAGTGTGCAGCAAAGCCGCAACGAACCTGTACGGCAAAACCTGCAAGAAACTATGGCACAACGGGGGTGAGTTGCCAACTCGTGAGTAGAAAACATCCAGAGCGAAATCGTATATATGACTCAATCCTAGGTCAATACGATCAAAATATAGATATCCTCAAATGATAAAGTCTGAAGCATAGTAAGGTGGTAAGGGTAAACATCTATACATAAGTGTAATACCATGTGCTCGTGTCAGTGCCTCAGATAGCAACATATTATAAATATGAGGTATGAATGCAATATAATGAAAACAGAATGCATCATGAATGCGACAACTGTTTTCTTTATTTAGTGAGATTTCTGTATAATTATAAATGGAGGTATCATCAATGAAATCAACATAAAATCAGTGTCAAGTATCGACACAAAACATAAATCCCAATATCTCAATATCTCAGTATCTCAGGCTCCGGCAATCCGGATATCCGTCGAGTCACAATAAAATCACCGGTCAGTAGTGCTTCCCTGTCATAGGCTCAACGCCATCATCTGCGACCTTCTCGCCCAGGGGTACCGCACCGGGTCTACCATGCACCCACAGACGGTTCCTCCTCCTCCTCTAATCAGGTGTATGATATCGCTCAAGAGCCGAGAAAACTCATGGTGGATATATCTCAAATCATATCATGGGAAAACCGCGTTTTTATCTTTCGAAAGTGATAATCAGTCTATAAAATCTTTGTGGTTTCTCTAAATCCAGAAATCTCATGGAAATCCAAAATCATGAATCACGATGTAAATAAATAATGAATACTGGGCTCCGACAATTCGGACTGGCCCAAACTAATGCATGGAAAATAAATATATGAATAACATGCATGAGATAACACAGTAAATAATGCACTATCTAATCTAGCACCCTAATAATATATCGGAACTATCAGCTAACAAGCGATATCAATGAATCAATATTCTCTAAGGTGTGTGTGGCATGGCAATTACCGATGATGATGTGTGTGAGCCGGCAAGCAGGTGTATGTGGAGCATACGCATCATCGGTAATGGTGCTGGTGTCCTGACTGCATGGTTTCATAATTACTACAGTACACAATAAACATGCAATGCGATGATAACAACATGGATAAATGGAGAATGAATAATAAAAGCAGCAATACCAAATATACAACAATGAATAGTAAATGCAACAATAAGGAATCTACATTAATATATATGGGTCATACAGTTTTGCCGTTTGAAATAACACGAATCGTGGTGTTTAGAAAATAGGGCTACGGTGTTTTTAAGAAAAGGTACGTCCTTTGAAATATCCGTAGAATCTCATGGCCTGTCTTTAAAATACTCACGATTCGTTAGTTTGAAATAGGTATGACCCGAGTCTAGTCTAACATCTATAAGTAAACTACTGGACTAAACCAACAGACTGATCGAAAGGGTAAGGAAAACCACCTAAGTATGAGTCGATATATATATATATATATATATATATATATATATATATATATATATATATATATAATAGTCGGTGATCCCGCCTCAATAGTATCACATATGATACAATATATAACATGACATCCTCGAGTCAAAAGTGCGGATCTATCATCAATATATAGCTCGTACGGTAAATCCCTCGCACGGCATCCCAAATCTGGGTACGGGTCAAATATCACATCATCTCATTATTCATCTGGTATCCTTATCATCATATCCTGAATAGGGGTACTGATCTAAGTCTAGTACATACTGATACCATCTACATATATATATGCGTGTGTATGAAAACACATCGCCAAAAGTCCCGCTATAACAATCATGTCGTATCTCATAATACGAAGCATATCATATCACCGATCTCGTGGCATCAAGCCCAATCTCATCGACTCATCTCCAAATACCACATACTATCCTCATCATCCATGTATATATATACACACACACACATAGTCCCATACCTATGCGTATTTATATATATATATACATATATATATACAAACATACATATCCCCATATACGCACAAATAATAAAATGTATGCAAGTGTGTGTGTGTGCGGTGTAATCTTATTCTAGGATTCGCAACTAAGAAACTAACTACGACACTATCATCCAATTACTAAAATTAAACTTATGATCTTCTAAGATCAATCTCGATAATCATTTAGTCTCACATAACACAAATTTATATATAATATATATAGTATACAACACTACGAACTGCGGGGGTGTTATACGCCATCCACCCGACTTCCCCCGTAGATATATATCTACTCACCTTGATCCTCGGTTGCTGGAGTCGATGACGCTACGCTCTCCTCGTCGTCTCGAAATCCACGTGGGGGTACCTACATATTACATATAGTATCGTAAACTGAAATCGCGAACGAAAACCAAAACGATACACGAAACGTACATAGGCAAAAACCTATGGTCTAAGCATGCACGAATAACCAACAACTCTCGACGATTGACGTATAAACGTGAATCAACCGAGATAAAACACAAATACCAAATTCCAATTCATTAAAAACCGCAAAACGAATTCAGAAATCTCGTAAAACACTTCCAGATTTTACCCTAGGTGAAATTAACCAATTTTGCACACATGGAGGGTCTATTTTACTGGAGATAAAGCCCTGGAACAAGAACAAGACCACAATTCCCTGATCTGGCCGCAACTTGCGGCCAGAATGAATATAATTGAGGCCTGGGTTGGGGATTTGGGGCTCTGGTCTCTGTGGTGGCTTCCTAGGTGCCTGCAAGCATCACTGTGTTTGCAAAATAATTCTTAGTGTTCCCGGGTGTTAGCAGATATCAATATACCATCACAAATTTCCAGAAATTCAAGTGTCGGGCTTTCTAAATTCTGGGGTTTGGGGTTTACTCTATGGTTCCAGTCCAATATACATTCCCTACAGGGGTTTAAGGTCACAACTAACCTCAATTACACCTTTGAATTTAATTCAAACCTTAACCTCTTCTAGAAATTTTCAAAGTTCACATATTCACACTAAATCGGTTCTAAACATGCATGGATACAAAAGTGAATGAAATTATACACTAATGGTATAGAGATTACCTCATTTGGCAACTCAAGAAATTTCTTGAGTTGCCCCAAGTGTCCAAAATCCTTGCTTTCTTGGTCCAAAATGTTTGTTGTGAGCTTGTGCATATTTTTAGTGAAGTGAAGATGGAGTTTTGAGGTGTTTTTAGTGGTGAAGTGGGGAGGTAGAGGGAAGAGGGAGAGAGGTCAACAGCCATGGTGAGATGAAAGAGTGAGAAAGATGAAGAAATGAAGGGGGAACAAATGGGACCTAAGGTCAAAGACCCCTCACCTCTCTCTCCTTTCTCTCTCATGCCCATACTCCATTTTTTTATCCTTTCCTTTTCTTTTCTTTTCTTTTCTTCTCATCTCAATAACAAAGCCATGCATGAAAATAAGGAAAAAGACATGGTAGAAAAAATGTAACAAGTGTGTAAAATGACTTGGTGCATATCATGTGCACAAATCATGCTTAATGCACGATTAGTGATATTTAATCGCGATTAGCATTAAAATAGAATATAATTAATCATCAAAATTTATAATTTGCTTAAATCATATAAAGCACTCTCATTTCAGTAATTTCTATAATTTTCCAAATATTTTCCACTTTATCGGTATTTAATTATACCGGATTATTAAAATATTTATTATATTTATTATTTAATTATAAAAATCCTAAAAATAATATTTTATTTTTCTGAAATGTTACACCCTCGTAAGAGGGAAAACCATAACTCTGACAGTCACTCTGTCATCCAGGTCATCTTGGAATCCTGGAATGATAACTGTCTCCCGAAGGAGACTGCTGTTATCATATCCCTAGAACATCCACTTATGTTCTAAAACTGCTTCCGATCGTTTGTCCAGGATTGGATTAATATAAACTTATTGTATCTAGTGCAAAAACAACATCTGGTGCGGTACTTGACATCTCATGATTGACTCAATTGCCTTAGTAAGTGATATGCCAATCATGCACATCCCTCTCCCTTTTAGTCTGTAAGACATCTTTAGAAAGGGTGACTCCATCACTTGTAGGTACACCGCCATGCCAGGAGTCGTCCATTCTAAAACACCTTTAGAATGTTGTCTAAGTACCCAGATTGGGAAACTACCCAAATCTAGATCTAAAACCATAAATCTAGTAACCAGAATGTCTGATATTATATCCATAACCTATGCGGAGAAACCACTGTTTGACAGCCAAAGTATAACCGATCGTAGTATAGAAATTTCACTTCCTACTCTGTGCATGTCATCCAAAAACTAGGACATCACACCCTACTACCTCCTTAATAGATCCATCCACTATTATGATGAAGTCAAAACCCATGACTGTCACATCAAAAATAGATGATCTATCTCCGCTATATCTGCTTTAGTCTATAAATAGACATAAGCTACTTGTCCACTATGCTTCCGCTGCTCCCACTGACTACAACAACCCTCTGACAGAGTCATATACACGTGCACTTTTAAAGCTAGTTTAGAACGACGCTATACTCATCCGCGTGCCGGGTCTCATAGTCTGGAACAACAGTAGTGTCAAATCTGGGTCAACAAGAACCTCCCTATCGCCGTCTTTGAGGATACCGAAGTAGCTCTCAGGAGCCTGAGGTTACCCACCAAATCTGCGGAGTGGCTAATGGAATGTCAAACCTGATTGAATGTTTAGATCTTATTAAATTTTCAGTAATCGTTTGCGGTTCTAAAATCACTTCCAGTTCTACCATACTCCCACTACTATTTTCTGAAAAAGTCCATTTTACTAAAACCGTGGCGAGTCAAGAACAATATCACTATTGATCTTCCAGATGGTAGAAAATTAACCCTCGTCAAAGCCCAGATTAACCCACAAACTGCCATTACATAAACGTGTCTTGAGTTATCCAGAGTCTGGTTTTAAGCATAAGCCGGACAACTCCACATACCTTAACATTGTTAAGATATTAACCGTTCTATATACAATATAGAAACAGAGGCAGTGATTTAATGGGAACCAGATTCAAATCATGCAGCTGTCTCTAGTGCATGTCAACTAAATTGAGAGAGACCGATCAGCGTTACTCAACTTAGGAGTTCATCCAATTATGAGCAACCTGAAAGAGAAGCAAGTTCTCAAAACCATTACTATCAACTGAATACCTCATACAAGTATCTACATTTTCGATCATCTTGAAGAATCCTGATACTTGCGACACATGGTTCTCTACTTTATTCTTGTACCTATAACTTATCAAAACTTAAACCTTGTATTTCTACGAAACACTTATCTAAAAACTAGAGAAGTTATAAGTAAACAGAATATAGTACAAGGACCAACCCCTCTGTCCTAATGGACACTGGACAATATACAATATTTTGTATAAGTCCCCTGAGTTGAATAACTCAAACCCTGTACGTCGTAGGTTGAAAAATGTACTATAGTTATAAAGAATTACACCGCTGTTGAATGCTCCTTACCTAACCATCAACTGATATAGGTAAATGTCATGGTCATAATTTCAAAAAGTTATATCTCACTTTATAAAATAAACGTATAGATATATCAGTTTGAAATTGGTGCATAACAATGGATATTCAAAACCAAATATTTGCCGTCCGGCAGAAACCCAGGCGATTTCCTCAAATATCACCAATTACAACGAATCCCGATATAATGAGGATGATCACCTAATTCCCAATAACTTACTCACATTCATCATCTGTAAAACTATACAGATGTGAGAATCATGCCTGGTAAATACATACCCTGGAGTAAGTATCTAATTGGGAAATCAGTTTTCAATTAACAACGCATAGTGAAACTGAAACATTAAAATGTTTCGTAGGGGTATTCGGGTATTCCTAGTAATGCCTCTTCCATTATCCAGATTCATGACTGTAACCGTATATTTCCTTTCCATCTCTCCAAATCCCTTTATTTGTATTTACTCATTACCTTCTGTACACCCCCTTAGGCTAAATGGTTTTCTTTCTTCCCTACCGTTCGGCACCAGCCTATGGTTTGGAAGAAGACTATTCAATAAGCGTAATATGTGTACTCTCCTAATCTTAGGAGTACTCGCTACCTGAGAGAAGGTGATGATAAAAGACAACTGAATAAACCTTATTCTATTTCTCCTGAACCGGAGAAAAGCAAATGTGAAGTAGGAGTGGCGATGAACTACACGGTTTGGTCATGAATAATAACAGTCGCATTTTACTTTGCCCTATTTCTAATCCCTTTATTTGTCTTTACTTATTTCCTTCTGTACACCACACTAAGGCTAATTAGTTTTCTTCATTCCCTACCTTTCGACACCTGCCTATGGTTTAGAAGAAGACTATCTAATAAGCGTCATAGGTGTACCCTCCTAATCCTAGGAATACTCATAACCTGAGAGAAGGTAAAAGGAAAAGACAACTGAATAGTCCTATTCAATCTCTCCAGAACCAGAATCCATCCTCGAATCTGGAACAAGTTCCTTTCGAGTTTTTATATAACCATACGATAGATTTATCCAATGGAAGTGGATGTTCGTAGTAATACGGGGTGTTCTTGAGAAATGCAAAGGGTAAAAGAAGGAGTGGCAATGATGTATGCAACTCAGACAATCCAAAAGCCAGTGTTTTAAGAAAGTTCGGTTAACTTGGTCACCGAGTCATGGTCTAGGGTCTAGCCATGGTCGCGGCCAAGAGAGAGAGAGAAAAGAAACACGCTGCGTGCACTCTAATCTAGATCAGAATGGTTAATCACTTTATCTAATCGGGATGTCTACCACTGTATCCTCAAATTCTCCTTCAAACCTAAAAGAAGAATTAGTCGGGATCACCCGAGGAGTAAACCAACTTATCAGTGGGAATCAGGATCCAACTATCATCGCATGATAACGTGATGGAATCCACTCACGTTATCACACTCCAGAAGGTATGCGCATGCCTGGCAAGTTTCCTGTATGTTTGAACCCCCCGATGTGATTTTTACCCCATGCTCTTATGACCTTGACGAAGGCCAACAAATTATAAGTCACATGTCAAGTTCTACCCGTCATTGTCCAGGTTAATTTGAACTCACCCGTACATACCCTTGACGAAGGCCAACAAAGTAGTACAACTGTACTAAACCAACGCATCTATCTATGCAGCTGAAAGGTAACAAGCAGCTACCATACACTATGCCTTGACAAATGCCAACAAATATAGTATGAATACTATGAGCTACCCGTCTGAAATGACGGAGGGCTACGAATGGTTTTTGGCGAAAAACCTTTAACGTAATGAACTTGATATCGTTGAAGGAACCGGATAACTTTTTACAAAAATATAGTGGCGAGAACCTTTGCTAAAGAAGTCACTCTCGGTGAAGGGATCTCGGCTCTTTCCCCGTAGAATGAGGTGCAGCATATTCCAACTGAATACCACGATGCAAAACAAAAAGTAATCGACTATAGTGAAGTTATTACTCTGACGCAAATCTCTGCCCAAGGGGTCACTCCCGATTAAGGGATCTCGGCCCTTGCCTCGTCGAATGAGGTGCAGGATATTCATAACCGAATACCACCATGCAAAACAAAAGAAAAACGTTCTTGTAATAACAGCTTTTTAAAAATTGTTCCAACAACATTGAATATGTCTGTTTTCCTTGCATTGATCAGAATCAATGCAGTCCCATCAATTAATCACACCAGAAAAGAACGAAAATAAAATATACGTATATGCCATCCGCATTCATCACTGGGTCCCGTCAAATTCCGTCGATCGATATTTTAAACACATTAGAACAAGCTAGTAAACGGTTAATAGTTTGGCACTGATACAATGTAAGTCTACGCCAGCGCCCCGGCCGTCAATCTGAGACCAAATACGGAACAAAAACTTTTTTCAAAACTGGCGCTAACGTAGCCCTAAAACCCGGATCATTCCATTAACCGTAAACTAGTAAACAGTAAAAGAGTTTGGAGAGATTATACCGATCAATCCGTGTCTTTCGGTCTTCAATCTCTGCGCCGAACTCCTCGTGGCTGCTCCAACGAAGTCCGCTCTCCGATCTCGCTCGTCGAGGTGGCTCTATGTCGAGGAATCTTTATACGGGCTCCCGCTTCAAACCGAAGCAACTCGAACATGAAGTTTGCTAGTCGACATGTCCAATATGAAGTAGAAATAGTGTGTGAATATTTTGTCTCAAGGCACCCAATGATTTGGGTGTAGGTAAATGAAGTTGCCATGGAAATTGTGAGCAAAGATTTTAGCCTTGGAAAAAATTTCTCACTCAAAAAACTGGGCTCGGCCAAGGTTATTTATTCTATGGGGATTTTGGTGTGAAGTGGTGAGTGTAACCAAAAAAAACCAACACCAATAATTTAACCCCCCCGCAACACTTCAACAGCCACCGCAAAAACCCCCGTAACAAAATATCCTTCACACAAACAAGAATCAATAAATGCAAAAGCCACCTCACAAAAGACCCATCCCAACCCATGCCCATTCAATGCATTCGAAATTTTCAGTGCAAGAATGGCCAGCACATTAAAAGGAATTTTGGACAAAAAAATTGCTAACAAATTCCATTAAAAAATATTAAACCAAATGTTTAAAATGGAAGGTAAGAAATTGGCAACTTCAAAAGTAATCCCGTAACGAATTACAAGATTACCCCTTATCCGTATATACATACCTGCATCCGTATTCCGACTGAATACGAATGGAACGAGACTAAAAAATTCCAACACAATATAATATTAGGATCCGGCTTAAACCAGAGCCCACTAGTATTATCCATCCGAAACATGACACGTGCACAAGTGCACGTGTATATTCGAACTCTGCCATAAAACCATATGGCCTCTACAACGTTTCGCCCAAACTTGGGAAACTTTCTGTAGGGGACTCTAAAGACTCGTCAATACTCTGGCAGTGGTGTTCATATCATAATTATGCATTATTATATTCCCCATTCTTATTCATTTTACAAATAAACAGGTGTTTTTGACCCGTGTCTGCTACATAGTTACAGGTTACAGGTTCTCGAAACAAAAACAGTGAAATTGATTGAAAAGATGATACAAAGTGAGACTACGACCAATAAATGGTGGAATCTTGATCGTGCCTATATGTCGAGGGACAATGAAGATCAATGAACAAGTTCACAAAGCACAAAGGCAGTGTAAGGTTTAAGATTTTGACACGAAGCAACGGTAAAAGTCCACTACGATTATTCACTGTGGAGATCTGGAAGAGAAATAGAAGACAGTATGAAGAACCAACTGAAGAAATAGAAAGACAAACACAACAAGAAGCAGCACAGCAAAAATCAGCACACAAGCACCCTACTTGGCCGCGGAACCGCGGCCAAACCTTGCTTTTGGCCGCGGATCCGCGGCCGTGTTGAACCCGTAGCGGTGGAAATTTCTTTGACGGTGGGCGGCGCGTTGACTAGTCTTCCTAAGGGTATTTTTGTAAAAGCAGATGTGCGTCGATTGTAACCCTAGGGTTTTCTATACTCTATAAATAGAAGCCCTAAAACTTGTTTTAGGTTATGCCTCTTCTTGTGCCTCATTTCATTTTATCAAAATTCAGATCTGTAAATTTCTACAATATATGAAGAGAGCATCAAATAAAGTAAGTAGTTTTTTTATTTCCATGCCCTAGATAATTTCTTATATGCCCTAGTATAATTTTCCTTTCTGTCCTAGTTTAGATTTTATTCTCTGCCCTAGTTAGATAGCTAGAACATGTTAATCAATTCCCTAATGAGTGAGTAGTCTCCTCGCTTGTTAGGGTTAGATTTGGGGAAGGCTTGAGAGATGAAGATCTCTCACCCCTTTCTTGTCCATCATACGTTTTTATAGGACTCCATGCATACATGCACACACCGCTCTCTACGGCATCCTATCCCACGAGGTAGCGGTGATACCGTAGTATAAACGACCGGTTGAGCATGTTTTCCATGGAGGTTAGGGTAAGAATTAAGGAAGGACAAGAACCTAGAGAAAGAAACATCGTTTCTTCCCGATGGTACTAATACAATTTATTAATTGTTACCATAACACCTCATAGATCTTAATTAGGGCATAGAAAGCGGTGAGGAATATTGACTTTTCAAACTTAACCTAAACCTAATCCTAGCAAGATTTTAATCTAGATCAACTTAGTTTTTAGATTTAATCAATCCGACAACAATCGGAATTAACTCGTTAGAACAAATAGAGAATACACAAAATACCTGTGGACCGACCCGTACTCACCGGCTAGCTACCAAGCGACGCCGTTCTTGATTGCGGTTAACAAATATTTTTGATCTAAAAACTATACAAATCAAGTGGGTTTAACCACAAGCACGTCAGTGGTACTAGTTATACGTAACGGCTGCCCATGTATTGAGCAAAAGGGAGGCCGATGAGCAAACTCATCCTGAAACCCTACTGAGCCTGTCAGTGACAATATCTGTACAGTCCGGTTTGTTCGTCTATAAGCATCGCATATCGGGCCCAGGGGCTGGTAAACGTCAGACCCCCAATAGCGGTATAAGTCGTGTCGGAGTGTAGCCCAGAACACCCTGAGAAACTACTGGAATACCTACCAGTAAATATCGCTTACCCTGACCAGGGATTTCGTGTAATTGCTCTCCTAAACACAGCGCGATCTCACCCCCAATACCTGGAGAGACGAATCCCCTGCCAATCCGCTCACTGCCTCCATGTGGCTCGGGACTGTACCCAACTAAAACCTGTTTGCACGACTCCTTTGAGCCGTGGTAGGGTAGTAATCAAAGCACAGTGGGAACTCACACGAGACAAATGACGATCTCAGGTCGATAGACTAATCTGTACACATGTCACCAGAGAACTGCTATCTGACGACAGGTATAATACCAACTAGCATGTTCCCAGCGAGTCCGTCCTGTGTACTCAAAATCCAATGAGCACCTGTATACATCTTAGGTGAACCAACTAACACCAATGGCTTATGAGACCGACCACCGTCCCTCGTCGGGGTCTCGACTGTATACACTAGTCTACTTTGGAGTATCGATGCCCAGTCTCAAAACTCTCTCGACTAGGGACACTTTAAGGATGTGCTTATAGACTACCCAACTCTCACGTATATGATCGCCATCATACTGCTGGTAGTCAAGCAAGAATCCTAAGGGCTCTATCAACGTGTAATAGTGATCTGTAACGTCACCTAAACTATGTACACGATGATAAAAACAAACCAGATAGTATACTATCACCTCGAGTAAAACTGTCCTACCGGTATATGTTCTCTCTCAATCATTGCAATCACGTGTCTGCGATCCAATAATTGACTTTGAGGGCACTATATCCAACAATCAATATCAAAATTATGGTTTTATATAAATATGATGACACTGTAAGCTAAGCATGCACTATTTATTTTTTTACATCGATTTAAGGTGTATGGAGAGTTTAGAATTTAGATTTAGAAATCAAAGGAGAATGCGACAGATACAAGATGGTGAGGGGCGGATCCTACCTTTATTTTGAGAAGAAGATTTAGGAAGTCGAAACGTCTCGTTGCACTAAAACGCGAATATCTCCGCATTCTAATTTTTCCTCGACGATTGGGTGGAACCACAGCGTCGGCGTTGTCGAGACGAAAGTCTGGGTATTTTTTTCCAGAATTTTCGAAGTTCTGTGGTGTGAGAAAAGTGATTGGGGAAGGCTGGATTTAAAGGAATTCAACTGGTAACAAATAAAACCCAACAATTAAATCATCAGAAATAGTGCCCAATCATTTGCGAAACAAGCCAAATCATTGAAAATCATCATGTGATGATTTCCACCGCTGCTCGTGAGCCTCATCTAGTGGCACACGATGATTTCCGCCGCCGCTCGTGAGCCTCATCTCGTGGCCATGCAGCCACGAGAATTCACGCTCCTGCGATCGCAAGCGTGTGGGCCCCACGCTCGTGGCCGCCGCCATGATTTTCTGGTCGTTGGATTTGAGATCCAACTGTCCAGGTTAATCTCCCTTTATATATTATTTTTTTCTTTTAAATTGTAAAATCTAAAATTGTTTTTATAAAACCGAATTTGTTTTAGAAAATTGTTTAAAATATTTTTTAAAATATGAGAAAAATCAGAAAAATATATTTTGGTGTTATTTTCAGTTTAAAAATGATTTTGGGCTAAAAAAAATATTATTCTCATATCTATGATATTTGTTAGTTGTTATAATTATTTAACGGTCCAGTTTATCATTAGAAACATTTTAATTTCGAAATAATTATTCTAATTGATAATAAAAATATGTAACTGTTTTTTGACATTATAAATTATATGAAAATATTTTTCAAGTTTTAGTAAATATAACAACCTTATAAAAATTTCTATACCTATGATTTAAATTCTTGAAAAAGTTCTAAAATAAACTTTTAAAGTATAAACATTTTTTCAAGGTGTTTTTCATAAATAACTCTCAAAGAACACACGATATTAGGAAAATTATCAAATGACCCTTTATTAAGATAGAATGGAACATGGTCGTTACATCCTCATTTCGCACCTTTATCTTTTCTAGTGTTATTACACATCCAACAAAGCATGCACATCTCCGCTACGTGCATCATCCGTGTATGATGTTTCTTAGGAGCCCAGTAATCCGTACCATATAATAAGGGAGACCGAATAACGCTCTGATAAAACTTCTCTTTCAATCTTAACGGAAAGTTACGATTGTATAAAATCCTTGTTGCACTCCTCCATTTCAACCAAGCAGTCTGGATTCTTTGGTTGACATCGCTATCGATCTCTCCATCATTTTGGATGATGGAACCTAGGTATCTAAATTGATCGCTCGGTGATATCTCTTGTCCGTCCAATGTTATACCAATGTGGTTTCGACTTCTCTGTTTGCTAAATTTGCTTTGCATATATGCTGTCTTGGACTTGCTCAATCTAAACCCCTGAGATTCCAACGTTTGCCTCCATAACTCCAATTTGGTATTAACCCTAGATTTCGTCTCATTTATCAGAATAATATCATCAGCGAATAACATACACCAAGGTACCTTATCCTGGATAGTTCTGGTTAGCTCATCCATCACGATGGTAAACAGGAATGGAGTTAATGCAGATCCTTGATGCAAGACAATTGTAATCGAAAAATCGCTTGTTAGGCCGCCGCAAATTCTGAAATTTGCCATTTCTCCATCGTACATGTCATTCATTATGTCGATGTACTTGATTAGGACTCACTTCTTCATCGTCGTCCCCTATAATACCTCTTTAGGTGCCTTATTGTACGCGTTCTCTAAGTCAATAAATATCATATGCAAATCTTTTCTCCTCTCTCGAAAACGTTCGACAAGTTGACGAAGCAAATGAATACGCCATGTCGTCGATGGTTCAGGCATGAATCCAAACCGGTTCTTTGTTATCTTAATATCCTTCCTTAGCCCGTGTTCAATCAATCTCTCCCAATGCTTCATGGCGTTACATATAAGTTTTATTCCACGGTAATATGAGCAACTTTGAATGTCACAATTATTCTTGTAGATGGGTATAAGAGTACTTTTCCTTTACTCATTTTAGGTATAAGAGTACTTTTCCTCTACTCATTTGGTATCTTTTTGGTCTGCCAAATCTTATTAAACAGATCCGTCAGCTATCTAACGCCTATTTCTTCTAAGCATTTCCAAATCTCGATAAAAATCCTGTCTGGACCAGCCGTTTTTCATGATTTCATTCTCTTCAAAACCTCTTTAATTTTAGGTATTCTTATTCTACGCATAAAATCATAGTTGATATCTTGAGATTGAATGACAAGTCTATCCAAATCCTTAGTAAAGCTCTCATTGAACAATCTGTTAAAATAACCTCTCCACTTTTTCTTGATATCTCATTTCGAACTAAAACTTTCTGATTTTCATCTTTGACACACTCCACCGCGCATAAGTTTTTGGTCTTTCTTTCCCGCATCCGAGCAATCCTGTATATATTATTTTCAGCCTTCTTAGTATCCAACTTCTCGTACACCTCTTTGTAGACTTTAGTTTTAGCTTCCAGAACAACTTTCTTAACTTTTTTTTTAGCTAGCTTATACTTCTCAAATCTCTCCACATCTCTGCTTTTGTTCAAATCTCTATAAGAATCTCTCTTGATTTTAATGGCAGCCTTTACTTCTTCGTTTACCATAACGTGTTCTTAGAAGGTGGAGCACCACCCCTCGACTTACGATGTAGATTTTTAGCTACATTCTTGATACAGCTAGCCATTTTGTTTCATGTTGTGCCTAAATCATCTTCAGACCGTCAATCCGTCTCTTAAACTACACGATCTATAAAAGCTTTTTGGCTACCTTCCCTCAGTTGCCACCACTTAATTCTAGACTTCACATTACGTCTAATCTTCCTATGTTCTCTTCTAAATCGAATATCTAGAACTAAAAGTCTATATTGAGTGGTTGCATTCTCACCTGGCACTGCCTTACAATCGATGCAACAAGCTTTATCTATCCTTTTAGACAGAAAAAAGTCTATTTGACTTGCACTCGATCCACTCCTAAAGATGATAAAGTAAGACTCTCTTTTCCTAAACCAAGTGTTTACTAAGATCAAGTCATAAGGCAAGGCAAAATCTAGAATCGAGCTATATGCTTCATTGCTCTATCCAAAACCAAAACCTCCATGGATAGTATTAAACCCACTACGTCTAGTACCTACATATCTATTGAGATCACCACCAATAAATAACTTCTCTCCGTTAGCTTTTCTTTATGCCATCTCGTCTAAATCCTCCCAAAATAGACGCTTACTAGCGTCATCAAGACCTATATGTGGTGCATAAGCACTAATAATATTAAGGATCTCCTCACTTATAATAAGCTTAACCAGTAAAATTCTATTACCTTTTATTCTAGTCTCAACTACATCATCAAGCAACCGTCTATCTCTGATTACATCTATCCCATTACGATTTTTTTCTCTACCCGTATACCAAATCTTATAAACCCAACGCTCTATGACTCTACCATTTTTACATGCTCACTTAGCTTCTTGCAAACACATAATACCAACCCTCCTCCTATTCATCGCCTCCACTAATTTTGTTAGTTTACCGGTAAGGGAATTTATGTTCTAAGAAGCTAGATCGATCATATGAAATCCTTACTTATTTGTCACTATACCCGGGGTCGGATGTAGCGCGCCGCTTCCGAAAGACGGCCTAGAAGCCCTTTCTATACTTAGCACTACATCCGGTATCCGATGTGGCTCTTTGTTGAGTAGAGGACGTCCTATTGATATTCTTATTATGGTGCATGTCATAGAAGGTGACAAATTTTTATATTTGGCCATCACAAAACTACCACAACCCTCATCCTTTCTCACACTTTCTCGTATAATCAAAGTCTCACAAAAAAGGCCTAGGTTGTTTCACAACAATGAAAAAGAAAACTGGTCGTGATGTGGTTTGATTATGAACAAAAGGATTTAAATGTACAAAATGTGGATAGACTTTTAAAAAATGGGTTGATTTCATGTCTAAATAAAAACATTAATTTTATCTATTATAGAAACTAGAGTAATAACGCACAAGCGACAACAATATTAAATGTAGTTGTCTGATAGGCTAATAAATTTTTCTGGCCTTGTATTTCAAATTTGATTTTGTTTATGCTTGTTTGTTTTTGTATTTTCTTCTATGTAATTAATTTTTGCGTCGGTCATTTAGAATTGAACCAAAATTTTGAAGTTTGGTGCCAGTTAATTATAAATGAAAGTGGAATTGGAACTCACCATCCTAAGCTCTAATTTTTAGTTACATTAAATAAAGCCTTGCTATTTATTCTAAAAAATAAATACCTAGTCTACTTGATTTGATTTAAATTAAAAAATTGGAATATGGTTAGTTTTGGGAAATGAAAATTGCCATTTGTATTTGGTTAATCTTGATATTGATAGAACATGAAACAAATAATAAAACAACTATATCCACCGAAGACAAATAACTTGGATTCTAAAGTTAAATTTGGATATGGAACATATTTAGGAATTACCATAGTCGTATCCGTATCTAGAGATTGTTAGCAAATATAAATATGGATATGCCGTCAAAAATTGTTATTAAAAAAATTGCTATTCGCATGTGACAAATTGGTATGCATATGGATCATTCATATCCGTTCACATCTCTTAAAGAGACGTTAAACCATAATTTATAAACGCCGACTAATAAGTAATAACATGACATATTTTAGTTTCTTATTCCTCAGTTACTTGCATTGCCATTAATTTTTAGGGTTACCGCAATATTTACAAATCCAAGTTATTGTTTGATAGGATGCATATCTATGTTGGACTTGGTAAGATTTTATTTTGAAAGCTAATTAAATATGCGTCCAATCCACGATAGTTCATGCCGAAAAACCCTTTTTCCCCTAAATGAATGCTGGCCGCTTCTATTTCGATTTCAATAAGGGTCCCACAAAAAGGAAAAAATGGATCCAACCCCCTAAACTCAAAAAGGCAATATGCTTAAGCCGCTAGCCAAAAAGATCTTGTGAAGAACACCCTATCTTAAAAAAGCAACATGTTTAAGTCCTTATATGCATTTCAGCCACTTTATATTTTGTAATATCTCTATACTAATCTCAGCTAAAAAAAGATACTACATATATCCTATAAGTACTATATATATGTGTGTGTGTGAATAATTACTACATATTCTCTATTCTCTGGAAGTATTATATATATCTGAATAAGTACTAAATATACCTTATATACCTTATGAGTACTACATATATATATATATGAATAAGTTTCACATTTAAGTGCATAATTACTATATTTAAAATGATTATGGATTCTATAATTAATTTGGAAAAATACTTGCACCCAAAAATATTTTTTTTATTATAATCATTCTTCTCAATGGTTATTTGGAGTGTTGGTTTTTTCTCATACTAATTATATAAATCGCAAGTATTTTAAAATGCTGTAGTTATTCAGTTATATACAGTAATTTACCAGATATATATAGTACTTACTGACGATGCTCAGAAGTGATATTTCCTGAGATCACGACACGTGACGTGTCCCATGGCTCATGGGAAGAGAGCGACAACGGTACATTAGAAGCATGCCCCGGACCTTCGACCCGAGGATATTTCCGACCTTCAGTGGCCGTCCAGACCACTCCTATGCCCGCCTTACAAATAACCATTGGCTCGCATCCGGGCCTCCTGCACGATGGGCCTCCTCGGCCCTCCCGGGTCGCCTCTGAGCTATCACAGAACCAAGATGCCTCGGCCTCCCGCTCGTTCCCGGGCCTCCAGCCTGTAGGGTGTTTTTCGTCACCCCATTGAGATGGGAATACGCGCACGCTTGTCAGGCGCACTACAGATTCCCCTGCCTAGGGTAGGCCGGGGTTTAATGATTGTGGGGATCCGAATCTCCGGCAGCCGCGAACTAAGCTGCCGTTAATCACCCCTCGCCTTTGGAGCGAGGGAACCTCCGATTGACGGGTTAAACTGGTCATGCGAACTCAATGTGCAGTGTACGTGTGTTGTGTTTTGAAAGGGGGGTTTGGATATATCGGAAGCCACACAGAGTTTTCACGGGGGTCCCGCTACCCGGATAGCGGGCTGGGGGTCAAGGGGGCTAGCAGCCCCCTTGCGGGGTGCGGGGCAGCGCCCCGTTGAAATTTTTTTCTAACAGGGACAGTGTCGTGGTGTATGTGTGTGTGCACATATGTATGCATATGTGTGTATATATATATGTGTGTGTGTATATATATATATATAAAAGAAAGAGGGGGAAAAGGCATCCAAAGGATGCGTGGGGCCAGCGCCTTAGGCGCTGCGCGCCCAGGTGCTGTGCGCTCAGGCGCTAACGTGCCACGTGTCAGCACGTGGGCGCTCTGCGCTTGAGCGCAGGGCGCTGTAGCGCAAGCGTACCACGTGTCGGCACGTGGGCGCTTTGCGCTTCAGCGCCTGACGCTTGAGCGCAAGCGCGCCACGTGTCGGCACGGGAGCGACTTGCGCCAGAGCGCTGGGCGCTTGAGCGCAAGCGCGCCACGTGTCGGCATGGGGGCGACTTGCGCCAGAGCGCTGTGCGCTTGAGCGCAAGCGCGCCCGTGTCGGCACATGGGCGCTTTGCGTTCGAGCGCAGGGCGCAGTTGTGCAAGCGTGCCGCGTGTCGGCACGTGGGCGCTTTGCGCTTGAGCGCTTGAGCTCAAGCGCGCCACGTGTCGGCACGTGGGCGCTCTGCGCTTGAGCGCCGGCGAGGAAAAGAGGCTTTTAGCCTAAAAAGATTCTCAGAAGAGAAATCAGAGTGGAGTTGGACTCCTAAATGTGTTTTTGGGGTTAATGGAAGAGGTTCTTCTTACTCCTCCTCTGTTAGCTGGATCTTGAAGATCAAGAGATGTGAGATCTCAAAACCTCTCCTTTTTGGGATCTAAAAACAGATCCAAGTTCCCCTTTGTGGGTTTGGTGGTAAAAAACTATTTTGTTTTTGAAAAGGAAGAGTAAAACTCTTGATTTAATTCAAGAGAAAGAAGAAGGTTTTGGAAGCTTGAGGAAGGAGAAAAGATCTCAGATCTAATTTTTTGGAGAGAATGAAAAAAGTCCTTTTTTTATTCATCATCATGTTGCCTTTTATAGGCTTACATATTTACATATAGCCCCTTGGGCTTTACAAAATGGCGTTTTGCCCATCCCATGGTTCATGTGCCATTTCTTTTTGCACATAAGCCATGGGCTTATAAGAATTTGGCTTTATGCCCATTGTGTTTACATTCATGCATAAAAAATTACATAAAAATTATTTATGACATGATTTCGCTGTTGGCATGGGGAGGCTGGCCGCGGGCTCGACTTGGGCATGGGCCCGCTTGACCTGGGCTTGGGCCCACCTAGCTTGGGGGTTGACCTTGACTTTGACTCGGTCAACCGGGGTGTAAATTTTTACCCCAACAAATTGCCCCCCATCAATAAATGCACACCGCACATGTGGGTCGTGTGCATGAAATTGATGGATCTTCTTTCACGTGGAGGCGACTTGCTTTGGTTCCCACTTTTTGGGATGCACTGCCCTTTTTACGACGTGGACGGTCGACGCTTAACGCGTCTCCGAGACAGAGTGTCCGTGGTAGACGTTTCCCTTGCCCAGAGCGATCCGGTTCCTGCTTTGTAGGAAGCTTGCACTGCCCTTTTTGCGACATAGACGGTCGACGCTCTGATCCGGAGCGATTTGGTAGACGTGTCCCCAGCACGGAGTGTCGCTGTTGGACGTTTCCCTGATGCGGAGTGTCTGTGTTGGACGTTTCCCCGATGCAGAGTGTCGCTGTTTGACGTGTCCCCGCGACGGAGTGTCTGTTGTCGATGTGCCCCCGGCACGGAGTGTCTGCTTGACGTTTCCCCGAAGCGGAGTATCGGCTGGTTGACGTTTCCCTGATGCGGAGTGTCTGTGTTGGACGTTTCCTCTATGCAGAGTGTCGCTGGTTGACGTGTCCCCGGTACGGAGTGTCGCTGATCGACTTTTCCCCGGCGCGGAGTGTCGGGTTGACTTTTCCCCGGCACGGAGTGTCGCTGATCGACTTTTCCCCGGCGCGGAATGTCGGGTTGACTTTTCCCCGGCACGGAGTGTCGCTGATCGACTTTTCCCCGGCACGGAGTGTCGCTGGTTGGCTTTTCCCCGGCACGGAGTGTCGCTGATCGACTTTTCCCCGGCGCGAAGTGTCGGGTTGACTTTTCCCCGGCACGGAGTGTCGGGTTGACTTTTCCCCAGCACGGAGTGTCGCTGATTGACTTTTTCCCGGCGCGGAGTGTCGGGTTGACTTTTCCCCGGCACGGAGTGTCGCTGATCGACTTTTCCCCGGCGCGGAGTGTCAGGTTGATTTAATTCCGAGGCGGAGCATAATTCCGGCAGGGAAGGTAGATATCCCGAGGCGAAGCATGATTTCGACACGGGGTAAATTCTGGGACGGAGCATGATTCCGCCATAGAGGTTGTTGGTTTGATTTGATTTGGGTTAACATCAGTATCGCTACACTGGAATATGGTACCGGGAGCGAATCATCATCTGTCTTGAGAGGATTTGGGAATTGTTTTTTTTTTGTTTGGCATCTACATTGCTGCACTGGAATAATACCAGGAGCAACTCATCATTTGCCCCGGGAGGATTTGGATTTGGTTTTTTGTTTGGCATCTGCATTGCTGCACTGGAATAATGCCAGGAGCAACTCATCATTTGCCCCAAGAGGATTTGAGAATTGGTTTTTGTTTGGCATCAGCATCACTGCACTGGAATATAGTACCAGGAGCGAATCATCATTTGCGTTTGCTTATTAGGAAACGATGGCTTAGGAGACAGGTTTTAGGTCCCTATCACCTAAGACTTTTCAATTTTGTGAACCGTAAGGGTCTCACAAAGCATTTTCTCCCTACGGGTCGTAAGGATCCCGTAAGTGTATTTTCTCCTTAGGAGTCGTGGGGACTCCCAAGTGTGTTGCTCCTTTGTGAGTCGTAAGGATCTCACGCGGGAATTTTCTCCTCACAAAATCGAGAGGACCTTGTGAGTGTATTTCATCTCTTTTTGATGAGTTTGCGCCCTTTCGGGTTTTCACAAACTCGCCGGCAGTCCTGCTATTTTTACTGACGGAGCCCTTTCGGGTTTTCATCCGTGCCCATTTTGCTTGTGGACATACCTCTTTTTATTTTTATTTTATTATTTTTGGGGAGATTGGGATTGTTTTACGCCCGTGGATCGTATACGGTTTTGCAGGATGTATGATCCAGACCGTAGGGCCATAAACGTTTTGGGACTTTGTTGGCGTCTGCATCGCTGCACTGGAATATGGTACCAGGAGTGACTCATCATTCGCCGTTGGGGTATGGGATATGGAATTTGGTTGGCGTCTGCATCGCTGCACTGGAATATGGTACCAGGAGCGACTCATCATTCGCCACTTGGGGGTTGAGGAGCGATGGCTTATGAGACAGGTTTAGATCCCTATCACCTAAGACTTTTCAATTTGATGGGCCGTGAGGGTCCCATAAAAGCATTTTCTCCCTGCGAGTCGTAAGGATCCCGCAGGTGTATTTTCTCCTTAGGAGTCGTGAGGACTCCTAAGTGTGTTTTTCCTTTGTGAGTCGTAAGGATCCCACAAAGGTTTGTTCTCCTCATGCATCGTGAGGATACATGAGTGGATTTCCCTTCGTCCCTAGTTTAATGACTTAGGGGTCATCTGTTTCCAGTTTAACGACTTAGAGGTCATCTATTTCCAGTTTAAAGATGTAGAGGTCATCTGTTTCCAGTTTAACGACGTAGTGGTCATCTGTTTCCAGTTTAAAGACTTAGAAGTCTTCTGTTTCCAGTTTAACGACGTGGAGGTCATCTGTTTCCAGTTTAATGACGTGGAGGTCATCTGTTTCCAGTTTAACGACTTGGAGGTCATCTGTTTCCAGTTTAACGACTTGGTGGTCATCTGTGTCATCTGTTTCCAGTTTAACGACGTGGAGGTCATCTGTTTCCAGTTTAACGACTTGGAGGTCATCTGTTTCCAGTCTACTGTTTCCAGTTTAACGACTTGGAGGTCGTCTGTTTCCAGTTTAACGACTTGGTGGTCATCTGTTTCCAGTTTAAAGACTTAGAGGTCTACTGTTTTCAGTTTAACGACTTAGAGGTTATCTGTTTCTAGTTTGAAGACTTAGAGGTCTACTGTTTCCAGTTTAACGACTTAAAGGTCATCTGTTTCCAGTTTAAAGACGTAGAGGTCATCTGTTTCCAGTTTAACGACGTAGAGGTCTGCTGTTTCCAGTTTAACGACTTAGAGGTCATCTGTTTCCAGTTTAAAGACGTAGAGGTCATCTGTCTCCAGTTTAACGACGTAGAGGTCATCTGTTTCCAGTTTAACGACTTGGTAGTCATCTATTTCCAGTTTAACGATGTAGAGGTCATCTGTTTCCAGTTTAACTACGTAGAGGTCATCTGTTTCCAGTTTAACGACTTAGAGGTCTGATGTTTCCAGTTTAACGACTTGGTGGTCATCCGTTTCCAGTTTAAAGACGTAGAGGTCATCTGTCTCCAGTTTAACGACGTAGAGGTCATCTGTTTTCAGTTTAACGACGTAGAGGTCATCTGTTTCCATTTTAACGACTTAGAGGTCTGTTGTTTCCAGTTTAACGACTTAGAGGTCATCTGTTCCCAATTTAACGACGTGGTGGTCATCTGTTTCCAGTTTAACGACTTGGTGGTCATCTGTTTCCAGTTTAACGACTTGGTGGTCATCTGTTTCCAGTTTAACGACTTGGAGGTCATTTGTTTCTAGTTTAACGACTTGGTGGTCATCTGTTTCCAGTTTAACGACTTGGAGGTCATCTGTTTCCAGTTTAACGACGTGGAGGTCATCTGCCTCCAGTTTAAAGGCTTAGAGGTCTATCATAGGTATGATGAGAATTATTTGAGCCCGTGGATTGTATACGGTAGTCAACTTGGGGACTAACCGTAGGGCCGAGGGAATTTTGAAAAATTGGATTTTTTTTTGTGTTTTTTTTTGTTTTTGTTTTATCGCGATTGCTCTATCCTTTCAGCTTTTCTTATCGCGAAGATCGCGATTGCCCTATCATTTCGGCTTTTATTCACGGTTGCCCCATCATTTCGGCTTTATTTTCATTTTTATTTTTACTAGCTGATTTTTATTGCGAGTTGCCCCATCATTTCGGCTTTATTTTCATTTTTATTTTTACTCGCTGATTTTTATTATGAGTTGCCCCATCATTTCGGCTTTTCTTTATTTTTCTTTTATTTACACATTTTTTTTTGTTTATTTACATATATATATATGTATATTTTTACATTCCCAGTTTAACGACTCAGAGGTCGACTGTTTCCAGTTTAATGACGTGATGGTCAGCTGTTCCCAGTTTAACGACGTGGTGGTCCCTTTTGCTTATCCCAGCTCCTTGAACTTTGATCTTGACGGAGCTGTGTTGATGACCTATCTCTGTGGCTTGCCGATACATCCGAGGATTGTGAGGTTTTTCCAAGCTTATATTGGTCCTCTGCCCAATCTTTGAAAATATAGCAGTCTTCGATGGTATGACCCACCACTCTATGATATGGGCACTATATGGAATTGCCGGTCATGTTCATTTCCTGTGGCCTCTTTGGAACAGGCAGTTGCAGACCGCTGTTCAGGGCGTCCATGAATATTTTGCGGACTTCATCCCTCCTGAAGGAGTATACCTTCTTCTTTCCCTCCATTGGAGTAGGTGCCTTTACTGATGCTGGTCCTCGAGGCACATGTCTGGGAGGATTAGGTTCCCGAAAGGTTTCGGTCTCCATTTGAATGAAATCGGAGATCGTAGCTTGACTGTTTGCTAACACGCCTTTAGACAGTTCTATCTCTCCCATCTTTTATTGCCTTTCGACCCAATCTTTGAAGACGAAGCAGTCCTCAATGGCATGACCTATCACCCTGTGATAGGGGCAATATTTTGGGTCGTCAGTCATATTCTCTTCTTGCGGTCTCTTTGATTCTGGCAGTTGTAGACCGTTTCTTAGGGCGTCCCTGAATATCTTGTGGACCTTTTCCCTCTTGAAGGAATAGACCTTTTCCAGCTTCTCTTTCAGAGGCGATTCCCCCCCGGTGTATGTATCGGAGGGACTGGAGGCTGATTGCGGCCGTTTTTCGCGAAGGCGCTCCGCTTTTAGGTTGAAAGGGATATCAGTTGGCTGCCCCCGGGTATCAATCCCTGGCTCATGAGCCAAAATTTGATTCTGCTGTAATTGCAATCGGGCGACTTGGGTCGCGAGATCTGCCACGACGTTTGCCAGCTCGTCGACTTTGGAATAGACCTCGGCCATCATCTCATCCCTGTTCTGAAATTGCCTTTGAAGCCAGTGGAATAATGCTTGTTCTGTAGTTCCGGCTATGACAACCGGGTAATCATTATTGCCTGAGCTCAATTCCGCAGGAACCACGGGCTCCTCTGGCTTATCGGCCTGAGCGAGCTCTTCATCATTTAGATCGAGCCGATGCTGGGTAGCGTCAACCATATCATCACCATGGCTGTGAAGAAGAGGAGGGTTCGTTTCTTCATGTCCGGCCATGTAGACAGTGTGGATAGCACACTCAGCCATTCTTTCATCACTGGTAGCTGGTTTCGCGGAGCGGTCCGAGCTTTGGAAATTCATAAATTTTAACATGGCCAGAGCCCTAGCCCTTTTGTTGGCTCTATATCTGAGCCGCTTCTGCCTCAGCTTCTCTGCCTTGAGCGTCTGGCAGGCTTCTGCTCTTCGGAAAGCCGCCATAGGCTGAGTGATGGGGAGGCTTGAGAAGACACCCAATCGAGCAGTTGTCAGAGGCGTCGCTGGAGTTTGCCCGAGATGCCTTGTTTCTTTGCTGGTGTTGATGGCCTTGTCCCCAGCTGGGGCCGAGGAAAGTCGTTCAAACACCGACTTGCGTTTGTGTTGGGGCGCCCTCGCGACCACGACATTCGGCCTTTTCCCCTTTGAGACCGTTTTGTCTGTTACCGGAGCTTAAGGAGCTGGGACGGCGTTAGCTGATAAGAACATAATAGAGCCAAATGGTAGCGGCTCCTCCTCCCATTGTCGCCCAAGACTGGCCGGAAGGACCGTCCTGGAGTCTATCTTCATTGTGTAGGAGACGGGAGCTGAGTTCATCGTCGAAGACATCGTCGGAAGGTGATTGCTTGAAAATCTGCATGAAAGAGCATTATTTTAGTATAAATACAGGTATGTATAATGATTGAGTTCGCATGAATGCTTAACCCGAAATATGGGAGGAGAGATTGGTCCCATCGGGCGTGCCAGAATCTGTAGGGTGTTTTTCGTCACCCCATTGAGATGGGAATACGCGCAAGCTTGTCAGGCGCACTACAGATTCCCCTGCCTAGGGTAGGATGGGGTTTAATGATTGTGGGGATCCGAATCTCCGGCAGCCGCGAACTAAGCTGCCGTTAATTACCCCTCGCCTTTGGAGCGAGCAAACCTCCGATTGACGGGTTAAACTAGTCATGCGAACTCAATGTGCAGTGTACGTGTATTGTGTTTTGAAAGGGGGGTTTGGATATATCGGGAGCCACACAGAGTTTTCACGGGGGTCCCGCTACCCGGATAGCGGGCTGGGGGTCAAGGGGGCTAGCAGCCCCCTTACGGGGTGCGGGGCAGCGCCCCGTTGAAATTTTTTTCCTAACAGGGACAGTGTCGTGGTGTATGTGTGTGTGCACATATGTATGCATATGTGTATATATATATATATATGTATATATGTATATATATATATATATAAAAGAAAGAGGGGGAAAAGGCATCCAAAGGATGCGTGGGGCCAGCGCCTTGGGCGCTGCACGCCCAGGCGCTAGCGTGCCACGTGTCGGCACGTGGGCGCTCTGCGCTTGAGCACAGGGTGCTGTAGCGCAAGCGTGCCACGTGTCGGCACGTGGGCGCTTTGCGCTTCAGCGCCTGACGCTCGAGCGCAAGTGCGCCACGTGTCGACACGGGGGCGACTTGCGCTTGAGCGCTAGGCGCTTGAGCGCAAGTGTGCCACGTGTCGGCACGGGGGAGACTTGCGCCAGAGCGCTGTGCGCTTGAGCGCTAGCGCGCTACGTGTCGGCACTGGGATGACTTGCGCTCGAGCGCTTGCGCTGGAGCGCAAGCGCGCCACGTGTCGGCACATGGGCGCTTTGCGCTCGAGCGCAGGGCACTGTTGTGCAAGCGTGCCGCGTGTCGACACGTGGGCGCTTTGCGCTTGAGTGCTTGAGCGCAAGCGCGCCACATGTCGGCACGTGGACGCTCTGCACTTGAGCGCCGGCGAGGAAAAGAGGCTTTTAGCCTAAAAAGATTCTCGGAAGAGAAATCAGAGTGGAGTTGGACTCCTAAATGTGTTTTTGGGGTTAATGGAAGGGGTTCTTCTTCTTCCTCCTCTGTTAGCTGGATCTTAAAGATCAAGAGATGTGAGATCTCAAAATCTCTACTTTTTGGGATCTAAAGACAGATCCAAGTTCCCCTTTGTGGGTTTGGTGGTGAAAAACTATTTTGTTTTTGAAAAGGAAGAGTAAAACTCTTGATTTAATCCAAGAGAAAGAAGAAGGTTTTGGAAGCTTGAGAAAGGAGAAAAGATCTCAGATCTAATTTTTTGGAGAGAATGAAAAAGAGTCCTTTTTTTTATTCATCATCATGTTGCCTTTTATAGGCTTACATATTTACATATAGCCCCTTGGGCTTTACAAAATGGCGTTTTGCCCATTCCATGGCTCATGTGCCATTTCTTTTTGCACATAAGCCATGGGCTTACAAGAATTTGGCTTTATGCCCATTTTGTTTACATTCATGCATAAAAAATTACATAAAAATTATTTATGACATGATTTCGTTGTTGGCATGGGGAGGCTTGCCGCGGGCTCGACTTGGGCATGGGCCCGCTTGACCTGGGCTTGGGCCCACCTAGCTTGGGGGTTGACCTTGACTTTGACTCGGTCAACCGGGGTGTAAATTTTTACCCCAACACAGCCGAGCTTATCTTCCTCGGTTTTACCGACTGACCCACAACACCAATCACAGGCGCCTCCGCCACGGCTCCGCGAATCTCGCCAGGCGCGAGATATCCGACGCCCATGATCCCGCGTTCCACGCCATCACGATCCCCCATTAACGAGCATATCTCGTCATTAACGAGGAATCCCGCCTATCACGCGGGAGTAACGCCAGGGGCGTAATGGCCGGCGTGAATCTCATGCCCGCCTGCCCATTGCTGCCACTATATAAACCCCTCTCCCAGACGACTTAGGTAAGCCAATTTGACCTTAATAGACCGTTACTCTGCCAAAATACCCCGTTTAACTTGATCGTCGGAAGGGCCTCGGTGACACAACCACCCCGGGACTTCCTTGCAGGTACCTCGGCCTTAACCATATAAAACCCGTTGAGATCCACACGTTTCAGGAGGTAACCCTCTAACTCAATCTCATTCATCCATCAGCGCTCGTTGCAGATCAACGGAAGATAATATCTGAAGGAGATTCAGAGATCCATTAGTTGGCGTCGTCTGTGGGAACGCTAGTTCCACTCAACTAAAGTTCACCTTCTAATTTCAACTTCACGGCTGGCGGTCACCGCGACGATCCAAGCACCAGCCGTCGCCTTCCCCGCAGCGGAGACGAGGGAGAATCCCCTTCTCCCCCAAACGCCATTCACGCCCCATCCACTCGGATAGATCGGCTCGCGTCTGTCGTGGATGCACTCGTCCGTGTCCAAACGGTCGGGCAAGCTCCCGAGGTCGCCGC
The DNA here is from genome assembly GCA_030015575.1 of Agapanthus africanus. Lineage (NCBI taxonomy): Eukaryota > Viridiplantae > Streptophyta > Magnoliopsida > Asparagales > Amaryllidaceae > Agapanthus > Agapanthus africanus. The sequence continues at coordinate 439,050,922 of JASDDO010000004.1, forward strand.
TCCCCCACTTCGGGACCGGGATCCCTACAGAGGGAGAGAAGACTCTGCCCGCGTCGGCACGACCGGACACCACCTCGCTGTCTCCGGCGGCCGCAGATCCCCCGGGCTAACGTATTCCATGACCCGCTGGGCGCCGCACAACTCAACACCGAGATCTTTCGCCAGAGCGCCTTGCCCCGAGGCCCATCGCACCCCTGTCCCTCCCGAGGAGGTGTCGGTCAGCTCACCTGTGCCTAGGTACGACCGGCACCCCCTCCCTCGACGGGGTCGCACGGACGGGGCTCGCCACGGCAGCTCGAAGACGACCTCGCCAGGGGACCTAAGGAACCTCATCGAACGGAATCGGGGTCGTGGCCAGGCGTAGGTCTCCGGCAGCAGAGGCCAAACATCAAAATGTGCCGAATCATCGGGATACCACGGCCGACTCGATGCCCTCGAAAAGAAAATCGAAGGCATGCATCGGGAAAATCGTCCTTCAAGCGACGGGGCTAAATATGAGCCGACTCGCTCACGAAACCCTTCACCAAAGAGCTACTCGCCGTCCACGTCTCCTCCCGGAACAAGCCCCCGAAAGTCTCACTCTTCGACGGGAAGTCCGACCCGAAGGACCATTTGGACGCGTTCACAGCCGGGATGAGTTTCCAGGACTGTTCCAACGCCGCTCAATGTCGCGCTTTCCCGCCACTCTCATCTGCTCCGGACGAGACTGGTTCCGAGAACTCACGCCATGCTCAATTTCTACCTTCGATGAGCTGGCCACCTAATTCCTCGGCCACTTCGTCGGAAACAGACGGCAGAAGCGGACCGTTGACCATTTCTTCAGCATAAAGAGCGGGGATAAAGAATCCTTCAAAGGACACGCCACCCGCTTCTACAACGCCCTCCTTGAGGTCCCAGAACACTGGGACGAGATGGTCATTACGGCCCTTAGGTTGGGTCTTAGGCACAAGGAGTGGCTACGCTCCTTTGCATTAGCGCAACCTAAGACCATGGCCGAGATAAAGGCCTGGACCGAACGTGAGATCCAGCTCGAGTCCGGGGTGAACGCCAACTTTTCCCGGACAGAGCAAGCCGATCAGAAGAAAGGGGCCAGGGAAGAGAAGAAGGCAACCGAGCAGCAACCTTGCTCGGTCCATCCTTAGCAGGCAACTCCTTGCCCTCCCGCGCTAAGGATCGAAGCCCTCATCAAGAGGCTACCGAGCAGCTTCCCTGCCCGGTCCATCCATGGCTGGTAGTTCGCTACCCACCGACACCAAGGATCAAAGCCCTCATCAAGAGGCCACCGAGCAGCAACCCTGATCGGTCCATCCTTAGCAGGCCACTCCATGCCTTCCCGCGCTAAGGATCAAAGCCCTCGTCAAGAAGCCACCGGGTAGCAACCTTGCTCGGTCCATCCTTGGCTGGTAATCTCTTACCCCACGACACCAAGGATCAAAGCTCTCATCAAGAGGCCACCGAGCAGCTTCCCTGCTCGGTCCATCCTTAGCTGGTAATCTCTTATCCCATGACACCAAGGATCAAAGCTCTCATCAAGAGGCCACCGAGCAGCTTCCCTGCTCGGTCCATCCTTGGCTGGTAATCTCTTACCCCACGACTCCAAGGATCAAAACCCTCATCAAGAGGCCACCGAGCAGCTACCCTGCTCGGTCCATTCATGGCTGGTAATTCACTACCCACCGATGCCAACGATCAAAGCCCTCACCAAGAGGCCACCGGGAAACAACCCTGCTCGGTCCATCCATGGCTGGTAGTTCACTACCCACCGACGCCAAGGATCAAAGCCCTCATCAAGAGACCACCGAGCAGCTGCCCTTCTCGGTCCATCCATGGCTGGTAGTTCGCTACCCACTGACGCCAAGGATCAAAGCCCTCGCCAAGAAGCCACCGAGCAGCTACCCTGCTCGGTCCATCCTTGGCTGGTAATCTCTTACCCCCCGATGCCAACGATCAAAGCCCTCATTAAGAGGCCACCGAGAAGCTACACTGCTCGGTCCATCCATGGCTGGTAGTTCACTACCCACCGATGCCAAGGATCAAAGCCCTCGCCAAGAGGCCACCGGGCAGTAACCCAGCTCGGTCCATCCATGGCTGGTAGTTCACTACCCACCGACGCCAAGGTTTAAAGCCCTCATCAAGAGGCCACTGAGCAGCTACCCTGCTCGGTCCATCCATGGCTGGTAGTTCGCTACCCACCGATGCCAAGCATCAAAGCCCTCGCCAAGAGGACACCGAGAAGCTACCCTGCTCGGTCCATCCATGGCTGGTAGTTCGCTGCCCACCGACGCCAAAGATCAAAGCCCTCGCCAAGAGACCACCGGGCAGTAACCCTGCTCGGTCCATCTATGGCTAGTAGTTCACTACCCACCGACGCCAAGGATCAAAGCCCTCACCAAGAGGCCACCGGGCAGCAACCTTGCTCTGTCCATCCATGGCTGGTAGTTCACTACCCACCAACGCCAAGGATCAAAGCCCTCATCAAGAGGCCACCGAGCAGCTACCCTGCTCGGTCCATCCTTGGCTGGTAGTTCGCTACCCACCAACGCCAAGGATCAAAGCCCTCACCAAGAGGCCATCGGGCAGCAACCCTGCTCGTTCTATCCATGGCTGGTAGTTCCCTACCCACCGACGCCAAGGATCAAAGCCTTCACCAAGAGGCCACCGAGCAGCAAGCCTGCTCGGTCCATCCATGGCTGGTAGTTCACTACCCACCGACACCAAGGATCAAAGCCCTCATCAAGAGTCCACCGAGCAGCAACCCTGCTCGGTCCTTCCTTAGCAGGCCACTCCATGCCCTCCCGCGCAAAGGATCAAAGCCCTCACCAAGAGGCCACCGGGCAGCAACCCTGTTTGGTCCATCCATGGCTGGTAGTTCGCTACCCACCGACGCCAAGGATCAAAGCCCTCACCAAGAGGCCACCGGGCAGCAACCCTGCTCGGTCCATCTATGGCTGGTAGTTCGCTACCCACCGACGCCAAGGATCAAAGCACTCACCAAGAGGCCACCGGGTAGTAACCCTGCTCGGTCCATCCATGGCTGGTAGTTCGCTACCCACCGACGCCAAGGATCAAAGCCCTCACCAAGAGGCCACCGGGAAACAACCCTACTCGGTCCATCTATGGCTGGTAGTTCGCTACCCACCGACGCCAAGGATCAAAGCCCTCACCAAGAGGCCACCGGGTAGCAACCCTGCTCGGTCCATCCTTGGCTGGTAATCTCTTATCCCACGACGCCAAGGATCGAAGCCCTCATCAAGAGGCCACAGAGCAGCTTCCCTGCTCGGTCCATCCTCGGCTGGTAATCTCTTATCCCATGACGCCAAAGATTAAAGCCCTCATCAAGAAGCCACCGAGCAGCTTCTCTGCTCGGTCCATCCTTAGCAGGCCACTCTATGCCCTCCCGCGCTAAGGATCAAAGCCCTCATCAAGAGGCCACCGAGAAGCTTCCCTGCTCGGTCCTTCCTTGGCTGGTAATCTCTTACCCCACGATGCCAAGGATCGAAGCCTTCATCAAGAGGACACCGAGCAGCTCCCCTGCTCGGTCCATCCTTGGCTGGTAATCTCTTACCCCACGACGCCAAGGATTCAAGCCCTCATCAAGAGGCCACCGGGCATCTACCCTGCTCAGTTCATCCTTGTAACAACCGAGTCCAATTATACCAATTTCAGTTATCGTATGTGTTGTTTATGGTATTTATTTCATCTGTCTTGTTTGACTGTCGCTAGTTATAAATTTCACCTCGACAATTCAGTTCTTCATATAACAATTTAAGGCATTTAAAATAAAATTAAATATACTTGACATGGTCTGCTTGACACCCCTAACCCTCTGGTAGCGTCCTCGCAGCGTGTTCTCGTCCCGTTCAGTGAAACGGACGTGCTTGGGCGGCTACGCGTACGTGCGTGCGTTAGTTCTTGGGGGTATACTTTTTAATTATAAAATCCTTCATTTTAAATTTTGGAACCCGCCAATAATTTTTCATTTTCGAATTCAAATTTTTGGACCCGACCCGGACGCGATTCTAAATTATTTTTGTATTACGCCAAATCCTAATTTTTTCTAATATTTTTAAAACCAACGAAATTTAAATACACACTAACAGAAAATATTTTCTCTATTTTTAAAATCCCTTTAAAAATCTTTCCCCTAACCTTTTACCCCGCCAACCAATCAGAGCTCTTGGATTGCACTGGACCCCACCACTAAATCTTTTCTCTCTCTCTCTTTCTTTTTCCTCAACCAATCAGAAACCCCTCCTTTCGCTGGGCCCCACCGTGTTTCCCTTTCTCCTTTTCCTTTCTCCCTCTCTCTCTCCTCCACGCAGCTCTCTCTCTCTCTCTCTCACTTCTTTCTCTCTCCTTTCGCGCCTTTCTCTCTCCGCTCACGATCACTGTGCATTCCTCGATTCTCGTCACCCCCGCGTAGATCCCGTCACCTTCCTTCTACGTTCTCTTCTTCTTCTTCTGTTAACCCATGCACCCATCGCCACGAGAAGCGCACCAGAGAAAACCCTAACCCTATTCCTCTACCTTCTCCTCCCTCGACCTCGCTTCTCATCCCTCATCACCGTCTCCTTCCTCGACCTTATCTTTTTCCTCTCCTCTGCATCCCTCCAAACCCAGAAACTGCTCACCAAACCCCAGTAACCTAAACCCTAACTCCTCGACTCAACTCACCGCCGATCACCACCCGATCTCACACCACTCTCCTCTCCTCCTCATCTTCCTTCCTTTCTTCTCCTTCATCTTTCTCTTTTCTGTCTAACCCTGCACACCACAGCAGCCGCGACCCTTTCCTCCGAGCACCCTGCACCCCCGCCGGAGCTGATCGCCGCCGGTGACCTCGTCCTCATGCCCAGATCACCTTACATCCCAGTGAGCCCTGCACCCTTATTCCTCCTCCATCTTTCCTTCTTCCTTTCTTTCCTGTTCTTTTAGTTGTTTTCTAATCGTCGTGTCCTCTGCAGTTGCTTGCCGGAGCTTCGCCGACTATCACCGTCGACGCCATCGCCCCTCTGAAAAGCCAGTGGGTAAGACTCCTCTTCCCAACTGTTCTATTCTCCTTACATGTTCTCATTTTTTTTCCATGCATTTCTCTTGGTGGTTTTCACTGTGTTTCTGTCTTGCCGGAATCCGACCGTGCCGGCGACGGTTCCCGACGACTCAGCAAGAACCTCTGATCCGTGTGACTCCAATGTCCGTCGTTTGGGTTCATTCCGTGAACCGTGCGCGCGTCGTGATATTTCCCTGCCGACGTGTAACGTTCCGTTTTCCGTTTCGCGACCCGTCGAGGCAAGTGAAACTTGCTACATGCTAATTTAAACTATTCATATGCTAAATTAATTATTTCCTGCTAAATCCCTAATTAGAATTGATAAAAATGGAGTTCAAATTAACCGTATAAGGTTCCGTTACACATTTTATGATTCCGAACTTGAGACTTAATCTTACATCGAATTCATATCTAACAATCACCTATACATGATAGATCACATTTGTTTACTGCTATGGTACTTTTTTTTAATCCAGTTTAGCCTATCAGACATTCATGTGCAACTTTAACCGGTCTAATTACAATTGCATTCATTTAACAGATTATACATGTCGTCGCATCCTTGGGACACTCAATATTTATTAACCTATTTCTAGCAGTTACATCTATCATTCTGTATTCACATTATGTTGACACTGTCTGTTTAACACAATTGATAACTTTGCGGCTAAATAAACAAATCTGCTTTATTGCTTAATTCATTGATTAGATCATGTTGTTGATAACCATGCTTGATTATTTAACCCTGATTATGCTAGCCGATTATGAGCACACCCATGATATCGTTTACACCTTGACATGACTTGCTACATATATATTGATTGACCCGACATGGTACCGTACACTACTTGACTTGACCTGGTGTACCATGACTTGACCCGTTACCTGATCTTGTGTCTAATGCAATCAAACCTGACATGTAGTCCTCACGGACCGTTCCTGCTGTCTATCCAGACAAACCTGCTTACCTGATCCTGTGTTGGCATTAGTTCTTGATTACGGAATACCTGACTTGAATTACACATATAACTTGGGGATATGGGGAAATCAATGATGAAACCTGACTTGTAACTCGACAGTGTACTACTTTTACTGATCAGTTTTAGAGGCTAGGCCAGCCTTGGAATGATGCTGCTGACATCATTCATCTGTACATCCTTCCTGTTTTAGTGCCTAGCGGCATATCTCGGATTCAGCCCGAGAATCTGGACCGTGGTCCCGGGTATGCACGGGATACTATTGAGTTACATCGACGATTCATCAGATTGATTTCAAAGACTTTAGAACAGAAAACCAATAGAACAGTTTAATTTACTCACTGCACACTACCCTTCACTGCCCTGACTACATTACTGTTGCACTTGCTTTTCATTCATGCTTTTCATTCATGCTTATATCTGCATTACCTGTTACCCTATTTATATTTTATTACTTGATGACATGACGCGCTGACGTCTGGGTTTTGCATGGCCCAGATTCTGTACCGCTGCTGCAGTCCGAGCAGGAGTACTTCAGCCAGCAGGCTGAGCTGTGAGGTGTCAGCAGTAGTTAGTTCTTTTATTTCCTGCATTTTATTCCTGATGTGAGCCTGCATTATGGGACATACATTCCAGTTATTTTGTATTGGATCTTTTGCTTCCGCATTCTATTATTCTTGACTCATGTTATGTTGGCTTATGGACATATTTTAGATGGTTTTATTTTGTTCTTGATATCTCTACAGCCGTAATGTGACTGTGGATGGATACTTCCTACCCACAGGTAGCATGGTGGGCTATGTCACATGCCCATTTTAGCGTACTCTGGGAAGCGGGGCATGATATGGTTCTTTTGGTATCAGAGCCATAGGTTGATTCTTTTGTAGTTGGGTATTGTACCCAATACACGAATCAGAATACCCGTGTTTAGGAAACATGTCCTGCCACCTTGCCGTTTACCATTCTTGAATCAAGTCCTTCCTAGTTATATCTTTTACGATGTGCGAACTTCCTTTGCATATCGACTCGAAACCTGATTCCTTGTTATCTCTAGAACTTAGGCAACTTGAGTGGAGTTATGTAATTGTGCCTATGATACCACAGCATAGTTACAATGCGGCACTCTATTTAAGTAACTTGGAGTTCTAGCCTTGATCCATATTGTAAATTTGTTATCATGCTAATCTTGGGTGTTTTGATTTTAGGAGTATGGCAGGCAAGAATCTGAAGACGTACCAAAGGCGTGTTGATGAAGCCGCCATGCTTGGAGTAATTCGGGGAATGCTGGAGAATCAAAAGAGGCAGACCGAGCTGATCCAGCAGCAAGCTGAATCGTTTCAGGAAGGTTTGCAGACCGTTCAGCAGTCTGTGAACAATGTTGGAGCTAAACCAGTTGATCGTGTGGGGACCGTAGCAGACTTCCGACGTTTGGGTCCGTCGGTATTTACCGGTTTGGAGGAGCCGTTGCCAGCAGAGCAGTGGCTGGTTAACACGAAGAACTTACTTATTGCGGCACAGATTCCAGATGATAAAAGAGTTGATGTGGTGCGTATTCAGTTAGTGGACTACGCCCGTGAATGGTGGCTTGTGGAGGAGACCCGATTGACCAAGCCGATCAAGTGGGCGGATTTTTCGAAGAGTTTCCTGGAGAAGTTCTTCCCGCGGACTGCACGGGAGGAAATGGAAGAGAAGTTCATCGGTCTGAAGTAGAATGGTGCACCCATAGATGTGCATGCAGCAGAATGGACACGGCTTAGTAGATTCGCTGGACCTTTAGTTGCCAACGATGCAGACAGGGCAAGAAGGTTTATGCGCAGCTTGGATGTGGACATCCAGAGGCAGATTGTCTCCCTGGGTTTGACCACTTTCTCACAGGTACTTATGGCATCCCGAGAACAGCAGAGCCTATCTGGGAAGAATGGGAGTTTGCAGCAGACAGCAGTTGCGGTAAGGAAGCCGGCATTTGTACCAAACCGAGCTCATGGTCGCAGAGGTATTCCAGTGGACCGTCGTGGCGTAGCACCAATGAAGAAGCATGTTGTAGTTGACCAGAGAAAGAGCGTGACTTGTAACTACTGCAATTTACCTGGCCATGTGCAAAAGGATTATCGAAAGAGGCAAGGACTCTGTTTAGTTTGTGGAGCGGCAGCTCACACTGTTAACTCATGTCCGTCGAAGCTTCGTACAAGGGATGATATTCAGAAGTCTCCGCAGAGACCGTTCCGGGGACAGAAGCAGCTGACTCAAGGATCTAATCAGGCTCGAGCTTTTACCTTGACGGCTGAGGAAGCTAAGGCATCAGGAGAAGTTGTTTCAGGTACTCTACTCGTTTATGGTTTTCCCGCATTAGCGTTATTTGATTCTGGTGCATCCCATTGTTTTATGCCGTCCAAGTTTATAGCTACACACTCGATTACCTGCACGACCCTGTCTAGTTTCTGGGACATACACACTGGGAATGGGAAAATCATATCTAGTAGGGAATGTAAAGATTGTACAGTTGTTGTTGCCGGACGGGAGATTTTTGCAGATTTCTTGGTAATCGATACGGGCGGCTACGAAGTCGTCTTAGGAATGGATTTTCTTGGCACTTTCCATGCTCACATTGATTGTAGGGCAAAGAAAGTAATTTTCCAGATTCCCGGACATCCCGAGTTTACCTTCACTGGAGGAAGCAGTTCCGTCGGGCCAGTCGAGTTTAGGGCTAGGCCGACAAATTATATTCTTGCATCAATGGAGGTTGATAAAAGTGAAGAGCCAGCTGTTGTTCGTGATTTTATGGACGTGTTTGAAGACATATCGGGATTACCGCCAAAGAGAGACGTGGAGTTCGCAATTGATCTTATTCCTGGTGCAGCGCCAGTATCTAAAGCGTATTACCCAATGGCACCAGTGGAGTTGGAAGAAGTCAAGAAGCAGGTTGCTGAACTGCTTGAGAAGGGTTGGATTCGAAGCAGTAACTCGCCTTGGGGAGCTCCAGTTCTTCCAGTTAAGAAGAAAGATGGCACGAGAAGGATGTGCATCGACTATCGAGAATTAAACCGGGTGACTATTAAGAACAAGTACCCGATCCCTCGCATTGGCGAACTTTTTGAGCAGCTTAGTGGCGCGAGGGTATTCTCGAAGCTAGATTTGAGATCCGGATATCATCAGGTCCGAGTGAAAGCAGAAGATATCTGCAAGACGGCGTTCCGAACTCGGTATGGACATTACGAGTACTTAGTGATGCTCTTCGGAGTAACGAATGCACCGGCGATATTCATGGACTTGATGAACCGAATCTTTTCACCATTCTTGGACCAGTTTATTGTGGTGTTCATTGACGATATTCTGGTTTACTCGAAGAGTTTTGAAGAGCATGCTGAGCATTTGAAGATCGCACTGCAGACGTTGAGATAAGAGAAGTTATATGCGAAGATGAGCAAGTGCGAGTTTTGGCTGGAAGAAGTAAAGTTTTTGGGGCATGTTGTGTCTGGTGATGGAATCGCCGTCGATCCCAAAAAGATTGCAGCAGTTCGTGATTGACCGATTCCAAAGAATGTTGCGGAGATAAGAAGTTTTCTTGGACTCGCCGGGTATTACAGGAGATTTGTGGAGAACTTTGCTTGTTTGGCGGAGCCGTTGACTAAGCTTACGCGCAAGGAGGTACCTTTTGTGTGGACGGATAGATGTGCGTTAGCTTTTGAGATATTGAAGCAGAAATTGATAACCGCCCCTATTCTAACCGTGCCAGACAATTCCGGAGGATTGGTGATTCACAGCGACGCATCTGGAAAATGATTGGGATGTGTTTTGATGCAGCATGGGAAGGTTATAGCGTACGCATCAAGACAGCTGAAGACCCACGAGAAGAATTACCCAACTCACGACTTGGAGCTTGCGGCTGTGATTTTCGCTTTGAAGATTTGGAGACACTACCTCTTGGGCGAAAGGGTCGAAGTTTTCACGGATCATAAGAGCTTGAAGTATATGTTCACGCAGAAGGAGCTTAATATGAGGCAACGTAGATGGTTGGAGCTGATGGCTGACTACGATCCTGATCTTAAGTACCATCTGGGAAAGGTTAATGTCATACCGGATGCGCTCAGTCGGTTACCAGCAATTCAGATGTTGACTACGCAAAAGGAACTCGTGGAAGACTTTCGAAGATTTGATTTGGAGGTTGTGCTACCGTATTCTTCGGGACAGTTGATGCAGCTGCAACCGTGACTGCTGAGCCCGAGGGAGTAGCGGACGGAGCGCCTGAGACCGACGACCTCGTGGCGACGGTGGGCGAGACAACCGTGACTGCTGAGCCCGAGGGAGTAGCGGGTGAGGTGGACATGATTCCTGAGTATGAGCCAACCGCTCTTTCTCAGGAGTCTGGCAATGCTCCGGTTATAGCTCTCCCCGCTTATGGCCCTCCGCCGGCTCCAGGCCTCGCGAGCACGACGACGGCCCCCGTGGAGTCTGGGGATGAGGCCACGGATGGTGGACTTATGTCGATGGAGGAGGGAGACGCCTCCGTCTCGGCTGGAGGCTCATCAGGTAAATTTCGGATTACCGTCCCCCCTTTTTTTTATCTCGCAATCTTTCCTGACAGGTTTACCCTTGTTTTTTAACGCAGGTGCAACCAGCGCTGATGCTCCACTGCTCGAGGGAGCGCCGTCAACTACTGCCTTGGCGGTGGTCACTTCTCAGCCCTCTCTTATACCATCGAAGATGTTGGAAGGTATGGATTTGCAACCTATTAGTTTCGTCTTTCAGCCGCATAATTTATGTACTAAAGTCGTACTGTTGTGTTTTTTTAGGAGTGCTTTTTGATCATCTTCATCAAGTGTTGCTCCCACACTTCTCCTTCCCATCTGAATTCGCTTCTCCCTCTGGTGGCGCTGGTGAGTATGGTTTCCAATTGATATCTTTCTTTTTCAGTGATGGAATTATTTCTAACTTTTTCTCGTCCCGACTGCAGTGCTACAAATTGAAGGAGGGGATGAAAGGTTGGCCGCGCCACCGGCCCTTCCGGCCTTGCCACCTACCTCAGCTGGTACAGCAACTATCACATTGATAACTCCCTTTTTTTTATTTCTTGAACTATTATCTGATCATATCCTTTTTTTTTAGCTGTCGTTCCGGTCTCGGTGCCCTTCGAGCCTCGTGTCATAATGCCGGCGGGCCCTTTCCTGAGACGTCCGTCTTCGAAAGGCACCGCGAATAGCCTGCGCATGTTGAACGACTACATCGAGGAATTTGACGTCAAGACTCCTACATCTGCTGCGGATTTCGCTACGGCTGTTAACCCGATGCTGGTGATTCTCGTAAATTTCCATGACGAGGGCATCATCGCGTCTTGGATTAACCACTGCAGGGAGATCGAGGCTCGTCTGCATCAACTGGAGTTTGTGCGTCCTGCTCCCGAGACCTTAGCCGCAAGCAATGAAAGAGTAGCGTGGATTGAGCAAAGCGCTTCTTACATCCACCACTTGGAACAAGAAGCGGCTTTAAGGCTGAGCGAATACCAAGAGACCTCGAGCGAGACGGCTCATTTGCGTGCTGAGGTTGAAGCGAATGCTGCTCAAGTGAAGGCTATCTTTGAGGGCCTCCTGGAACGCATCTCTCATGGGCTAAACTTGAAGCGAAAGCTTGATGTCGCCGAGCGTGACACCCCAGGCCGTGAAGCTGCTGATCAGGCCGTTAGGGAGCAGCTTGCATCTGTCTTGCAGCAGCGGGCTCAAGTGGAGGCAGATCTGGCGGTGGTGGCCGATCAGGAGAGAGTGTGGAAGGAGGTGCGCGAACAATTGCTAGAGTTATGCAAGACGCTTCCTTTCCAGTAATTTCCCTTGTATCTACATACTTGTGAATTTTTTTTTTGAATAAAATATATCCATTCTTTATTCTTTTGTACGCTTCACCTTGTACCTGATCAAATTAATAAATAAAGATACACATTTTTCTCTGCAATGTCTTATATTATTTCTTTGCTTTCTCCTTTCTCTTATTATCAGCAGGCTGTCTTGATAAACAGATAATAGAGTAAGCATCTAGATTTCTCCAAGAGATAACGATGGCTTAGGCCGCAGGTTCAGATCTGCTGCCTAAGACTTTTCAACTCTATGAGCCATGAGGGTCTCATAGAGACTTTTCTCCCTACGGATCGAGAGGATCTCGTAGGTAGATTTTCTCCTTAGGAATCGTGAGGATTTCTAAACATGTTTTCTCTTATAAGTCGTAAGGATCTTATAAGAGAATTTTCTCCCTTACAAGTCGAAAGGGCTCGTAAGTGGTTGGTGAGTTGACTTGTTTCCGAGTCGGAGTATTGCTCCGACGGGGAGGTCGTTGGCTGACTTGTTTCCGAGACGGAGGTCGTTGGCAGACTTGTTTCCACGACGGGGGTCATTTGTTGACTTGTTTCCGAGACGGAGGTCGTTGGCTGACTTGTTTCCGTAACGGAGGTCATTTGTTGACTTGTTTCCGCGACGGAGGTCATTTGTTGACTTGTTTTCACGACGGAGGTCATTGGTTGGCTTGTTTCCGCGACGGAGGTCATTGGTTGACTTGTTTCCGTGACGGAGGTCGTTTGTTGACTTGTTTCCGCGACGGAGGTCGTTTGCTGATTTGTTTCCGAGACGGAGGTCATTGGTTGACTTGTTTCCAAGACGGAGGTCATTGGTTGACTTGTTTCCGAGATGGAGGTCATTTGCTGACTTGTTTCCGCGACGGAGGTCATTGGTTGACTTGTTTCCGTGACGGAGGTCGTTTGTTGACTTGTTTCCGCGACGGAGGTCGTTTGCTGACTTGTTTCCGAGACGGAGGTCATTGGTTGACTTGTTTCCAAGACGGAGGTCATTGGTTGACTTGTTTCCGAGATGGAGGTCATTTGCTGACTTGTTTCCGCGACGGAGGTCATTGGTTGACTTGTTTCCGTGACGGAGGTCATTTGTTGACTTGTTTCCGTGACGGAGGTCATTTGCTGACTTGTTTCCGCGACGGAGGTCATTTGCTGACTTGTTTCCACGACGGAGGTCATTTGCTGACTTGTTTCCGAGACGGAGGTCATTTGCTGACTTGTTTCCGCGACGGAGGTCGTTGGTTGACTCTAGGTTGTCTGTGAACCGTAGAGTCTTGGAACTGGGGACTTTACTGTGGCTCCGATTGGTGACGTCACACCATGTCCTGCTGGAATGAGGAGGAACGCTACTGTTGGTATCCAGGCTGTAGATGTGATCGTCGAAATCTGACTTCCCTTTGACGCAGCCTGGTGGGGAAATGTAGTCCCCTTTTTGTTTGTGCCCTTGGATTGTATACAGGGATCGATGTGATCTCAACTGTAGGGCAAAAGTCTCATTCATTTTTATTGTTTTATTTCCGCGATGCTCTATCATTTCATCTTTTATGTCGCGAAGGTCGCGATTGCTCAATCATTTCGGCTATCTTTCGCGGTGCCCAATCATTTCGGCTATTTATTTTATTCTTACTCGCTGCTTTTTATTGCGAGTTGTCCAATCATTTCGGCTATTTCGTATGCACACGTTTTCTTTACTTGCTGCTTTTTATTGCAAGCTGCCCCATCATTTCGGCTATTTCGTATGCACGTGCGGCCTACCGGCCTTTCACCGTAAACTTGAAATTAGACACCGACTTCGGCATCAGCACCGCTACAACTGGGATATTGCCAGGAGCGAATCATCATTTGCCTCCGTTGATGTCGAACAAAGGTGGCTTAGTGAACAGGGTTAAGGTCCTGTCGACTAAGGCTTTTAACTTCATGAGCCATAAGGGTCTCACAAAGGTATTTCTTCCTACAAGTCATGAGGATCTCGTAGGCGTATTTTCTCCTTAGGAATCGTGAGGATTCCTATGTGTATGTTCCTCTGTAAGTCGTAAGGATCCTACAAGAGGGTTTTCTCTTTGTAAGTCGAGAGGACCTATAAGGGTTGTTCATCATGCGTACATATCCCCAGTCACGGATGGGACTTGGTTATGGAAATGTTTATTCGCGCCCATGGATTGTATACAAGGGTCAGTATTGAGCCACTTGTAGGGCAATATCGAAGGTTGTGGAGTTTGCTTAAGCATAGGTTTAGGTCTCTGTAACTTAAGACTTTCAAATTTTATGAGCCGTGAGGGTCCCATAAGAGAGTTCTCCTTACGAGTCGTGAGGATCTCGCAAGTGTACTTTCTCCTTAGGAATCGTGGGGATTCCTAAGTGTGTTGCTCCCTTGTGAGTCGTAAGTATCTCACGCGGGTGGTTTCTCCTTACAAGGTCGAGAGGACCCTGTAAGTGTCCTTTAACGAGGTTGCGCCCTTTCAGGTTTTCACAAACACTCGCCGGTAGTCCTGTTGTTTTTACTCACGGAGCCCTTTCGGGTTTTCATCCGTGCCCCTTTTGCTTATGGACATACTGTTTTTTTTTATTCTTTTTATTTTCTCTCTCTCTCTTTTTTAACGAGGTCGCACCCTTTCGGGTTTTCACGAACACTCGCCGGTAGCCCTGCTGTTTTTACTCACGGAGCCCTTTCGGGTTTTCATCCGTGCCCATTTTGCTTATGGACATACCGTTTATTATTATTATATATATATATATATATATTTTTTTTTTCTTTTACTCATCTCGTCAGCCTGAAGATGCTGCGGTAATAGTTTAAAGACGTTTCGGTCCGTCATTAGTTTAAGGACGTTTCGGTCCGCCATTAGTTTAGGGACGTTTCGGTCCGTCGTTGAGAAGGCTGGCTACTGCTTATAAAGTTTGAGCTTAGGAAGATAGCGAGCGGACATAGTCGTCGTCATCTATCATTGACCTAGGCAGTAATTCACTAAGCGTAGTACTTCTTTAGGAATCGACCGTTTATTGGCATGTAAGGCCTTTCACCATGCATATCCATGAGTAAATAGGCTCCACCCTGGTAGACATTGTCTATGATGTACGGGCCTTCATAGTTTGGCTCGAATTTTCCCCGCTTGGCGCGATTGGGGATCATAGGCCTTTTGACAACTAGCACGAGTTCGCCTTGGCGGAATGTCCTCGGCCGGGTCAATCTTTCGAATGAGCGCGTCATCTTTGCTTTATAGGCCTCCAGATTTTGTTGCGCTATGAGCCGGGTTTCATCAAGGGCATCAAGCTCCTCAAGCCGAAGGTGAGCATTTTCTTCGTCCGTCAGCTCGTAGTGGACTGCCACTCGCAGAGAGGGTAACTCTATTTCGAGGGGAGGTACTGCTTCTGTACAGAATACCAATGCATATGGCGTTGTATTCGTGGTTGTCTTGAACGTAGTTCGATACGCCCAAAGAGCTTCTTGCAGTCTCTCGTGCCAGTCCTTCTTATTTCGGGACACCGTTTTCTTCATGATCTTTGTCAAGGTTTTGTTGAAGGCCTCAGCTAGACCGTTAGCTCGCAGATTATAAACCGAGGAATATCTCTAGTCTATATTGTGTTGTTGCGCGAAGCGACTGATCTTGTGGCTTCTATAAGCTGGCCCGTTATCGGAGATGATCCGTCGCGGAGTTCCAAACCGATATATGACGTGCGTCTTGAAGAAGTGAAGGATATTCTCCGTCTTCACTTCCCTCAGCGGTACTGCCTCTGCCCATTTGGAGAAATAGTCAGTTGTCGTCAGGATGAAACGATGTCCTCTAGACGATGCTGGTTCGATGGGGCCGACTATGTCAGTTCCCCACATTTCGAATGGCCAGATAGCTATCGTTGGATGGAGTGGATTTGGATGCTGGTGGATGAAGTCCCCATGAATTTGGCATGAGTGGCATTGCTCCGCGTATTCGAGGCAGTCCTGAATCATCGTGGGCCAGTAGTAGCCCATCCGTTTAATTTTCAATTTCATCTTTGGGCCTGCTTGGTGAGAACCGCAGATTCCGTCGTGAACTTCCTGAACGACTCTTTTCGCTTCGTCAGGTACCAGACATCTCAACCACAGAGAATCGAACGACCTCTTGTAGAGAGTATCATTGACGAGGGCGAAAGACAGAGCTCGTTTCGTAAGCTGATGTCTTGAGGACGCATCTTCGGGCGCTTTACGGTATTTGAAGTAGTCTATAAATACTTCTCTCCAGTCCTCGGTATTTTCCCGATCTTTTATTTGCAGGGTCGTCTGCTCAGTCGCTCCCTTTTCTTCGGATGATTCCGGAGATGTTTCCGCTGGGGCAAGCACCCGACGGCTTTGTACCACAATTCTGACGTCATCGAGGTTCTCATCAGCCAGTTCCTTAGCGAGCTTGGGCAACGCGTCCGCTTTGCTGTTTTCCGCGCGCGGTATGTTTTCCAAAGTATAGGAGGGAATTTGGGTCAACAGTTGCTGCACCTTCTCGCCGTATTTCACCAACTCTGGTTTGCACGTTTGATAGTCGCCGTTTACTTGACTAACGACCAGTTGGGAGTCTCCGTATATGAGGAGGTTTTCAATTCCCATGTCGATGGCGATCTCGAGGCCTGCAATCAAACCTTCATATTCGGCTTCATTATTTGTTCTCGGCTCTGTTAGGGAGAAAGCAAAGCGCATTATCCCTCCTTGTGGAGTGACAAAGATAAGTCCCACCCCCGATTTGATTATAGGGGTACTTTGTTTGTGCTTCTTCACAGACGACGCTCCATCGAAATAAAGCTCCCATCGGGTACCCCACCGTCGATCGCATCAAACGCATGTTCGTCTGGAAGATCGCAATTTAAAGGAGAATCGGCTGGTATCGGATGCTCAGCGAGGAAGTCGGCGATGGCCTGGCCTTTCACTGCCTTGAGAGGTTGATACGTTATCGAGAACTCCATCAAGAGCAGGGCCCATTTAGCGAGTCGCCCCGTCAATATGGCCTTCGACATCAAATATTTAAGGGGGTCCACCTTCGAAATGAGACGAACTTCATGTGCCAACGCATAATGTCTGAGCTTTGTTATCGCAAAGATCAATGCCAGGCAATGTTTTTCAATGGGGGAGTAGTTGCTTTCTGCCCCCAGTAGAACTCGACTTAAGTAGTAGAGTACTCTTTCTTTCCCTTGATCGTTTTCTTGTGCCCATAATGCGCCTAAGGAACCTTTGAGGGCGGTTGTATAAAGAATGAGGGGTTTTCCCTTGACCGGAGCAGCCAACACTGGCGGGTTCTGCAGGTATTGCTTGATCTCGTCTAGTGCGCTTTGGCATTTTTGGTCCCAGACGAACGGGGTTCCCTTCTTCATCAGGTGGCTGTAAGGACGACATTTGCCTGAAAAGTTGGCTATAAATTGCCGTATATACGCGAGCTTCCCTTGGAGAGATCGCAGCTGTTTGAGAGTCCTTGGTGGAGGCATTTCCATGATCGCCTTGATCTTTGACGGATCTATCTCAATACCTCGGTGTCGGACGATGAATCCCAGGAATTTGCCCGAGGAAACTCCGAATGCACACTTGAGGGGGTTCATCTTCAAGTTGTATAGTCGAAGGCGTTGAAATACGGTCTTCAGATGCTCGAGATGCTCCTTGTATGATTTGCTTTTAACCACGAGGTCGTCGATATAACATTCGACAATTTCATGTATAAGGTCATCGAAGATCTTCGTCATAGCCCTTTGATAGGTGGCACCGGCGTTCTTTAAACCGAAGGGCATCACCTTATAGCAGAATATTCCCAAAGGAGTCTGAAAAGCGGTGTGCTTCTGGTCTTCGGGATGCATCTTTATCTGATTATACCCTGATGAGCCGTCCATGAAGGAGAAAACCTCATGAGTGGACGTTTTGTCTATCATCAGTTCGGTGACTGGCACTGGGAAATCGTCCTTCGGGCAGGCTTTATTGAGATCCCGGAAGTCCACGCATATGCGCACTGTCCCATTTTTTTCATTACCGGGACGATGTTGGCGATCCATTCAGGATATTGAACCTCCTGGATAAAGCCAGAGCCGATCAGCTTCTTGACCTCGGCGTTAATGCTCATCTCAAGTTTGAGCCGCATTCTTCTCGGCGCCTATTTGACTGGCTTGACGTCCGGGGATATTGCCAATTTGTGCACAGCAATTTCTGGATCTAGTCCCGGCATCTCTGAATAGTTCCATGCGAAGCAATCTTTATGCTGCATAAGCAGGTCTTTTAATGAAGCCACCTTCTCTTCAGACAGCAACTCACTAATGAATGTCGGTCGCTGATCGTTCGCCGTTCCCAGCTCAATTTTCTTGAGGTTATCTGCAGTGGTATGGATTCCATCTTCCAGCTCTTTTGGCACTGGTGGGAATTCTGAGATTGCCTCGTCGTTACTGTTTTCAAAGTACCAGGGAAGGTCATCCATATTCTCGGGCTCTTCTTTTGATATCGTTATCACGTAACAAGTATGAATTCGCTTCCAATCCCAATGTGGAACTGGTTCTTCTTCTGTGGCCTTGGGTTCGTGCTTCTGTGGCGGCGCTACCCTCTAGTTGTCGGACAGAGTGAACTTGCCAAGCTGATACTGATCTTCGACCCAATTCTTGAAGGTGAAGCGGTCTTCGAGAGGATGCCCTACCACTCGGTGATAAAAGCAATAGTCTGGGTGTGAGACCTCGCCTGCTTGTTCAGGGTGTTTAGACTCCGGCAGTGTAAGCATCTGATGTTTTAGAGCGAGGTTAAGTATTTTCTTCGTCTTGTCCCGAGGAAAAGAGTAAGCCCGACCCATTTTTCTCATGAGGGATAGATCGGAACCGCTCGGCTCCCGCTTGCGTGGCCTCTTAGCCCCGCTTCGATGCTGTTGAGCGCCTTTTTCGCGTTTCGACTTGTTTCTGTCTCTGCGTCGAGCCTTCTTTATAACAGGTTGACAAGGAGCGGCATTTTCATCTTTCACGGCCTGTTGGAGGAGGCGTTGCGTTTTGGCTTTCTCGTAGATGGCCATTTCGCGGTTATGGTCGTCTCGGACTTTTTGACCAGTTTCCCTTATAAGCTTGTCCATTTGTTTTTCGAACGATGGACTGGGCACTTTTGTGTCTGGAACTTTTACTGGTTCAGGATTAGCATCTTCCCATTGAGCATCTGCTTCTTCATCAAAGTCATACACGACGTAGCAACCGTGGAGTAGCTCTCGTTTCTTTGATCGGATGTATCCAAGCCCGATTGTTTCCATTCTCCCATTAGGCAACTTGCGTTGAGTCCCGGGAACGTTCCAGACTTTTTCATAGAACTTGGCTTTTCGAACGGTCTGCTTGAAGGATATCCCCTAGCGTTTTAGCAGCCTTTTCAAGCCCTCTGTATAATATCTGGGGAGACGGATGGGCTGAACCCTGTCAAGCGTAGGATCCGCGCCATGCCAGATTTCTTTCTCCACTCTGGTTTCTTCAGAGCGGTAGAATAGAATTGCTTTTTTGCCTTCTCGCCTGGGAGGGATATAGAACGTCCGCAGCTCTTCTACACTGTGGATATCGAGTGCATCCAGTTCTTTATGATGTTTAAGCGGCACCATGGCGACTTGTAGACTTTGCTCTTCGTCAGCGGACGTTTGTATTGAAGGTCGAGCAGAGAATACAGCATGGACCTCATCTTCCGAGTCGCTACCAAAGATCAACATAGGAGCGGATGGTCCTGGCTTGTTGTGTCGAGACGGCCCAGAGTAAACTATCTCTTCTTCTTCTTCGGTATCACTCCCGAAAACAGGAATGGTGGCAGCGGATTTGTTTTCCGGTTTGCGACATCTCTCTGTATCCTCAAAATCCGGCAAAAAGTACTTTGCATCTTCATATTTGCAGACCTCGTTCACAGAGAACGGGTTCAGTTCTCCCGCCACGGTATACTCGAGACCATCCTTAGAATACTTCATACACTGATGTTGCGTAGAAGGGATGATGTTGTACTCGTGTAACCACGGTCGGCCGAGCAGAGCATTGTAGCATGTCTTGGCGTCTATGACGTGGAACTTAATGTCCGTGACGAGTAGCCCAAAGCGTAGCGTCAGTATCACAGACCCAAGAGTTCTTGATGACTGGGAGTCGAACCCAGAGATGGTGATCTTGTCCCGAACAAGGTGCTGGACGCTCATGCAGATTTCTTTTAACACCCGCACATTGAGGAGATTAACGGAGGATCCATTGTCGATCAGGATCTTGCCTATCTTTATATCGTGGCAGTGTCCTGAGACATAAAGGGGGCGATTGTGTTCGCACGTCCCAAGGAGAAGGTCTTCATCACCAAAGCGACATCAGTAGTGTGCACTTCCTCCAATTCATCCTTCATCTTTTCTTCAGTCAGGAAAGCTTGGAATTGTTCCGGATCCGGTAGTGCCTTGGTTAATGAATCTCTCGCCTCCTTTGATAGCAAAAGGGCGTCAAGAATGCTGAGCTGCGAGGGTAGCTTCCTCAAGTGTGCCAGAACGTTGTAGTCCACCTTATTTCTCTTCGGCGGGTCCTTGGCACTTAGCTCCTCCACAACTTGGTCATCCAGGGCGATCTCCACAGGGACCTTCTCTTTTCCCTTATCTTTTTTATTTGAGGGTCCGAGATTCTTTTCGGGAAGCGTACGATTACGCAGCCGGATGTTTTCACAGACCTTCTGCTCTTCTTCTTTTCCCGAGGTGGACTCTTTAAAGAGGGGGCTAAGCTCCAGCTCCCCGAATGTAGGCACCTGTGATCCCCCGGCGTTAACCATGCGACAATCACCGGTAGTTCTGTTAAACCCTTCGGTCATATTTTTCCGCTCCAGACGAGTTTTGCGTTTCTTCCACTTAAAATGTTTTCGATGAGCAACATATCATTGCCACCATCTATCGAAAGCTTTGCACTCTTCAGTGGGGTGCGAAATCTTCTGATGATATAAGCAATAGGAGGGGTGCATTTCCATTTCACCAGTAATGTTTCCTTCGGAGGATGGTAGCTTCATACCTATTGATATGGCCTTAGCAAACCTTTTCCTCGTCTTGAATTTGGTTTTATCCGTAGTGGATGTATTTTGCTCCACCGGAAGATCTCAACTCTTTCGTCAAGTCGCCGGCGCTTGGCCCTTTCAAATATAGCCGTCCCGTGTTCCCGATCAGCTTTACTTTTTAACAAAGCTTCGTTGAGGAATGCGTCAATTACTTCTTCTGATGGCCCCAGAATTTTTGGTTCAGGATCTGCCCCCAGCTTTTCAGTGCAAGGAGTCTCTTCATCGTCCGTCAACGAATGGGAGATCATATGGCAGCTCGCTACGTATTCTTCAGACTCATCCGATGAACTTTCCTCTTCATCTTCCTTTTGAAAGACGTGGTTAAGAAACTCTTGGAGCGTAATGGGAGTCCATGCTTTCTGGTTATATTCCTCCAGCGCGTCAATTTGTTTTTGCAAGTCTGTGCGCTTATCGCCAGGCTTCACAGGCTTCTTGGATTTCTTCTTCTTCTTCTTCAAAGATTTTGACGGCTGGTTGTGAGTGCTTGGGCCATCATTATCGGTCTTTAGAGTTGGACGCGGCTTTAACATCCCCTCAATGACCTGCGGTTCCAACAGGTTCTTCCACTTGATCGCTGGGCATGCCTAAAGGTCGTTCAGCATTCTCTTTGTCTTAGCTGACAGCACAACCTCCCATGGGGCTTCTTCAACGAGAGAGCATGTTACCCCCGGCATGTTCATCCTTTTAGAGGCGTGAGGTTGCGGCGGACTCACCTTCCATCTATCGGATAACGCGAACTTGCCCTGTTGGTACTGGTCTTCAAGCCAATTTTTGAAGACATAGCAATTTTCGATCGGATGACCCAGTACCCGGTGATAGGGACAGTAGTTGGGCTCATTGACATCATTTGGTTACGACGGACGTTTTGGCTCCGGCAGATTTATGAGTCGGTTGCGCAATGCCAGCTCGAATAATCTTCTCGTTTTATCTCGGGGAAACGAATAAAGACGTCCTAGTCTCTCCTCAAGGGATACCTGTGGACGCATATTATTTTGACGAACAAACGGCTTCGAGTTGCTCGGTTGTTGTTGAGCATTAGCGACAACGATCGCTTTTCCCTTCCCCTTTTCGTTTCGGGAGTCCGGCTTTGGAAGAGGGGGTTTATTGCCCATCTGATCCATTTGCGCTAGCTTGTCAATCAAGGCCTGGAAGGTAGTCGGCTTGAAGAACATCATAAATTGCGAGATGGTTGCCTGTGGATCAAGGGTTCCCACAAACATACCCACTGCAGGAGCTTCCTCAATGCGCTGCTCGCATTTTGCCCATAAGTTCCGCCACCGTATAGCATATTGAACCCATGCCTCACCTGGCTTTACCCTGGCATTAATCAGTGCTGTCATCGGGGTGCGTTCACTGGCGCTTGCAAAACGCTGGGTAAACAGTAGCTCCATCTCCGCGAAGGTCTTGATAGAGTCGTTCGGGAGCTCAGAGTACCACTCGAACGCTGTATCTGATAAGCTTCCAACGAACTGGTGAAGCAACAGCTTGTCATCACCGCCGGTGTTGCCACAGAGTGCCCTGAACTGGGAAACATGCTGGTGAGGATTGCCCGTCCCCTTATATACATGGAACTTGGGTATGGTATACCCGGCGGATATTTGATTTGATCATACCAACTCGGATACGGTCGTCCTGTTTTTACGACCTGGAGGCTGCTTCAGTCGCATGATGAACCCGTATTTGTTGGGCTATGTACTCGTCCAAGTCAGCTTTGGAGATTGTCTCCTCCTTAGCAGTTGACAGAGCTGGCGGAGGATTTGCTATCTCTCCCCTATCGTTTTCAAGGACGATCGGGGGATCTTCAGCCGGAGGATCTTGTTGGATCATCATCCCCACCATATCTTGGAACAGGAGGCCCATACGCTTTATATTGGCTGCTTGTTCAGCAGCCTCTTTATCCTTCTTCTCCAATATCTGACAAAGGAATTCGGCGTCAGTTTCTTGCTTCTGGCGTTCATCCGAGGACGTTTCAGGGGTTTCTTTTGGCCCAGTAAGTGCGGCCATCGCGTTCATCATCTCCTGGAGCTTTTGCTGTTGCTCCTGAGCTTTGGTCACCGATCGCATAAGCGGCCTATGACCTGTGGATATGCGGCTGTCCTCTTTGCCGGACGCCATGTAGACAGTATGAACTACGATGCCCCCGGACTTAAGGCGTTTGGGATCACCACCTTTGGTATTCGTTGTCAGCGTGAGGACTTTCTCCGGCCTTCTTCTCTTATGGGACGTTGAAGTTGAGGGGGCCGTTGCTTTGGGCACCTAAGTGGTCGTCGCCTTTCGTTGCTTGACCGGGGGATTTTCTTCTTGCCGACCTTTCGACTTCTTGTGTTGGCGAGAGAAATTAGGATCAATCACAGATTCTCAGACTCATCGCCATGTCTTATAGATCCTGGAGGACAGCGATTGAGGAGACTACTCCGGCTTTTCTGTTTCCAAGGCAGTCTCTACCGGTGGAGGAGATCTTTTGAGCACCTCAGTTGGCGAGTTTCTGCGTACCCTATTCAGCAGCTCAAAACTGTTTCCAGTTGGAACAGCAGCATTAACTTCCACCGTTGGAGCTGGTGGAGTTATCCCAGAGGGGGAGTTGCCCCCGGTCTTCCTTATCCGGCGCTAGTGGCGTCGGCGGGCGCAACGAGTTGTCGGTATTGGTTCAGATACAGAAACAGCTTCTTCTTGCCCCCTGTTCAGGTGTAGGGCTGTTGCCGGCGTCAGCCTATTGAAGACTGATGTCTTTTGAGCAGCAAGAGCAGGAGTGAGAGTTGGGACGGTCAGTCTTGTAAAGACTGATCTCTTAGTAGAAGAAGCCACCTTGACGACTTCAGGAGCAGGTTTGGCTACTCTTTTTGGAATAACCTTTTCTGGGACTGCAAGTTTCATTGTGGGTTCGTAAGAGTTTTGGCCCGATCTAGAGAAGACCGAGACGCTGGTGTTGGGCGACCCGTTGAGAGGGGCCGCAGTAACTGTAAGTCAATCGAAGACCGACTTCTTAGGAGCTTCTTGTACGGGCACAGGGGTGCTGAAGCTTGTTGGCGGAAGCATGGTTCCGAAAAACAGCCCTGTGGTGGCTTGAGTAATCTGCTCCACGGGTATCGTGAACAAAGAGGCTGCTTGAGGCCCGTAGGTTATACCCCCAGTTGAGGCAGGACGCGAATTGCAGCTGCAGTTGGAGCATTTCGAACAGGTGAATGCCATTGCTATTTTTCTTTTTGCGCCAAGTAAGAGACCAAATCTTAGTAACTTGAAACCTAAGGGCAACCATTAACAAACCGCGATTCGTTCGCGAATACGACACACGAAGTGTGAAGTGGAAAGAGGAAAAGGTCCCACCGGGCGTGCCAGAATCTGTTCCCCTCCGAAAGGCGGCCACGACGTTAGGACGTCTTGCCTGAGATTCGGGGCAGATGCTATTTGGTTTTATCCGTCCACCTCTCCGAAGATGCCGAGTTGATTTATGGCACCGTGTATCGGAGGTTTAGACGGATGCGGCCGATGTAGCAGACTTCGTCAGATTCCCCCTCGCTTGAGGGGTTTTTGATTGTGGAGACGCTCTTCCCTGCAGGCGTAAGCCTCTGCAGTTAATTACGCTACCGCATCGCGGTAACAACTTTCTTCTTCTCCAGAATTTCACTTCGTGTCGTGTGTGTTTGTTTTGTTTGTGATTGCCCGTGGATTGTATACGGAGACTAAGTGATGTCGTCGCCCGTAGGACGTGGATTAGTCCAAATCCATATTTTCTTAGATTTGGATTTGGGGTTTTAGTTTAAGGATACGTTAGCCATATTGAGGCTAAGATCGACTTAAACGTTCGTTAAGGATACGTTAGTCCGATTTGAGACTAAGATCAACTTAACGGGATCGTCTAAATCCATTTCCAGTTTAGGGACATGGTGGTCCATAGGTAGTTTAAGGACATTGCGGTCCATATTCCAGTTTAGGGACATGGCGATCCATGTTTAGTTTAAGGACGCTTAAGTCCGTGGGTTTAAGGACCCCACAGTCCGTGTTTTAGTTTAAGGACGCATAAGTCCGCTGGTTTAAGAATCCCACAATCCGTGTTCTAGTTTAAGGACGCTTAAGTCCATGAGTTTAAGGACCCCACAGTCCGTGTTGATGTGTGGTTGTCGGGACCCGTCACCTCTCTGACGTCGTTGAAGGATTACAACGATAGGAGTCAAAGGAGTTCGGAGATGTACCCTCGAACCGGATGTAAATTGATTTAAGCGAGCAACTGTGCTCAGTCAATTTAATTTGAGAACTTACGGCCATGATTGAGCTAAGTCCAGTTGAAAAAACGTTCAACGCTTTTATTTGTTTTTTGGCCTATCAGGTCTGTGCTAGGGCTTTGCCCATGTTTAAGTAATGCATTGCATTACTTTTTATTCTGTTTGGGCTCTGCCCATTTATAAAGGATGCAGAGCATCAATTTTGTTTGGGCTCTGCCCTTTTTATTGCATTGCAATTTAATTTGGCCTACTAGGCCTTTCTGATTTGGGCCTGGCCCTTTAGTAAAAGAAATGCATTGCATTTGTCAGGCGCTTTGCGCCAATCACTGAGCGCAAGTGCTTGTGGTGACGACACGTGTCACGCAAGTGCAGTGCGCTGGTGAGGCAGAGGGGCAAAGACCCCCGTCGCGCGCGCGTGCGATAATAAGTACGCACGCGTACGCGCTCAGGGTATACGCGCACTCGCGTATACACCATATAATTGGGCTACTGGTGCGCTGCGCTTGCGCTGCTGACACGTGGCGCGCTCTGGTGAGTTGTGCCAATTTCAGAGAGCAAGGCTCTTTTCAAAAGCGCATAGCGTAAGTAGTTCAGGTGCCGACACGTGGCGCTCTCTGGTGGCTTACGCCAACCCAAGAGCGCAACAGTGCAGTTTTGCAAGAGTAAGGCACTATTAACTTGAGAATCTTTTAGATTCCAGAACCAATGGTTCATAAAAAAGTGCAAAGCACTGTTTGATTTCTTGATCCAATTTAGATCAAAGAAAACAAGTTTTTCTTGTTTTTTCTTGTTTTCAGAGAACCAGTGGTTCATAAAAGAGTGCAAAGCACTTATTATTATATGAAGATCATTGATCTTGTTCTTAGATCAATGATCTATTAGAAGAAATTCTTCTATTTTTGTGAAGGTTTTTACCTTTTCTTCAAATTTCTTCAGAGTTCTTTCTGTTTTGAAGTTCTCAATCTCTCACAATGTTCCTCTTCTTTTGAATTGGGGTGTAGGAGCCTTTATATAGTGCCCATAAATTTGTTAAATTTGTTAAAGAGATCCTTGTTTGAGTGATTTTGGGAATTTCCCCACCGTTGGATCTTTGATCCAAGGGCTCCTGTTTTACAGAAGACAATCTTCTTGTTTTAACAAGAACAGAAGAATCTTATTAGAATTTAATTCTGTTTGGCGCAAACGCCCCAGCGCGTGACACGTGTCAAGCAGCGCAGAGCGCAGCGCACCTGCGCTGACACGTGTCGCGCAGCGCACAGCGCAAGCGCAACTGCGCTTGCGCAACTGCGCTGACACATGTCGCGCAGCGCACAGCGCAGCGCAACTGCGTTTGCACTGACACGTGTCGCGCAGCGCAGCGCTTGCGCAACTGAAGCGTTGCTTCCTTTAATTTTGTTTTAAATAGAGTTTTGCTCTGATTGGGCGCGCTGCCTTGGGCGCTGCGCTGGCGTATCAGTTTTTGACACGTGGCGCGTTGCGCGCAGTGCAAAGAATTTGAAGTATTGCTTCGAATTTTGAATTTTGAAATTCAAACAGAGCTCTGCTCTGATTGGGGGAAACAGTCCCATCCACGCACAATACCGGCCGACAATGTGTGAAACCAGCCGCCTAAGGAGCGAAGCACCAGAAAATTCTTTGAAACCTGACACAGCCATCGACATCTGTTTCTGTGGTTTTTAACCGGTATACGGACCCTAGATTTTGTAAGTCCACGGTAGCGCTCCGGCCGTCTAACAGACGCCAAATGCGGAACAAAAACTTTTTTCAACTGGCGCTATCGCGTACTATAACCCGGATCTGCCATTAAAGCTAAACTAACAAACTACAAAGTGGGTAGAAATGTTATACCGAACGATCCGAGTCCTTCGGTCTTCAACCATCATCCCACGCTTTGTTGCGGCTGCTCCGATCTCCTGAATCTCCAGTCTTCTCGTCCAGGTGGTACCACGTCGACGGATCTTTAAACGGGCTCCCGCCTCTGAACCGAGGCAACTCGATCATCAAGTTTGCTAAAAGAGATGACCAAGATTGATGTAGAGAATGAGTAGAACACTTTGTCTCGTTACGTCCAAAACTATGGACGAACGGTTATGGAAGTTGCCCTTTTGAAATTGTGATGGAATGAAATGAGATATCAATTTTCCATACACCAAAACTATATCTTTTTATCCAAATGAACAACCATTCCTCTTTCAAGAGAGGGGCCGGCCTATTTGAAGAGGGGAGAGGTGAGTATAGGAAGGGGGAGAGTGACCATAAGATCAATGAAGAGGATGAGTCACATAACACCTTGTATGAACACATTTAATGAAACAATGAATCATAACCCTTAGTCATCAAAACCATTAATGCAATAATCAATGCACTAATGACTTACAAGCCTAGTTACCATCCTAGTCACCTTCTAGAAGGTTCCACACTCATCTCGAGAAAAGATAAATTCGCATTTAACCGAATGTTAAATACGGACGATAGAAAACTGGAAACTGGTAACTCCCAAAAGTGATCCTGAAACGAATTTCAGGATAACCCCGTAACAGTATAAACATACCTGCATTTGTATTACGACTGAATACAAATGCAACTGAGACAAAGATATTATATCTACACAGTATAATACTGGGTTCCGGCTTAAACCAAAGCCTACCGGTATTATCTGCCCAAAAAATGACACGTGCGAAAACGCACGTGCATTTTCCGAACCCTGCCATAAAACCATACGGCCTCTATAACGTTTTGCCCGAACTTGGGAAACGGTCTGTAGGGGACTCTAATGACTCATCAACACACTGGCACTGGGTATAACCACTAGCACGTCAGAGGTACAAGCTGTACGTAACGGTTGCCTATGTATTGATTGGAAGGGAAGCTGACGAGCGAACTCATCCATAAACCCTACTGAGCCTGACAGTGACAATATCCGTACAGTCCGGTCCGTTCGTCTAAAGAGTATCGCATATCGAGTCTAGGGGGGTGGATAAAGTGAGACCCCTAATAACGCGTTAAATCGTGTCGGCATGAAGCCCATCACCATCTAAGAAACTACTGATCCAAATCAGTAATTCTCCACTATCTCGGCCGAGGATTTCTAGCGATGGCCACCCGTGCACTGTGCAACATCAACCCCCAATACCGGGAGAGATGAATCCCCGACGATCCGCTCACTGCCTCCATGTGGCTCGGGACTGTACCCAAAAAATACCTGTTTGCACGACTCCTTTGAGCCGTGGTAGGGTAGAAATCAAAGCACAGTGGGAACTCACACGAGACAAATGACGATCTCAGGTCGACAAACTAACCTGTACACATGTCACTAGGGAACTGCTATCTGACGATATGTATAATACCAACTAGCATGTTCCCGGCGAGTCCTGTCCGGTGTACTCATAACCCAATGAGCACCTGTATACATCTTAAGTGATCCAACTGACACCAGTGGCTTGTGAGACCGGCCACCGCCCCTAGTCGAGGTCTCGACTGTATACACTAGTCTACTCTGGAGTATCGATGCCCTGTCTCGAAACTCCCACGACTAGGAACACTTTAAGGATGTGCTTACAGACCCAGCTCCCACGTATATGATCACCATCATACTGCTGGTAGTCAAGCAAGAATTCTATGGGCTCTATCAACATGCAATAGAGAACTAAAGCATGTATACGATGATAAAGACAAACCAGATAGCATACTATCATCTCGAGCAAGACTGTCATATCGGTATAGGTCATGTCTCAATCATTGCAACCACGTACCTGCGATCCAATAATTGACTTTGAGGGCACTATCTCCAACAATCTCCCACTTGCACTTAAGGCTAATTATTGCGATGTCGCATACTCACAACCCGTGTGATACCGAACATCCAACTCCTCTACTAATCAGTTTCACAAAGCTAGTTTGTAAAACTCTTGTGTTCGAGAAATAGCCTCAGTGAGTGGATCCGCCCTGAAGTTTCTTTCTATGTCTCTCTTAATCTCAAGTTCGCGGAGAAAGCCATCTCCCGAATCGAGTAATACCTGTCTTAGAATATGTCTGGATATCTGATGGGACCTAGTTCATAAATGAACTCCAAATCCAAACTTCTTAGACTATATCGATAACTGAACCTAATCAGTATCCAGCATCATGCCTCCCACAGTATCCTCTTGGACCACCTGTCCATAATAATGTCCCTCGTCAGAGGGAAAACTATAACTCTGACAATCACTCTGTCATCCATGTCACCTTTGAAGCCTGGAATGATAATCGTCTTCCGAAGGAGGCTGCCGTCATCAAATCCGTAGAACATACACTTATGTTCTAAGACTGCTTCCTTATGTTTCTTCAGGATTGGATTAATATAAATTTATTGCATCTAGTGCAAAAACAACATCTGGTGTGGTACTTGACATCTCACGATTGACTCAATTGCCTAAGCAAGTGATCTGCCAATCATGCACATCCCTCTCTCCTTTAGTCTGTAAGACACCTTTAGAGAGGGTGACTCCATCATCTGCAGGTACATTACCATACCAGGAGTCATCTATTCTAAAAACCATTGGAATATTGTCAAAGTATCCACATTGGGAAACTATCCAAATCTAGATATAAAACCATAGATCTAGTAACCAGAATGTCTGATATTATATCCATATCCTTTGTGGAGAAACAACTGTGTGACGACCAAAGTACAACCGATCGTAGTATAGGAATTTACTTCCTACTCTGTGTATGTCATCCAAATACCAGGACATCACACCCTACTACCTTCTTAACAGATCCATCCCCTATTCTGATGAAGTCAAACCCATGACTGTCTCATCAAAATAGATGATCTTATCTCCGCTATAACTGCTTTAGTCTATAAATAGACATAAGCTACTTGCCCACTATGCTTTCGTTGCTCCCACTGACTATGATAACCCTCTGGCAGAATAATATCTACGTACACTTCTAAAGCTAGTTTAGAGCGACGTTATATTTATCCTCATGCCGGGTCTCACAGTCTGGAACAATAGTAGTGTCAAGTCTGGGTAAACAAGAACCTCACTGTCACCGTCCTTGAGGGTACCGGAGTACCTCTCGGATGTCTGAGGTTACCCACCATATCTGCGAAGTGGCTAATGGAATGTCAAACCTGATTGAATATATTGGTTCTATTAAATTTTCCGTAATCATTTGCGGTTCTGGAATCACTTCCAGTTCTACCATACTCCCACTACTGTTTTCTGAAAAAATACATTTTACTAAAACTGTGGCGAGTCAAGAACAATATCACTATTGATCTTCCAGATGGTAGAAAGTCAATCCTCGTCAAAGCCAGGGTCAACCCACAAACTGCCATTACAGAAACGTGCCTTAAGTTATCCAGTGTCTGGTTTTAAGCATAAGCTGGACAACTCCCCGTACATTAACATCGTTAAGATATGAACCATTCTATATCCAATATAGAAACATTGGCACTTATTTAATTGGAACCAGATTCAAATCATGCAGCTGTCTCCAGTGCATATCATCTTAATGGAAAGAGGCTAATCAGCATTACTCAACTTAGGAATACATCCAATTATGAGTAACCTGAAATAGAAACAAGTTTCTCAAAACCATTACTATCATCTGAATACCAATCACAAGAATCTACATCTTCAATCTCTTTGAAGAATCCCGATATTTGTGCACCTGGTTCTCTACTTTATTTTTATACCCACAACTTCTCAAAACTTAGACATTGTATTTCTACGAAACACTTGTTTAAAAACTAGAGAAGTCATAAGTAAACAGAACATAGTACGAGGACCTATCCCTTTGTCCTGATGGACACTGGACAACATACAATACTCTTGTATAAGTCCGCTGAGTCGAATAACTCAAAACCTGTGCGTCGTAGGTTGAAAACTGTACCCAGACGATTTCCTCAAATATCACCAATTACAACGAATTCCGATATAATGAGGATAATCACCTAATTCCTAATGACTTACTCCCACTCATCATCTGTAAAACCATACAGATGTGAGAATCATACCTGGTAAATATATACCCTGGAGTAAGTATCTAATCGGGAAATCAGTTTTCCATTAACAATGCACTGAAACAAAAAAATGTTTTATAGGGGTATCCTGGTATTCATAGTAATGCCTCTTCCAAAATCCAATTCATGACTATAACCGTATATTTCTTTGCCACCTCTACAAATCTCTTTATTTGTCTTTATTCATTACCTTCTGTACACCGTCGTTAGGCTAAATGGTTTTCTTCCTTCCCTACCGTTCGGCACCAGCCTATGGTTTGGAATAAAACTATCCAATAAGCGTAATAGGTGTACTCTCCTAGGCTAAGGAGCCCTCGCAACCTGAGAGAAGGTGATAATAAAAGCCAACTGAATAAACCAATTCTATTTCTCCTGAACCTGGATCCATCCTCGAAGAAGTCCTTCCGAGTTCGTATATAACCATACGATGGATCTATCCAATGGAAGTGGATATCCGTAGTAATACGGGGTGTTCAGAGAAATACAAAGGGTAAAAGAAGGAGCGGCAATGACTTATGCAACTTTAGACAATCCAAAAGCCAGTATTTTAAGAATGTTCGGTCAACTTGGTCACTGAGTCATAGTCTAGGGTCGGTCAATGGTCGCTGCCAAAGAGAGAGAGAAAAGAAACACTCTGCGTGCACTCTAACCTAGATCAGAATGGTTATCACTTTATCTAATCAGGAAACCTCCCACTGTAATCTCAAATTCTCCTCCAAACCTGAAAGAAAAATTAGTCGGGATCACCCGAAGAGTAAACCAACTCATCAGTGAGAATCGGGACCCAACTATCATCGCATGATAACTTGATGGAAGCCACTCAAGTTATCACACTCCAGAAGGTATGCGCATGCCTGGCAAGTTTCCTGTATATTTGAAACTCCCGATGTGATTTTTTCCCCATGCTCTTATGACCTTGGCTTTGGTCAAAATGTCATAAGTCAATGCCAAGTTCTACCCGTCACTATCCAGGTCAATTTGAACCCACCCGCACATGCCCTTGACTTTGGCCAAAATGGCAGAACGACTGTCCCAAACCAACTCATCTATCTATGCAACAGATGAATACCCAGCAGCTACCAAACACTATGCCTTGACTTTGGCCAAAATACATAGCTTGAATACTACTGAATACCCAAAAGAAATGACGGAGGGCTACGGCTGGTTTTTGGCGAAAAAACCTTTAACGTAATGAACTTGATCTCGTTGAAGGAACCTGATAGCTTTTTATAAAAATATAGTGGCGAAAACCTTTGCTAAAGAGGTCACTCCCGGTGAAGGGATCTTGGCTCTTTCCTCGTGGAATGAGGTGCAGGATATTCCAACTGAATACCGTGATGCAAAGCAACTTGTAATCGACTATAGTGAAGTTATTACCCTGACGCAAACTTCTGCCCAATGGGTCACTCCCGGTGAAGGGATCTCGGCCCTTGCCTCGTCGAATGAGGTGCAGGATATTCTAAACTGAATATCACTATGCAAAACAAAAGGAAACATCTTTGTAATAACACCTTTTAAAATTTGTTCCAACAACATCAAATATAGGTTTGTTTTATCCTTGCATTGATAAGAATCATTGCAGTCCCTTCAATCAATCACACCAGAAAAGAACGAAAATATAATGTACGTATATGCCATCCGCATTCGTCACTGGGTCCCGTCATCACCCGTTAGGTTACTTAACTAACAACAGAGCGGGGGCTGGACTAGCGCGGGTGTAAAACATATACAACATATAATAGTATATATACCAATATATAATAATCGCTCTAGGCGTGATAATATGCAACATTACAGAAAAGTAATAAGCATCACAGAACAATACAGATAATCTGGGATCCCAGGGTTTCACAGAGCCGCTGCTGAAACCCGACGTTCCCCTGGTCGTGTGGATAGCCTGTGCAATGAAACCTAGACCCCTACGGGTGCGGCAAGTTACCCGCTAAAACCTGAAGCGAGGCAGCCCCCCTACAGCAAAATGAATGGACCACCCGGCACTTCACGGAATCCGGTAACTTGAGCACCCCTCCTTGGGTCAACCTGTACCCCCTACGAGTGCGGCGAATAGTCTGCCAATTCTAGAGTGAGGTCCCTCTGCCTCTCAAAGCCATGAGATACGGACCCGTTGCCCTCCAGAACCCGGCTATCCGTGCACTCCTTCGCGGGATAAACCTAGTACAGAAATAAAAATATGTACAACGGGTACATCGACCTCAACCCGGTCGTGCCCCAAAAGAATAATATACAACAGGCAGTGACGGCAGTCCACATGTTGGACGCTCGCCCCGCAATATCAAATGTACAAATAAATTCAAACTGCACTATCATTGCACCCTGCTACCCACCACGACAAATCCGCAACATCACAGCACAACACAGAACATCAACGCGAATGTCACGTTCGCAAACCCGTCTAAAAGAACTATAGCAATTAGACGCGGTTTACCGATCAAATGAAATTCCCGGTCGGAGATATAAAGTAAGTAGTGCATACTAACAAGTTTAAAATATCGATCGACAAAATTTCCCGAATTGGGCCCCACGTACATGTGCTGTACAGTAATAAAATCTGGGCCCAAAAGAAATATTCCAAAAACCACAATTTCCACTGAAGAAACCATTGTAGAAATTTGGACCACTGGTCCCACAGATTGGCCGTGGATGCGCGGTCAAACCATAGGTTTGACCGCGGATCCGCGGTAGTCTTGTGGGGTCACGTGACCAAATTTCTACAGTTATCTTAAAAAACCCTGCACAACTTTCTGTGATATGCAAAATAATTTTTGGACCTGATTTAAAATCGACAGAAACTGTGAACTGAAAAAATGTAGTTTTCGAAAATCCGTTCGATCAATGTTTTAAACGTGTTAGCACAAGTTAGTAAAGCTTAATGGTGAGGCTCTGATACCACTGTAAGTCCACGGTAGCGCCCCGGCCGTCTAACAGATGCCAAATGCGGAACAAAAACTTTTTACAACTGGCGCTATCGCGTACTATAACCCGGATCTGCCATTAAAGCTAAACTAACAAACTATAAAGTGGGCAGAAATGTTATACCGAACGATCCGAGTCCTTCGGTCTTCAACCATCATCCCACGCTTTGTTGCGGCTGCTTCGATCTCCTGAATCTCCAGTCTTCTCGTCCAGGTGGCACCACGTCGACGGATCTTTAAACGGGCTCCCGCCTCTGAACCGAGGCAACTCGATCATCAAGTTTGCTAAAAAAGATGACCAAGATTGATGTAGAGAATGAGTAGAATATTTTGTCTCGTTACGTCCAAAGCTATGGACGAACGGTTATGGAAGTTGCCCTTTTGAAATTGTGATGGAATGAAATGAGATATCAATTTTCCATACACCAAATCTATATCTTTTTATCCAAATGAACAACCATTCCTATTTCAAGAGAGGGGCCGGCCTATTTGAAGAGGGGAGAGGTGAGTGTAGGAGGGGGGAGAGTGACCATAAGATCAATGAAGAGGATGAGTCACATAACACCTTGTATGAACACATTTAATGAAACAATGAATCATAACCCTTAGTCATCAAAACCATTAATGCAATAATCAATGCACTAATGACTCACAAGCCTAGTCACCATCCTAGTCACCTTCTAGAAGCTTCCACACTCATCTCAAAAAAAGATAAATCCGCATTTAACCGAATGTTAAATACGGGCGATAGAAAACTGGAAACTTCCAAAAATGATCCTGAAACGAATTTCAGGATAACCCCGTAACAGTATAAACATACCCGCATTTGTATTACGACTGAATACAAATACAACTGAGACAAAGATATTATATCTACACAGTATAATACTGGGTTCCGGCTTAAACCAAAGCCTACCAGTATTATCTGCCCGAAAAATGACACGTGCGAAAACGCACGTGCATTTTCCGAACCCTGCCATTAAACCATACGGCCTCTACAACGTTTCGCCCGAACTTGGGAAACGGTTTGTGGGGGACTCTAATAACTCATCATCACACTGGCACTGGGTATAACCACTAGCACGTCAGAGGTACAAGTTGTACGTAACGGTTGCCTATGTATTGATTGAAAGGGAAGCTGACGAGCGAACTCATCCATAAACCCTACTGAGCCTGACAGTGACAATATCCGTACAGTCCGGTCCGTTCGTCTAAAGAGTATCGCATATCGAGTATAGGGGGTGGATAAAGTCAGACCCCTAATAACGCGATAAATCATGTCGGCATGAAGCCCATCACCATCTGAGAAACTACTGATCCAAATCAGTAATTCTCCACTATCAGAAACTACTGATCCAAATTCTCCACGAAAAGTCAAATTTGAATTTTGTGATCTCCACTAACGTAGAGCCGTATCTCTCGTGGAGTCATCACCACATCTGTACGGATTAGTGGCATGATTAGTGAGCAAATGTAAGATGAAGTGCAGTTCCTGTAATCTTTTAACATAATAGAATTGATGCAAGTATGTTCTTGGTTGTATTTCGTGACCTTCCAAGCTTTGGCTCTTTTGGAACAACATGCATGCAATCTCCACTTACATTCAGGAGCTTTCGTACATACCACGGAATAGTAAGTCTTATTTGACTCTTCGTTTTTAGATGTAACGTTTTTTTGAATAGCCCAAGATTTCAGCTTACAAATAAGATCTTCTTTTTCCTGAAACATATCCCAACAGTGACGCAATTTTCGCTTGCTACTGTCGCTTCCAAATAGGGAATATTATTTACTTCTGCCATGGCTAAGTCTACCCAACTATCACCTTCCAGGGGATCGAGGCCGGGATCTTCTAGTTCAACAAAATCATTATTCGCAGCCATATCATCAAACAATGCTACTTCATTCAATCCAGCGGCATATTCCACGCTATCCTCCCCTTGATGACCTTCACCAGTTTCATCCTCATCACTACCATACATATCAATGTCACCTGTAGTAACATAAGGCTCGAGTGCAATATATGATGGTTGGGGTCGGTGTAATGTGGATGGTTCGGGATGAAAAGACCGGAAAGATGTGGACGAACATGCTTGGAATGCGCTACTTAGATCGTATTGGAATGATGCGGAGGTATGGGAAAATCTGCGTTTAGTATATAAATTGTTCTTATATAATTATTCCTTAATATTTTCATATTACGAAGAATATAAACATAATAACCACTTGTTTCAGATTTATTTACCTTTGGAAGGTTGTATATGGTAATCCTTATTGTTCTTCAGGGGTGCATGTAACTGCAGCAGTCGATTGGGAAAACCTCTATTCAATATCTAAAATATATTAGTATTTTGGTATTACAAAAAGTGGATTTATAAAATGTTTACCCTTGAGTTTGAAGGTTTGAATAATGTTGTGTATAGTCATATCCACTGAGAATGACGGTATCATCGTTAACCATATGACCGTACCCCCAGGAACTACCTCCAGCATTACCATCAAAATTACCCATTGGAGCGACATCTGATACTTCAAATTGTTCCTTCTGAACCAAAAGTTCAAAAGAATGCTGGGTGTTTGCCAGACCGAAGTCTACCATCGAAAATATTGATGTATCGTCTATAATTTCAACCAATGCATTTCCACTAAACACGGGTCATATACAACTTAACTTAAGCTTAATTTCATGGGGATCGTATTTCGTGATTTTAAACACTTTATTCTCGATTTCATTATAAGTCATTGATGGTTCTAATCGCATGATTCTTGCGGCCCCGTCCATATACTCGGAACCTTGTACACTTGTGACAATCCGTCTATCGTATTTACATATAACAAATAAACTTGAACTTGCCATTATCTGCATCAAACAATATCAAGCCACCAATTAAAAAAAGCGTTAACAACTTATATAATGATTATATTCAAGACTTGTTAAGGGTATTCTTAGGCTAATGTTCAATTACAAGACTTGTTTAGGGTATTTTTAGGTTTTTAGGCTTGTTTTAACGAGTAAATACCGTGTTTTGAGTTGTGGTTTATGCTAAGCGTCGTAACTAGGATATGTTCAATTACAAGACTTGTTAAGGGTATTTTTAGGTTAGCTTGCGTTAGGATGATGTTTTCCGGTTCCTTATACACCCAACATTGACTTTGACGCTGGGTAATAGGTGTTCCCCTCCGAAAGGCGACGCACAGGACCGCGATGTCCTGACGCTGAGATTCGGGGCAGATGCTATTTGGTTTTATCCATCCACCTCTCCGAAGATGCCAAGTTGATTTATGGCACCGTGTATCGGAGGTTTAGACGGATGCGGCCGATGTAGCAGACTTCGTCAGATTCCCCCTCACTTGAAGGGTTTTTGATTGTGGGGACGCTCTTCCCTGCAGGCGCAAGCCCCTGCAGTTAATTACGCTACCGTATCGCGGTAACAACTTTCTCCTTCTCCAGAATTTCACTTCGTGTCGTGTGTGTTTGTTTTGTTTGTGGTTGCCCGTGGATTGTATACGGAGACTAAATAATGCCGTCGCCCGTAGGACGTGGATTAGTCCAAATCCGTATTTATTTAGATTTGGGTTTGGTGTTTTTAGTTTAAGGATGCATTAGTCGCGTTGCGGCTAAGATCAACTTAAACGTTCGTTAATGATACGATAGTCCTATTTGAGACTAGGATCAACTTAACGTGATAATCCATTTAATATCTGGCCATCGGGACTCGTCACCTCTCTAACGTCGTTGAAGGATTACAACGGCAGATGTCAGAGGAGTTCAGAGATGTACCCTTGAACCAAAGTTGATTTGGAGTTTTATAGTCCATTTAAATGTTTAAGGACACGTTAGCCATGTTTGGAGGCTAAGATCAACTTAAACGGGATCGTTTAGATCCGGCAAAAGAGCATTTGGAGACTCTATTGTTCCAGTTTAGGGACGTAGTGGTCCATAGGTAGTTTAGGGACGTTGCGGTTCATGCTCCAGTTTAGGGACGTGGTGGTCCATATTCCAGTTTAGGGACGTGGTGGTCTGACATTAGTTTAGGGACGTTTCGTTCCGACATTAGTTTAGGGACGTTTCGGTCCGATATTAGTTTAGGGACGTTTCGGTCCGACATTGATATGTGGTTGTCGGGACCCGTCACCTCTCTGACGTCGTTGAAGGATTACAACGACATGTGTCAGAGGAGTTCAGAGATGTACCCTTGAACCCGTAGTAAATTGATTTAGGAGAGCAATCTTGCTCAGTCAATTTAATTTAAGGACTTATGGCCAAAATTGGGCTAAGTCCAGTTTCAACATTTTTTGTTTTCGGCCTGTGCTAGGGCTTTACCCCTTTTTAGTAATGCACTGCATTATTCTTGTTTTGATTGGGCTTTGCCCTTTTATAAATGATGCAGAGCATCTATTTTTTTGTTTGGGCTTTGCCCCCCTTTTTAAAATGCATAGCATTTTTTATTAGGCCTGTTAGGCCTTTTAATTGGGCTCTGTCCCTTTTCTTTAATAATGCAGAGCATTAAATACTCTGACAGTGCCCCACGTGGCTTGTCAGACGCTTTGCGCTAAGTATTGAGCGCAAACTCATATAGTGATGACACGTGTCACGCTCTAGTGAGCGCAAGCACAGCAGTGCAGTACGCTGCGCTAGTGCGCTGCGCTGTTGCGCTGCTGACACGTGGCGCGCTCTGGTGAGCGCAAGCGCAACAGTGCAGTGCGCTGCGCTGCTGACACGTGGCGCGCTCTGGTGAGTTGCGCCAATTCCAGAGAGCAAAGCTCTTATTTCATAGCGCAAGTGATTTAGATGCTGACACGTGGCGCTCTCCCAAGAGCGCAACAGCGCAGTTTGCAAGTGCAAAGCACCAAGAATCTTTTAGATTCAAGAACAGAAGTGCAAAGCACTATTTAATTTCTTGATCTAATTTAGATCAAAGAAAAAAAAGTTTTTTCTTATTTTTCTTATCTCAGAGAACCAAAGGTTCATGAAAAGTGCAAAGCACTATTTTATTTTATTTTATTTTTATTAAAAATCATTGATCTTGTTTTTAAATCTATGATCTGTTCATAAGAGAACTTTCCCTTTTTCTAAAGGTTTTTACCTTTTTTATTCTTGAGGAGTTTCTCAGAGTTCTCTCTCTGTCTTTTTTTTTTTTGAAAAAAATGTTAATGCCTTTTAATTGAGGCCTAGGGTCCTTTTTATAGTGCCCATAAATTAGTTAAATTTATTAAAGAGATCTTTCTCTGAGTGATTTGGGGAATTTTCCCCACCGTTGGATCTTTGATCTAAGGGCTTCTGCTTTGCAGAAGAAAATCTTCTTGTATTAACAAGAAAAGAAAATATTTCTTAAAATTTTAATTCTGTTTGGCGCAGACGCCCCAGCGCGTGACACGTGTCGCGCAGCGCAAAGCGTAGCGCAACTGCGCTAGCGCTTCTGCGCTGACACGTGTCGCGCAGCGCACAGCGCAGCGCAACTACGCTGACACGTGTCGCGCAGCGCACAGCGCAGCGCAACTGCGCTGACGCATCTGCGCTGACACGTGTCGCGCAGCGCAGTGCTTGTGCAGCTGAAGCGTTGCTTCATTAAAATAGAGCTTTGCTCTGATTGGGCGCGCCTTCTTGGACGCTGCGCTGACGTATTAGCGCCTGACATGTGGCGCGTTAAGCCCGAGATTTGAAACGTTGCTTCAAAGTTTTGAATTTTGAATTTCAACAGAGCTTTGCTCTGATTGGGCGAAAAAAATGCCCCCCCACCGTTGCGCTTACGTGGTGCACACGTGGGTGCAGCGATGGCAAACTCCTGATCGTTGGATCAAGGGGTAAGCTCAAGGGGCACAAGCGCCTTATAAATAGGAACTATGGCCCTTTAGAAAACTTCACCATTTTCTAGATTTTGATTCCAGAGCTTTGCTCTTGCTTAGAACTTCAGAGCTTTGCTCTCGTTTCCAGAACTTTAGAGCTTTGCTCTCGTTTTCCAAGTTAGAAAACTTTAGGTAAAAATTAATTCAAATCAAATTAATTAATCTTAACCGAAGAGCTTTGCTCTCACAGGTCTTTTGATCTAAAGAGACCCCAATTGGGGTTTCATAAACAGAGCTTTGCTCTCAAACACTTATAGATTTGCAGGGATCTTGTTCATGGGTTCTAACCCATGAACAGAACTTTGCTCTTGGATCAAGTGTGGATCTTTTAGATCTGCAAAATGAAGAACTTATCATAAGTTTTCATGGATTTTTCTAGGTCCCAAAAATTTATAAAAAAAAAATTTAAGTGTTAAAATTTTCTGATGGATCTTTTCCATTATTATCACAGAGCTATGCTTTTTTAAGGAATTATATTCCTTTGAGACCAGAATTTGACAGGTATCATTCTGTGACAGAGCTTTGCTCTGAAAGAGGAGATTTTCTTCTTGTCTCTAGGGATTCCCCCCCTCCCCCTTTTTATAAATGGGAATGTTTTCCTGGGGACCAACTGACAATCTCATCCAATGATGAGATTGTCTTATTAACTGACATACTGTCATCTAGATTTTGTGGGTCCCTCTTTGGTCTCCTGCTCACTGCACTGTTGTGTGTTGTAATTAATTAATTTTAATTTAATTTAATAAATGCATTTTCCTTTTTTTATACGCCAAACATTGGAATTACAACACTAACGGCTAAATTGTTCTTTTGCAGCGATCATGTCTTTAGACACTTTATTCCCGTTCGTCCGCTCGGAGGAGGGATTTCCCGAGGCGCCCTTGGACCGTGAAGTCCTGACCATGATTAAGGAGTACGACCCGGTGTTCCCCTCTGAAAGGCGGCGCACAGGACCGCGATGTCCTGACGCTGAGATTCGGGGCAGATGCTATTTGGTTTTATCCGTCCACCTCTCCGAAGATGCCAAGTTGATTTATGGCACCGTGTATCGGAGGTTTAGACGGATGCGGCCGATGTAGCAGACTTCGTCAGATTCCCCCTCGCTTGAGGGGTTCTTGATTGTGAGGACGCTCTTCCCTGCAGGCGCAAGCCCCTGCAGTTAATTACGCTACCGTATCGCGGTAACAACTTTCTCCTTCTCCAGAATTTCACTTCGTGTCTTGTGTGTTTGTTTTGTTTGTGGTTGCCCGTGGATTGTATACGGAGACTAAATAATGTCGTCGCTCGTAGGACGTGGATTAGTCCAAATCCGTATTTATTTAGATTTGGGTTTGGTGTTTTTAGTTTAAGGATGCATTAGTCGCGTTGCGGCTAAGATCAACTTAAACGTTCGTTAAGGATACGATAGTCCTATTTGAGACTAGGATCAACTTAACGTGATAATCCATTTAATATCTGGCCATCGGGACTCGTCACCTCTCTAACGTCGTTGAAGGATTACAACAGCAGATGTCAGAGGAGTTCAGAGATGTACCCTTGAACCAAAGTTGATTTGGAGTTTTATAGTCCATTTAAATGTTTAAGGACACGTTAGCCGTGTTTGGAGGCTAAGATCAACTTAAACGGGATCGTTTAGATACGGCAAAAGAGCATTTGGAGACTCTATTGTTCCAGTTTAGGGACGTAGTGGTCCATAGGTAGTTTAGGGACGTTGCGGTTCATGCTCCAGTTTAGGGACGTGGTGGTCCATATTCCAGTTTAGGGACGTGGTGGTCTGACATTAGTTTAGGGACGTTTCGGTCCGATATTAGTTTAGGGACGTTTCGGTCCGACATTAGTTTAAGGACGTTTCGGTCCGACATTAGTTTAGGGACGTTTCGGTCCGACATTGATATGTGGTTGTCGGGACCCGTTACCTCTCTGACGTCGTTGAAGGATTACAACGACATGTGTCAGAGGAGTTCAGAGATGTACCCTTGAACCCGTAGTAAATTGATTTAGGAGAGCAATCTTACTCAGTCAATTTAATTTAAGGACTTATGGCCAAAATTGGGCTAAGTCCAGTTTTAGCATTTTTTGTCTTCGGCCTGTGCTAGGGCTTTACCCCTTTTTAGTAATGCACTGCATTATTCTTGTTTTGATTGGGCTTTGCCCTTTTATAAATGATGCAGAGCATCTATTTTTTTGTTTGGGCTTTGGCCCCCCTTTTTAAAATGCATAGCATTTTTTATTAGTTCTGTTAGGCCTTTTAATTGGGCTCTGTCCCTTTTCTTTAATAATGCAGAGCATTAAATGCTCTGACAGTGCCCCACGTGGCTTGTCAGGCGCTTTGCGCTAAGTATTGAGCGCAAACTCATATGGTGGTGACATGTGTCACACTCTGGTGAGCGCAAGCGCAACAGTGCAGTGCGCTGCGCTGTTGCGCTGCTGACACGTGGCGCGCTCTGGTGAGCGCAAGCGCAACAGTGCAGTGCGCTGCGCTAGTGCGCTGCTGACACGTGGCGCGCTCTGGTAAGTTGCGCCAACTCCAGAAAGCAAAGCTCTTATTTCATAGCGCAAGTGGTTTAGATGCTGACACGTGGCGCTCTTCCAAGAACGCAACAGCGTAGTTTGCAAGTGCAAAGCACCAAGAATCTTTTAGATTCAATAACAAAAGTGCAAAGCACTATTTGATTTCTTGATCTAATTTAGATCAAAGAAAAATAAGTTTTTTCTTGTTTTTCTTATCTCAGAGAACCAAAGGTTCATGAAAAGTGCAAAGCACTATTTTATTTTATTTTATTTTTATTAAAAATCATTGATCTTGTTTTTAAATCTATGATCTGTTCATAAGAGAACTTTCTCTTTTTCTAAAGGTTTACCTTTTTTATTCTTGAGGAGTTTCTCAGAGTTCTCTCTCTCTCTTTTTTTTTGAAAAAAATGTTGATGCCTTTTAATTGAGGCCTAGGGTCCTTTTTATAGTGCCCATAAATTAGTTAAATTTGTTAAAGAGATCTTTCTCTGAGTGATTTGGGGAATTTTCCCCACCGTTGGATCTTTGATCCAAGAGCTTCTGCTTTGCAGAAGAAAATCTTCTTGTTTTAATAAGAACAGAAAAGATTTCTTAAAATTTTAATTCTGTTTGGCGCAGATGCCCCAGCGCGTGACACATGTCGCACAGCGCACAGCGCTAGCGCAACTGTGCTAGCGCATCTGCGCTGACACGTGTCGCGCAGCGCAGTGCTTGCGCAGCTGAAGCGTTGCTTCATTAAAATAGAGCTTTGCTCTGATTGGGCGCGCCTTCTTGGACGCTGCGCTGACGTATTAGCGCCTGACATGTGGCGTGTTGCGCCCGAGATTTGAAACGTTGCTTCAAAGTTTTGAATTTTGAATTTCAACAGAGCTTTGCTCTGATTGGGCGAAACAAATGCCCCCCCACCGTTGCGCTCACGTGGCGCACACGTGAGTGTAGCGGTGGCAAACTCCTGATCGTTGGATCAAGGGGTAAGCTCAAGGGGCGCAAGCGCCTTATAAATAGGAACTATGGCCCTTTAGAAAACTTCACCATTTTCTAGATTTTGATTCCAGAGTTTTGCTCTTGCTTAGAACTTCAGAGCTTTGCTCTCGTTTCCAGAACTTTAGAGCTTTGCTCTCGTTTTCCAAGTTAGAAAACTTTAGGTAAAAATTAATTCAAATCAAATTAATTAATCTTAACCAAAGAGCTTTGCTCTCACAGGTCTTTTGATCTAAAGTGACCCCCATTGGGGTTTCATAAACAGAGCTTTGCTCTCAAATACTTATAGATTTGCAGGGATCTTGTTCATGGGTTCAAACCCATGAACAGAGCTTTGCTCTTGGATCAAGTGTGGATCTTTTAGATCTGCAAAATGAAGAACTTATCATAAGTTTTCATGGATTTTTCAAGGTCCCAAAAATTTTTTAAAAAAAATTTAAGTGTTAAAATTTTCTGATGGATCTTTTCCATTATTATCACAGAGCTATGCTCTTTTAAGGAATTTTATTCCTTTGAGACCAGAATTTGACAAGTGTCATTCTGTGACAGAGCTTTGCTCTGAAAGAGGAGATTTTCTCCTTGTCTCTAGGGATTCTTCCCCCCCCCCCGTTTTTTATAAATGGGAATGTTTTCCTGGGGACCAACTGACAATCTCATCCAATGATGAGATTGTCTTATTAACTGACGTACTGTCATCTAGATTTTGTGGGTCCCTCTTTGGTCTCCTGCTCACTGCACTGTTGTGTGGTGTAATTAATTAATTTTAATTTAATAAATGCATTTTCCTTTTTTTATACGCCAAACGTTGGAATTACAACACTAACGGCTAAATTGTTCTTTTGCAGCGATCATATCTCTAGACACTTCATTCCCGTTCGTCCGCTCGGAGGAGGGATTTCCCGAGGCGCCCTTGGACCGTGAAGTCCTGACCATGATTAAGGAGTACGACCCAGAACACAAGAGTCTCCACCTTTGGGGGTCGTGGTATAATCAGATCATCATGGGCCGACGGAGCTTCACATGCGCGGTGCCGTCAGAACCCATAACGGCGATTCATTACGCCAGCCCACCCCCGGTGCAGTACGCTATGGAGATGGTTGATTGGACATCAAAGGGCTTCCTACATCCCGCCATAGATGCGATTCCGGTTCAGCGTCCCATGGTTTTGGATATTCTAGGGCGCCGTATCTGTCAAGGCGAGGCGCGACCTAGGGGGCAATCATATAATATCGGTTTGATCCCCCGCCACCCAATCGGCTATCTGCCGTGGGCTCGGTATATCCTGTCGATGAAGAAGTCGCAGTTGATAAGATTAGGATTGTATACCGCAGTCTATGTTTCCCTTTTCCAGTATCCCACGCTTCCCACCTGGTGGTTCAAGGCCTTCCTGGAGCAGTGGAACATTCCTACCCACACTTTCCTTGCCATGGATCGGGAAGTGTCAATCTCTTTGGAAGAGTTTACGGAGGTATCCGGTCTACCGGTCATGGGGAACATTATGAAGAGTTGCTCCGCCGGATGAGTACGTCTTTGGTGCTAAGCCGGTGATAAGAGGGCTCATGCCGGAGAACGCTGTTCAACATCAATTTCCAAGTCTGATCAAGGT
This sequence comes from Agapanthus africanus, assembly GCA_030015575.1. Classification (NCBI taxonomy): domain Eukaryota; kingdom Viridiplantae; phylum Streptophyta; class Magnoliopsida; order Asparagales; family Amaryllidaceae; genus Agapanthus; species Agapanthus africanus. The sequence goes on from JASDDO010000004.1 coordinate 439,095,889, forward strand.
GTTGAACATCTACGAGGCCCTTTTCATTGAGCGTGGGAGCCGCGGAGTTAATTTTGAGGATTTCATTGCTCGGTTCCTTCATCCAAACGTCCTCTCGGCGGAAGCTGCCAAGTTTTCCAACCTTGAGGACCCTTTTGGTTTAGGTTTGGATAACCTGCCAGCGAAAGACATAGACCAAAATAACTTTTTTCTTCCTAACTCCCCAACCATGTCTTTTGCAGAAGTCGCAGCCCCTGAGATGGACGAGGAGGCCTTCTTTTTAGGATTTCTTGGGCTTTGGCTGAGTTGGTTTGCGCTCCCAATGCACTCTCACCGCATGCAGCCCTCTGTTTTTTACCCGGCCCACCGAATGACTATCGGGGTAAAGGTGGCCGTTGGGATCGCCGGCTTGGCGCACTTGTATCATGGCCTCAGTCGAGCAGCGGATGCTAATGAGCCTGGGGTGTTGCACGTGGTCTTCCCGAAGCATTACTTTATGTCGTGGCTCGAGCTACATACAGCGGGTGTCTTCGGCATGCATAAAAGGCCCTCGTTCTACGAAAGGTGCAGTTTTCCTCGCATTCTACAGTTGATCGGCGCATCAATTGTAAATCCATCGCCACGAGATGCCAAGTGTTTACTCCTTTGCTCCCACACCGTTGGAACCGGTGTGTCTTTCATTGACAAGGTGTTGACTATTGAAAAAACGTCCACCACCGCAGTGCGGCCATTGCAAGACACTTTCAAGGATGGAGCTTCAGTTTTAACGGCCCGGGAGACCCTTCACCTATATTCCATCAGACCGGGCTTCTTGGTGTTTAGGCAGGACGGGGCAGCGATCTTCATGAGATATAACCCGCATTGTTTCGCCCAACAGCTGAGCTATAATCAAGGGGTACCGCTGGAGGCTTTTTTATTGGAACCTGCCGCGACTGAAGAAGGGATGGAGAGGGCACTGCATCACTTCATGCGTCTAAACACGGGCTCTCACTTCTTCATCAGTGAGCCGGCTTGCGCCCCCCGACTTCTTAGGGTATATACAGAATGGTATAGTCATTCGACGGGAGCGGTCATAAAGGAGGAAAGGCGGTTGCTGATCGATCGTAAGGGTGCACCTTCAGGTAGCGATCGCAACGCTCCTCTGGTGCCAAGGACCCCGGTGATCCCCCATTTAAAAGATGCCAAAGCCGGACCCTCGCGTGCACAAAGTCCTCCACGTGAGTTGCCGCTCCCTGATATCACGGATGCACCTCCCGCACCCTGTGCTCCAGTGGAGACAGTGGTTGTACCCTCGCCGGAGTCTGGCGTGGGTGAGGACATCGGGACCCGTCGTCCCAAAGTGGCTGCTAAACGGAAGTCGATCCCCCGTGAGCCTAGGGTCGGAGGGCAAAAGAAAAAGAAGTCGCTCTTCGCTGCGGACGTCGTGTTCGGTCAGGAACCCCATGCTCCCTATGCCGAGGGCCTGATCGAATACGGGACGAACGAAGGACTAGTGATGCCGCCGCCGGACGATACAGACTTGGAAGCCGCTCTCGAAACTTCGGCGTGGTTGGCAAAGCGTGACGCGTGGCTGGCCAAGCTTGCGCAATCAGGTAACTATTAGTCGCCTTTTCTTTATTGCAACATATCCTCTTCATTGCCTTTGACTAACGCTTTTCTTTCTTTCCTTTCGACAGGCATCACTGACGAAGAAGCCGTTGCCGCTACTCTGAAGACTTTCCAGGAGGAGGAACGTCTTAGAGCATCTATGGGCCTTAGTAAGTTTCGACTCATCAAGTTTTCATTTTCCTTTCGTTATGGTCGATCTAACCTTTCCCTTTTAATCACAGGAACCTCAATGCCGTTCCCTCCAAGTGACGCAGATGTTCTATCGGCTGCCGATGTTCCTGCTTCCTCTGGGCTACCGCAGGAGGTTCGTCTTGAAGAGCCGATGAGAGATGCCTTAAAGGCTCTGGAGGCATCCCTGAACGAGGATGACGACGCCTTGAAGGAGGCATCGCAAAGGTCTATTGCGACAGCCCGGGATGAAAGGAAGCGGCTGAGGCGTGAGGCAAAGGCACGCAGGGCTGCCTTGGCTGCAGGAGCGGGTCCCAGCACTGCCCCTCGTACTGATACTCTATCTGAAGAGGCCCCTGTCGCCCTATCCACTGCCCGCAGAGAGGTGGCGCGCGCAGTTCGGAGCGCAAACGGTAAATCCACTTCAGGTAATGTTTCTCTCAGAGATTTTGTTATAAGGATTTTAATGCCATTGGTCCTTATATCTCTTATCTTGCAGGGCCAAGTCCGATCGAGGGGGAGGCGGAGACCGTTGAACCCAAGGAGGCAGAGGAGGCGGCTCCTACCGAGCCTGAGCCAACGGTGGGCAACGTCGCCAAGGCTTCGGGGCCCGAGATAGAGGTTGAGGGGTCTACAGCTGAGAGGGTCATTGATGCCCAGCCTGAAGTGGTGGCAGATGATATGATCATTATAACTGAGCCCAGGGTGGTGGCGGATGAGGCGCTCGAGGCCGGCAATCTCGTTGTGATGGTGGGCGATACAACTGCGACTACTGAACCTGAGAGAGTAGTGGGTGAGGTGGCCATGATTCCCGAGGACGAGCCAACCGCTCCTTCTCTGGAATCTGGCAATACTCCAGTTATAGCCCTCCCCGTCTATGGCCCTCCGTCGTCCCCAGGTCTTGCGAGCACGACGACGGTCCCCATCGAGTCGGGTGACGAGGCCACGGGCGGTGGTCTCATGTCGATAGTGTTAGTTGTATGTATGCCCTAGAGGCCAGTATTGTACAGATGTTGTATATTATATTGGATGCTTGGACATATATAGAGATGACTTTCTTGCTCGATATGATAGTATGCTATCTGGTTACTCTTTATCTTAACATGTATACTTGTCTCTTTAAACTGTCTTATGGTTACATGTTGGTAAAGCCCTTAGGATGTGTACTTAACTACCTGGACTATGATGCAGATCATACTAGTGGGGACGTGGTAGTCCATAAGTACATCCTTCAAAGACTCTAGTCGTGGGTGTATCGAGACGGGGCATCGATATACCAGAGTAGACTAGCGTATACGCTTCTCGACCCATGTGATGGGCGATGGATGATCCCATATCCATTGGTGTTTGACATCAGAGATGGTATACGGGTGCTCAGTGGAGACTGGGTACACTGGACGGACTCGCCGAGAACTCCCAGATGGTATTATACCTCACGTCAGATGACAGTTCTCAGGTGACACTTGTGCAGGTTAGTCTGTAGACCCGAGATCGTCATAGAGTCTTGTGTGATTCCCACTGTGCTTTGATCTCCACCTTACCACGTCCATGAGGGCGTGCAAAACGGTGGTCTTTGGGTACAGTCCCGAGTCACATAGAGGCAATGAGCGATAGGAGGGGTTTCGTCTCTCCCGGTATTGGGGGTTGATGTTGCGCTGTGCTCGATTGGCCGTAACAGGGAAGTCCCTGGCCAGGACTGATCAGAGATTTGCTGGTAAGTGTTACCAGTAGTTTCTCGATCCGTTATGAGCCTCACATCGGCACGACTTATCGAGTATTGGGGTCTGACGTTTACCACCCCTAGACTTGATATGCGACGTATCAGACGAACAGACCGGACTGTACGGTAAGTGTTACTGGTTGGATTCACAGGAGTGTGAACGGGCTAGCTCGTCGATCTTCTGATCGCTCAATACCCGGATGGCCGTTACGTTTAGCAGACCGCTTGCGGCTTGTGGGTGCTTGATATGATCATCATCTGCTACCGGCGTATTGACGAGTCTTTAGAGTCCTACACAGAGGTTTCCTGGCTCAAGCGAAACGAAATAGGAGCGTATATGAGATGTGTGCAGGACCGAGAATAATGCGTGTATGTGATACCGCATTTCATTCTCGCGATAAATGTTTCGATTGGTTATATTCGATATGACCTAGTTATCGAATCATTGATTCGATAAATCGATACATTGAATACTAGTCGGTTATGTGCGACATGACCGGATCATTGAATCAAATGTTGATTTAATGATTTAATGTATAATTATATATTTGATATATTACTTTGCATTAACTAGTATTGGTTCACTTTATATGGATTTTCTCACTTGGTGTGCATGATGTATATGTGATATACTTTTGTGCACTTGTATGTATCATATTTGATGATGCATGTTTATATGGTTAAGTATAAAGAATAAAACCATGGTTAAGTAGATAATTAGGGTTTTGTTTTAATCACTCATTTATTTATCCATTCCTTTTTATTTAAATAATTTTATGAAAACAAAATGGTTTTCTTTTTGTCATGAAGCTTGATGAAGCTTCATGAAGGTTTGACTCAAAGACCATTTTGTCTTCATGCTAAACCCTAACTATTCCCACTTACCATGGTTTGCTCTCTACACTTAACCTTAGTTTGATTATGATAAGTATTGTTTTTCTTTTCATTTTAAAATAGACTTATCATAATTCTAGCTCATCTTCTTCTTCATCTTCAAGTTTGAAACCTTGAGGCCATCAATGGCAACTTGAGCTTGAGAGTGAGAAATCCAATTCTAAAGAGAACCCACCTCCTATTTCTTCATCCTCTACCTCTTGCCAAGTAGTAGAGTGTGTTTTCTTCACAAGTTTCATCACTTTGTGAAGTGGGAGCTTGATCTAGCGATGCCTCGACGTAGATCATCTTCGGCATCGTCGTCGATGACCAAGCCCGTTCATTCTCCGATGAAGCCGACGCTAGAGCCCGGAGTTCGACTTGGACAGCGAGGAGACTTCGTTGCGGAGCCATGGAGGTGGATATCCGGATCTACAAAGGTTGTAATTTTCATATTCTAGTAGTTAAGTGTTAACTAGTTTACTTTTCGCCTAGATTTCTAGCAACGATCCGTTAACTAGGGTTTCTCGGCACCATATTTTTGTAAAATGGCATGGTTGATGCCTTGTGAGACCTCTACTGTGTGCCTAGGAACCCTACAGTAGTATCAGAGCCTAGCTAGAGCCTTAGGCGAAGTCTAGATGGCGTTTGAAGCCCGAACGAACCCGAAACCCCAAACCAAACATGCTCTCTGTCCTTTTTCCTGAATCGGGGATTTTTCCACATTAAAAATATGCAGAAAAATCAGCAGGCTAATCTAAGAGTTACTGTGAATTTCGATGGACTAATTCCATCAAAGAGCCGCGGATCCGCGGCACGAGCATGGCTCGTGCGGCGGATGCACGGCGCTTTTGTCGTTTTGTGCATTTTAATTTTCACAGTAATTCTCATTTTTCTGTGGTGGTTTTCCTGGGAATTTTTAATATTCATTCAGGAGTTGAATTTTCCAGGGTTGTTTTGGGGATTCGGTATTTCGATCGGATTATCAAATTTCGTCTTTTGTGTATTTCCGGATAATTTTCAGAATATGTTAAAAAGTTCGACCGGATATAAATACCCAATTTTTCCCCTGTCGGGAAATTTCCAAGTGTTGGATTTTTCCGTAGTTTAACGACGTTCTAAGTAGTGCAAGTAACGCGATGGACCCTCTAGAAGACAACAAACCTTAACTCGATTATGTGACCGTCTTGAACTGCCCTTTGAACCTTCGGGTTTGGGGCAGTACGGCGTGCCACATGTGAGGCGTTGGCTTGACCCTTCTACGGCTGGACCGTCGGTACTGAGGCACGAACTGAATGTTGTTAGACTTATTTCATGTGTTGAGCTGTATCGGGAAAACTTGGGTATTCGGATGTTCGATCGGAAAGTTTAACATTTTCTGTTTATCTGGAATGTGATACAATAATTGGAATTCACAAACAGTTATGTGATAACTGAATGAATGTTATAAATCTAGCGGTTTAGTTTCACTTTATATTGAAAAGTGTTTTCGATAATGAGACTAAAATGCGGGGTTTATAACTGTTAGGCATGTGATGTCTAAGTATTTCATTTGATTAGGCATGTGATGTCTAAAGAAGTTGCGGATTCCAATTGTTGTAGTTTTACACTTTCTTTTCTGTGACCGTAAGTGTAGTATGTTCATATCGCCGGTTTCGTTGCTATACGTCAACGACAATTGGGGTATGCATACTTACTTACGTTGATGGCATGTGATGTTATGTGTTGCTGGATATGTTATATTGGATCGTCGTGTTCGAATAGCCGGGGGTTTTTATGTGAGATGAGTGTCTTTCATTTTCATTCATGTAAAAACTTGTATGTAATATTCTTTTATTTGGGGCACTTCCAGGTAGCGGAAGTTGTCACCTTTTGTATATTATTTACTTTTCCGCATTAGGATAGACCCAAGGAGGGGAGCACAAGTAACCGGGTTCTGGGGTCCAGTGGGAGACCAACTCGAGGGGTCGAGTCCGGGTCTTCTAACCCTAGAATTGGCAGGGTTGCTTGCCGCTCTCGTAGGGGTCTAAGGGTGTGGGATTGGCTATTCATCACGACCGTGGAATCCGTGTTTTATACTGGCTCGTATTGAAAACACGGACGTCCTAGTATATCCAATATTTCATATGTTTATTCTGCTGCGATATTTGTGTTGTGACTCTGTGATGGATATAATATATAGTATATATGATATATTATATAGACGTTACTTATGTTTTACACCCGCGCTAGCCCTGCCCTGCTCTGTCGTTAGTTACCTAACCTAACGGTGCACGAGGGGACATCGAGGCGAATGCGGATGGCATAAGTGTACGTCATATCTATCTGTGATGTTTAGGTATTTAAATGATGGGACTTCATTAATGTGATTAATGAAAGATAAGAAACCTAAGATGTTGTGGAATCGAATTTTAAAATAAAACAGGTAGCTACAGTTCTTGCTTTGCACAGCGGTATATATGATATACCCTGCACCTTATTCGATGAGGAAAGGACCGAGATCCCTTCACCGGGAGTGACTCCTTTAGCAATAACTGGCAGATGCTACACACTCGGTTTGCTTTTGACTGCTTTTGGGTTTTTGCTTTGCACAGCGATATATATGATATATCCCGCACCTCATTCGACGAGGAAAGGACCGAGATCCCTTCACCGGGAGTGACTCCTTTAGCAAAACTAGAAAAGCCTCAAAATCACTCCATTTCAAAACTTCATTTGATTCTACAACGATATCAAGTTCATTACGCTCATGGTTTTCAGAAAAACCTGTCGTAGCCCTCCGTCATTTCAGATAAGTACTAGTTAGTATTCGTGCTACGTTTGTTGACTATGTTAAGGCGTAGTGTGCGGTAGCTGACCAGTATTTATCTGCTTATGCATATGATGCAGATTGGATTAGGGTAGTCGTACGACTTTGTTGACTATGTTAAGGGTCGTGCGGGTGGGTTTAATTCAATCAGGAAATGACGGGTTGAACTTGACTAGCACTTGTAATTTGTTGACTATGTTAAGGTCATATAGCTGCTAGGGGCGAAAGATTATCGGGAATTTCAAGTGTTGAAATTTGCAATGAGATTGCATAACTTCTATGAGATAGTTGGATCCCGATACCCACTGCGAGTAAGAGTTACTCCTGAGAAAGTTTTACACATTGCAATTAGCCGATCAAGTAGGTGTCTAGAAAGGTGTTAACGAGGTTACGCCTCTGGGAAAACGAGGTTTACATTAATTAGGTTCGTGCGAAAGCACGGGGGACCTCCCTCAAAGTACCGATACTGGCCTGGCTGAAAGATTGGCGAACTTGCAGTGTGTAATTAATCCCGGCTAGTCTTTCCTTTTAGGGTTTGAAGGAAGATTTGATAAAAAGCAATGGGAGCCATCCTGATTAGATAAGATAATAACCAATCTGATCTTGCACGAGCATACGCTAAAGTGTTTTCTTCTCTCTCTCTCCAGTAGCGACCATTTCATGCCCTAATGAAGATAATAATATGGATGTATTGACCGAACCCGCATGTTATACTGTGCTGGGGAACGTTGGTTCCATTCTTTCCTATAAGGGTTATAGGACTGAACAGGATATAGAGGAATACCAGGATTCCCATGCCACCCGAATGAAGAAAGTACATGATGATGCATTTTCTTCGGGTGTGTTCGTTACTGAGAACTGTTTCTCCATTTGCTCTACGTCCTGGGTATTGGATACCGGGTCAGGATCCCATATATGTAATCAGTTACATAGGCTTAAGAAAGGTAGAGAACTTGGAGAAGGTGATAAAGACATTAGAGTTGGAAATGGTGCAATTGTTGCAGCTAAGACTGTCGGGGAATATCACCTTGTATTACCAACTGGAAATACATTGGTTCTGAACGAATGCTATTACATGCCGAACCTGATATGCAACATTATATCGGTTTCTTTGCTGAGTAAAGAGGGATATAATTTTGTATTACAGGACAATGTTATGAGCATTTTCCGTGACCAAAAGTTGGTTAGATCAGGCACGTTGTGCAATGGCATTTATGTTCTAAATCAATCAACAGTTCTGAGCATAACAAACACACACAAGAGGAAGAGTTCAGAACTGAACGAATCCTACTTATGGCATTGTAGACTGGGTCACATCAATGTGACACGACTGGCTAAGTTGCATAAGGATGGATATTTGAAACCTTTCGAATTTTCATCTTATGACACTTGCCAGTCATGTCTCAAAGGCAAGATGACCAAAACTCCGTTTACGGGACACGGAGAAAGAGTTACCGAACTCTTGGGACTTATACATAGTGATGTATGCGGTCCCATGTCTACACATGCCAGGGATGGTTCTTCATACTTCATTACATTCACTGACGATCTCTCTAGGTTCGGGTATGTGTTCCTGATGAAACACAAATCAGAAGCTTTTGAGAAATTTAGGGAATATAAACAAGAAGTTGAGAACCAAACCGGAAAAAGTATTAAAATCATACGATCTGATCGAGGAGGTGAATACTTGAGCAATGAATTCCTGGACTTCCTAAAAGAGAATGGGATTCTCTCTCAGCTGACTCCTCCATATACACCACAGCACAACGGTGTATCAGAACGGAGGAATCGCACCCTATTAGATATGGTGCGCTCTATGATGAGCACAGCTGAGTTACCTATTTCCTTCTGGGGTTATGCGCTGGAAACAGCAACATACCTATTGAATCAAGTTCCATCTAAATCTGTACCTACCACACCATATGAGATATGGAGTGGGAAGAGACCATATTTTAAACGAGTTAAGATATGGGGTTGTCCGGCCTATGTCAAAAGGCAAAATCCAGACAAACTCGAGGCACGGTCAGTTCTTTGCAAGTTTGTGGGATATCCTAGGAATTCCCAAGGATATTTTTTCTACCATGCTGAAGAACAAAAAGTGTTTGTTTCTCAATATGCCACCTTTTTAGAAAAGGAATTCCTTGAAAAAGAAATTAGTGGCAAAGTGGTAGAGCTGGAAGAAATTCCAGATACACAAACTATAATTGAAGATTTAGTGGAATCAGAAGATTCGATTGCACCCGACGAACCCCAGCCTCTCCGCCGATCTAGTAGGGTTTCTCGTCCACCTGAGAGATACTACGGTTTTCTCATTGATGGTGGAAGCGAGGATTGCATCATGGAAGATGATGACCCAACTAGCTTCGAGCAGGCCATCACGAGTGGGGACTCAGTGAAATGGCTGGATGCTATGCGGTCCGAGATGGAATCCATGTACACCAACAAAATATGGACTTTGGACGTTGCTCCTGAAGGGGTAAAACCCATTGGGAGCAAGTGGATCTTCAAGAAGAAACTTGGTGTAGATGGGAAAGTGGAGACTTTCAAAGCTAGACTTGTAGCAAAGGGTTTTCGTCAAAGACCAGGTGTGGACTATGCCGAGACCTTTTCTCCAGTGGCTATGCTTAAATCCATCCGAATCATGCTTTCCATCGCTGCTTATCATGATTACGAAATCTGGCAAATGGATGTTAAGACCGCCTTTCTAAATGGTGATTTAGAAGAGTGCGTGTACATGACTCAGCCAGAGGGCTTCGTAGACAGTGGGAGCAGCGGGAAGGTGTGCAAGCTGCTTAAATCCATTTATGGATTAAAGCAAGCATCGCGGAGTTGGAACATCTGCTTTGACGTCGTTATCAAAGAGTTTGATTTCGTCAAAAATCCAGATGAACCTTGTATCTACAAGAAGGTGGCAGAGAGTAAGGTTGTCTTCCTCGTATTGTACGTGGACGACATACTCTTGATAGGAAATGATATTCCTATGCTGCAATCGGTCAAGCTCTTCTTATCACAAAGATTCTCAATGAAAGATCTTGGTGATGCCTCCTGCATATTAGGAATTAGGATCTATAGAGATAGATCCAAACGGATTTTGGGATCGTCCCAATCCAGGTACATTGACACCATACTAAAGAGGTTTAGTATGGAAGAGTCCAAGCGTGGGAATTTGCCCACGATCTCTGGAGTCACTCTCTCCAAAGAGATGTCTCCCAAGACTGATTTGGAGAGAGCTCGCATGAAGGGATACCCTATGCTTCGGCAGTAGGCTCTATCATGTATGCGATGCTATGTACCAGACCCGATGTAGCATACTCACTAAGTGTAGTGAGCAGGTATCAAGATGATCCTGGAGAGAGTCACTGGACAGCTGTGAAGAGCATTCTCAAGTACTTACGAAGGACTAGAGAAATGTTCTTGGTGTATGGTAACGGAGAACTCCAAGTGGAGTCCTTTACCGATTCGAGCTTCCAGAGTGATAAGGACGACTCTAAGTCGCAGTCGGGCTTTGTCTTTACCCTTTACGGAGGGGCGGTTAGCTGGAAGAGTTCCAAGCAGGAAACCGTGGCAGACTCGACGATGGAGGCTGAATACATCGCTGCCAACGATGCTGCCAAAGAGGCTGTCTGGATCAAGAAGTTCATTACTGAACTTGGAGTGGTTCCATCCATTGAGCATCCAATACCTTTGTATTGCGATAACAATGGAGCGGTGGCTTTGGCCAAGGAACCCAGGTCCCATCAGCGGTCCAGACATATTCTGAGGCGGTATCACCTGATCCGGGAGATAGTTGATCGCCGGGAGATCGAGGTCAGGAGGGTTGACACGAAGAACAACACGGCGGATCCACTCACGAAGGCCATTCCCCAGATACAGTTTGAGAGACTCTTCGGGATGCTCGGTATGCGATACTACAGCAGCTGGCCCTAGTGCAAGTGGGAGATTGTTAGTTGTATGTATGCCCTAGAGGCCAGCATTGTACAGATGTTGTATATTATATTGGATGCTTGGACATATATAGAGATGACTTTCTTGCTCGATATGATAGTATGCTATCTGGTTACTCTTTATCTTAACATGTATACTTATCTCTTTAAACTGTCTTATGGTTACATGTTGGTAAAGCCCTTAGGATGTGTACTTGACTACCTGGACTATGATGCAGATCATACTAGTGGGGACGTGGTAGTCCATAAGTACATCCTTCAAGGTCCCTAGTCGTGGGTGTATCGAGACGGGGCATCGATATACCAGAGTAGACTAGCGTATACGCTTCTCGACCCATGTGATGGGCGATGGATGATCCCATATCCATTGGTGTTTGACATCATAGATGGTATACGGGTGCTCAGTGGAGACTGGGTACACTGGACGGACTCGCCGAGAACTCCCAGATGGTATTATACCTCACGTCAGATGGCAGTTCTCAGGTGACACTTGTGCAGGTTAGTCTGTAGACCCGAGATCGTCATAGAGTCTTGTGTGATTCCCACTGTGCTTTGATCTCCACCTTACCACGTCCATGAGGGCGTGCAAAATGGTGGTCTTTGGGTACAGTCCCGAGTCACATGGAGGCAATGAGCGATAGGAGGGGTTTCGTCTCTCCCGGTATTGGGGGTTGATGTTGCGCTGTGCTCGATTGGCCATAACAGGGAAGTCCCTGGCCAGGGCTGATCAGAGATTTGCTGGTAAGTGTTACCAGTAGTTTCTCGACCCGTTATGAGCCTCACATCGGCACGACTTATCGAGTATTGGGGTCTGACGTTTACCACCCCTAGACTTGATATGCGACGTATCAGACGAACAGACCGGACTGTACGGTAAGTGTTACTGGTTGGATTCACAGGAGTGTGAGCGGGCTAGCTCGTCGATCTTCTGATCGCTCAATACCCGGATGGCTGTTACGTTTAGCAGACCGCTTGCGGCTTGTGGGTGCTTGATATGATCATCATCTGCTACCGGCGTATTGACGAGTCTTTAGAGTCCTACACAGAGGTTTCCTGGCTCAAGCGAAACGAAATAGGAGCGCATATGAGATGTGTGCAGGACCGAGAATAATGCGTGTATGTGATACCGCATTTCATTCTCGCGATAAATGTTTCGATTGATTATATTCGATATGACCTAGTTATCGAATCATTGATTCGATAAATCGATACATTGAATACTAGTCGGTTATGTGCGACATGACCGGATCATTGAATCAAATGTTGATTTAATGATTTAATGTATAATTATATATTTGATATATTACTTTGCATTAACTAGTATTGGTTCACTTTATATGGATTTTCTCACTTGGTGTGCATGATGTATATGTGATATACTTTTGTGCACTTGTATGTATCATATTTGATGATGCATGTTTATATGGTTAAGTATAAAGAATAAAACCATGGTTAAGTAGATAATTAGGGTTTTGTTTTAATCACTCATTTATTTATCCATTCATTTTTATTTAAATAATTTTATGAAAATAAAATGGTTTTCTTTTTGTCATGAAGCTTGATGAAGCTTCATGAAGGTTTGACTCAAAGACCATTTTGTCTTCATGCTAAACCCTAACTATTCCCACTTACCATGGTTTGCTCTCTACACTTAACCTTAGTTTGATTATGATAAGTATTGTTTTTCTTTTCATTTTAAAATAGACTTATCATAATTCTAGCTCATCTTCTTCTTCATCTTCAAGTTTGAAACCTTGAGGCCATCAATGGCAACTTGAGCTTGAGAGTGAGAAATCCAATTCTAAAGAGAACCCACCTCCTATTTCTTCATCCTCTACCTCTTGCCAAGTAGTAGAGTGTGTTTTCTTCACAAGTTTCATCACTTTGTGAAGTGGGAGCTTGATCTAGCGATGCCTCGACGTAGATCATCTTCGGCATCGTCGTCGATGACCAAGCCCGTTCATTCTCCGATGAAGCCGACGCTAGAGCCCGGAGTTCGACTTGGACAGCGAGGAGACTTCGTTGCGGAGCCGTGGATGTGGATATCCGGATCTACAAAGGTTGTAATTTCCATATTCTAGTAGTTAAGTGTTAACTAGTTTACTTTTCGCCTAGATTTCTAGCAACGATCCGTTAACTAGGGTTTCTCGGCACCATATTTTTGTAAAATGGCATGGTTGATGCCTTGTGAGACCTCTACTGTGTGCCTAGGAACCCTACAGATAGAGGAGGGAGTCGCCTCCATTTCAGCTGGGAGCTCCTCAGGTAAACCCTAAGTTGCTGCTTTTCTTTACTTTACAATCTTTTCTGACAAGTTCACCTTTTCGTAATGCAGGTGCAGTCGGTGCCGATGCCCCACTGCTCGAGGAAGCGCCTTCAACGACTGCCTTGGCGGTGGTCACCTCTCAACCCTCTCTTATACCCTCGAAGATGTTGGAAGGTATGTGTTTACGATTTATTAATCTTATCTTCCAGACGTATAATTTGTGTACTAAAGTCACACTATTGTGTTTCCAGGAGTGCTTTTTGATCATGTATATCAGATGTTGCTCCCACACTTTTCTTTCCCATCCGAGCTTGCTTCTTCCTCTGGTGGCGTTGGTGAGTATGATTTCCGTTGACATCCTTCCTCTTTTTTTTATTGATGGAATTACCTCTAACCTCTTTTTCTCATCTCAACTGCAGTGCTACAGATTGAAGGAGGGGATAAAAGATCAGCTGCGCCACCAGCCCTTCCGACCTTGCCACATGTCTCAACTGGTACAGTGACCATCACATTGGTAACTTTCCTCTCTTTATTTTCTGTACTGTTATCTGATCGCATCCTGTTTCTTTTCAGCTGTCGTTATGGCTTCAGCTCCCTTCGAGCCTCGCATTACAATGCCGGCGGGTCCTTATCTGAGGAGTCTGTCTTCAAAAGGCGCCGCGAATAGTCTGCGCATGTTGAGTGACTACGTCGAGGAACTCGACGTTGAAACTCGTACATCTGCCGCAGACTTCGCTATGGTGGTTAACCCGATACTAGCGATACTCGTGAACTTTCATGATGAGGGCATCGTTGCATCCTGGGTTAACCATTGTAAGGAGATCGAGGGTCGCCTATATCAGTTGGAGTCGCTGCGTCCCGCTCCCGAGACCTTGGATGCCAGTAATCAAAGAACAGCGTGGATTGAGCAGAGCGCTCCTTACTTCCGCCATCTCGAACAAGAAGTCATTTCAAGGCGTAAGGAGCGTGGTGAGACTTCGAGCAAGTCTGCTCAACTGCATGCTCGGGTGGAGGCCAACGCCGCACGGCTGAAGGTTATCTTTGAGGGCCTTCTGCAATGTCTTTCCGAAGGGTTATCATTGAGGCAAAAACTTGACGTTGTCGAGCAAGCTGCACCCAGCCAGGAAGCAGCCCAGAAGGCGGCGGAGGAGCAACTTTCATCCTTCTTGCAGCAGCGGGCCCAGGTGGAGGCGGAGGTGGCCGCGGCTGTCGCTCGAGAGGAAGCGCTGAAGGAAGTGCGACAGCAGCTTGTGAACTTACTAAAGACACTTCCTCCTCAGTAGCTATCCATCTTTGTATCGTTTGTACTTGTAGATAAAAGAATGTATATATATATTTTTTTATTCTTTGACATAATGTATCCTGTATCCCATCAAGTTTATGAATAAAAGATACACCTTTTTTGTAATGTGTCATTTTTTGTCTTTCCTTTCTTTCATTATCAGCATGCCACCTTAGTAACCATTGTTGACGGATGATTAGAACGAGTATCCTGACTTTCTTAAGAAATAGCGATGGCTTAGGCCGCAGGTTCAGATCTGCTGCCTAAGACTTTTCAACTTTATAAGCCGTGAGGGTCTCATAGAGACTTTTCTCCCTACGGATCGAGAGGATCTCGTAGGCGGGTTTTCTCCTAAGGAATCGTGAGGATTCCTAAGTGTGTTTTCTCTTACAAGTCGTAAGGATCCTATAAGAGAATTTTTCCCTCTTACGAGTCGAGAGGGCCCGTAAGCGGTTGTTTCCCTCCTTTTCGAGATTCGACTTTGGAGAGTGAGACCCGTGAATAGTATGCAAGAAATCTTTTTGGATCGACTTGCAGGGTCCCATTGTTCGGGAAGCAAGCTTTTTTAGTCCCTGCTGCCTGAGGCTTTCCTTGCAAGTTGAGACGAATCGGGAATTTTCCTGCGGAGACACTGGTTTCTCTGCGAGCCGACGCGAATCAGGAGGCTCTCGTCAAGGAGTGTTTGTTTCTTTGAGTCGAGGTATCTGCTAAGGATTATTTGTTTCCCTAGCGCCAAGGATTATTTGTTTCCTTGGTGTTGAAACGGATCGAGAATTTCCCACGGAGGCACTGGTTGCTCTGCGAGTCGACGCGAATCAGGAGGCTCTCGTCAAGGAGTGTTTGTTTCCTTGAGTTGAGGTGTTTGTTAGGGATTATTTGTTTCCCTAGCGCCAAGGATTATTTGTTTCCTTGGGGTTGAAACGAGTCGAGAATTTCCCACGGAGGCACTGGTTGCTCTGCGAGTCGACGCGGATCAGGAGGCTCTCGTCAAGGAGTCTTTGTATCCGTGAGTTGAGGTGTTTGCTAAGGATTATTTGTTTCCCTAGCGCCAAGGATTATTTGTTTCCTTGGGGTTTGAAACGAGTCGAGAATTTCCCACGGAGGCACTGGTTGCTCTGCGAGTCGACGCGGATCAGGAGGCTCTCGTCAAGGAGTGTTTGTATCCGTGAGTCGAGGAATTTGCTAAGGATTATTTGTTTCCCTAGCGCCAAGGATTATTTATTTCCTTAGGGTTTGAAACGAGTCGAGAATTTCCCACGGAGGCACTGGTTGCTCTGCGAGTCGACGCGGATCAGGAGGCTCTCGTCAAGGAGTGTTTGTATCCGTGAGTCGAGGAATTTGCTAGGGATTATTTGTTTCCCAAGCGCCAAGGATTATTTATTTCCTTGGGGTTTGAAACGAGTCGAGAATTTCCTACGGAGGCACTGGTTGCTCTGCGAGTCGACGCGGATCAGGAGGCTCTCGTCAAGGAGTGTGTGTATCCGTGAGTCGAGGAATTTGCTGAAGACACTGGTTTCTTCGGAGTTGGACTGAACCGTCTAGATTTGGCTTCGTCTTCTGGCGGAGCCTGTTGGGAAAGTATGGTTCCCTCTTTGTTTACGCCCTTGGATTGTATACAGGGATCGATGCGATCTTAACTGTAGGGACAAAGTTTTATCATCATCCTCTTTTTTTGTTTTATTTCCGCGATGCTCTATCATTTCAGTTTTTCTATCGCGAAGGTCGCGATTGCCCAATCATTTCGGCTATTTTTCGCGGTGCCCAATCATTTCGGCTATTTATTTTATTTTTACTCGCTGCTTTTTATTGCAAGTTGCCCAATCATTTCGGCTATTTTGCATGCATACCTTTTTACTTGCTACTTTTTATTGCAAGTTTCCCAACCATTTCGGCTATTTTGCATGCATACATTTTTACTTGCTGCTTTTTATTGCAAGTTGCCCAATCATTTCGGCTATTTTGTATGCATGTGCGGCCTACTGGCTTTCCGCCGTAAACCTGGAATTAGACACCGATTTCGGCATCAGCACCGCTACAACTGGGATATTGCCAGGAGCGAATCATCATCTGCCTCTGTCGATGTTGAACAAAGGTGGCTTAGCGACCAGGGTTAGGGTCCTGTCGGCTAAGGCTTTTGACTTCATGAGCCGTAAGGGTTTCACGAAGTTATTTCTCCCTACAAGTCGTGAGAATCTTGTAGGTGTATTTTCTCCTTAGGACTCGTGAGGATTCCTAAGTGTTCGTTTCCTCTGTAAGTCGTAAGGATCCTACATGAGGGTTTTCTCCTCATAAATCGAGAGGATTTACAAGGGTTGTTTACCATGCGAACATATCCCCAGTCACGGATGAGACTTGGTTAGGGAAATGTTTATTCGCGCCCGTGGATTGTATACAAGGGTCAGTAATGAGCCACTTGTAGGGCAATATCGGAAGTTGTGGGGGTTGCTTAAGCACAGGTTTAGGTCTCTGTAACTTAAGACTTTCAACTCTTATGAGCCGTGAGGGTCCCATAAGAGAGTTCTCCTTACGAGTCGTGAGGATCTCGCAAGTATATTTTCTCCTTAGGAATCGTGGGGATCCCTAAGTGTGATGCTTCCTTGTGAGTCGTAAGGATCTCACGTGGGTGGTTTCTCCTTATAAGGTCGAGAGGACCCTATAAGTGTCCTTTAACGAGGTCGCGCCCTTTCGGATTTTCACGAACACTCGCCGGTAGCCCTGCTGTTTTTACTCACGGAGCCCTTTCGAGTTTTCATCCGTGCCCTTTTTGCTTATGGACATACCTTCTTTTTTTTTTTTTATATGTTTTTTTTATATCTCGTCAGCCTAAAGATGCTGCGGTAGTAGTTTAAAGACGTTTCGGTCTGCTATTAGTTTAAGGACATTTCGGTCCGACTTTGAGAAGGTTGGTTACTGCTGATAGAGTTTGAGCTTAGGAAGATAGCGAGCGGACATGGTCATCGTCATCTATCATTGACCTAGGCTGTGGCTCATTAAGCGTAGTATCTCTTTAGGAAGCGACCGCTTATTGGCCTGAAAGGCCTTTCACCGTGCATATCTATGAGTAGATAGGCCCCGCCCTGATAGACCTTATCTATGACGTACGAGCCTTCATAGTTTGGCTCGAATTTTCCTCGTTTGGCGCGATTGGGGATCATAGGCCTTTTGACCACTAGCACAAGCTCGCCTTGGCGGAATGTCCTCGGTCGGGTCGGTCTTTCATATGAGCGCGTCATCTTTGCTTTATAGGCCTCCAGATTTTATTGCGCCATGAGTCGTGTTTCTTCAAGGGCGTCAAGCTCTTCAAGCCGAAGGTGAGCATTTTCTTCGTCCGTCAGCTCGTAATGGACTGCCACTCGTAGAGAGGGTAACTCTATCTCGAGGGGGAGTACTGCTTCTGTCCCGAATACTAACGCATATGGTGTTGCGTTTGTGGCCGTTTTAAACGTAGTTCGATACGCCCAGAGAGCTTCTTGCAGTCTTTCGTGCCAGTCTTTCTTATTTCGCGACACTGTTTTCTTCATGATCTTCGTCAAGGTCTTGTTGAAGGCCTCAGCTAGACCGTTAGCTCGCGGATTATAAACCGAGGAATATCTCCAATCTATATTGTGTTGTTGCGTGAAGCGACTGATCTTGTGGCTTCTGTAGGCTGGCCCGTTATCGGAGATGATCCGTCTTGGCGTTCCAAACCGATATATGATGTGCGTCTTGAAGAAGTGGAGGATATTTTCCGTCTTCACTTCTCTTAACGGTACTGTTTCTGCCCATTTGGAGAAGTAGTCAGTCGTCGCCAGGATGAAACGATGTCCTCTAGACGATGCTGGTTCGATGGGGCCGACTATGTCAGTTCCCCACATTTCGAATGGCCAGCTAGTCACCGTTGGATGTAATGGGTTTGGATGCTGATGGATGAAGTCCCCATGAATTTGGCATGAGTGGCACTGCTTCGCATATTCGAGGCAATCCTGGATCATCGTGGGCCAGTAGTAGCCCATCCGTTTTATCTTCATCTTCATCTTCGGGCCTGCTTGGTGAGAACCGCAGAGTCCGTCGTGAATTTCCTGGACGACCCTTTTCGCTTCGTCAGGTCCTAAGCATCTCAGCCATAGAGAATCAAATGACCTCTTGTACAGAGTATCATCGACGAAGGCGAAAGACAGAGCTCGTTTCATGAGCTGATGTCTTGTGGATGCTTCTTCGGGCATTCGGTGGGACTTAAAGTAGTCTATGAAGACTTCCCTCCAATCCTCGGCCTTTTCCCGGTCTTTTATTTGTAGAGCCATCTGCTCGCTCGCTCCTTTTTCTTCGGATGATTCCGGAGATATTTCTATTGGGGCAAGCACCCGACGGCTTTGCACCACGATTCTAACGTCATCGAGGTTCTCGTCAGCCAGTTCTTTAGCAAGTTTGGCCAATGCGTCTGCTTTGCTGTTTTCCGCGCGCAGTATGTTTTCCAAAGTATAGGAGGGAATTTGAGTCAACAGTTGTTGCACTTTTTCGCCGTACTTTACTAATTCTGGTTTGCATGTTTGGTAGTCGGCGTTTATTTGATTAACGACCAGTTGAGAATCCCCGTATATGAGGAGGTTTTCAATTCCCATGTCAATGGCGATCTCGAGGCCTGCTATCAGAGCTTCGTAGTCGGCTTCATTATTTGTCCTCGGTTCTGTTAGGGAGAAAGCAAAGCGCATTATCCCTCCTTGTGGAGTCACAGAGATGAGTCCTACCCCCGATTTGATTATAGGGGTACTTTGTTTGCGCTTCTTTACGGAAGATGCTCCATCGAAATAGAGCTCCCATCGGATATCACCACCGTCGATCGCATCAAACGCATGTTAGTCTGGAAGATCGCAATTTAGAGGAGAATCGGCGGGTATGGGATGCTCAGCGAGGAAGTCGGCGATGGCCTGGCCTTTCATTGCCTTGAGAGGTTGATACGTGATCGAGAACTCCATTAAGAGTAGGGCCCATTTAGCGAGTCGTCCCGTCAATATGGCCTTTGACATCAAGTATTTAAGGCGGTCCACCTTTGAAATGAGACGGACCTCATGCGCCAACGCGTAGTGCCTGAGCTTTGTTATCGCGAAGATCAATGCCAGGCAGTGTTTTTCGATGGGGGAGTAGTTGCTTTCTGCCCCCAGTAGAACTCGACTTAAGTAGTAGAGTGCTCTTTCTTTCCCTTGATCGTTCTCTTGTGCCCATAATGCGCCTAAAGAACTTTCGAGGGCGGCTGTATAAAGAATGAGAGGCTTTCCCTTAACCGGAGCAGCCAACACTGGAGGGTTCTGCAGGTACTGCTTGATCTCGTCCAGTGCGCCTTGGCACTTGTGATCCCAAACAAATGGAGTTCCTTTCCTCATCAGGTGACTGTAAGGGCGACACTTGCCTGAGAGATTGGCTATAAATCACCGTATGTATGCGAGCTTCCCTTGGAGAGACCGCAACTGTTTAAGAGTCCTCGGCGGAGGCATTTCCATGATCGCCTTGATCTTGGACGGATCTATTTCGATACCCCGGTGTCGGACGATGAATCCTAAAAATTTGCCCGAGGAAACTCCGAATGCACACTTAAGAGGGTTCATCTTCAAGTTGTATTGCCGAAGGCGTTGAAATACGGTCTTCAAATGCTCGAGATGTTCTTCGTATGATTTACTTTTAACCACGAGATCGTCGATATAGCATTCGACGATTTCGTGTATAAGGTCATCAAATATCTGCGTCATGGCTCTCTGGTAAGTAGCACCGGCGTTCTTTAAACCGAAGGACATCACCTTGTAGCAGAATATACCTAAAGGAGTCCTGAAGGCAGTGTGCTTATGGTCTTCGGGATGCATCTTTATTTGATTATACCCTGATGAGCCGTCCATAAAGGAGAAAACTTCATAAGTGGACGTGTTGTCTATCATCAGCTCGGTGACTGGCACTGGGAAATCGTCCTTCGGACAAGCTTTATTAAGATCCCGGAAGTCTACGCATATACGCACTGTCCCGTTTTTCTTCATCACCGGGACGATGTTGGCGATCCATTCAGGGTATTGAACCTCTTGGATGAAGCCAGAGTCGATCAGCTTCTTGACCTCGGCATTGATGCTCATCTCAAGCTCGAGTCGCATTCTTCTCGGCGCCCGTTTGACTGGCTTGACGTCCGGGGATATCGCCAATTTATGCACGGCAATTTCTGGATCTAGTCCCGGCATTTCGGAATAATTCCACGCGAAGCAATCTCTATGCTGTAGAAGCACGTCTTTTAACACAGCCACCCTTTCTTCAGATAGCAGCTCGCTGATGAATGTCGGTCGCGGATCGTCTGCCGATCCCAACTCAATCTTCTTGAGGTTATCTGCAGTAGTATGTATGCCATCCTCCAGTTCTTTTGGCGCTGGTGGAAATTCTGAGATTACCTCGTCGTTGCTGTTTTCGAAGCACCAGGGAAGGTCATCCTTGTCCTCGGGCTCTTCTTTTAATATTGTAATCATGTGACAAGTGCGAATTCGCTTTCAATCCCAATGTGGAACCGGTTCTTCTTTCGTGGCCTTGGGCTCGTGCTTTTGTGGCGGTGCTATCCTCCAGTTGTCAGACAGAGCGAACTTGCCAAGCTGATACTGATCTTCAACCCAATTCTTGAAGGTGAAGCAGTCCTCGAGAGGGTGCCCTATCACTCGGTGATAAGGGCAATAGTCCGAGTGAGAGACTTCGCCTGCTTGTTCGGGGTTTTTGGACTCCGGCAGTGTAAGCATTTGATGTTTTAGAGCAAGATCAAGTATCTTCTTTGTCTTGTCCCGAGGAAACAAGTACGCTCGACTCATATTCTTCATGAGGGATAGATTAATAACGCTCGCCTCCCGTTTGCGTGACTTCTTAGCCCTGCTTTGCTGCTGTTGAGCGCCTTTTTGGCCTTTCGACTTATTTCTGCTTTTGCGCCGAGCCTTCTTTATAACAGGTTGACAAGGAGCGGCATTTTCATCCTTTACAGCCTGTTGAAGGAGGCGTTGCGTTTTGGCTTTCTCGTAGATTGCCATTTCACGATTGTGATCATCTCGGACTTTTTGACCAGCTTCCCTTATAAGCCTGTCCATTTGTTCTTCAAACGACGGACTGGACACTTTTGCATCTGGTTCAGGATTAGCGTCCTCTCACTGAGCGTCCGCTTCTTTATCGATGTCATACACGACGTAGCAGCCGTGTAGTAACTCTCGTTTCTTTGACCGGATGTATCCAAGCCTTTTTGTTTCCATTCTCCCGTTAGGCAGTTTGCGTTGAGTCCCGGGGACGTTCCAGACCCTGTCATAGAATTTGGCCTTTCTAACGGTCTGTTTGAAGGATATCCCCTGGCGCTTCAATAGCCTCTTCAAGCCTTCTGTATAATACCTGGGAAGACGGATGGGCTGAAGCCTGTTAAGGGTAGGATCCACCCAGTGCCAGATCTCTTTCTCCACTCTGGTTTCTTCAGAGCGGTAGAATAGAATTGCTTTTTCGCTTTCTCGCCTGGGAGGGATATAGAACGTTTGTAGCTCTTCTACATTGTAAATATCAAGTGCATCCAGTTCTTTACGGTGTTTAAGCGGCACCATGGCGACTTGTAGACTTTGTTCTTCGTCAACGGACGCTTGTATTGAAGGTCGAGCGGAGAATACAGCATGAACTTCATCTTCCGAGTCGCTGCCAAAGATCAATGTAGGAGCCGATGGTCCCGGCTTGTTGTGTTGGGGCGGATCTGAATAAACTATCTCCTCTTCCTCCTCAGTATCACTGCCGAAGACAGGGATGGTAGCGTTAATTTTATTCTCCGGCTTGTGACACTTCTCCATGTCTTCGAAATCCGGTAAGAAGTATTTGGCATCTTCGTATTTGCGGACCTCGCTCACAGAGAAAGGGTTCAGTTCTCCCGTCACGGTATACTCGAAACCATCCTTAAAATACTTCATACACTGATGTTGTGTAGAAGGGATGATGTTGTACTCGTGTAACCATGGTCGACCGAGCAAAGCGTTGTAACATGTCTTGGCGTCTATGACGTGGAACTTAATGTCCGTGATGAGTAGCTCGAAGCGTAGCGTCAGTATCACAGATCCAAGAGTCTTTACGATTGGGAGTCGAACCCGGAGATGGTGATCTTGTCCCGAGCTAGGTGCTAGACGCTCATGCAGATTTCCTTCAACACCCGCACGTTGAGTAGGTTAACAGACGACCCGTTATCGATCAGGATTTTGCCTATCTTTATATCATGGCAGTATCCCGAGACATAGAGAGGGCGATTGTGTTCGCACGTCCCAAGTAGAAGGTCTTCATTGCCAAAAGTGACATCGGCCGTGTGCACTTCCTCCAATTCATCCTTCATCTTTTCCTCGGCCAAGCATGCTTGGAATTGTTCTGGGTCTTGGAGCGCCTTAATCAACGAATCTCTCGCCTCTTTTGATAGCAAAAGGGCGTCAAGAATGCTGAGCTATGAGGGCAGCTTCCTCAGATGTTCTAAGACGTTGTAATCCATCTTATTCTTCTTTGGTGGGTCTTTGGCAGCTAGCTCTTCCACCACTTGGTCATCTAAGACGATATCTTCAGTGGCCTTTTCTTTCCCTTTATCTTTTTTGTTCGAGGGTCCGAGGTTCTTTTCGGGCAGCGTGCGATTACGTAGCCGGATATTTTCGCAAACCTTCGGTTCTTCTTCTTTGCTCGAAGCAGACTCTTTAAAGAGAAGGGCAAGTTCTAGCTCTTCATCAGAATCACTCCCGAATGTGGGCACTTGTGATCTACCGGTGTTAACCATGCAACAATCGCCAGCAGTTCTTTTAATCCCTTCAGTCGTATTTCTTTGCTCTCGACGAGTTTTACGCTTTTCCCGCTTAAAGCGTTGTCGATGAGCAACATATCCTTGCCACCATCTATCGAAAGCTTTGCACTCTTGAGTGGGGTGCGAAATCTTTTGATGATATAAGCAATAGGAGGGGTACGTTTCCATTTCACCAGTGATGTTTCCTTCAGAGGATGGTAGCTTCATGCCCATTGATATGGCCTTAGCAAACTTTTTCCTCATCTTGAATTGGCTTTTGTCGGTAGCGGAGGTGTTTAGCTCCAACGGGATCGTCTCAGCTCCTTCATCAAGTCACTGGCGCTTGGCCTTTTCAAATATAACCGCTTCGCGCTCCCGATCAGTTTTTCTTTTTAAGAACGCTGCATTAAGGAATGCATCAATCACTTCATCCGACGGCTCCAGAACTTTTGGTTCAGAATCTGCCCCCAGCTTTTCGGTGCAAGGAGTCTCCTCATCGTTCGTAATCGAATGGGAAATCATATGACAGCTCGCCACATATTCCTCGGATTCATCCGATGAACTTTCTCCCTCATCTTCTTCTTGAAAGACGTAATTAAGGAACTCTTGGAGCGTAATGGGAGTCCGCGCCTTTTGGCTGTATTCTTCCAACGCGTCAATTTGCTTTTGTAAGTCCGTGCGTTTGCCGCCAGGCTTCACGGGCTTCTTAGATTTCTTCTTCTTCTTTTTCGAAGATTTTGATGGCTGGCTGCAAGTGCTTGAACCGCCACCATCGGTCTTTAGAGTTGGACGTGGCTTCAACATCCCTTCAATGACCTGCGGTTCCAACGGATTCTTCCACTTGATCGCTGGACATGTCTGAAGATCGTTTAGCATCCTCTTTGTCTTGGCTGATAATACAACCTCCCAAGGAGCTTCTTCAATGACGGAGCATGTTGCCCCCGGCGTATTCGTTCCCTTAGAGGTGTGGGGCTGCGGGGGATTCACCTTCCATTTGTCAGATAACGCGAACTTGCCCTGTCGGTACTGGCTTTCAAGCCAATTTTTGAAAACGTAGCAATCTTCGATCGGATGGCCTAGTACTCGATGATAAGGACAGTAGTTGGGTTCGTTGACGTCACTTGGTTGTAACGGACGTTTTGGATCCGGCAAATTTATGAGTCTGTTGCACAACGCCAGCTCGAATAACCTCCTCGTTTTATCGCGGGGAAAGGAATAAGGACGTCCCATCCTATCCTCAAGGGGTACGTACGGACGCATATTATTTTGACGAGCCACTGGCTTCGGGTCGCTCGGTTGTTGTTGAGCATTAGCGACGACGATCGCTTTTCCCTTCCCTTTGTCATTTCGGGAGTCCGGCCTTGGAAAAGGAGGTTTATGGCCCATCTGATCCATCTGTGCTAGTTTGTCGATCAAGGCTTGGAAGGTAGTCGGCTTGAAAAACATCATAAACTGCGAGATGGTTGCTTGTGGATCGAGGGTTCCCACAAACATACCCACTGCGGGAGCTTCTTCAATGCGCTGCTCACACTTTGACCACAAGTTCCGCCACCGTATAGCGTACTGAACCCACGTTTCGCCAGGTTTTACCCTAGCGTTAATCAGTGCCGTCATCGGGGTACGTTCACTGGCGCTTGCAAAACGTTGAGTAAACAACAGCTCCATCTCTGCGAAGGTTTTAATAGAGTCGTTCGGGAGCTCAGAGTACCACTCGAACGCCGTATCTGATAAGCTTCCAACAAACTGGCGAAGCAACAACTTGTCGTCACCGCCGGTGTTGCCGCAGAGTGCCCTGAACTGGGCAACATGCTGATGAGGATTGCCCGTCCCCTTGTAGACATGGAACTTGGGAATTGTATAACCTGGCGGGTACTTGATTTGATCGTACCAACTCGGGTATGGTCTCCCCGTTTTCACGACCTGGCCGGCTGTTTCGGTTGCATGATGAACCCGTATTTGCTGGGCGATGTATTCATCCAAATCAGCTTTGGAGATTGTATCCTCTTTAGCTGTGGACAGAACTGGTGGAGGATTCGACGTCTCTCCCCTATCGTCTTCAAGAATGATTGGGGGATCTTCAGCAGGCGGATCTTGTTGAATCATCATACCCACCATATCCTGGAATAGGAAGGCCATTTTCTTTATGTTGGCTGCCTGCTCCGCAGTTTCTTTATCTTTTTTCTCCAGTACGCGACGAAGGAATTCAGCGTCAGTTTCTTGTTCTTGACGCTCGTCCGAGGATGTTTCAGGGGTTTCTTTTGGCCCTGTAAGTGCGGCCATAGCGTTCATCATTTCTTGGAGCTTCTGCTGCTGCTCCTGAGCCTTGGTCACTGACCTCGTGTACGGTCTGTGACCTGTTGATATGCGGCAATCTTCTTTTCCCGATGCCATGTAAACCGTATGAACTGTTATGCCCCCAGGCTTGGGGCGTTTAGGCTCACTATTTTTAACTTTTGCCGCTGACGCGGGAGTTTTCTCTGGCCTCCTTCTTTTGTGGGCCGTTGAGGTTGAAGGAACCATTGAAGTGGGCATCCTAGCAGCTGCTGTCCCCGGCTGTTCAATGGGACGGCCATTGTCTTTTTCCACCCTCGCCCTTTTCTGGTGATGAGAGTGACCTGGGTCGATTACGGAGTCTTGAACCCTCCGCCAAACTTTATAAATTCTTAAGGATAGCCGTTGAGGGGGCTGTTCTTGCTTCGTTTCTGGAACTCTCTCCGCAGGTGGAGGAGATCTCTTCAATGTAGCGGTTGGAGAGTTTTTCCGTACCCTCCTCAGCAATTCAAAGCTGTTTCCAGTTGGAACAGCAGCGTTGATCTCCACCACTGGAGCCGGTGGAGTTAGCCCTGAGGGAGAGTTGCCCCCTGCCTTCCTCACTCGTCGCCAATGGCGACGTCGAGCACGACGAGCCGTTGGGACTGGCTCAGAGATAGAGATAGCTTCTTTTTGCCCCCTGTCTGAATGAGGCACCGCCGGTGTTAACCTTTTAAAAACTGAGGTCGTTCTTTGCGGGGTAATATCCAATCTGTCAAAGACAGATCTTCGTGTAGGGGCAGGAGCAGGAATCATCAGTCTTGAAAAGACTGACTCTTTGGCGGGAGAAGCCGCCTTAACGACTTCCGGAGCAGCGGTCGTTGCCCTCTTTGGGGCAGCCATTTTAGAGTTCTGATCCAGCCTGGCGAAAACCGAAGATGTTGGTTTGGCAGTGGGCGACCCGTTGACAGGGGCCGTCGTGGCAGTAAGCCGGTCGAAGACCAACTTCTTGTTCACTTCCGATGCAGGTATTGGCATAGAGAAGGTTGTAGGTGGGATCATGGTCCCGAAGAACAGGCCAGTGGTGGCTTGGGTCACCTGGTCTACCGGCAAAGTGAGGAAGGAAGCCGCTTGGGGCCCATATGCTACACCTCCGGGGGAGGTGGAGCGTCCGTTGCAGTGGCACTTCGAGCAGTTGGTGCAGTTAAAGGCCATTGATTCTTGAGTTCTCTCTGCCAGGCAAAAGACCAAATCTTAGTAACTTAAAAATCCAAAGGCAACCATTTAACAAACCGCGATTGGTTCGCGAAGACGACACACGAAGTGTGGAGTGGAAAGAGAAAAAGGTCCCACCGGGCGTGCCAGAATCTGTTCCCCTCCAAAAGGCGGCGCACAGGACCGCGATGTCCTGACGCTGAGATTCGGGGCAGATGCTATTTGGTTTTATCCGTCCACCTCTCCGAAGATGCCAAGTTGATTTATGGCACCGTGTATCGGAGGTTTAGACGGATGCGGCCGATGTAGCAGACTTCGTCAGATTCCCCCTCGCTTGAGGGGTTTTTGATTGTGGGGACGCTCTTCCCTGCAGGCGCAAGCCCCTGCAGTTAATTACGCTACCGTATCGCGGTAACAACTTTCTCCTTCTCCAGAATTTCACTTCGTGTCGTGTGTGTTTGTTTTGTTTGTGGTTGCCCATGGATTGTATACGGAGACTAAATAATGCCGTCGCCCATAGGACGTGGATTAGTCCAAATCCGTATTTACTTAGATTTGGGTTTGGTGTTTTTAGTTTAAGGATGCATTAGTCGCGTTGCGGCTAAGATCAACTTAAACGTTCGTTAAGGATACGATAGTCCTATTTGAGACTAGGATCAACTTAACGTGATAATCCATTTAATATCTGGCCATCGGGACTCGTCACCTCTCTAACGTCGTTGAAGGATTACAACGGCAGATGTCAGAGGAGTTCAGAGATGTACCCTTGAACCAAAGTTGATTTGGAGTTTTATAGTCCATTTAAATGTTTAAGGACACGTTAGCCGTGTTTGGAGGCTAAGATCAACTTAAACGGGATCGTTTAGATCCGGTAAAAGAGCATTTGGAGACTCTATTGTTCCAGTTTAGGGACGTAGTGGTCCATAGGTAGTTTAGGGACGTTGCGGTCCATACTCCAGTTTAGGGACGTGGTGGTCCATATTCCAGTTTAGGGACGTGGTGGTCTGATATTAGTTTAGGGACGTTTCGGTCCGACATTAGTTTAGGGACGTTTCGGTCCGATATTAGTTTAGGGACGTTTCGGTCCGACATTGATATGTGGTTGTCGGGACCCATCACCTCTCTGACGTCGTTGAAGGATTACAACGACATGTGTCAGAGGAGTTCAGAGATGTATCCTTGAACCTGTAGTAAATTGATTTAGGAGAGCAATCTTTCTCAGTCAATTTAATTTAAGGACTTATGGCCAAAATTGGGCTAAGTCCAGTTTCAACATTTTTTGTCTTCGGCCTGTGCTGGGGCTTTACCCCTTTTTAGTAATGCGCTGCATTATTCTTGTTTTGATTGGGCTTTGCCCTTTTATAAATGATGCAGAGCATCTATTTTTTTGTTTGGGCTTTGCCCCCCCTTTTTAAAATGCATAGCATTTTTTATTAGGCCTGTTAGGCCTTTTAATTGGGCTATGTCCCTTTTCTTTAATAATGCAGAGCATTAAATACTCTGACAGTGCCCCACGTGGCTTGTCAGGCGCTTTGCGCTAAGTATTGAGCGCAAACTCATATGGTGGTGACACGTGTCACGCTCTGGTGAGCGCGAGCGCAGCAGTGCAGTGCGCTGCGGTAGTGCGCTGCGCTGTTGCGCTGCTGACACGTGGCGCGCTCTGGTGAGCGCGAGCGCAACAGTGCAGTGCGCTGCGCTAGTGCGCTGCGCTGTTGCGCTGCTGACACGTGGTGCGCTCTGGTGAGTTGCGCCAACTCCAGAGAGCAAAGCTCTTATTTCATAGCGCAAGTGGTTTAGATGCTGACACGTGGCGCTCTCCTAAGAGCGCAACAGCGCAGTTTGCAAGTGCAAAGCACCAAGAATCTTTTAGATTCAAGAACAGAAGTGTAAAGCACTATTTGATTTCTTGATCTAATTTAGATCAAAGAAAAATAAGTTTTTTCTTGTTTTTCTTATCTCAGAGAACCAAAGGTTCATGAAAAGTGCAAAGCACTATTTTATTTTATTTTATTTTTATTAAAAATCATTGATCTTGTTTTTAAATCTATGATCTGTTCATAAGAGAACTTTCTCTTTTTCTAAAGGTTTTTACCTTTTTTATTCTTGAGGAGTTTCTCAGAGTTCTCTCTCTCTCTTTTTTTTTTTGAAAAAAATGTTGATGCCTTTTAATTGAGACCTAGGGTCCTTTTTATAGTGCCCATAAATTAGTTAAATTTGTTAAAGAGATCTTTCTCTGAGTGATTTGGGGAATTTTCCCCACCGTTGGATCTTTGATCCAAGGGCTTCTGCTTTGCAGAAGAAAATCATCTTGTTTTAACAAGAACAGAAAAGATTTCTTAAAATTTTAATTCTGTTTGGCGCAGATGCCCCAGCGCGTGACACTTGTCGCGCAGCGCACTTGTCGCGCAGCGCAACTGCGCTGACACTTGTCGCGCAGCGCACTTGTCGCGCAGCGCAACTGCGCTAGCGCATCTGCGCTGACACGTGTCGCGCAGCGCAACTGCGCTGACACGTGTCGCGCAGCGCAGTGCTTGCGCAGCTGAAGCGTTGCTTCATTAAAATAAAGTTTTGCTCTGATTGGGCGCGCCTTCTTGGGCGCTGCGCTGACGTATTAGCGCCTGACATGTGGCGCGTTGCGCCCGAGATTTGAAACGTTGCTTCAAAGTTTTGAATTTTGAATTTCAACAGAGCTTTGCTCTGATTGGGCGAAACAATAGGCAACAAAACTTGAAATATGGTATTTGTGGTTTTAAACTAAATCTGTATTCCTTGTCTCTTATCTTTCCGTTGATGTCTCTTGACTTTAGCCTTCGGCAAACCACTTGCAATCCGGCTCACTTAAGAGGTTGAAAGATCAAACTAGAGCAAAGATTTCACAAGTTCAAGTATGTAAAGAGCAAGACATGGTAATAAAATGAGAATTTTTTATTGAATTTCAAATGAGTTACAAGTATTCTTGAAGTCAAGAACTTAAGCCTTAAGCTTGCA
The DNA here is from genome assembly GCA_030015575.1 of Agapanthus africanus. Lineage (NCBI taxonomy): Eukaryota > Viridiplantae > Streptophyta > Magnoliopsida > Asparagales > Amaryllidaceae > Agapanthus > Agapanthus africanus. The sequence goes on from JASDDO010000004.1 coordinate 439,125,755, forward strand.
AGTTCAATGAAGAAGTTGCAATGTCAAGACAAAGGGGCAAGAGCTCAAGAGATTAAAGAGAAAGCAAATTATATTAATTCAAGAGTTCTGAACAAAACTTGAGAAAACACCCACTTAACTAGTTCAACTCCTCTTGGACTTGGAAATTTTTAGAGAATTTTTACTATAGATTTCAGAATAAGGGTATTTGGAGCGGAATGGAGAATTGCTGAAGAGGAGAGAGAGCTGTATTTATAAGAACACGCCCGCATTAAATTATTGAAGGGGGCGCGTTCTAAGAACCCGCCCTCTTCGTTTCAAAATGATAATTATTACTTCTGCCTGATTTGACAACACACTGTAAAATAAAAGATGGGGGCGGGTTCTTGGAACACGCCCTCATTAAATTATTGAAGGGGGCGCATTCTAAGAACCCGCCCTCTTCTTTCACTAGTTTAATTATTGGTCCTGCTTGATTTGACAACACACTGTAAAAAAATAATAATAAAAGATGATAGCGGGTTTTTAGAACACGCCCTCATTAAATTATTGAAGGGGCGTTCTAAGAACCCGCCATCTTCACTATATGGTTCTGACAACACTAATAACCCCACGTCAAAAAACATGAAGTGACATGACAAAAGGGAAATTAAAAAACATGATGTGACATGACAAAAGGGAAAAAAAAACATGATGTGACACTAGAAAAAAACAAATCACTATACATTAAAAAACATAAATCGACCACGGTCTGATTGCAAAGATGAGGGCGGGTTCTCGAACCCACCCTCCTTTCCCTATAAAAACCCGACCTCTTCAGTATGATTTTCGTAACTCTGTGTCCAAATTAACTCTGGGTCTGAATTCCCTTCTAAACCTCTGTCTCTTATCTAAATCTTTCAGGGATTAAAATATCAAAATAATTTCAATGGAGAATCAACCATTCGACAAATCACTGCTCGTAGATCAAAACGAATACAGATCTTTCAATATATTACACGGGGAGGAAAGATTCAAAACTTATTCAATTTTTTTTAATTCCCCATTTCTTTTAATTCTAATAGTTGAAAAGAACATGATTTGATTTTGCAGGGTGGAGATAATCTCACAGTCGTCAGCCATGGTTCTGACAAGTGGCAAGTTACCGACCAGCCAATAATTGAGTGTATTCGAAGGGCCGGATTTTATGAAGCTTCATTGCTTCGTCATATCCAAATCGACCACAGTCTCATTATCTCTCTTGTTGAGCACTGGAGAAAAAAAGACCCACACTTTTCATCTTAGATGGGGTGAGGCCACTATCACACTTCAGAATATTGGCCTCTTACTCGGTTTACGGGTCAAAGGGCTTAGATTGGTCGGAGGAAAAATTGTTGGTCCAGATACCGACTACCCATACTGGGATACATATACCGAGTCTGCTCTCGGACAGGTAAAAAAATTAATGTCAATAAACTCTCGATATCTTTTCAACACCAAATATTGTTTTATACCTTATTAAAAACTAGATCTTATTTTTAATATAATTATGAAGTTTAAATTTTAGCTAAGTAAATTATTTATATTTAATATTATACCAATGAGCCTGATAAGTCGACATGGATATGTTGTGACAATATTATTTTTTATTAACCATTTCAATTCATTTCTTATAGAGCCCATATATCAATGAAAGCTTACACAACTTAAATATTTTCTTTTATTGTTGCCTATTCTCACTTCACGTGTCTTGGGGTCATATCTGCTGAGCAAATTAGAGTCATTGCTCTCTTCTTGTTCTCAAGTTAGACTCGTAAATTTATGATTTTATTAAGTCATTTGTACTGTAAATTCAGATTCTCTCTTATTTCCCCTCTTTAGTGTACCTATTACATGGACATTTTGTACATTATTTTTAGCTTTAATATTTCACAAAAAATGCTAATATCAGGCACCAGGAGGCTATAGTAAGGGGTATAAGATCAGTTTAAAGTGGCTGAAAGATACATTTACTAATATCCCTGATGAAGCCACCGATGAAGTTTTGGATAAACATGCACGTGCCTACATTCTATACATGATCGGTTCTTGGTTGATACCGGACCAATCGGCAACGCATGTCCATCCTTTATAACTTGGGTTCCTTACGGACTTTGATGTGTGTGGCCAATATGCTTGGGGAGCAGGGGTCCTGGCCTATCTTTACAAGGAACTCGATAAGGCATGTACTCCTACGAAGAATAAAATTTGTGGCTGCATTACATTACTTCAGGTACATTCCTTGTTTTTAACAGCTAGACATTTGCAAAATTATAATATTGGTTTTTTCTCTTATCATCTGACACTTTATTTATAGATTTGGTCATGCAAGCACATGTGTATGGGAAGACCGGATCGAGTCAAAATCACTACCCCTGGAAAGCCTCTCGACTCTTGGTGGAATGGCAAGAAAGTTTATAAAACTCCTCGTCGAGTACTTAGGTACTATAGAGATGAGTTGGATCGAATGGAGACGACTCAGGTAACCATAACTTAGGTAATTAATTTTGTTTCAAATTTTTAAAAAACCTTCATCACAATTTTTGTACTATGTTATTTGCGCAGTTCACGTAGACGCCTTATACAGCAGATTGTCTGCAAGGATTACCCGGCATCTGTATCGAAGGAGAGCCAGTTTGGCGGGCTCAACGCCCACTCCTCTGCATTAATATCGTTGGCATGCACCTACCGGACCGGGTGTTGCGACAGTTCAGTAGATTGCAATATATTCCTGTCCCGCCGCCTGCGCCTATGACAATAGAGGGAGACATGCGAGGAGGAAAAGCGGAGCGTGATTGGAGGAAGCATCATCATCAATATTTGCTGAGATGGAAGAATAGGCATATCTACAGTGGTATAGGCATGTCACCATAAGATATCTTTCTGCTCCCCCTAACGACTTCCCAAACATTCAGCGGTACGAGTCTAGAGGCCACGTGGAACGAGAAATGGTAAGTTAAATTATTTAAATTATATTACTTTTTAACTTCTAGCGGTATGAGTCAATACTTATTTCTTATTTCTAATATAACGACAGGCTCGTGGGTTGTATCATATACAATCAATGATGCAGGATCCATATCCGACTGATGCTGGTCCGGATACTCAGACTTTATTTTCAAATGTAGACTCATATATTGGTGGTATATTCGGTTCATATAATATCCTTCCATATTTATCGCCGGCACCAGAGCAGCAGCATGAGTCTGTACCGGAGCAGCAGCATCAGTGTAACGCCCCATGCCCCAGTACAAATGGTATTGCGACCAGAGGCCACTTCCCAGGAGGTCACCCATCTCAAGACTTCCCTGGCCCGAGCACGCTTAACTAAGGAGTTCTCAAGCTCCTGTAGTTCCGGTTCACTTAAAAGACGCCTCCGTAATTGAAGGTGGTATCATTATATTTATAATGCAGTTCGGTCCTCTTCCGGAATGTGCTTTAGGAACCCGATCTCATTGTTCTGAAATGGCTCCCTCACTCAGACCACCAAGATGTCCGCATCAGACCGCACTGAGTGTGGATAGAGCAGATCACCATGATGTCTTAAGACCGCACTGCTCTGGGGTATTACATTCCCCTCATCTAAGAACAATGGTTCATCCTCGAACCACAGACCTACTATTGAGGGACCTGCATGGGCCACCATAAATGTAACGTTCCACGCCCCAGTACAGATGGTATTGTCCTCTTTGGCCGAAACCACACGGTTTTTTCCCTTTAGGGCGAACCGGACCCGACCAGGGGCTACTTCCCACGAGGTCACCCATCCCAAGACTTCCCTGGCCCGAGCACGCTTAACTAAGGAGTTTTCAAGCTCCTGTAGTTCCGGTTCACTTAAAAGGCGCCTCTGTAATTACTAAGGAGTTCTCAAGCTCCTATAGTTCCGGTTCACTTAAAAGGCGCCTCTGTAATTGAGGGTGATATCATTATATTTATAATACAGTTCAGTCCTCTTTCGGAATGTGCTTTAGGGACCCGATCCCATTGTTCTGAAATGGCTCCCTCACTCAGATCACCAAGATGTCCGCATCAGACGGCACTGAGTGTGGACAGAGCAGATCACCATGATGTCTTAAGACCGCACTGCTCTGGGTATTACATTCCCCCCATCTAAGAACAATGGTTCGTCCTCGAACCACAGACCTACCTTTGAGGGACCTGCATGGGCCACCATAAATGTAACGTCCCAACGCCCCAGTACAGATGGTATTGTCCGCTTTGGCCGAAACCGCACGGTTTTTCCCTTTAGAACGAACCGGACCCGACCAGGGGCCACTTCCCAGGAGGTCACCCATCCCAAGACTTCCCTGGCCCGAGCACGCTTAACTATGGGGTATTACATTCCCCATAGTTAAGATCACCCATCCCAAGACTTCCCAGCAAATCACCATGATATCTTAAGACCGCACTGCTCTGGGGCATTACATTCCCCCCATCTAAAAACAATAGATCGTCCTCGAACCACAGACCTACTATCGAGAGACCTGCATGGGCCACCATAAATGTAACGTCCCACGTCCCAGTACAGATGGTATTGTCCGCTTTGGCCGAAACCGCACGGTTTTTCCCTTTAGAGCGAACCGGACCCGACCAGGGGCCACTTCCCAGGAGGTCACCCAATCCAAGACTTCCCTGGCCCGAGCACGCTTAACTAAGGAGTTCTCAAGCTCCTGTAGTTCCGGTTCACTTAAAAGGCGCCTCTGTAATTGAGGGTGGTATCATTATATTTATAATGCAGTTCGGTCCTCTTTCGGAATGTGCTTTAGAGACCCGGTCCCATTGTTCTGAAATGGCTCCCTCACTCAGATCACCAAGATGTCCGCATCAGACCGCACTGAGTGTGGACAAAGCAGATCACCATGATGTCTTAAGACCGCACTGCTCTGGGGTATTACAATCAGGGAGATCCAGAGCAGCAGGATCAGTGGTTTGGACCACCATACTGTCAGCAGCACCCCTGGCATACTGGACAAGCGCAACAACCGGAGGAACAACAGTTTTGGGGGACCGGTTTTGCGCAACAACAACAGTCTTGGGGGTCAGGTTTTGCACAACAGCCGTCTTGGGGGTCAGGTTTTGCGTAGCCATGGGGCCCAAGTTTTGTGCAGCAGCAGCCGCATGAATCCGGGACAGGTTCTCACAACAACTGCCCAGTTGGGAGATGGATTTTTCGTCCTACATACAGTTGTTGGGAGGCAGCACATTTCCGACACCTGTCCCACATTCAGGATTTGCGGAACAACAGCCTGTCCAAGACGCTGCTGAAGACGAAGCAGAAGTCAAAGCCGAAGACGTCGCTGCCGCCATATACCTAAGAAACGGAAGGGTCCTCCAGTCATCCCAAGAGGCATAGGCTTATGTCAAGCATCCTCGGATTGAGAAAGAGAAAAGGAAAGGGATAGGGAAAGCGATAGTTATATACTTTTACAAACAGATATGATTTTTTTGTATTACAAATTTGACGGATTCATTTTGTTATTAGAGTGTATACCAAATTCATATTTAAACAACACTAATGTTATACAATTTTTATTCTTTTATTCGATATTTTTTCGCTTTCTGTTTATTATTTAATTTTTTTTTTTAAAATAGGGCGGGTTATGGGAACTCGCCCTCTTCACAAAATAGGAGAGGGCGAACCCGCCCTCTCCTTTACAAAGGAGAGGGCGGGTTATGGGAACTCGCCCTCTTCACAAAATAGGAGAGGGCGAACCCGCCCTCCTATATAGGATTAGGGGGTGGGTTACTAGACCCCGCCCTCTAAACAGAGGGTGTGTGTTTAGCTCCAAACCATCCTATTTCCTTAAATTAAAATAAAATCATTTTATTTTAATAATTTTAATTCTATAATAACCTATTTTTTAAAAAAAACTAAAAATGCTGGGTTTTGAGCATAATGAGTTGCAACCCCCAAAGTACACAAGGTGGGCCCCAATCCGCTGCAGCTCCTTAGATTTTGGGACCACATTCAATAACAGGAGACAAGAATCGATTCTGACTGCGCCAACAATTGACCGGGCCCTCTCCAATAAATTAGTTCAAAGATAATGTGCGGCTCCATTTTCCCAAAAATAATAAATAATCCGAGCATGATATTTTTGGGAAAATGGAAAATACGGCTTAGGCTTGAAAAGCAACAGGAAAAACTCTGTAAACCAAAATGATCCAATGAAAAACTCTTTAGATTCAAAATGTTATAGGTTTAAGTATTTATAGTACAACCAATTACTTTTTACTTTTTAATATTTCTATATTACCCTTTTCAACTTCTAGCAGATAACTGCTACATTTTGCAAGTAAATTGCTACACTTATCAGATAATTGCTACATTTATCAGATCAACACTTAGCAAATAACTTCTATATTTATCAGACGTAACAGTTTACATAATTACTACACTTAGCAGATAACTGCTGTATTTATCAAATGTGTGTACATGCTAAACGTGGCAGTTACATGTTATATGTAGCAGTTATCTATCAGAAGTTGATAAGGGTAATATGAGAACATTAAAAAGTAAAAAAATGGTTGGTTATATCATAGAGACTAGTAGAGATTTTCGTATTGTTTTTTCAATCCAAAGAGTTACACCCATTTTCACAAATGACGTGGCTGCCACGCCTGCCACTTGCTTCTCTCATCTAATGGGTGCATTAATATCGAGGCGCCAACTGTCTCGTAACAGTTTTGGCCGCCGCGAAATGTCTGGAAACGGTAACGTCAGCAGTGGAAAGCGTCCGAGACCGTTGAATCTGCTGGTCAACAGTTGACGGCCTTTTAAACAGCAGATTTTACGGTTAGCATGATCTGAGGTGGGCCCCAGCTCGCACGCCTTCTCTGCATTTAGACTGGCCTTTAGTCCAGAATTCTTGGCTAAACATGGATACTAGTCAAATTTTTATATTTTCCGCATGTTTCATGCATTTGTTGTTACAAGAGCTTGGAGTCTAGTCAAATTTCTAACTAGATTCATGGAAAGGAAATGCTATCCTAGTCTTAAAGAGTCAGATTTCACATCCTCAAGTTTGCTCACTCTACGTTGTAACCACTTGCCCGCTCCGTGAATAGCTCTTTTGGTACACTCCCGTTCAATGCCCGCTTCGCTTGACTGATTCCTCGGAGTCGGAGGAAGATGGAGGGTCCGTTTTAGTTTGTTATACTGGTTAACCTGTTTAAATTATGGTCGGGATAAAACCACAATATATTTGGTAAATCTAGTTTTGTCATTTAAACCAGTCTCTTCGTTAAAAGACGATCTTTTCTTTATGGCGAAAAACCTTTTTTTGGGTATGTGTACGGTTGGCAAAACTTAGTAACCAAGGAAAAACATGGATATTATTAGTCAAATTTTATAATTTTGGCATGTTTCAAGCATGTGCCGCTCCAACAACATATAATTTAGTCAATTTTTAGGCTATATATATTTATGGAAATAAAATTTAACAGTTGTCTGGTGTCGATTGCATATATGAAGATGGATAGATCGTTTTAATTTGGCATGCTGGCTAACATGTCATGATGGAGCCACAACATATTTAGACACCTTGAAATTTTCAAATGCTATAAAAAAATCATAAAAACTAATATAGTTTCGTCATTGAATGCGGATTTTTTTGGATCGTTGAAAGATGATAGTTTCTTCCTTCTCCCTTTTAGGTAAGGATTAATTTCTCCATTGATACAAAACTTTGTTTTTCTTTAACCCGGTACTTCTAACAAATAGATCAGGGCACAAGTCTCATTTTTATCATGTTTATATTTTGTTGGGTATGATAAGAACTTTTTATAGAACTTATCAATGTATTCATCAACTTGTCATGTAAAAGGAAGGCATGATTGGTTCACTTTCGGATAATGATGTATCATCCCATGCATGCTTCCCTCGACAATTACTAGCAGCCATCAATTTATAGAGCAATTATGCTCATCCAAACTAGAAGTGGGACCAAGAGGTCAATTTTTAGAGCAATTTTGCCAAGCTAGATTACATTACATATGTTACTTTTAATAAAGGAAAAGAAAAGAGAAACGAAAAAAATACATGCTGCCGTGTAGTCAAGATTTTAGTAGTATTTTGAACCGTGCAATACATGATTACATTACATATGTTCCCTCCGATTTTATCCACCGGTCTATTTTTTTACTCTTTTATTTTCCTTAATCACTAGCACTTTTAAAATCTATAATCCATATATCACCAATAATCTATAATCTCTAATTTATTTATACTTATAACACTACTGAAGCAAATTGATATTAGATTTATCTTCGTGTCATATCTCAATTAAAATTCAATTATTTAAAAAAAAACACTTTGCAGTAGAATACATGATTACATATGTAATTTTAAAGAACATTTTAAAATTTTGCATGAAGAATACATGATTACATACGTATTTTTTGAATGAGTTTATAAAACTAATATTTTCATACAACATTATCAATTCAATTCAAGGGCTGTTCATGACAATTTGACCGGGCTTTATAAAATTTACAGTAAACCTTTCCTTCTGAACTTCTCCACACTCTGACTGATCTTTTTGAATACTCAATACTGTATATTATCTCTCAGCCCAGCCGCATAGAAATCTTATGCAAATAAAAATGGTCCCTAAAAATTAAATTTACTGGAAGTTACAGCGGAGCAAAAGGATTCAATCCTCCCAATTACCGATTTCATAGGCTTTCTTCGCTATAAGTTTGCTATACAATCTTTCTCTCTTAAAAAAAAGAAAAAGAAAAAGAGAGAGAGGGAGAAATCTCTCCCTTTATCTCTCTAAAACCTCGCCATTTCTCAACAGATAAATCCCCAAATTATTTTAACTTTTATCCCCTCTCGCTGTAAAAAAAAGATCGCATCGTTCCCCATATAACCCCCCGCCCCCAAATCCCCAACACAAAGCACTCAAATCTCGAATCAAAAGATGGCTCTTTTACGATCATCCCCTCTCCTCTTCCTCCTCCTCCTCCTTCTCTCCGCGGCGGTCCTCGACGCCGCCGGCGACATGTCGATCATCGCCTACAACGTGGACCACGGCTTCAAGGGCCTCGAGAGGACCGAGCAGGAGATGAGGCATCTCTACAACCGGTGGCTCGCCGAGCACGGGAAGCAGTACAACGCGCTCGGCGAGATGGATCGGCGATTCGAGATCTTCAAGGATAATCTCCGATTCATCGACGAGCACAACGCCGCCGCCGATAGAGGCGAGCACTCGTTCCGCCTAGGGCTGAACAAGTTTGCGGATTTGACGAATGAAGAATACAGATCGATGTATATGGGGACGAGAGCGGGCGAGAGGAAGAAGAAGCTTGGGCTGAGGAGCGATCGGTATAAACTCAACGCCGGCGAGAGCTTGCCGGAATCCGTTGATTGGAGGGAGAAGGGGGCGGTGGCGCCGGTGAAGGATCAGGGGAGTTGCGGTAAGTTCAACTGCTTCGATTTTCTATGTACTTGGTTTGGTTCGTTGTTTATAGATCCGTACATTTGTCTTTTGTTTTTTCATGCAGATGTTTATTCGTTGATAGATCCGTATATTTTTTGTCTTTTTTTCGTAAGTTTGGATTTTTATAGATACATTTGGGATTTTTATCTTACCATTTTCAGAAAAGAGAACTTTTCTCGTAAAAAATATCAAGTCAAATATATGAAGGGGGCCTCAGATTGTTGCTATGTTCATATCAGAATTTTCTAAGAATTTTCTTAGACTAGAAAATTCTGTTCCTAAATGTTTCCATCGAAATTTTCTGAAAAAGACATCTTTTTTATTATTAATTATCAAATTAAGAACTTAAGATTATTACCCTGTATCTATCAGAACTTTCTTTTTCTAACTATCAAATTCAAATATGAAGTGTACTTAAGATTGTTACTTTGTTCCCATTAGTATTTATTTATTAGTAGAATAGGCTTAAAAAACGATTTAGTCAGATATATAAAGAGCTTAAGATTGTATCCTTTTTCATCAGGGAGTTGCTGGGCCTTTTCAACTGTAGCTGCAGTCGAAGGGATCAACAAGATCGTGACAGGCGATTTAATTTCGCTGTCAGAGCAAGAATTAGTTGATTGTGACACCTCATACAACGCAGGATGCAATGGTGGTCTCATGGACTATGCTTTTGAATTCATCATCAACAATGGAGGAATTGATACGGAGGAGGACTATCCCTACAAAGCTAAGGATGGCCGTTGCGACACCTATAGGGTATAATTTCTGATCTTACGAATTTGATTAATTGTTATAGCTGTTCTAGTTTATTTTCAATGATTGCTCACAATTTTGTTAAATTGATTCTCTTATGTTAATTCATAGCAAATACCATTTGTTTTGCCACTCCTCTTTTCAAAACCTTCAGTTTGGCATCTTCAAGTTTACCGCTATTATATTATTCTAAATCAAATATTTATTCCCAGAATCTCCTTTAGGGTATGTTTGGATGCACCTTTTGCTTAGAATTAAAAGCCTAGATTCCTTTTATCCACTGGATTAGAGCAATCTTAAATTTGAGCATGCTTGGATGACCTTTTTCATGATTAATCTTGAGAAAAAAATACCCTAAATAGACCCATTCCACCGGATGATAAAAATTAGCTCAGACTCAATTATTTTTTTCCTGAACTTTCTCTTTCTCCTCCTCTCTCTCTCTCTTCTTATACTCTATCTTGTTTTTTCCTCTCTTCCACCCAAATAGGAACCTCTCTTCCCTCACAAAGAACCCATCCATGGTCTCTTCTCAATCACCCCCCTCCCCCCTCTTCGAATAAAATCCGCCAAATTTAGAGCACTCTCCCTTTCTCTCTCATCTCCCTTCGCATTTATTTTTCTTTTTCTTTAAACTTGACAAACCCTAGATTTCCAATTTGAAGAAAACATCGATCAAGATAATATTCACAAGTACTATGCAAACCCTAATTCTCAAATCATAACAAATCCTAATCTCTTATTTTTTCTCTATTATGATTTCTTGATTCAAAAATCTTATTTTCTTTTTCGGTTGCTCATTTGGGTTTGATAATCAAGCTTGTGTTAAAGGAAATTTTTTGATGGTGGCCAAATAAATAAGAATCATGTATACAATTTAATCAGATAAGAAAATATAAATCATTTAAAATTGTCATAAGATTATGTATATAAAATATTTATTCAAATAAAAAAAGTTTCTTGACAAACCCTTATCTCAAAACCATCCAAACATGCAAAAAGGTAAAATAAAATCTTAGGAATTTCACTTTAGGAATGCATGTGCATTCCGGGATATTTTATTCCCAAATTAAATCCTATGAATTTTTATCCCAACCATCCAAAAATGCCCTTAAACATCTATAATTTCCTGCAGCTGTTTGCTTAATGGTTTGTAATTAACATTCCTACTTATGGTATTTTGGGAACAAAAGTTCAACAGAAAAGTTTCATGCCTGATAACTTAGGGGACTAATTGCAAATTGTAAAAGGAAGGGATATTTAACGCAATACAGCAAAAATTGTGGTATATCCTGCAATTTAGCCTCAAAATGATGGTTTTGGGTTTTTGTATTTAAGGCGATAATTCTTTCTTTTTTTAAAATTTTAATAATGAGAGAATAAACGACATCTTATCATATGATTGTTCTTGTTGCTATGTTTCGAATGATATAATGTTTATCCAATCAATTTATTATATGGAAGGAGCATGGGTGCCAACTTTATTTTGATATTTGTGTGATATGAAATCAATGTTTCAAGTGTTTTGTGCTTGATTTGCAATTTTGTTGCAGGAAAATGCGAAGGTTGTTTCTATCGATTCATATGAAGATGTTCCAGAGAAAGATGAAAACGCTTTAAAGAAAGCTGTTGCCAACCAGCCCGTCAGCGTTGCGATTGAAGCTGGGGGAAGAGTGTTTCAGCTTTACAAATCGGTGAGATATCTTTGCAACACGATCGGTAAATAAAGTTTTATGTCGCTGTTTCATTTATTAGATTCTTGTGCCTCTTCATTAAGATCTAGGATACTGTAAGTTTTACTTTTTATTGGGTTCACATCATAGTATATTTTTTATTTGATTAGAGTCTGCTGTACAAACAATTGATCACATTAGATTTACTCGTCAATCCTGTTTTAGTTTCATGACCTTGTTCTGGTTTCTTGGTCCTTGACCATCTTAGATGGTTATTTTTCAGGAACATAGGAATTTCCTTATACGATACCTTATTTATTTCAAAGCAATAAACCTATCATCAATTGCTAGTCTTATAGGATACGCCATAAACATAATTCATGAAAAAGCAATCATATTCTGCATTATGTACAGTTGTGGGGATGAGTGATTAGAATTCTCTTTCTGCAAGATACTTGCTATGCTGTAGTGGGAAAGGGATCATTGATATTGCATATTGTTTATTTTATTATCAACTTCAATCTATATTACTTTTAAGGCTTAATTCCCAAAAACTACCAAAAACTTAGAGGCTCAGGCAACTAACTACCAAATTCTTTGAAAATCACAGAAAACTACCAAAGTGTATGGACATCGTTAAACTTTCTTAAACTAATTTGGTAGTTTATTGAAAATTTAGTAAACAAATTCGGTAGTTACTTGAATATTTACTAAATAAGTTTGGTAGTTTATTGAATATTTACTAAACAAGTTTGGTAGTTTTGTTTATTAATTTTACAAGTTTCCATACACTTGATAGCTTCCTGTAATTTTCAAAGAATTTGGTAGTTACTTGTCACAACCCATAAGTTTTGGTAGTTTTTGGAAATTAAGCCTACTTTTAAACCTCGTCTTCTAGGTACCATTTACTTTGACATAGATTGCAAGTATGTGTTAGAGTCATACAAAGATGATTCATTCATAGAAAGATAATATATCTCGTGGTCGATTCACGCATTAATATGTAACTGCTATTGTTACCATTCACATTACTTAGGCTAAATTACACTAAACTACCCTTAGCTCTGAACATTTTTCACTAACCTACCTTAATCTTTGTTTTTTCCCCGTAAACTCCCGCAAACTTTCGTTTTAAGGAAGCTTCATCAAAATACCCGCAAATGTATTACTACTGTAAGGAAGCTTATTGTAATAAAACCAACTTTAAGGTAGTTTAGTACAAAACACTTGTAGTTTAGGGTAGTTTGGCGCAATTTAGGCTATTACCAACACAGACCTGCATATGCCATAAGTTACTGATTCACACAACCCTTTTCATAATCGATAAGCTTTAACTATATCTAGTGAAGGGAAATTTGATTGCCATTTGTTAATGCTACGTGTTTCCATTGATCAGTGAAATTGGCCAGTAAATCACACAAAAATGAGTTTGTTAGGCATATTGCTTAACTTTGAAGCCTAAAACATGCATATCAATTATTAAGGTGAATTGTTTGTTGATATGCTTTTCTAATGTGGCACAGGGTGTATTCACTGGATCCTGTGGCACCAAGCTCGACCACGGCGTCGTAGCCGTCGGTTACGGAACCGAAAATGGGAAAGACTACTGGATCGTCCGCAACTCGTGGGGACCGAACTGGGGAGAAGCAGGCTACATAAGGATGCAGCGCAACATCGCCACGCCAGATGGCAAGTGCGGGATTGCGATCGAGCCGTCTTACCCAATCAAGAAAGGCCAGAACCCGCCCAAACCGGGCCCGTCTCCTCCTTCGCCCGTAAAACCCCCCACTGTTTGCGATAATCACTACTCGTGCCCTGAAAGGACGACTTGCTGCTGCGTGTATGAGAGGAGGGGGTCTTGCTTTGCTTGGGGCTGCTGTCCTCTCGACGGTGCGACTTGTTGTGACGATCATTATAGCTGCTGCCCGAGTGATTATCCGGTGTGCAATACTGAAGAAGGAACTTGTCTCTCGGTAAGTTTCATTCTCGAAAGCCATATTAATGTGAAAGGTGGAGCTATGAAATACAATAAATTGTTGCAACCGATTGAAAAGAAATAAATACAACTCTGCATCAACTGCGCCGAAGCAACCGAACATTGCCCTATAAAAAAAATTGAAAGCACTCAACCATATTTCATCGCAACAGACCACAGCTAAAACCTCGAAAAAATCATATGAAAAGCAAGAAACATCAGATAAGATAGAATTCCAACTCTGAAGCTGAGGAAAATTAGCTGTATGATTACCAAAATACATCCATCTAAAACTTCTGCTGTTAATAATGCATAACTGTGCTAATCAAGCCCCTTTATCTAATTCACAGAGCAAGAACAATACTTTGGGAGTCAAGGCTCTCGTGCGTACCCCTGCAAAACCTCATTGGGCTTTGTCGACCGCTTACGGCAACAGGCAGTAGGATGCAAGGAGTGATGCACTAATTCCTTTGGTTGGCGAGGCCAACACAGGTTGAAATATGGATTACAGCTCTGTTCTTTGCTGTCTCGCCCTTCTATTATATTTAGCTTTAATTTAATGATGATTAGAAACTCTTGTACATAATCTAAGTTTCAAATATCCCTAAACAAAGATTTGGATATTTATGCTGCATGGTTCATGCAAAATTTATAGTTATCGCGGTTCAAATTTATAGTTTACATATATAACTATGAATTTGGTGCCTGCATTGAAAATGCACTTGTTCATAATTCCTCGTCTCTTGATTAGTATTTTCTTTTAAGGTACTGGTGATATCTGTAAGTTAGTAACCTTGTGAGAATTATTGTGATTTGTTGTATCTTTGAGAAAAATGTTCAGAATTGCCACATAAGTTAATATATGTGAGAACAATTGCAATATGTTCACTTTCCCACTTTACTCAAAATTATCCAGTAACAGAAAATTTCAATCAATCAGTAGACCCTAACAAGGAAATCAGGAAGGAACAAAAATAGGGAAGAGTGAAGCTGATGAGAACAATGAAAGTAAGAAAAGATTAGGAAGGAAAGTTGCATGGTGATTAGATTTTACAGAGACGAGCCCGTTAGAGTCCGAACACTCGAATTCGAGGAAGAAAGGCGGAAAAGGAAAAAACTATATATGCCATAAAACTACAATTGCTGTTTGTTTCAGGAACATGTTATGTAATGTTTGTATGTTCAAGAGTAAACGCTCTATTGTTCCTGAGACCTTTGTTGTTGATAGAATCTTAGACTTTGAAATTGTTAGCTGAACAAATCCATGATGGATTAAGCTATCATTCATGAAATCACTCATGGATGATAATAACAGCTCGAGTGGTTAATCTATCATATGGAATTTGTTCATTATAGTATGAAGCCGAAAGTTACATGGTCATCGGGATCTTGCACATTCGGCCATATTAAACATTGTTCAACTTATAAAGTAAGCCGCTGTTTTCAAACACGAGCTAGGAATTGATAATTGTTTGGCCTAGTCATTTTATACATATATATAGAGGAGCCTACACCAGATATAAACTATGAGAGCGCGAAATAATAGCTAGCATGACGTTAGCCAAGACCTATTCTACTATTTTCTTGCAAACACCGAACCAGAGATTGGCTTACAGGGATTCCTACTATATGAGCCACGTGCGAGCGTCTGGGCTTCTACTTACAAATTCTATTAAGCCCCGGTCTTAAATGTAAAGATTAATACTAAAGTGTTGTAAGATAATAAAATAATTATATAAAATAAAATACTAGTTGTAGGTTACTGTATTCTAGTGGTAAGACGTGAGGCTCCCGCGCTCGAGTCCCAGGTTCGAAACCCTGATTTCCATCCATTTTTTCCCTTTTTTTTTTGGCCGGAGACGGCATCGGCGCCGCCTCTAGTAGCCATGAACGACGACGGCGAATTTTTTTTCGATCCTTTCGACCTCAACTTACTACCAGCCCCTCCGAGGACCGTCCGCTTCGCTCCCAAACTCAAGGGCAAGCTCAAAGCTGAGCCGTCTCACTCTCACGATGAACAACTCGCTCCTCTTCGAGATCCAAAGCTCAAATCGACGATTCCGACGCCGATGGATGAAGAAGATCCAGTGATTCGTGAGATCGGTGTCTTTTACGACGCTCAGGTGAATCAATCGGTTGCTCTTTCTTTTGTTATGTGTTGAAATCAGGGTTTCATTAGTTTAAACTTGACATCTTTTTATGGAATCTGCTGTTAAAATTTGATGCCAACACTTGGATGAATCATAACCCACTCTATTCAAGAATCTTGCTGTGTAATTATGAAATTTTTTCAGTAAGAATAAACAAATTTTACGTCTATTGCGTTTGCCAACTTGCAGCTGTATGTCATGCAATACCTTCTCAGGCCGTCATGGCGTCCATACGAACTGGAAGAAAGATGCGAAGAAGTAGGCTTGATAACGATTTCCATATTGTTGCTATAGTTTGCTCATCTTTGCGTCCTTTGTCTTCTTTGATCTGAGTTGACGACATGTTTGAAGCATATATGGTGTTGTCTCAGGTTAAAGTGAAACCTAAACGATCAGAAGTTGAAGTTGTTTTGGGTATGGATGTTGACAGTGGAAATTACGATGAAGATGCGCCCAACCATAGGAGGTTGCAAAAGCAGGTGACGGCATATCCAGTATTATTACTTTATATGATACTAGTTTCAAACATTATGTACCTTTGGTTTTGGGTAAATTTTGATTTATGTAGCTTTGCTTTAGTTTTAAAAGCATAGCCTGACATTCTAATCGTCTGATTTTTCGGCCTACTTCCATCCAAGTAGAGCTTTTACATCGATTATTGCTATATAGTGTGAGCTAGAAGTTGCGGGTGCTAATATGCCTTTAATATTGAATAAAGAAACAATTTATCTTTTATTATTGCTAGCTTTAGTTTTAAACAAAAGAATGATACTTATTTCATTTATCGGTTTCATACAAAACCGAGCCATTGTCAAATGCCAAATATGTTTGTTTTAAGTGACCAAGAGGGTGGATAGAGCCACATGCAAAGATTTTGGCAAACCTAGAGAGAGCTTGAACACAAAACACAGGTCAATAGGTAGCATTGGTGAATATATTTCAAGAGGGAACTTGGGATAAATTCCACATCAAGCTAGATAAGTGCTAGGTCAGGGCTCTAAAAGAAAATTAACAGTTCTGACTCGGCTATAAAAGGCCACTTCTGGAGGCTGTATTTTAAACTATCTACAGCAGAGAACAAAGCACGTGCTTTGTTTGAAAGTGGCAAAAATTTCATGTGCTAGTTAAAGTGATAACGGTCACTCAGCTAAGCTAAAGTGGCAACACCGATAGAGCACTATGAGGCAATACAATGCTTTAGGTTCTTCTCCCTTGTGCGATTATCTGTCATATGTGCATTTGATATCTGTAAGTGTGAGTGCCTTTATAAGTATGTTTGACATGCATTTCTGAAATTCCCTGTCGACAGCTATGATTGTCTGTTCCCTACTTGTAACTTATGCAGTGTATTGTTCTGCAAGACCTATTGAACTCACCAATTTCTAGTGTTGAGTTTAATGTAACGATTAAATCCTTGAATTTGTTAATTCATGTTAATTATAACTTCAAATCCATATTTGACCTTGCTAGATATTATCGTCATCCAGGGCAACTTCCATAGCAGACTATGCTTCTGGGATTATGATCGAAGACCAGGTAAGAATGGTTAAATTGGCGCCCTTTCTTTTCCTACTCAAGGATTTTTAATTGCTATATGTTTGGTGCGCTTTATTGTTCTTTCAGTTCAACTAAATAATTGATTGGATGGAGATGCAATAAAATGAGCATGCATTGTTCTTCTAATAAATCTTTTTTACCTTCCTATCTTGCAGTTGCACCTGAATCCCACTCATGCAGTATTGCAATTTCGACCATCGGTGAACAAGAAGCATAGACACCAGGAAGTGGCTAACAAGTCGGAAAAGGTAAATTCAGATGATCACTCCAAGCCCATTAAATATGCAGGGAAAGCCGGGATAATGGTGCCAAGTCTAACAGCCAGTTCAACATATAGATCTTAAATGTCTCATGAAAATATCTCTTAGTCAATTCTTATGGAAAAAAAACCATAGTGATGCCTGATAACTTGTGATTCAATTAATAACTAACATTTTCAAATTTCAACCTCACTATATTGCTATGACTGGACACCGTAACTAATATAAAGTTTCATGAACTCTTCACTCTCGCTTCAATAATTGCATGCACATTATTTGAGAACCTGTTCCTGCAAACTTGTTAACCTTGGTTATGGTTTGATGTTTTACTATTTTTTGTTTTGCTCTTGAATTATTCTTGTTGATTTGAATGGACAATCACCTGTTAGTTAATGTAGATATCAGGTTGTAGCCAAAATGAGCAGAGTGATAAATTCTCTCTTCTATCTGTTTCTTCATGATTGGAGTTTAAAATCACTCTGATATTGTAATCAGTTTTATGATATGATGATATTTCTGTACAAATATAATTGAGGGAAACTCTAATCAAATTTAAAGCATACAATTTGGTACAGTTTCTCAAATCTTAATATTTTTATAATTCATATATTAATGCAGTTTATTATTCATAATCTTTTCTTGTAAATCTTTGGTCATGTGGCATGATTTTCAGTCTCTGAGGTACATTTGTTATCTTGGAAGGTAAAAATGGTTGAAAAGGATTTAAGTGATCAGGCAGATGTTGCAGACGTGGGTGGGACTTCGTATGCTCATAAATTTGTTTTGGCCATTCATATTTCATTCCAAAGATGAAATGACATTTTACATTTTTTTAAAGGTTGTGTTGCATCTTCTTCTGTCATAATATTGGTTTCCTGTTGCATTACTTGTAATTATGAATGCCTTGAGTGATGTGTGCTTTTTATTTTTATAGACTTCAATTTGGTTGGAGGAATCTTGAACTTAAACACATGATTCCAGAGGTTGCACTCTTGTTTCTTAGGTGGCAATATTTGAAAATCAAAGCAAGCTGCAATATTTGAGGGTGGTTTTCTTTTAGCTCTGTGGCCTGTATTATTCTCTTCCCTGTATCAATTTTATCATATTTTCCCCTTCTTTTGGTATAGTTTATTTTCTATCCTTGAATTATTTGATGGCTTGTGCCTAAATATTGCTGATCGTTTTTCCTTGGATAGATGAGTTTACCTGTATACACCAAGTAGGTTTCCTACCACCTCCAAGTAGTCTACATGTAGGGAACTTCTTTACAACCGTCGGAAGAATTGCACTAGCTCAAAAGGCAAATGCCAGATTGATAACGAGTTATGAAATTTGGAGGAAAAAAAGATTTGCTGATGTTTCCATTGAAACATGTAGAAATGCATATGTAGGTGGCCCCCTCCCTCCACTCAAAATACTAAGATGATGTTGAGTAATGCTGAATCAATACATTTAAGATTGGAACAAAACGTGACAGTAATATTAGACTATAGATTATGATGCAAGTTGTTAGAAAACTATGCAGGAAATTATAGATATTTGTGCATGCAAGAAGAACTTGGTGGACAGACCGTACACATGGAAGTTGTTTAAGAAGGGAAAACCGTGAGATGTTATTTAAATTAATGCATTATTTGAATATAAGGAATATTTATAGTTTTCTAGGCTTGCTTCATGGCAGTGTGCTGCTATCAAAGTCCATACTGCCTTATTCGCTTAGGTAAAAGTAAAACATATTGGCTCATCCATGTTAATGCACATAATTCACAAAAACATCAAGTCACATCCCTTCAACTCATTTTGATGCAACTTGAAAGATGCCTAAAAACTTTCTTTCTTTTCTGTTGCGTGGAGTGGTCTGAAGTGAACATTGTAACTATTGGCTTTGCTAGTAAACCAGTAACCAAAGTTTTTTTTGCTTCGTTTTTTGCTTCGTTTTTTACTTCGAGGATCACATGAATGTGATAGACATTTCTAATTCCTTCTTTTTACTCAAAATTCTCTCTTTTCTGGCATGTTCTTATTAAGAGACGCTTTTGTGTAAAATTATTACCATGCAGCCATCGGTTTCACTGGAATATAATCCAATAGGTAGCACATCTTCATGCAAATACCAGCAGAAGTTGATGGCACCACGAGCTTACACTATAGACTTTAAAAGTAACCCCTAAGCTCTTTTTGAGTTCATTCACTCACAAAATGTTCTTGCGAGACATTGTCTGTCTCAGTTCACTTGCAGGAAATTGTTTTTGCATTGTTGACCATGGTTTTATATGTGTGCTTTGTTAAGGTCTGAATACATGGACTCCTTGTGCCCACGAACATCAACGATTGAGCAAAACCAAATGTGCCTTTAACAAGGTACAAGCCCTTCCCCTATGCTTGCTCTTTTGGGAAAGTTTATATTTATATTTATCTTCATATTGTGGTCATTGTTGTTGTCTGTCCTTTCTTTCTCATTTATAATCTCATACGACTTATACGTTTCACACATTCTAATTTGCTTTGTGATGGGACTTGATCTTCTGAAACCAGGAATTAAATTGTATTCTTAATTATCTGGAGTTTTGGTTTCAAGATCGGTGTTGATATCCATTACTCTGTCAGAACCCTAGGCATCAGAACCCACACCATGAAACTATGACAATTTACATTAGATGGCTGGTAACTGGGGCCCAATCCATGATAATTCCCCTTTGAAAACCTATATATGGCTTATCCTCCGGCAGAGAGAGAGAGAGAGAGAGAGAGAGAGAGAGAGAGACCACAGAGTAATTTCCATCAATTCCCCCCCTCCACCCCCCACCCCCACTCCCAAATGCCCATGCAGAGCGTTATTTACCCTTCTCTTGCTGCAAAATCTCCTTCTGCAAAGGAATATTTTTCAAGCTTTGTAATCTCCTCAGGAGGCACGTGATGTTTTCTATGTTTATATCTGTCGATCACTATTAGCTTCTTCCATGGTCGAATTGAGTCCCCTAAAATGACTGGGATAACTCCATTGATCACAGATGCCTCTCTTTGTTTGGATTGTTCTACAATGCGAATCTTTTGCTTATTCGGTAGAGGGCGACTGTCATCTTCATCCTTGATCTCTATAAGACTGTCATATTCCGCCTCTTAAGTCTCAAGTATCAACATATATGTTTGTATCTAACATGTATAAACAACAAGTAACTGAAGTTTGGCCGAAAAAGATGAACAGGAGAAATAAGCCAACTGGCAGGAGAAATAAAAAGAACTGAGAGTAAAAAGTGTGTACTCATCTAAGGATATGAACCCAAGACGGGCCGAAAGTATTACATGTGTTGGTTTGTGTCGGTTCACACTGAATTGGACCTATATGCTGAAACTGTTCTAGTTCTGGTGATATCTCATTCCTTCGGGTTAACATCAGGAACTGTGAGATCACAGCACTAGTATTGCTCTCACCCAAGCTCACTTAATTACAGTTTCTTGTTCAAAGTGCAGCTTCAACTGGTTCTTGATCCATTGGGACTATCATATAGCGCAGGCAATTTCTTTTTTCCCTTTCCCCTGGGAATATCAGAACCGAACTATTTACTCAGGTGGCATAAACTGTTGTTTGCATCCTAGCGAAACAAGGTCTAGCAAATTCATGTTTAATCACTCCATGATAATTCTAGAGGTGGACCAATAGATTCTTTAAGCCACATATTTAGCATGGCGTGTGAGGAGGTTATTTTTGCTACTAGCAGTTTATCTCATATTAAAAATAGCAGCCTGGGAGAACAACAGAGTTCATTGTCATGCCGTTGTTTAGTTGCATTTTACTAATTGCATGTGTATAATTACTTCAATATTACTTCACTCCTCACCCCCCCCCCCCTTCCCTTCCCTTCCCTTCCCTATAGACCTACCCGAAAGTTCGAGTAATACTTGAGGCCAATGTGGTGCGAGGACAATGACACTTTCCAGGCATAGAAGCAACTATCTTTTTTATTAATAAATGTGCACTCTTATAATTTAAATTTTTAGCTTTGATTTTCCGATGCTAATAGGTTATTTCTCATAGTAATTTAATATTTATGTTGAGCTCTATTCCCGACAACTACAGCTTAATATGACATGGAACTTTAGAATTTTTGTAAGGTCAACATTCAATTCATTCTGGGCCCCCCTCTTAAGGAAAGATTAGGTTTGGCCTGACACTTTTATTGTATATAATCAAGTTAAGCTCAAGCAGGTTGATAAACTAGTTGAATACCTTGACCCAAGAATATCGGTGAAGATTTACAGGATCTTAACCTGAAGAAAATGGTGATCTCCAAATCTTAGACCATTGGAGGTCTAGACTCTGAACTAGCAAGCATTAGGCCTAAGTTATATGAATGAGTGATACTTTGTGATCCGCTTCCAAACAAATATGCTTTTGATGTTTCACTGTTAAACACCAATATTTGTTCCTTTTTTTTTCCGGGGCCTAATTGTCTCATTCTCATAGTTATCTAGCAAATGCACACCAGTGCAATATATGATTGTCTTTTATGTTTCTCGGTTGCGTCTCTGGTTTGATTCTTTCTTTCGTTTTCTTTTTTCCTTTTTACAGATTCTTCCCCTCATTGCCACTTGAAGAACGGGTGAAGAAGTGGCTTTGTGAGGTGAGCCATATGCAATGTTTAATATGCATCAAGTAGGCAGATATTCAATAAAAATCATTAAAATTTGATCCCCCCCCACACACAAAAGTTAATAGCGAAGTGGCACTGTATACTCCGCATCCTCATACAACATACACACAATTTCCTCCTATGGAGTCGAAAAAATAAACCCTTCATAATTCATAATTTTTTCCAACGATCTGATCATCATCATCTTATCATGGAAGATGTGGATACACTAAATTTCATGTGATTCCATCACTTTTTCACCGTTGATTTAGTGGGTGCAAAATTAACGGTTTGACGACAATAGAACTTCTTACATTGTTAATCCATCGGTGAAAAAATGGTGGAATCACATGAAATTTGGTGTACCCACATCTTAAGATGATGATGATAGGTGCCGATCGTCGAAAAAATTTGTGGAGAGTGTATTTTTTGATGCCACCTAACGAAAAAGCCTCCTGGGCCTCTTTTCTTCATTATTCTCTCTCTCTCTATATATATATATAGGCTGGTTCTCATTTCTTATTTTGAGGTCAAACTTTTAAACACATGACCCCGGTGTTTTTCATCGATTCGTACCGGTCACTTTGATATGCTTGTATTAAATAGGTTGTGTATAAAGTTTTATTAGATTTTGAGATCTATAACACATCCATCAAGCGATCTTGTTTTTCGTGCATCATAAAGCCGTCGATTTTTTAGTCTCTTTGATGGATTAGCTAGAGGTCACCAAATCTCGTAAAATTTGATACATCACCTATCTAACATTTGTAGATCACGATGATCGGCGTGGATCGGTGAAAAACACGATGGATTGTGTTTTTGAAAAGTGGACCTCAAAATAAGAAATGATGCTGGACCTCATAGAATCAGCTCCATATATATATATATATATATATATATATATATATATATATGATGCTCGGCATTTTGCAGTTTTACACCTTTTTAACACTTCTAAGCTATCACGCTTCTATTGCAGAGATGTCAAGTAAATCGTTTTGATGCTCTAATCTATCTTAATTCTACCGTGTCGAATGAAGATTTCTTGGAGATGCTTCAGTGCCATGCATATTTGGTGCAAGGATTATGGGTTTCTAAAAGTTCTTTGATTTGTGGAGGTCATGAAGCTAAACTGAGAGATTATATCCTTTTCCTGTTTAGTGAGAATCACGTGATTAAGAATACGAAGATCAAGGGGTTAAAAATTAAAGATCTAGATCTAAAAACTTTGCTGAGACCATTGGCTCGTGAAAGGCCCTCCCTTGGGGATTGGATACTCAGAGAGGAGCGTGATTCATTATTTATAAATTGTTAAGGAGCAAAAACTTGCTTGGTCAACTCGTGGTAAGCATCTTATGGAATATTTATCTAAACCTTTGATGGCGAAGAATCTCCTAGTTCCCAATACAGCCAAGAGGAAACCTGTTGTGCATAAAGCGGACTCTGCTTCAGACAGAGTTAATGATGGATCTGGGAGCTTAGCAGCAACATCTATGTCAAATGAAATTCGGAGGTCCCTCAAAAAGGCTCTTTTACATATTTTTCGAGACCAAAAACCTCGAAGGTAAAAGTTTCCTCCTTGCAACCCAAAAAAAATGGCTTGCTCTCTGATCAGACTTATTTCAAAGGCATATCCAAATATGCCTTGTGATTCTTTCATGTTATGCCTGTTTACATCAGAAAACATGTGGCAGATGTTCCATCCACATATTAGATATTCATGACTGCAACAATTAAGTTATGGTTAAACTGTTATTTAATCATAGATGTGTAATCTAATTTTTGTTTTTTGGGTTTCTCTCATGGTGTGCTGAGTTTAGGCAACACTCCAGAATACTTTTATTTAATTAATTCAGGCATCTAAGTTGAGCATTTCAGTGGAGGTGGGTACATTTAAATAACTAACGTTATATTTTGTTTAGAAATTACCTAATATGTTATTATCACGATAGGTTTCTTTCCGAAAATCCGATGCTTATATAGAGATGGCTTGTATAGGGAACATACCATATGCTTTTATAAATTTGCGATGGAAATAATGGTTTTAACCCTAATCAAACAAACCTTTTATCATAGCTTTTACATGTACAAAAATATGGACATAATATGCTGAAGCTGTCATGTGCTATCATAGATTTTAGTGCAAATACATTCATGCAAATCTGCATGCTTAACATATTTTCATATGTTATAGAAAGTTGAAACACCAGAAGTTATGGACCTTAGTGCTTGTTTTTCAGAAATCTCGAGCTCAAGCATTTGGTTGAATTGATCAAGTGAAAGATGCTTGGTTCAATGCCAGTATAACCATTACGTGAATATTTCCGGTGTTAATCCTTTCACATGAGGGGAAGTATCGTATGTTGCTTTGTATAAACAATTGTTGGCCCACCACTCTTAAATTTAAATTTCTTTGATCGATTGTTATTTAAAATTACAACTACTTTGAAACCCAATCCAGAAATCGCAGGCATTCTTACAGCATCATTTGTTCCCAAATATCTTCAGAAGGAATGATATACCTAAACAATATGTTCATCCTATGATAATTTTTTACTTGCTTACACGACTTTCTTGCATTTTACATCGTTCAGGAGGTAAGAGTGAACTGTATATTTAAACCTTTCATTATCATGAATCTGCTTGGCATTCTTGAATATAAAAACTAATATGGTTTTGTAAAATATGAATTTTTGCAGCATAAATTCAATATGCTGAGACTTGCAGCAATTAGCTATTTCAATTTCTTCTTGTCCAAAAGAAGATCCTAGAGCTAAAGCACTTGTTAGTGCCATAACTACTATTGCTGCATCTGGCCTTTCACACGATTTTCTGTCTCTTTTGAAGGAAGTTACGGTTGAGATCCACAATGAATATTTTTTGCGTTCAGGGGGGGATCCAGCACTTGATCCTTTGAGGTGTTTCTTCTCCTCCTCTTTCCTACTGTTTTAAATAATTTTATTGGAGCAACTTTTATTAACCTTTTATTGCTTACCCATTTGTTGTTTACTGACAGAGATATAGTTCTTAGACTTCTCAGTAGCAAGCGACCTAATGCCAAGTTAAAGAAGCAAGAAATAGTAGAAGCTGCCAAGGCTGATCTTAAAAGGGATATAACTGATGGTGAATATAATAAGGTTAATCAATTGACTTTACTGAAATTTAATTAGGTTGCTAATTATATTTCAAGTCTTCTATCCGTTTCCAATTCTTTTTAGTTTTAACAGAATCGCATCACACTTACCCGAAACCCACCATTGCCGGTCTCAAGTCCGGATGAGAAAGGGTGAGGGTTGTGGTAGGCTTGTGACAGCCAACGTAAAACTTTGTCACATTCTATGACATGAACCATAATAAGAATATCGTTTGGGCGTCCCCTACTTAGCGACGCGCTATATCGGATCCCGGGTGTAGTGTCAAGTATGCAAGGGCTTCTAGGTCGTCGTCCAGAAACGACGCGCTACATCGGACCCCGGGTGTAGTGACAAATAAGCAAGGGTCGTCGTCTAGAAACGGCGCGCTGTATCGGACCCCGGGTGTAGTGACAAATAAGCAAGGGTCGTCGTCCAGAAACGGCGCGCTATATCGGACTCCGGGTGTAGTGACAAATAAGCAAGGGTTTTATAGGATCCGTCTAGCTTCCTGGAACATAGGTTCCCTTACGGGTAGACTAATAGAATTAGTGGAGGTGATGATTAGGAGGAGAGTTGGTATTATGTGTTTGCAAGAAACTAAGTGGGTAGGTGAAAAGAGTAGAGTCATAGAGCCTTGGGGTTATAAGCTTTGGTATACGGGTAGAGATAAAAATCGTAATGGGATAGGCATAATCATAGATAGACGGTTGCTTGAGGATGTAGTTGGGATTAGGAGAAAAGATGATAGAATTTTACTGGTTAAGCTTATTCTAGGTGGAGAGATCCTTAATGTTATTAGTGCTTATGCACCACAGATAGGTCTTGATGACGCTAGTAAGCGTCTATTCTGGGAGGATTTAGACGAGATGATGCAAAGTATACCTAATGGAGAGAAGTTATTTATTGGTGGTGATCTTAATAGACATGTAGGTACTAGTCGTAGTGGGTTTGATACTATCCATGGAGGTTTTGGTTTTGGACAAAGAAATGAAGTAGGTGACTCGATTCTAGATTTTGCCTTATCTTATGACTTGATCTTAGCAAACACCTGGTTTAGGAAAAGAGAGTCCCACCTTATCACTTTTAGGAGCGGATCAAGTGCTAGTCAAATAGATTTTTTTCTGACGAGAAGAATAGATAGAGGTTGTTGTATCGACTGTAAGGTAGTGCCAGGTGAGAGTGTAACCACTCAACACAGACTTTTAGTTCTAGACTTTCGATTTAGAAGAGGACTTAGGAAGATTAGACGTAAGGTAGAGCCTAAAATTAAATGGTGGCGATTGAAAGAAGGTAACCAAAAGGCTTTTATAGATCGTGTAGTCCAAGAAGCGGATTGGCAGTCGGAAGATGATTCAGACAGAATATGGAACAAAATGGCTAGTTGTATCAAGAAGATAGCTAGAGATCTACTTGGTGAGTCGAGAGGTGGTGCTCCACCATCTAAGGACACATCATGGTGGAATGAAGAAGTAAATGCTGCTATTAAAATTAAAAGGGATTCTTATAAAGATTTGAAGAAAAGTAGAGATGTGGAGAGATTTGAGAAGTATAAAATGGCTAAAAAGGAAGTTAAGAAAGCTGTTCGGGAAGCTAAATCTAAGGTCTATAAGGAGGTGTACGAGAAATTAGACACTAAAGAGGCTGAAAATGCTATATACCGGATTGCTCAGATGCGGGAAAGGAAGACTAGAAACTTGTGTGCGGTGAAGTGTGTCAAAAATGAAAATCAGAAGGTTTTAGTTCGAGATGAGGATATCAAGGAAATATGGAAAGATTATTTTGACACATTGTTCAATGAGAGCTTTACTAAGAATTTGGATGGACTTGTCATTCAATCTCAAGATATAAACCGTGATTTCATGCGTAAAATAAAACTACCTGAGGTTAAAGAAGCTTTGAACAGAATGAGTTTAAGAAAAGCGGTTGGTCCTGACAGGATTCCTATCGAGATTTGGAGATGCTTAGGAGAAATAGGCGTTAAATGGCTGACAGATCTGTTTAATAAGATTTGGCAAACAAAAAAGATGCCAAATGAATGGAGGAAAAGTATCCTTGCCCCTATCTACAAGAATAAGGGTGACATTCAAAGTTGCTCAAACTACCGTGGAATAAAACTTGTGTCACACCATGAAACTTTGGGAAAGAGTGATTGAACACAGGCTAAGGAAGGATATTAAGATAACAGAGAACCAGTTTGGGTTCATGCCTGAACGATCGACGACAGAGGCTATTCATTTGCTTCGTCAACTTGTCGAGCGTTTTCGAGAGAGGAGAAAATATTTGCATATGATATTTATTGATTTAGAAAAAGCGTACGACAAGGTACCTAGAGAGGTATTATGGGGGACAATGATGAAGAAGGGGGTCCCCGTCAAGTATATTGACATAATCAAGGATATGTACGATAGAGTAATGGCAAATGTCAGAACCTGCAGCGGCTTAACGAGTGATTTTCCGATTACAATTGGTTTACATCAATGATCTGCATTAAGTCCATTCTTGTTTACCATCGTGATGGATGAACTTACTAGAACTCTCCAAGATGAGTTACCTTGGTGTATGCTATTCGCTGATGATATTGTTCTAGTAAATGAGACGAAAGCAGGGGTTAATGCCAAATTGGAATTATGGAGGCAAACATTGGAATCTCGGGTATTCAGATTGAGCAGGTCCAAGACAGCATATATGCATTGCAAATTTAGTAACCAGAGAAGTCAAAACCATATTGGTATAACATTGGAAGGGCAAGAGATATCACCGAGCGACCCGTTTAGATATCTAGGTTCCATCATCCAAAAGAATGGGGAGATCGATAATGATGTTAATCAAAGGATCCAAGCTGATTGGTTGAAATGGAGGAGTGCAACATGGATTTTGTGTGATCGTTACTTTCCGTTAAAATTGAAAGGGAAGTTTTACCGGAGCGCTATTCGGCCTGCCTTATTATATGGTACAGAATGCTGGGCTCCTAAGAAGCATCATACACAGAAGATGCACGTAGCGGAGATGCGCATGCTTCGTTGGATGTGCGGTAACACTAGAAAAGATAAGGTGCGAAATGAGGATATTCGTGCAAAAGTTGGTGTAGCACCTGTGGAGGAGAAAATACGGGAAAACCGGCTAAGATGGTTTGGTCATGTGCGACGCAGACCTATGGAAGCACCGGTTCGACGAATAGATACTCTAGATATGGGCAATGGCAAAAAGGCAAAAGGAAGACCGAAGAAAACATGGATGGAGGTGATACGAAACGATATGAGTGCCAAAGGACTCGATGAAAGTATATTGTTTGATAGAAGTGAGTGGAGGCGGAGGATTCATGTGCTGGACCCGGCGTGATTCTCATGTTGGTTCATGTAGCCTACCCCATATGGTTGGGATAAAAGGCTCAGTTGTTGTTGTTGTGCATCACACTTACCCGACATAAGAGGTCATGAAAAGTCATCTGCTGAACATATTCTAGATGAGGTAGATTATTTTGGTAGGCTAGCTTATTTAAATGAGATTTTATCTTGAATTTGCATTTATTTTCAGTTATCGAATATTTGAATGCATGTAATTTCGGAATGATTCTGATCTTTATGACTGTAATTGTATGTTTTTCCAATAATTTTTACAAAGCACCAATTATTGGCTGCATTTTCCTATTCCATAACCCAAGTATTTTCTCTTTGTGAGTGCAGGTTGTGAGTGAGTTGTGTGTGCATGACAGTGGAGAATTGGTTCTTAGAGGTGTTGACAAAGTAGAGTGACTTGTGTATAGTCTGATCACTGACCTTCATTCGATCGCCGCTTCGGGTAATTTTCTAGCTTGACTTGGTGCATTTTCTTTTGGACATTATGACTGCTGGATGTGTTGTACATGATCGGTATGCTTGTAAGTTTTAGATGGAAGGGGCAATGTATAGTTATATAGGTAAAGAAAAGAATACAATATTTTGTAGACCCCCAGTTCTGTATGTAATTTGTGCTTCTAATTACAGCATTAAAACTCAACCAGTTTAATCTTGTGACTAGATCATGATATCACTATCTCATGTATGTGGGGATTTATTTGGGACACTGACTAGGGTCAAATATAAACAATAATATCTAATTAGGCTATTCTCTGTTCAGTTTAGAAGGCCTTAGGTGTTCTAATCTTTTTCCATGTAGTATTTAGACATTAGTGCTGGGCTCTTTAGTTTCAGCTTAAGCAAGCTCTAAACGAAAAGCTTAGTAAGATATGGTAGGCATTCTGATAAATAAGATGTCTCAGTAATAAAGTGCTTAAAAATGGCAACTAGTGTAAATCATTTTCAAATTATAATTAGAAATCAATACGAAAATGAAAGCAAATACTGGGGGGAAAAATGCTCAGTGGGGTCTTATTCTTGTAGCTTATGCATTTTGTGATCAAGAAAGAGAGATTCCAACACTAAAATGGAGGAGGGCGGGGGGGGGGGGGGATGAGAGAAGCACTAGATAGTTTGATTAAGATCAAAATGTATTAGAACTCTTCAAAAAATTACCTAATTTGAACAATTAAAGTAATCTCATCATGCATATTTCCCCCCATGAATTAAATGTCAATATTGGGCCAAGACAAGATGAAATGGAGCAAAAAAGCAATAGGCAGCCTTTATGAGCACAAGTAAAAATTCTTTGTAGGACATATAAATGATTGCTTTCATATAGGAATAATCCCTATTCATGCTTCCTGTTTCCATATCTAAGATCTAGAAAGTGCACAAGCTTTACATTACTTTGCAATGATGGGGAGCTTAAAGAGATGAGGCATTGGATCATGCAATGGTTTGGGACTAAATAATGAAGGGCGTGAGGCTATAGTAATTAAAAGGTAGAATAGGTGGTGCATGTGGTGATGGCATGAGACCATGAGTGAAGATGGGCAGGGACAGAAGAGGGGTTGGGGGTGGGGGGTTCTTTTGTCTAATAATTGGCCACAAGGACAAATGTCAAGCTTGTTCTTTTTAAGGAATTGGGTACCATGTCAATCTATTCATCTCTAATCAGTGCAAGGCCTAGGGGATGGATGTTTTCTTTTTCCTTCTTCTTTCTTTTTATCAGTTGAAAATGCAACATTTGCTAGTTTACTGCTTGAAATTTTCACTGCATGTTGTTTATTGAGAAATGTAAATTATAACTTGTCTGATATGAATAACATTTTATGGTTGTTGAAATGATTTTAAGGGTAGGTCCCTAAACATAAAACTAGTTTTATATGGATAGTGCAAAAACCTACAGCATTTTCTGCAACCAAATTGGCTGCAGTATTTATCCAGGTTATTCTTACTAAACTATGTGGTTTTTAAAAAAGTTTTTGAATTCAGGAAAAGTAAAATTGAGCATCTCTTAAAACCATTTCGCTATATTTTCCCCTGTAGCGTATGCAAATTTGTTTCTGACTGATCGCAAACCAAAAGACAGTACAGATGAAAATATTTTCTCAATCCTATCAGTAGTTTGAAGCCTTTTGATACGGATGTTAAAATGGTATCATATATATTCATATTCAAAATCTAGCTAAATACGGTGCAGTGCATAATTCAATTTTCTACTTACCGGGGGCAATGTAATAGTATTTTTGATTAATATTCAACATGACATTAAATTTTGGTATAGTGACAGTGTTCTATCATACTCAGTACCTCATTTAGAAGGGAAAAAATTGTTGTGAAAGCCACATCTAAACAGAAGGTTAGCATAAATTAATTGTAGCTTTTAGAAGAGGTTGGTGATGGATAAGGATTGATGATGGTAACAACTTAATTTGCTCTTGTTTTACATCAACATCTGTTAAAAAATAATCAAGACATTGCACCTGAAAAGGGAATTTTCCATGTACTACCTAAGATTCACATTAAAATATGTTTTTGGTGTGAAGAAGAAAAAATGATCCAGTTAGAGAAATATACCATGGTTTTGTGTGTAAGCTAAGTGAAAATGAGATCTTACGAGGTTGTTGATTTAAGTAATAAAAAGCCTTCACTTTACTGGATTTTGATTGGATATTTAAATTGACCTGAACGTAGATGATGGACCCTAGCAACCTTCATCAGCTGCTTTTATTTTGCACATTACAGTTGTTTGTTACCAACCATAACAGTAGTGATTGGATTCTAATACATCTTTTATTGAAAATTATTTCGGAGTTATAGTGACATCAAAATGGTATAGAGAAACATATATTCAAGTCACATATGTTGCATTTAAATATCGTCGTTTAGAGATATGCTTAACTTAACCTCCGGGGATGCATATAAATAGCGGAGTTTGGATAAAGATGTTTTAGTGAAAAATCCAAAAGAGCTAGAATAATTATTTTAGATAGTATGTTAGTATAAAGGGTTTGGTATGTGAAATGTGCATTTACAATCTCTATTTCTACTATTATTTACTAGATTCATTTGACGCTTCTGATTTCAATTCAACAGAAAACAAAAAATAAATAAATAAAGTATTCCTTAATCAATAGGATTTCACGTCATCATTTAAATTCCAAAATATAAAACGTATTCAAAAAATTAGTTGCCACTTCGACGTTAAAAACCATCCACTGCATACCGGTAAACACTTTTTATTCAAAATGGATTTGTCATTACATAATCTTTCACCTGCAATTTCTCTCTCCATATGTGTATCCACATGCGACGCACTATCCACATGCAACTCACGTGCAAAAGTTCTATTATTTTCTAATGCGGTCTTCATTCTGATAAAAATCTGCACGTTCGTACTATCTACAATCTTAGCATAGGTGTACCCCTTTGGAAATTGTTCTGGCAGAATTTGTACATATTTGAATAAATTCTGAATGGGTAGGGTATCGTTCTTAATGTTTGTGACCTGATCCAATCCCTACCACGATGAATAAGCTGAGTTTGTATGGATCCAGCTAAGCTGCATGCTGGATATAATTGAGAGATCCAATGTTGCATTTACTCATTTCAATTATATATGTAAACGGTTGGGCTATCACAGAATAAAAAATATAGCACACGTTCTTAATGATAAGCAGGTTTGAACAATAAAACTCAGGTCTTGTTGAGCTGCGACCCATTTTATATTTTATGTTCATGTGTTTCTTTTGTTGTTTCCAATATGGGACTATCTTTAAAGTCCCATCATTTGTTTTTTTTTTTACTTTCAACCAGCCTTAACGGTTATATTGTGCATGTGCAAACAAGACAGAAAAAGAAAAGGCTAATTTGGAGAACATGGTGCACAAAAGAAGGAAAAGTTGCTTTCACTTCTTGCACATTAACGGAATTTTCTCTATTCAAAGGGAAAGGTTTGTGTTATTGAACCAAATAAGCATCTTAAGCATTAATTGATCCTAAGAATTAACTCTTGTATCTTCAGCCACAAGAAACATAATGTATACACATCTTCATGGCATTGTGCTTAACGTGGGTGGGACGCTATATATAAGGTATGGAATTTAGTTACGGGTTCCTGAGTCTCCGTATACCGTCTTTTCCGTAAAAGAATGATCCTTTAGTTAAATGATTCATGTATGCACAATTGTGAGCATCATTGTAGGATCTGTTGGTAATGGATTTTTGCAGTTAAACAAGAAGTCTGGAGTTAAAATAAGTATCACAATATGGATGTTGGTATTCCAAAAAAATAATTGTAACTGTACACTGATGTGAGGTTAAAGATCTCTAATAATAAAGCATCAACGGTAACCTATGGCTACTAGCTATAGAAAGTCAATAGCTAGATAGCATGCATGGGCATCGAACGACCAAAAATAGCTAATAAGCCCCAATAATTGTCCTGCACTGTACATTTCGAATATTTATATATTATGTGTACGTGTCCAAGCCTACATGTCGCTCGTGTGCGCATGCTACATGCAATTGGTTCCAGTTAATTACTGTGGTTTATTTTGGATTTGATTAATTACTTTATAATGCAGCGTTTCCGTTTCATGATACCAGTCTCTTTTTTTCCTCTTGCACATTCATTTTATGATAGGATTAAATTTGGTACTTCATATTTAAAGTGCATTGATGATAGACGCATAGAATGAAATATGTTCTTTATAGTATGAAGTGATGAATAATTTGATGCAAAAAATAGGAGAAAAGATTAGTATTGTGAAAGAGAGATGGTTAGGTTTTTTCTATTTGCTTAGCAGGCAATTGTACTACATGAATGGTGATCGGGTAGAAGTAGGGTCAAGAGATCCACAATCCTAGAAAGTTAAAAAAAAAAAGTTCAGTTTCACCCTCTGCTTCACACCTAGACAGTTATAAAGGGAAGAGTGGTCCATTGCAAACCGGTCCGCGTGTTTTAAAAACTGTAACTCTCGATCCATGACATATTTTAACGATCTGATCCGTTCAAGTTGACCACTCTACCCTCAAATATATCTGTATGAAAAATCAAGGATTTAAAGACATCTGGCCTATTCATCGGACAACGAACTGGTTTGCAATGGATCACTCCCTGTTATAAATGTGTGATATTTCACAAGTAATATCTGCAATTAATAGCTAGCACTATGTTTTCCATAGGTAATGAAAAGACGAAACCATTACATTCAACTGTTGGACACTATTTTTCTATAGGTTGTCGAAAAGTTGAAACTATTAGTTTATTGCATTCAACTGTAATCGATATATTCAATTTTAATTTTTTTCAAATTTGTTTGGGCCAAAGTATTACCTATGTTATGTTGGTATGGAGGCTTATGTAACAAAATACATCTAATTGAAGGAGGAAAGAACGTAAATTTTCAAGGCGTAATTGGATTTTCAAGATTTTTGAGATAGTGACATTGAATTTTATAAATGTCATCATGCCCTCATTTCCCATATAGACTTCGTTAACTTGTTCGGGATACATATATCGTCCAAATATCCCAAAATTGAATTGAATATGATATTTGATAGGGCTCCTTTTCGGGCCTCCGTCAGATGTTGTCTTTCGTTGATCTCGAGACGAACTTGGTTGATTGTCCTTCGTTGGGTTTGGGTCTCAATGGGTTTTGAGAGGAGAAGGTTGGGTGAGGTGGCTGTCGCCGAGTACCTGCAAAGAAGTCCCGAGGTGGTTTGGTACCACCGAGGACCCTCCGACGTTCAAGTTAGTGATGAGATCCGAGCAGAGTAACGGCGTAAGGTGTAAAAAATGGCTTACTTGACCCCTCTGTGATGGGGGTTTATATAGCGGTGGTGGCATGCAGCAGCAGGCGCGAGAATCTTGCCGACAGTTACGCTTCCGACGTCACGCCCGCGTAAAGAGCGGATCGCCCGTTAATGGGGATCGTGATGGCGCGGAACGTGGGATGTTACCGGCGGAGAATCTGCGCATGGCGAGATTTGCGGAGCGGTGGTTATGCCTGTGAGTGGTGGAGTTGGTCGGTCGGAGGAACCGAGGAAGATGGTCTCGGCGGGAGAGCTCGGGAACGAGCGAGAGGGCCGAGGTATCTTGGTCCTGCGGTAGCTCAGAGGCGAGCTGAGAGACCGAGGAGGTCAATTTGCAAGGGCCCTGAGGTGAGCCAGCTTTGTGCTTGTAGGTCGGGCCTGATCGGCCCTTGTGGGCCCTCTCTTCTGAGTTCTGGGACACGTCATCTACCATGTGTCCTGATCTGAAAGGTCATCAATATTGAGCATCATCAATATTGTTGAACGAAATTACCATGACAAAAAAGTCGAGTAGGGCTCATAAAATTTTTAGAGTTCAGTGATGCCATCTAAAATACCTTCGGGATTTAATTACGTGATATAAAATTTAACCCTGAAGAGAGACGAAAAAGAGAAAAAAGGAAAAGTGGAAAGCAAAATTAGTGGAAAGCCACGTGAGGGTGGGTTTGTGGGTTTGAATGTTGTCGGCCGCAACTCCAATTTTCCTGCGACTCCCTCTTTTTTTATATATTTGCTTTTCGATCCTTTTTCGATCTTTCACGCTCCTGGCTGTGGTTTTCTATGTTTGTCACTCTCTCTCCGTCTCTCTCTCAACTCTCTCTTTCTCTCTCTAAAAAATGAGCTAAGAAAGAGACCGTGAAAACGCCAGTTCTTTAGGAATCCACGATGCTAGAGGAGCTACGTGGCATTTATTTTCCTTCAAACATAAGTCATCTCACTCCTCTTTTATGCATATACACCCTTCTCAATTTTCTTTATATACCTTTTCGGATTTTGCTTTAGTACGTTTTACTTTATCTTTTTAGCCGGAGCCTTCGCTGTTTCGTCTAATGAAATTGTGTCATGTGTCCATTTTCCCCTTTTCTTCTCCTTTTTACACAAGCAGAGGTCAAATTTTAATCTTTTTATTCAAGGGTAAAAGCTAAATTAATGGGTTCTCATGTATTGGAACAGAATCAATCTTACTCGTTTAATTAAAATAGAGTTAACTAAAATGTCAATTTCTAATTTATATGGCTTTTTAAGACAAAGTGACGTGATGTAGCCGTTACTATCTCCTTAATTACTCAAAATGGCCCTGCTTCCACTCCAAGGGTGCATATAAATAGCAAACATATTTGGTTAAGAAAAATGAAGAGGATAACACGGTTCTGCCTTAAATGAAGCTGATGAAAGCACGTAAGAGTTGCGACAAGAAAAACTGCAACCAAAAAAAAGATGTGTAGAGAATATTACGGTGGTGAGGTGCCGTTTCGGGACCCGTTCAATATGTTTAGAAGCATCATATATATAAACTCGATAGCGACAAGTTCAATGTTTAGGCATGGATCGGTGAAAAAATTCATGTTATCAATATCGTGTTCATTCGTTTCTCCTTAAACAACATAAGAATCTTTCTTCTCTCTTCATCTTTAATTTTCATCATCAGGTATATGGTCTTCTCAAAGACATCTGAAATCCTAGATCACTTTTTCCTTGGAGTCACGGAAATCGGTATAAGGAGGAGCACAATCTTCGTTGCATCAAGGTATGATAAAAGGTCAATAGAACATGCACTGATTTTTTTTTATTTATTTCAAGAAACGATCTTAGTTTCAAATTGAGAAGATCCTTTTATCCTATCCTTAATTCAACGGAGAATAAGATTAATGTCAAGATCATTTCTGTCTTTTTCCAAACTCCGGATGTAACTCGACCAACCGAAGAATATTTGTATGAGATGTCCGAGCAAAGGTTTTAGATGCGAAATTTAGAAAAATGAATTTTGAAGGGTGAAATTTTGAGATATGAAAGTTACATGAGTGAGATATTAAAAAGAACCGAAAAAATAGAAAAAGGAAAGAAGGAAGAGATCATAAGGGCCTGTTTGGTTGCAGGATTATTAGTTTGGATTTGGATTTTGGATTGTGGAATCCTAGGATTCCACAATTTTGTGTTTGGTTGCTAGATTAGGATTTCTAGGATTCCTTTATTTTGTATGGGGGGCCCACCACAAAAGAAGGATTCATGAATCCTAAAAATTTTCAAGAATTCTCAAGGATTTGGCACTATTCA
The DNA here is from genome assembly GCA_030015575.1 of Agapanthus africanus. NCBI lineage: Eukaryota > Viridiplantae > Streptophyta > Magnoliopsida > Asparagales > Amaryllidaceae > Agapanthus > Agapanthus africanus. The sequence continues at coordinate 439,162,763 of JASDDO010000004.1, forward strand.
ATGTACTTTTAGATGGGGCCCATGTACTTTATTTATTTAACAATCCTCTCTCTCTCTATCTCTCTCTAAAATCCTCAAATCCAAATCCGATTTTTTTCCACCAACCAAACAAAGATTACAAGGATCTACAAATCCAATACTAGGAATCCAAAACCAACCAAACAACAAATTACCAAATCCAGAAATTTCAACCGTACTATTTTTGGAATCCAAATTCCATAATCCTGCAACCAAACAGCCCCTAAAGAGAAAAGCGACACAACAATCTCTGGATTCCAAATCACGTGCTATCTCAATTATGTCATCCGCATTATTTAATATATATATGTATTCAACCCCACTGTCCTAAAAGGAAAGGACTAGGTTTTAATTAGTCAAATCCTACTACAAAAATGCCATCAGATTTATTTATATACACATATCATATGATTTATATCTTAGAAAAATCACATTTCATTTCAAATTGGAATGGTACCTTCCATAAAATGCTAAACCATTCTAAAAATATCAATAGCAACAACAAAGAAAGTTGGAGAGACTTTACATGAGATTTTCTGAGAGCAATGTTATTGCATGCTTGTCGTTGTTCTCAACTCGCATCATAAAATTTTATTATAAGACGTACGTTAATCCAATATGAACATTTATTGTCCTGAAGAATATTTTAAAATATAAAAATCGACAGGAATGTTGCATATCGTTATTATAACAATTAAACCCTCATCGAAAAGGTTTATTAAAAACCAACTTTTAGTTGAGGGCCTCATGCTTCCCTAAAGCCTCACTAAGTTATTGAGTGTTATAACTTAAAAATCTTTACATTAATTCCTTCAAAAATAAAAAATCTTCACATTAAAAGAAGCCAAACATCAATGCATGGGATCTGTCTCTACCTTTAAGCAGGCATTACCAATAAAAAGAGTGGGAAAAAATTAGTGCACTTCATAACTTTGGGCCAAAGCTATATCTAAACTACCTTAAACTCTCTCTCTCTCTCTCTCTCTCTCTCTCTCTCTCTCTTCATATGCATGGCCTAATCATGCATGCATAAACATGTTGACATTCTATAGTCTCTCTAAAATCAAGTCTTTTTGTCATATGAAGAATCCTTTTTTACACCTCATTTTCCTTTTTTAGTGATCCAATAATTGTTGTTAGGAATATAAAACCCAAGTTCTAAAGTATAACAAAGTGGGTAAAAAGAACATGCACAAGAACTCAAATTTGTATCGAAAAAGGTTATTTCATATAATTATTGTCTTCGTCTCGGCTCGTTGGATGGTTCTCTCTCAAAAAAGAATAATGTATGAATGAAAAGAAGATAAAAATGATTACATATTTACACGCCATCCGTATTTCAGCGGACGCTAATCACATTATTCACTTCTTAGTTGTTTTATCGGTACTAGATTCATTTACAAGTGTAACAACACTAAATGTACTGAACTCTTTTGTAATATTCGTCATTAATAAAATACCGTTTTCTTTCAGGTATTTAGTTATATTTATGCTTGATACTAGGTTGAGACGGCTCAACAATATTTGAGCCGCCTCAACACTCGTTTGGAAAATTGTTCTCTTCACTGTTTACATGAAACGACTCAAGCTACTCTTGAGTCGGTTCATGCCTCTTTCGTCTAGAAATGTTTCTGATTGGACCCACTTGTGCCCGGCCCAAGAGACGAGTTCCTTAGTTTCGTGAATATTCGTTTCACATTCTAAACCACCACTTCAATTCAGAAAAACCCCAAGTCTTCATTCATATCATTAATTCTATTTTAACGTCATCAATTCTCCTAATCGTCCTTTTATTGCCTTTCTTCTCCATTTCCTTGCCTATTAAAAACATAATTTCTCTCTCAAATTCAAAATCCCAATTCCTCCCAAGTCCTGTTTGAGGATAACTCACCATAGGAGATCAAGAATTTCTGTTCAAGCCTAATTGAAACTACCGGTGAGTCGGTTGTTAGAGCGACTCATACAGCGAGTAAGTTCTCTTTCTTTTACTCGATCTCTCTTCGTCTCCTTCTCTCTCTTTCTCTCTTTCCTTGTCAAAATTCGATATCCTCATATCGTCGTAGTTCCACATGATATATTTCTTATAGACATAGACTGGATGCATATATGTTGTTAACACGTAGTAGTTATTCTTCGTATTTAAGATCGCATATTGTTTTCATGTTATGACAAAACCTTCATGCCATAGATCTAGAAAACACAAATTATTGATGCTACAAAATGAACATAAACCAATACTGCATCTTATGTGTTTAATATTTCGAAATCTTAAACTTGATCGTCTGAACGATAAGGTATTGAGTCAGCTCAACAGAATATGAGCCGTCTCATATACACACAGAGATAAAACCCACCTTTAGATATGTTGTGAGCCGGCTCAAATTTGGATTTAAGCTGTCTCGAGTCATGGTCAAGCCGGCTTAATAGCTTTTGAGCCATCTCTTGCAACCAGAGATCCAAATAATGAATATAGATGACTTGTGAGTCGGTTCAAGAATTTATGAGCCGTTTCAATCTGATACGAAAACCGATTACTTGCCTGACATGTTTTTGATATTAAAATTGTTTGATCTCATGCTATGTAACTTTTAATTGTTGAATTTCCCTAACTCGCATGATAAATCTATTACATGCTAAGCTTGTCTTAATTCGAACCATGAATACTTGAATTTGACATCGATACTTGATCTTGATATGAACTCAACCCTAAAACTTGACATTGAACTTATACTCTCTCATGTATTCATGGATTCGATCATGATTTGTGGCATTATCTATAATTTAGAAACACAAGGTGTTGAGATGGTTTGGGTTATGGGTTCAACATAAATCTCAGAAGTCCCGTTGGTACATGAATTCTTAAATACTAACACATGAACATACTAGAGGGCCCGTGTTTTCTTACCTCTGAATTATAGTCTTTGGTTCGTGAATACTCCAACGACGGTTGGAGTTCCGTTACTAATACTCTCTTGATTCGGGCCTGTGTTTCCTTACTTCTGAATTACAGTCTTGGATTTGAGAATGCTTCTGAGATTGATTGGTATTCACACTTGAACTGTTGTTATGTTAGTTTATCCTTTATAAAGATCTCTTAAGACGCATTAGTATTTACTTCAGCTTCAGTACTTTTACTTATCATGTGCTTATGTTGACCAACACTGCACCTATACTACACTACCATGTTATATAGAATTGCCATGCTTATTTTGATCGTCATGTTTAATTACCATATCATATCTGTTCGCCGCTTCATGATTGTAATAACTCAGGTATTATCCGATATACCCATATATACCAGATAAGCATAGGGACCCACTGTAAAACAATAGGAAATTTTCGGAATACATTCCAAAAGAGAGCAGATCTGTACGATAAATGGAATGATATCACTCTTCAATACAGAGACACCTTTTAAGTGAACTGGCACTACAGGAGCTTGAGAACTCCGTAGTTAAGTGTGCTTAGGCCAAGGAAGTCCTGGGATGGGTGACCTCCTGGGAAGTGGCCCCTGATTGGGTCTGGTCTCTTATTAGGGGTGGGGCATGACAGAATGGTATCAGAGCTGGTTCCTCAATAGTAAGTCTGTGGTTCGAGGATGAACCATTGTTCTAAGCGTGGGAGAATGTAATACCTCAGGTATTATCCGGTATACCCATATATACCAGATAAGTATGGGGACCCACTGTAAAACAATGTGGAATTTTCGGAATACATTCTGAAAGAGAGCAGATCTGTATTATAAATGGAATGATACCGCTCTTCTATATATAGGTGCTTTTTAAGTGAGCTGGCACTTCAGGAGCTTGAGAACTCCGTAGTTAAGCGTGCTCGGACCAAGAAAGTCCTGTGATGGATGACCTCCTGGGAAGTGGCCCATGATCGGGTCCGGTTCGCTCCGAAGGGCAAAACCGTACGGCTTTGTCCGGAGCGGACAATACTCTCTGTATTGGGGGTGGGGCATGACAATGATTTTTATTCCCACTTATATAACTTGTCATTATACACTTATACTTATAATCCCACTTTATTGGGACTTACCGAGCGCAAATTCGCTAACGTGCATTCCATCTTGTTTTCTTTTCTATCTTGGGAATTTTCGTAATCGGGTTGTTGGGGTCGAAAATTGCACCCCGGTTGACCAAGTCAAAGTCAAGGTAAACCCCAAGCCAAGTAGGCCTAAGTCCAGATCAAGTGGGCCCATGCCCAAGCCGAGTCCGAACATGAAGCGACCGGCCGCCCCTCCATGCCAAAATAAAAATCATGTAATAAATAAATTTTGATGTAATTTTTATGTATGAATGGGCATAAAACCAAATTTTTGTAAAGCCCATGGCTTATGTACAAAAACAAATAGCACATGAGATATGGGATGGGCAAAATGCCATTTTGTAAAGCCCAAGGGGCTATATATAAATGTGTAAGCCTATATAAGACAACATGATGATGAATAAAGAATATATTTTTCATTCTCCTCAAAATTCTAAGGTTCTTTGTGCCTCCTTCTCCTTCCTCAAGGTTCTAAACCTTCTTCCCATTTTCAATTAAATCAAGAGTTTTGCTCTTCCTTTTCCAAAAATAACTAGTTTTTCACCACAAAACCCATAAAGGGGAACTTAGATCTTCCGTCAGATCTTAAAAATAAGAGATTTTTAAAATCTCATATTTTTTGTTCTTCAAGATCCCGCCAACAGACGAGGAAGGAGGAGACTCATCTCAAAAAATCACATCTTGAGAAGATCCAAAGCCAAAGGGAGAAACAAAGAAGCCCCCTCTAATCATTTCTAAATATTTTTAGGAGTCTAACTCCATTCAAGATCCATTGGAGTTCAACTCCACAAGTTAAATCGGGAGCACAGCTCCCAGTGCAGGGATCAGGTCTCTTTCTGCTGCTGACGCTTAGCGTCCGCGTGCCAGGCACGTGGTGCGCTGGCGCTCTGGCGCACAGCGCCCGCGTGCCAGGCACGTGGTGCGCTGGCGCTCTGGCGCACAGCGCCCGCGTGCCAGGCACGTGTGGCGCTGGCGCTTTCTCCCACGCATCCTTTGGATGCCATTTTCCTTTACACACACACACATACACACTCCACAACACTGTTCCTGTTAGAAAAAAATTTCTAACGGGGCGCTGCCCCGCACTCCACAAGGGAGCTGCTAGCCCCCTTGACCCCCAGCCCGCTATCCGGGTAGCGGAACCCCCGTAAAAACTCTGCGGGGCCCCCGATATATCCCAAACCCCTTTAAAACACAACACACACACTGCACATTGAGTTCGCATGACTAGTTTAACCCGTCAATCGGAGATTCTCTCGCCCCAAAGACGAGGGGTAATTAACGGTAGCTTAGTCCGCGACTGCCGGAGATTCGGATCCCCACAATCAATAAATCCCAGCCTACCCTAGACAGGGGGAATCTGTAATGCGCCTGACAAGCGCGCGCACATTCCCATCTCAATGGGGTGACGAAAAACACCCAACACGGGCTACTTAGGGCTGGAGGAAATTGAGCCGACGGAAAAGAAATACAATCAATTATCATCGTAGGCGGGCATTTAGTTTCATTCCGGCTTTTATTTTTAGTATGTCCCTTGCTAAGGCCTTGTCATATTATTGCATCTTGTTTTCATGCTTTATGTCAATGTGGAAATTTTAAGCTTTTGAATGTAATAATTAGTAGTTTGGTTTTATTTCTCTACCCTGTTCTTGTCATATTTTATATTTGTTTATTTACGCTTAACGTATTTGTTACGAGAAAGGATCTCCTTGGAATAAATATGCCGCGGGTCTCGTCACGTATCCGTTACCGTTTTTTTGGAAAGCGGAGCGTGACAACAAGAGCACAACTGACTTGTTTTTTTTTGTAACTAATTCGATAATATCACATACTAATAAACCATTGATCAAGAAAGGGCGGTATTGGGGATTCTGGACCCCTCACCACATAAAACACATCAAGAAACACAAGATAACACAACCATACTAAAAAAGAAGAACATCTAATTTAATGTGGTTCGACCTCAGCCTGAATCCACGAGACAAAACACGAGCACAAGAAATCCTATTGATATGGGAAAATTTCAAGATCTCACACATCTTAACCCCCTCTCACATTTTATCCGTCGTCCTTGCTCCCACACCTTAAGAGAGGAATGCCACAACCTTCATACTCCTAACCGTGCATTTTAGGCCCACATCTTTCATCCAAAAAAGTGATATTTATAACATTACAACCCTAAAACCAGGCATCGCCTATCGGTAGCTCACACAGACAGACTGCTCGGCCCATATAGCCCATCGATGTGCAAACATATACGAGACAATACCCTAAAAATGCTTGTAGCCTAAAACAAAAGAAATTCCAATGCAGGACTGATGTTCTTTTTTAAAAAATAAAAATCAATAAATAGCATTTGAAAAAAATAGGGACCAGTGGGCCCAGGTTGCTGTGCAGCAAGTGGTGCAACGTCAAAAAAGTCGTTTTAGTGCAAGCTGTCCTGTGGCATAAATAAAGAAACCCTGGATCCACTTTTTTTTTTTAAATTTTTTTTTTTTTGCGTTCTATTTTTATTATTTTATTTTGGATCGATTATGTGCTGATTTAATTAGCTTTCTTGTTAAGGGATGAATGCGTGGATCCTATCTTAAAAGCCTGCACTGCCCATCTCGTTTATGCTTCATACATGTGTATAATTATTGTCATGCAGAGACTTTGTCTTTCATTTAAGCCTAATTATTTTTCATTTAAAACCATCTATTTGATTTTTGCAAGAAATGAAAATCTAAGATACCTTAATTAGGTAATTTCCACTTTTAATATCTATTTAAATGCATCACCAATGACATCACAAGCATCATAACGAGAATATAGGATATTAAAAAAAACCGGCAAAGTTTTTCGCTGTCAAAAATCCTTGTCCCAAAAAATCTTGTCAAACACCCCTCCCCTCTAGAAAAGCTGTGCTTTCAAAAACCTCCTGTCTGCAATATTTATATAGTTGCATGCAATATCCAGTTAGCTCATACATATTGCGGAAAACTATACATATATGTTGGTTAACTGTATTCATATTGAAGTAAACTGCACATAAGAGGGAATCAACTGGTAATACATAAATAATTGTTAATATAAATAGATGTATATTACAATCTACACATCTCATTTTCATACACACAGGTGACTAGGTGAGCATGGTAAAATTAATCCCGACAATCTTTAGTACAATAATAGGTTCCAGAAATACATCGCGAGGAGTGTTTACTTTTCGTATCAAACAGATAAAAATTCACAAATGTATATTATGGTGAACAATGAACAATCTGGGTAAAAATTATTAATTCTGGTAAAATATGGATGTTTAATTTGCTCGAAATACTTATTAATGTCTACTTTCCATCGGAAAAGTTATAATCAAGTTGCTAATATGTGCAATCAAACAGTTTAGTGACCCTAATTAATTAACTGAATGATTGAAAAGCAGGACTTAATGAAATGGTTGTGATTTTGCCAAACACACGAATGATGATATAGATGTTGCACTGGCTTATTAAGAACACTAATATTTTACGCACGTTATTAATTGATAGTCAACCAATTTCATTTTTTATTTTATTCTTTTCGTGCTATAAAAAATGAGAAAATTTTATAGCCATTTAGAAAGCAGTCATTGAAATTGGATTCTCAATTTTGAAAACCCCTTGAATTCAGAAACTAAACCCAATATGATCATAACACCGTGATTTGTTTGGCAGCTAATTAAATCATGAGTCTTTGCAATTAAAACCAAATAAATTAACTTTACTTGCAATTAAATTTGATTTCGATATGTTAACAAAAAGCTGTACCAGTGCTCCGAGAGTTGTATTAATTTGTTCAGAATTGTATCATTTAATCATCATCAAAACTTCAGAGCAGAAATTTGTAAAGTCTTCTTGATGATGCTCACGAGTAGAAATTTCTCAGATTACGACACGTGGCAGATGACGTGTCCCGGAGGCTACGGAGGCGGAATAAACAAGATGCATTGGAGACGTTCCTCGGGACTTCGTCTTCGAGAATGCATCTGACCTTCCGGAGACATCCCTAAGTACCTTCCATACTCACCTAGCAAACAGCCATCAGCACACCTCCGAGAAATGCTACAATCGAGCTTCCTCGGCCTCCTTGCTCGCCTCCGAGCCATCTGACAGGCCTGAGCTTTCTCGGCCTTCCGGCTCGCCTCCGAGCCATCTGACAAGTATGAGCGTCCTCAGCCTTCCGGCTCACCTCCGAGCCATCTGACAGACCGAGCTTCCTCGGCCTCTCGGCTCGTCTTCGAGCCTCCTAACAGGCCGAGTTTCCTCAACTTTTCCGATCAACCGAGAGCGAGAAGCCCAAACGCCCCCGCAACGGCTCCGTGTATCTCGCCAAGGAGAGATATCTGCCGCCCCATGTTTCGTGTCCCACGCTGGTGCGTCCCCACATTAATGAGTGTATCCCGCCATTAATGCGGGGATAACGCAGGGGCGTATCTGACGGCGAGGAGCCAGCTCGCTTCACGCGACCACTATATAAACCCCTTTTTCAGACGACCCAGATAATTCGAACTCATTCTAATAGGCCGCTACGCTGCTCTAATTCCTCGGTATTAATTTGATCATCGGAGGGTCCTACGGTGGTTTCCCACTCCGGGACTTCCCTTGCAGGTAGCTTGGCCTCAGCAACTTTCAACAACCCATTGAGATCCACACGCTCAACAACTCCCAAAACAAATCTCAACCGCTCAAAACCGCTCACTACCAAATCGACGGAGGACAACATCTGAGAGAGATAAAAGCCTCAATCAGTTGGCGCCGTCTGTAGAAACTCCAGAAGCTTCTCCACCCATAAAGTTGATCTTCCGCCCTCGACCCGATGACGAGCGACAACCGCGACGATCCCAATACGAGCCGCCCCACAATCCATAACGGAGGCGGGAGCGGTTCTCCTCCCCCTCCTAATGTTATCGGCGTCTTATCAGCCCGAATCGACAGACTCACATCTATGGTAGATGTGCTCGTCCGCGTTAAAACGGCGGGCCCTACCCATCAAGCCACAGTTCCTCGTCCCTGGGATAACGACGTCAGATGGGCAAGCTCAAGCCCACGATCTTGCTCATGCTCATCTCAGCGTCACTGAGCACCGGTGTGCCTATTCCGGCAACCATGACCCGCATGTGGTGAATGATTCCATGACCCGATGAGCGCCGGACAGCTCCACACCCTGATCTTAGGGGAGACTAGGTCGTCGCTCCGACGCCTGCCGTGCGCTCTCACCCCATGAGGAGATGTTGGTCAGTTCGCCTGCTTCCGGGCATGACCGATTCCTCCACTCCCGTCGAGGCCGCGCAAATGGCGAACGTCGAGATTACTCAAGAAGGGCCTCTCCCGAGGATTTAAGAAATTTGATAGAGCGGAATCGAAGCCGCACCACCACGTAGTCCCGGAGCGGGGGTAGCCATCACTCCGACTGTGTAGAATCCTTAGGGTACCACCAACGGCTTGAAGCCCTCGAAAAGAAAATCGAAGGCATACGACGAGATGGCCACATGTCCGGCGAAGGGGCCAGGTGTTCCGCTGATTCGCTCACAAAGCCCTTTACAGAAGAGCTGCTGGCCGAGCACGTCTCATCCAGGAACAAGCCGTCCAAAGTGGCCCTCTTCGACGGGAAGTCCGACCCGAAGGACCACTTAGACGCATTTACGGCAGGCATGAGCTTCCAAGATAACTCGGACGCGGCTCCATGCCGAGCTTTCCCCACTACCCTAATCCGGGCTGGCCGGGACTAGTTCCGAGGGCTCGCACTGCACTCCATCTCAACCTTCGACAAGCTGGCTACCCAATTTCTCGGTCATTTCATCGGAAACCGATGGCAGAAAAGGATGGTCGACTACCTGTTCATTGTCAAGAGCGGAGACAAGGAATCCTTCAAAGGTTATCTCACTCGCTTCTACAATGCCCTCCTGGAGGTTTCCGAGCACCGCGATGAAACAGTTATCACCGCACTGAGGTCGGGTCTTAGGCACAAAGAGTGGCTCTGCTCCATTTGATTGATACGAAAAAGTGTTTGTAGTTTAACCGCAATCAATAACGGTGTCGCACGTAGCTAGACCGAGATGAGTACGGGTCGTCCTCTGGGAAACGTGGAACCTTTTACTTTTACTTTAAATGTGTTGAGAAAGAGAGGAGGGATAAAGAATTTTATAGAATGGTTTCTAGATCTACGTTAAACAAGAATGTAAAATATAGATCTAGATTATTTTAAAGATGTAATTAATATAATAAGGGGGCTTGTAGGGTTCGTTAGGATTTAGCAGTTATGGACGATTAATTAAAAGTTACCATTTTTATCCATTAATAGATTTAGAACTAGAACGACGGTGATGCGTGTAGATTAGGGTTTCTGGAGGGAAAAGGAATCCCACTCTTAACCCTTATCTCGACACGGAACTCCGTTCATATCTAGCCTTTACCAAAACAATCATTAATCTAATCTTTAATCGCGGTCGGAATTAGCAAAGAATTGCTAGCGCGCCCGATTAGGATGTTAATGATTCTTTTGATAAAGTTCCTAAACTTTATAGGACTTAAAAAGGGTTTAGTTATTTTCATCGTCCATTAGCCTACCCTAATCCTACGAACCCTAACAAGCGGAGATTTACTCGCGCATGTTGGGAGAAGAAGATGAAAAGACAGAGAGGGAAAACATAATGTAAGATGCAAAAACAATTAAATAAAAATAACTACCTTTATCAATCGACTTGAACAAACTACACTTTAATCCGTAGAAAATGATTACAAACTAGTTGCTTCTCGATCTTTCCTAAGGAGGTAGTCGAACAGTCGATGATCAGCCTGGATGCGTGAGCGTCTAGAGCTTCGTGATCTCTTCGGCTTGATAAATTTTCCAAGAGGCTCTCGGTGCCTTTTTATAGTGCAAAGCCAGAATATTTAGGTTGGAAACTTGGTAAAATTCAGCAATGATTGATCTCCCAAAATTGTAGCAAAAGATCTCTCTAAATTGCCGCGGATCCGCGGCCAACAGGGGGGTTTGGCCGCGGTTCCGCGGCCAAAGCTGGAGATCTCTTGATGAGTTTTCTTGAGCTTTGTGATTGTGACATGTGGCAATCCTAGGCACCTTCATAATTCAGAAATCTTCTCTCGGTTGCTTCCAGACTTGGTCTCCAAGTTTTTCTTCTTAATTTGGCAAGTTTTCTTCAACAACTTGATTTCTTTGATATATTCTGCATAACAACTTGGAAAATTCTGCACAATAATCTCAAATAATATTTAGTAGACTTAGTTCTACTAGGATTTGGTCAATGGATTTATTTGCATACATTTTCCTACCAAATGCTAATTAAAATATATTAACACATGGAAAATGGTGTTTTTACACATAAACCCTCATATGTATAATATATTAAAATAAAGTCCTTTTTTTAATATAAAAATGGTAGGAAAAATGTAACACAAATGTGCAGTTTTATCAACTGAACAAATACCCCCAAACTTATCTTTGATCGTCCCGAGCAAACTAGTTTATTTAAGAGTAGAAAAAGAAAGGAAAACTAAGCACACTTTCGTAGGCAGACACGATTGCACTGAGCACGTGCAACAAGCCGTTAAACTTCCAGGTGTCCCTAGTAGGAGTGTTGTCTCCTGAGGGTTTTCAGCGGATTACACCCATAAAATCCTATAACAAAAGAGAGATGGTGAAATTTACATTTAAAGATAAGAACCATAAAAGAAACACTTTGAAAATAAGAGTTTCCAACTATACTAGCTTTTCAGTTATCATGAGCCCTATCTTAATAGTCATGAAAAAATGTTAGAAATCACATCATCCCTCAATAAAACATCGTCTTTATTCTTCATTCCTACCTTTTATCCAAACATTGATCATATAACCCCACGTGTGTGTAAAGAACATCCCTACACTCGGAGAATTCAATTCAAGCTATCATACTCCTGTCCATCTGCCTTAGTACTTTTTAATTTGATGAATATTTAGATTTGCTCACACATTTTCATGCGACCGTTAATACTTCTTGAGGTACTAACAGACCGATTACTCATGTGCTTGCTGATTAGGTGATAGTATTTTCCTCGTCTTGCACCACCTAAGGCTTAGCAGTGACTCCCAGACCAGTTGGCCTTAGGGCACTAGGTGAAGAGGCACCCTCGCTATATTTTTTTATTGCTGTCTTGGCGATACAAAACCAGTGTTCATTTTTTTCTTTTCACCATTTTTTTCTTTTCTTCATTTTTTTATTTTTTTCATACTTTAGCTTTTAGACAAGAGCATTTCAAGGTATCCTCTACTATCCCGAGTTTCAAGACGTGTGTAAGTGCATATAGTAGGGTATCAACATTCAAATATTTGGCTTCCAGAATAGAAACTATTTTTCAGACGTATTTTTATTCTCAGATTAGTGACTTCCTTCATCTTACTAACCCTTGGGACAACAGCTCATAACTACTTATTACTAGTTCGTTTAAGAAAACTTCTAATTTTCTTGGTTTTCATAAACCATTCCTATCTTTTGGATGTAATTTTTCACTTTCTACTCTTTTGTTATCAAAAAAAAAAATTGTGCTTATATATAGTATAATGCAAAGTATGCGTAAATAAGCACAAACCTCCCCCAAACTTGTTTTCAACAGTGTCCTCACTGTTACTATCTGCTGGATCACAAAAACCTGTAAGCTTGGGAGGACATTATTAATGGGGGCAAAAATATATGAAAGTGAAAATCTTCCCCCAAACTTATTTTTGGCTCACAAATTTGAGGACAAAAGTTATGTTCAAGAGCCAAAAATATACCCCCCCTCAAACATGAGTTAGACAATACGAAGCATTTTAAGAGGGGGTGAGTCATTTGGTCAAAGTAAGACTATACAAAGACCAAAAGTCAACACCAACCATTCAAAGATTTTATCAGTATATCGTATAGGTTGGTGGAAGAATGTGTTGTATCGAGTCAAGAAAAAGTGGGGAAGGGATAAGAGGTGGTTTGGAAAGGGTTTGAATTTAGAGAAAAGAAAGAATGAGGATGAATGTGAATGATTAGGAAGAAAGAATGGGGACGGTTCAACCTCTATAAGTGGAGATTGATTAGTCACAAAATCCGTATTGTTTAAATATTCAAGTTCGTCAGCAAAAAGTTCTTCAAAACTTTTATTGATGGTGTGATTGAACATTTTACTGTCAAAGAGTTTTGTGCCAGAATTTATTCTACTTGATTCATAAAAAATCATTGAGGTAGAGGACTCGAAAAACTCATTTACCTCATTTTCAAAAATATCTAAATCAAGTTGAATTTCTGGTATTATTGAACTTGAATTAACGGATTGTGATTTATCAAAACTCACTGAAACTATAGGAACAGAAGAAGAACCGGAGAGAATAGAAGGTGAAATGGGTAAACAAATTGGTGTATCGAGTGTTGCTGAACCAGATGTGGAAGATGGAGGCTGTATTTCGGTCTGATCTTCGGGTATACCATTATCATCAACTTCAAGACATATTTGGGGTTCGGGAAGAATTAAAGGCTCAAGATGATGACCACAAGGAAGTAAAAGGATTTGATGAATTGGTGGGACAAAATTATCCAAAATTTCGGGTTCATCAATTAATGTATCCCCAATGTCAATCACCTCATTCAAGTGAAGGTTAAAATTCTCAAACACCTCATCAAAAGTATGGCTTTCAATCAGTTTTGGTTCAAGAGTGGAGGTGTAGAGATCACAAGGGTTGGGTATGGTTTCACTTGAAATGGACCCTTCACAGTTGGGTAAATCAAACACTACAAAGTCACACAACTTATCAGACATTGTACTTGATGAATCTATGAAACTGGAGTTGTGGATTTCAGTTTGGAATGGGGAGGTTTGATTAGGAAGGGTGTACAGTTCTGTCTTACTACCCAAATCCTTCATAATTTGATTCGTCAGTTCCATAAATTTTTCTAATGTCTGCTCCAGACTAGTCTTGGGTTGATAAGGGGTTTCAATATAAGATTGAAATTCCTGTGGATAATTAAAAATCTCAAATGACTGATTAGAAGAACTGTCTAGAGTAGGTGGAAAAGTTGGATTGGATTGATAGGAACATAATGGTTGCGGAACTTGGGTAGGAGTAAGATCAATATTATGATAAGAAGAATATTGATATGGGTTGGTTGGTTGGCTATATACAAACCGCATATCAAACTCTTTTCCGGACAGTGGTGGTGATGGTTGATATTGGTCCGTGTTGAAACTTTGGTCTCTAGACCTAGCTATGTGCTCAGCAATGGACATTCGTCTAGGGGCTTCCTCACTCTAGGTATGAACTGAAACAGGTGTCGGATTAGGATACGGTTGATAAGACCTAGACTGAGGTGGCCAACTGTTTCTTCCTGCTTGTTCTATATAATCTCTTAAGGACATGGAAGAGCCGGATGGTATACCGAAGGGATTTCGAAAACAAGAGATATCTGGTTGTGGACAGCAAAGCTCGGCAAGTGTTCTTCTGTTTAGGTTACCCATTATAAGAATAGAAGAAGGGGGAAGGGGTAAAAAGGGGAGAAAATAATTGGTTTGTTTTTGAAAAGGTGGACTCAAGACAAATCACCCTAAGATGCACAAGCAACCCTAGAACTAAGGTCACCTAGGTCCAGTCTCTAGACCGCTCCTAGACTTCCAAAGGACAAGCCGCAGGATCAATCCTCTACCGCCTCCGTACTACCCTTGTAGCCAGGTAAGTGCCAGGTAAGTGGGAAGGAACCACGTCGTGGGCCTAATTAAAAACCACTAGCCTTTGACACACTTGCCTAGGCAATACAAAAGTAATGCGGATAAACGATAGATTACCCACGACCTTCCTCTGTCCTTATTGAGCGCGACAGTCCTTAAAGTCTGGTCTAGATATTTTTTAAATTAATGAAGGGTTGATCTATATGCTCAGTTTGTGATTTGTGGGGCTTAGGAAGGGTGATGAAATCCCCACCTAATCTTGATTTGGTCTTTGCCCCTTAAAGTCCGTATTAAAATATGCAAAACAAAACCAATCACAAAACTTTTGCAAAAGATTTTTGAGCGGCGCTATTTTGCAAAGAATCCTGCAGAAAATAGATTTTATTGGATTTGAGAGGAGAGAGAAGGAGTTGAGAATCTTACCAGAGAAGTGTAAAACCCTAGATCTCCTGTTTCCTCAAGTCCGTGACTCCAGATTCCCTCGCAAAATTCACACACAAATCGTTAAATATGCAATTTGCAGTTTTGTTTAAATGATGATATGAATCGTCTAAGAATTCAACACAAATAGTAAAAATAAAAAATTACGCACGTATCCCCGGCAACGGCGCCATTTGATTGATACGAAAAAGTGTTTGTAGTTTAACCGCAATCAATAACGGTGTCGTACGTAGCTAGACCGAGATGAGTACGGGTCGTCCTCTAGGAAACGTGGAACCTTTTACTTTTACTTTAAATGTGTTGAGAAAGAGAGGAGGGATAAAGAATTTTATAGAATGGTTTCTAGATCTACGTTAAACAAGAATGTAAAATATAGATCTAGATTATTTTAAAGATGTAATTAATATAATAATGGGGCTTGTAGGGTTCGTTAGGATTTAGCAGTTATGGACGATTAATTAAAAGTTGCCATTTTTATCTATTAATAGATTTAGAACTAGAACGACGGTGATGCGTGTAGATTAGGGTTTCTGGAGGGAAAAGGAATCCCACTCTTAACCCTTATCTCGACACGGAACTCCGTTCATATCTAGCCTTTACCAAAACAATCATTAATCTAATCTTTAATCGCGGTCGGAATTAGCAAAGAATTGCTAGCGCGCCCGATTAGAATGTTAATGATTCTTTTGATAAAGTTCCTAAACTTTATAGGACTTAAAAAGGGTTTAGTTATTTTCATCGTCCATTAGCCTACTCTAATCCTACGAACCCTAACAAGCGGAGATTTACTCGCGCATGTTGGGAAAAGAAGATGAAAAGACAGAGAGGGAAAACATAATGTAAGATGCAAAAACAATTAAATAAAAATAACTACCTTTATTAATCGACTTGAACAAACTACACTTTAATCCGTAGAAAATGATTACAAACTAGTTACTTCTCGATCTTTCCTAAGGAGGTAGTCGAACAGTCGATGATCAGCCTGGATGCGTGAGCGTCTGGAGCTTCGTGATCTCTTCGGCTTGATAAATTTTCCAAGAGGCTCTCGGTGCCTTTTTATAGTGCAAAGCCAGAATATTTAGGTTGGAAACTTGGTAAAATTCAGCAATGATTGATCTCCCAAAATTGCAGCAAAAGATCTCTCTAGATTGCCGCGGATCCGCGGCCAACAGGGGGGTTTGGCCGCGGTTCCGCGGCCAAAGGTGGAGATCTCTTGATGAGTTTTCTTAGGCTTTGTGATTGTGACATGTGGCAATCCTAGGCACCTTCATAATTCAGAAATCTTCTCTCGGTTGCTTCTAGACTTGGTCTCCAAGTTTTGCTTCTTAATTTGGCAAGTTTTCTTCAACAACTTGATTTCCTTGATATATTCTGCATAACAACTTGGAAAATTCTGCACAATAATCTCAAATAATATTTAGTAGACTTAGTTCTACTAGGATTTGGTCAATGGATTTATTTGCATACATTTTCCTACCAAATGCTAATTAAAATATATTAACACATGGAAAATGGTGTTTTTACACATAAACCCTCATATGTATAATATATTAAAATAAAGTCCTTTTTTTAATATAAAAATGCTAGGAAAAATGTAACAAAAATGTGCAGTTTTATCAACCGAACAATTAGCGCAACCTAAGAGCATGGCCGAAGTGAAAGCCAAGACCGAGCGAAAGATCCAACTCGAGTCGGAGTTGAACTCGAATCTACCCCGAGCCGACCAAACGGACCAAAAGAAAAGGGACAGGGAGGAGAAAAAGAAAACCGATCGTCTGAAATCTTACTCCCCGAGGTTCCAGGAGTACACTCCTCTAAACATTTTCCAGACCGAGCCGTTGGAGGAAGCTAATGGTGAGAGGTTCTTTAAGTTCCCGCCACTTACCCAAAGAGCGGGCAAGCATCTTCGCAGCCCATACTGTGCCTTCCACAGGTCGCAGGGTCACCCGACTGAGAACTGCAAACAACTCCGTGACTATATCGAGGAGTTGATCCGATCCGGCCACCTGGCGAAATACTTACGGGACAAGCGGCAGGCAGAGCGGGAGCAAAAGGACCAAACTTCTCCCGATGAATTAACGATTAGGCAGATCAAGGTCGTTATCTCGGATCAAGCTTGGGATATCGGGGAGAACCACCGCCTCCTAGCAGTCGAAGGTGTAAGCGATCCGCCCCATAAGAGGTGCAGGAAGAATGAACCAATTATCTTCACCGATAAAGACCTCTACGGCATATCGCTTCCTCAGAATGACCCTGTCGTGATAATGGCCCGTGTCCACCGTTACGAGGTCCAGAGAATTTTGGTCGATTCAGGGAGCTCGACGGATATCCTGTTCCACAACTGTTTCCCGTGTATGGGGCTATATCATCCGACCTTCGGCCGATCTCCTACGTCCTCTCTGGGTTCACAAAGCACTCTGTCCCGGCCGAGGGGTTGGTCACCCTCCTCCTCAACATTGAGGAAGCGGGCAGTACGCGAACCATACCGGTGAACTTCCTCGTCGCTAAGGACCCTTCATCGTATAACATTCTCCTGGGACGTCCTACCTTGAACACCCTCTGGGCTCAAATTTTGACTTATCACCCGGCGATCAAATTCCCTTTGGATCAAGGGGGATAGGCTGGGCCTACGGGAACCAGCAAACCGCCAAGATTTTCCTCGCCTCGACGTCCCCCGCCAGAGAACAGGGCGATGATTTTAAGGACGCGCATGATTTCCAGGGGTCCTTAGATACACGCGACGACCAAAGGGAAATTCGAAGCGCCCCGGTGAAAGCATTGACGGAAGTCCTCCTCATAGAAGGAGTCGATGGACGGACAGTCCAGATCGGCTCTCTCCTGACAGGGGACCACCACGAAGACTTGATTCGTTTCCTCCAAGGAAACTCAGACGTATTCGCTTGGACACCAACGGACATGCCCGGGATTGACCCCAAAGTGATCTCCCACAAGTTTGGGGTCGACCCGGAGGCTCGACCCATCCGACAAAAGAAGAGAAGCTTTGCGCCGGTTAAACAAAAGGCGATAGAAGACGAGGTGGATCGATTGCTCGCAACCAACTTCATCAGGAAACTGGACTATTCAGATTGGCTGGTGAACGTGGTCATGCTCAAGAAGGAAAATGGGAAATGGCGCATGTGCGTTGATTTCACGGACTTGAACAAAGCTTGCCCTAAAGACAACTAACCACTTCCTCGGATAAACCAGCTAGTGGACAGTTCGGCCGGCCATGAACTCTGAGCTTTATGGACGCTTTCTCCGGTTACAATCAGATCTGGATGAACCCGGCAGACGAAGAACTTACCGCCTTCACCACGGATCGGGGGGCATACTGCTACAATGTAATGCCCTTCGGACTCGAGAACGCCGGGTCCATGTATCAATGCCTGGTCAACAAATTGTTCAAACCACAGATTGGGAGAAACATGGAAGTCTACGTTGACGACATGCTCGTAAAATCCGTCTCCTCAGCCGGGCATACTAAAGACCTCGGTGAGACATTCGACGTCATGCGCAAGTAAAAAATGAAGCTGAACCCAGCTGTTCCCGCCAAAATTTTCGTCTAAAAGCTACTTGTTCCCTTATAAAAAAAAGGGAGAGTCCTCAAAATTTGTCTTCAAGTGTTAAACACGTGGGCGCTCGTATGCAAAGCATATGGGCGCTGAAAATAAAACAATTAATGGCCAAACAGGCCTCACGTGTAAAACACGTGAGCGCTCATATGCAAAGCGTATGAGCGCTGAACATAAACAACTAATGGCCAAATACGCCTCACGTGCTAGACACGTGAACGCTCATATGTAAAGCATATGGGCGCTGAAAATAAACCAAATAAAACAACTAATGGCCAAACATGCCTCACGTACTAGACACGTGAGTGCTCATATGTAAAGCATATGGGCACTGAAAATAAACTAAATAAAACAATTAATGGCCAAACATGCTCATGTGTAAAACACGTGAGCGCTCATATGTAAAACATATGAGCGCTGAAAATAAATAGGCTAAAACCCACACTAGGGGTCACGTGTTAAACACGTGAGTTCTCTTGCTGCTCACATGTAAAGCATGTGAGCGCTCCAATTTAAAATACTCCTGTCAAATTCTAGAATTAATTTCTATTTGGGAAATATTTTCCTGATATTGCTCAAACTAGAAAGATCTTCTCTGTTAAACAGAGGACCTTTGGATCAAAGATCCAACGGTGATCATCTGGTAGAATACAGTTCTATCATACGAAAATATTTTCTTAATTTTATTAAACTAACAAGATATTCATATGCTAAGAATAAAATTCTATGTTAAACTAACGAGATATCCATATGATAGAATTAAATTCTATATTAAGAAAATATATTTCTGATCTTATTAAACTAAAAGATATGATAGAATAAAATTATGATCTTATTAAAACTAACAAGATATTCATAATCTTTTTAAACAAACAAGAAATCTTCTCTGTTAAACAGAGAGCTTTTGGATTAAAAATCCAACGGTGAATAAAATTCACTGATTGATCTAAAAGATTATGGAATCAATCATAATCTCTCAATGAGAGATACTCTTAACAAATTTATTCTTGTTCTTCTCGTATAAATAGGAGCGAGGAAACGAGGAGAAATACACACAGGGGGAGAGAGGAAGAAAAATAGAGAGATAATTTAATTCTCCAGAAAGAAGAGCAACTCCTCCCAAAAGCTTCCACAAAGCAAAAGAAGAATTTAATTCTCAAACCAAGAGTTTAACTCTTCTCAAAGAACTTAGTTCTTCCTCTGGTTAAGATCTGCAGAAGCAGATCTCCCCACAAGTTGAGAATTTAATTCTCATCGGGGAGATTCTGTCATGCAGATTCAAAACCTAAAGGAAAGAACTGAGTTTCAAAAGAGTTTAACTTTTACAAAACATATGGGAATTTAATTCCTCTGAAACTAGGATTTAACCCTTTAAAAAGAATTTAATCCCTACAAAGAATAAAAGGAGAACTTGATTCCTCAGAACCATAGAAGAACATCCTGATGATTCATTAGCGTTCAAACACTAAATAACAAAGTTCACGTGTTCCCATGTGAGCACCTCTGATGAACAAAAAGAATGACCGAGACTGAATCACGTACTCCCACGTGACCCTTTAAAACGAGCGCTCAGCAGTTACATGAAAAAAGGAATAAACCCAAAGACAGTTTCAATTTTAGGGCGCCTCACGTGTTCCTACGTGACCCCCAAACAATTGTATATAAAAAGGGGAAAATTCAAAAGACAGCATTCACATTTTGAAGGCGCCTCACGTGTCCGCACGTGACCGTTTGATGAATCAAGTGCTTATCACTTATAAATGAAGGAGGAATAAAATCCAGAGAACAGTTCACATCTCGGACGCCTCACGTGCTCACACATGAGCCAAGTGCTCAGCACTTTTATATATAAAAAAGGGAATAAACTTAAGGAACAACGCCTACTTTGGGGTCCCTCACGTGTTCACACGTGAGCACCTCCAAAGTCCAGTGTTTAACACTGATTCAGTGCTTAGCACTGTGGGGGTAACTAGGGGAAATCAACCTTAACCCAAATTAGCCAAGTCTCCCGAGGCCAAGACTTTTTTGGTCACCAATCAACCGAGCCCCTATGCTCAGGTCTCCCCAAACCAATCCTAGTCCCAAAGATGACTAATGATCTCCTAACATATGGTATCTAAAATGACGTTCATCCCATATCTCCCCTCGATCTGGAAATTGGTTCAAGGGTACATCTCTCTACACCTCTGATATATGTCGTTGTAATTCTTCAACGTCATCAGAGAGGTGGAGGGTCCCGACAACCAACAGCTCTTTAGCGCACTCTCAAACCCATGAGCAAATCCCAATGGACCGCAATGTCCTTAAACTAGCTATGGACCGCAATGTACTTAAACTACGACCTCACCGCCAAATGGTGATCTATGGACCGCAACGTCCTTAAACTAGCTATGGACCGAAACGTTCTTAAACTAATAACGGACCACAACGTTCTTAAACTAAACCCTCATCCCAAAAATGGTGATATACGGGCCATAACGTCCCTAAACTAAAACGATAGAGCCCCAAATGCTCTTTTGTTGGATCAAAAATGATCCTAAACCCCCGTTAAGTAGATCTTAGTCCAAGATTGGACTAACGTATCCTTAACAAATATTTAAGTTGATTTTAATCTCAAACGAGATTAACGATCCTTAAATCAACCCAAACCCAAATCTAAGAATATATGAATTTGGACTAATCCACGCCCTACGGGCGGCAACATAAATTAGTCTCCGTATACAATCCACGGGCAACAAAAAATAAAAAAACACATACGACACGAAATGACCTTCTGGAGCAGGAGAAAGTGGTTATCGCTATGCGGTAACGTAATTAACTGCAGGGACTTGCGTCTGCAGGGAAAAGCGTCCCCACAATCAAAAACCCCTCGCGAAAGAGGGGGAATCTGACGAAGTCTACTACAATGGCCGTATCCGTCCAAACCTCCGATACACGATGCCATATATCAACTTGGCATCTTCGGTGAGGTGGACGGATAAATCCAAATAGTATCTGCTCCCAAATGCAGGCAAGACGTTTATCTTTCCCGATTTTCGGCGGTAAACAGATTCTGCCACGCCCAGTGGGACCTTTTCCTTTTTCCACTCCACACTTTGTATATCGTGTTTTTCCGCGATCAAATAATCGCGGTATATTTGTTTGTGGTTGCCCTTGGGTGATAGGATACTGAACCCAGCGTTTCGTCTCTATGAAGAATGGTGTTTGCTCCCACCCTAGCAACTCAGGCTCTGTCATATCCGGTGGAGTCAAGTATGGGCCACTTGCAGTCTCAAATCTCTGCAATCCGGCTCTTCAAGAAATCAACGGGCTTCTCTTTAGGTCGATACTCCCACTTCCCACCTTTGGTGCCTCAACGTCGAAGAAGGAAGCCCATAGGAAGTCTGTCTTCCACAGGCTGGTTCCCCAAGCTGCAATTTTGCCGATAGAATCAGTCCTCAAACAACTGGCACCTGCCAAGGACCAAGGTCGACGCAGGGGCAGAATATTCAAGATCTCAAAGGAAACAGGGGGTAGGCTCGGCAAAATCCTGAGGCTAATCAAATCCTGGCCGTAAGAAATGGCAACGTAGATATCGGCATCATACAAAATGAGCTGGGGGTAGTTCTCCATATGGTAATGTTTCAACCCCAGTGGTGAATGTTGTTGTTCCAACCGGGAACAGCTTCAAATTATTGCGAAGGATCAGACAAAATTCTCCTACTGCAATATTGAAGAAATCTCCGCAGCCCATGGAGATCCCACGAGAGCAGAAACCAGTTTGCTCCCTAAAATAACTTTCCTCATTTATATATAAGGTGTGGAAGCAGGTGAAGGTCTCTGTCGTCAACCGTGGCTCTTCCTCTAAACGGCAGCCAAATTCTGACCAATCCCCTTTCAAATATAAGGGGACTCATCCCAAGACGAATCCTGATACAGCGGTTCCTCCCAAAACTAAAGCGGCTTTTCACAAAAATAGAAGCCTAATAAAGCTCAAGTGCCCGAAGCAAACTCCAAAGGTCAAAACTCCAAACATCCTAAGCCTAGGGGCATGGTAGTTCACATAATTTATGTGGTGAATTCCAAAGACGAAATTCGAGCTTCTAATAGTCACCGACCTCAAACTCTGTCCCTGGCAAAAGTCCAACTGCAACGTGAAAAGCTGCAGGAGACGCTTGCTCAGCCGGCATCACTCGCTAATCCATCGTCTAAGGCAAATCCCGAAGACGCACCTGGAGAAAGAACAAAGCACGAGGTGGATATTGATTTCCTAAATCACGCTCTCAAAAAGAAAGATGAAGAAGCGACAGAAATGTCCGGAACGATGGTTCAATCAGAACCACTGGCAGATGAACCGCCGGTAGTCGGTCTTAAAGATAAGGATGGCATTTCAAATCTTCTACAAACCTCATCAACGGCTAAGGAGGAAAATGATTCTAAAAGCAAAGCTGAACGAATATGTCGCTCAGCAAATCAAAACTCACTATGCCAGTGAAGCATCAAATAGGCCAATCAAGACTGATCGACCGTATCCGGCGTGCTATGATCAAATACAGTACCCGCCAGAATACATACTTCCGACTCCACATATACAAAGGAACTGGGAATCCTCACCAGTACATCGCGCGATTTAAATCCATGTGCGGTAACACTAGAGAGAATGATATACTACTCCTCCGACAGTTCGTCAGAGGTCTAGCGTGAATCGCCTTCGTATGGTATGCGGAACTCCCAAATGATTTCGTGAAGAGCTTTAACGAAATGGATATGCTCTTCTGTCAAGGATTCGCTAATAAGAACGAACATACTACCACGACCGATGAGACTTGGATTCAATATGTTACCCGATGGCGAAATCTCTGGTCAAATACAAGCAACGCATCGATGAAGTTGCAGCCATGGGAATGCTCATAGGCACCCTTGACCCAACTTCAAAGGCGTCCTCGTATATGGCCCTTTTCAAGCCGACGACCTTCCAAGAACTCATGGATAAAATTGCTCGATTGGATCAAATGAGTCAAGACTCTTTCTCATCCGATGATGACGAGTGAAAAGCGGAGACAAGATAGCATTTATCGCCTACGCTCAACAAAATAAGCGGCTCTGAAGCAACCTGTAGCCAAAATAGCGACGGCATGGGTACTCGTTTCCCCCCGAAATATACACAGGGAGCATATTCCTCACTGGCGGAAGAATCTCTATGTAGAATGGTCCTTTTTTCTCAAAAGACAGGAAGGATATTACGGGGCCTACAAACAGGTCTTACAATCTAGTGGAATGCCCCGCTCAAAAAAAAAGAAAAAAAGAAAAAGAAACGGTATGCCCACAAGCAAAATGGTCACGGATGAAAACGCGAAAGGGCGCCGTGAGTAAAAACAGCAGGACTTCCGGCGAGCTTGTGAAACCCCGGATGGGTGCAACCTCGTTAAAATAAATACACTTACGAGATTCTCATGACTCGTAAGGAGAATCCCCATGTGAGACCCTCACGGCTCATAGGATTCAAAAGCCTTAAGTTACAGGAATCTGGACCTGTTCTTAAGCCGTCGTATCCCCAAATGGCCCTACAGGCGGTCCATGTTGACCCTTGTATACAATCCAGGGGCATGAATAAATATTTCTTTGCCATGTTCTATAAATGGCAAGAATATCCCCATATGGTGAATAACACTTGTAGGTCCTCTTGACTTAT
Source organism: Agapanthus africanus (assembly GCA_030015575.1). Taxonomy (NCBI): domain Eukaryota; kingdom Viridiplantae; phylum Streptophyta; class Magnoliopsida; order Asparagales; family Amaryllidaceae; genus Agapanthus; species Agapanthus africanus. The sequence continues at coordinate 439,187,215 of JASDDO010000004.1, forward strand.
AAGGAGAAAACACTCTTGGAAGATCCTTACGACTTACTAGAGAAAACATCATATAGGAATCCACATGATTCTTAAGGAGAAAATACGCCTACGAGATCCTCACGTCTCGTAGGGAGAAAACCCTTTATGAGACCCTTATGGCTCATAAAGTCAAAAGTCTTAGCCTGTCACACCCCGCTTCCCAGTATACGGGCAGAGGACGCGACGAGGCCGCTACATATTTACTCAGAAGTAAACACGCTAAACGTATCTAAGCAATATAAAATGTATACAAGAGACAAGATGTAAATGAACAGCAACTTTATTTATTAACATTCTTTTTACAATACAATGAAAAGTAAATACATGGAATGAAAGCAATGCCTAAACGGTGGTATAACAGAAATGAAAATAGAATAAGTACAAGTGGCTACAGCTCTGGGTCATCGGTGTACTGCTCAGGGGCCTGCTCCAAATGCTCCTGACTGGTCTCGTATTCCTCAGTGTCGGGTCCTCCTGACAACATTCCAAAGAAGAAGAGAAACAGGAATGTCGTCAGTGAACAATCGCTCGGTAAGTCCCAAAGATGAGAGAGAAGTAGAATAGACAGAGAGCATATAGTTTAATAATGTTGATTGTTATGTTAACGTAGTTATTTGTAGCTTGGTACAGAAAATGTCAGTGTATACAAGAGGAGTCCCACTTACACCGGAGACTTTGGTAACCCGTAGTACAAGGCTCCGTCGATAATACCACAGAATAACGGCATGGATGTAATTACGTCTTAAGTGACCACCTCGTGCCACCTTTAACATGTTCCGTACCAATCTACCCCTTTATATCCCCGTAGTATTTATGTATTAATTGTATGGATTGTATTGTCTTGGCTTGTGTTATAAATTGTATAGATAGATGACTTGCCAAGACCATGATATCAGTAAATGGAATGGATATAATGGATGGACATGTAGATGGAGTATATCCATAGTTCGGTTCAGTCAAGTGGTATAGATTGATATAGCTTGAATATATGGATTCATGGATTCATGTTGTATTGTAGTTTGTACTTGAATCACATTCAAGTCAGATTGATTATATTGAGACTCAGTCTGAGTCAGACAATTAGAAAAGAAATTGAAGTCCTGCATTATGTTTTGGTGCTATCGGTAACTGCTGCACATGGACGACATGATTTGTGTCTTTTTCAAAAACAATTACCGTGTTGATATCACCGTTTGTTAAGTTGTCTACCTTAAATAGGCAAGCACCCATATCTCCGGCTCCCTGAGGCTCAAGAGACTGGTCCCGCTTAAACCTATGTTTACTAGGGTTCTTATTGTAATTTAGTATAACTTGAGGGTTTTTTTTATGTAAAATAGTTTTGTTATACTTTCAAAATATACCTCAAATATTTAATTATCGTCTTTAGAGTTTTCATAGATTTTTCTTTTATTAAATGTGAAATTTCTAGTGAATATGACCTAGTTTTAAAATATAAGGTATTTATTTGAAATTTTGGAATTGTATGGTATTTTCTTGTAAATGGAATGTTTTTCTTGAATTTTGGAAATGTGGAATATTATAATATTAAAAATAGATATTTTGATATTAATTACATATATGTTTATTTATTAAAAATATAAGTTTTATTTATAATAGAAATCACATTTTCTAAAGAAAAATGTTTTAAAAATCTTTCGAGATCGTATGCTCGGAGGTCTGCATCTCACTCTACTAGGCCCGAGAATGTGCGATAATCCACACCATACCGAACAGGCTCCCCAAATGGGTTGTAGAGGCATAATTGCAAAAATTTGTTAAATACACTTTTTGTAGAAAAAATTTTTATAAGTTGAAGGTAGTTATATGTAAAGTCGTATTTTCCTAAATTTATGTTCCCAAATTCTATCGTGCTATATTAGATATATGTGTTGCAACCGCTTCCAATACCAGAATGGAAATGGGAGCACATCACTATGGATTTTTTGACTGCTTTACCGCGAAGTCCACGAGGCAACAACGCCGTTTGGGTTATCGTCGACCGCCTTATAGAAGCAGCACACTTTATACCCTTCTGGGTGGGACAATCGACAGAGTCGTTTGCGGAGAAATACATGCAAGAGGTAGTGCGACTACACGGAGTTCCGGTAAGTATAGTATCAGATCGGGACACTAGATTCATTTCGCACTTTGGAAAGAGCTTACAGGAGAGTCTGGGTACACGTCTCAAGTTCAGCACGGCTTACCATCCACAGACGGACGGACAGTCCGAGCGTACTATTCAGACACTCGAGGACATGTTGAGGGCGTGCATGCTTGACTTTCAAGGTTCTTGGGAGGCCCACCTCCATCTAGTGGAGTTTTCTTATAACAACAGTTTCCAAGATAGCATCCAGATGGCCCCATTCGAAGCACTATACGGACGGAAGTGTCGATCTCCTGTTTGTTGGGATGACGTGGGTGAGCGAAGACTATTGGGTCCTGAACTTATTGTTCAGACGGTAGACAAGATTCAGATGATCAGACAGTGCATTAAGACGGCTCAGGACCGACAGAAGAGTTGGGCGGATGTCAGCAGAAAAGCACTAGAATTTGAGGTCGGAGATCATGTGTTTCTGAAGATTTCTCATACCTGCGGTGTTATCAAGTTTGGAAGTCGCGGGAAACTCAGTCCCCGATTCATTGGACCATTCGAAGTTCTGGAACGGGTCGGAGAAGTGGCTTACCGGCTTGCCTTACCCCCTTCGTTAGCGGGGGTACACAACACATTTCATGTGTCATAATTGCGGCGCTACGTTCGAGACGACAGTCATGTTCTCGATCATTCTGAATTGACCTTGGGTGCCGATTAGACTTATGTGGAGCAACCTACTACCATACTCAACCGTAGAGAGAAGGTACTGAAGAGTAAAGTCATTCCATTAGTCCGAGTGTCTTGGGGCGGCCGTTCACCGGGGGAATCTACCTGGGAACGTGAGGAGGATATCCGTTCACGATTTCCACATCTTTTCGAGTAACCGTTTCTGTATCACCGTTTTCTTTTCATCTCTTTAATTTCGAGGACGAAATTTTTGTAAGGGTGGTATAATGTAATAACCGGTCTTCATCTACGCCAATACCTGTATTCAAATAAAATATTTTTTTACCCATTTTACATTTTATATTATATTCTAATATTTTTTGCTTTCCTATGAACCCTACACCCAAGTCTATATTTAAATCCCACATTTTTTCCTTCAAAATTTTCGTGAGCCCAACCCCAACAACCCAAGGCCTTATTTTAAAACAACAAATTATTCCAATTATTTACCTTCTCATCTCTTTTCAAAATTCAAAATTTTATACCCTCATTTAAACCCAAATCTTACCCAAATATAAATTTCATTAAAAACCTATTCAATTCAAATTCCCATTAATCCTCTCTCATTTAAATTTTTTATTAAGATCACGTTACTTCTCTCTCTCTCTTTTCCTTAAATTTCTATTTATTATTCCTCCCGTTAATTCTTTCTCTCACTCCCTTAATTAAATCCCCACGTTACATTCTCTCTCCCACATTACCTTCTCTCTCTCCCTCACCTTCTCTCTCTCTTTCTCCCATTTTTCTCCATTCCCCGCTCCCTCCCTCGAGCCCACGCCCACGCCCACGACCGCGCTCACCGCGCTCGCCCCGCCACCATCGCGGGCATCACCCTCGTCCCTCTCTCCTCTCTCCAAAACCCTAAGCCCCTCTTCACCTCTCCGATCCCCGACCTCACCGCATCCCCGTCGCCACCTCCCCACCTCACCTGCAACCCGACGCACCCATCACCGTCGACGACCCCATCGCCTCCCTGCTACTTCTTCCAACAACGCCGCAACACCACCACTCCTCCCCACTTCTTTCTCCATTCACAGCCGTGACACATCAACCGCAACCGAGCTTCTCTGCAACTCCGGTGACCACCGCCTGCAAGCTCCGGCCATCCACCATCGCAACCACCATCGTCAAGCTCTCCCTACAACCTCCGTCAACCTTACCGCACCTCGCCAACACAAACCTAAGCACCTCGAACCTTCACCCACCTCCACTGCCCACCGAGCTTGCCACGCCGCCGCCGCCAGCCTCCTCCCTGACACCACCACACCAACGTCGAACTCCCCGCTGCACAACGCCCGAGCCTTCACCCTCCTCCTTTCTGCATCTGAGCTCACCTTGCAGCCGTCGCAATCGCCGTTGCCTTTGTCGCCGTTGACAGCGTTGTCTCTATCCAATCCGTCGCCTCTGTCACCGTGGATATCACCTCCGTAGCTGTTGCCGCCATCATCGTTTTCAGCCAAGTGATTTCCACTTGTTTTACATGCTATTAATTTTTCACATAGTTATATATATTGTATATAACAACTAAGTTAATTAGAAAATCATGGATTTTGGATAAGTTTTACAATCCCATGTTTATACATAGCTTGACATAGTTTATAAGTCGGGCCTTTTATTCGGCTCTAACGACGTTACGAATGTATATTGACCGATTAAACGAAACCAAAGCTCCGATTACCATACGTATAAACAAGTATTTGATACTAAACTCTACATGAAAACCCATCTTTAAATGGCGGAACTTGTGATCATTAAATCCATTTACTGTTCATAGAGGTACTGCAAAAATTTGGTTGAAAATCGATATCGTTTCACTTATAAAATGTTACCCCGATAACCATTGCGAAATCAGAATTTTTCCTGAACACGCTAGACCGTTAAATTCATATTAAATCTTTTACAAATCGGATTTTAGTGTTCCATGGCTTGTATCGAAGCTAACAAAATAACCTACAGTACTCTATATTTGATTTCTAAATTTGAATTAGTTATGATAGAGAAAACTGAGGAGAATTACGATTCTGGACTGCAGTCCAGAGCAGTAATCCCAGATAACCCTTGTTTTTAAATCACTGTATATCCTTGCTCAAATGCGAAAATGTGAGGAAACCTATATAGTTACGTAGAAACTTGAGTTAGCTTTCTTACACCACTGGTTTCACTGGATTCCTTAACTGTATGATATTTTTAACACATTTTATAATGTTGACGTGTCCAGCTGAATTCTGTAGTGACAGATTTTACACATCGAACTTAACCTGACCATAACTCCCTTTTGATATAGGATATCACTGATCCTCCAATTGCGTTGGAAACCTAACTGGCAACCCTAAATATTGTTCAACTATAGTGTCGCCTAATTTTGATCCCAACAGGGTGAAAATTGAGTTACGAATTGGGCTTTCGGTCTAGGAACTGAATTTCCAGTAGCGAACACTTAAAATGAAACGACTGTAATTTGCGAACCAGAAACCCGATTGACTTGAAATAAATTTCGTTGAACTTCCGACTGAGTTTACTTGTTACCGCTTTTGTATAATTTTATTTAATTCTGAATGTAAGATTTAATGTGATTTTTATAAGTTCATAAGACGCATAATAACTTGCATTGCACATGATTGGTTTAGCGGCATAAATGCACAAATTATACCCGACCGTAATACATCTAGTGATAGTGCGTATCATTATTAAGTTTCAGTGTACAATGCATTGTCGAGCGTGAATGGTATAAGTTTAGGGGTGCCAAGTACGCCAGTGAAAAGTGAATAGTTCGTGATAGTGACAATACAGTGAACAACGAATAAAACCGTGTTATTGGTACGTACTTGTACACAACTAGACCATATTCATAAATAGTGAAACCTGGGGAAAAATGAAAAATCGAAGTGGAGAGGAAATTTTATTTAGCGAGGTCAGTGATTTTAGAGGATGATCATTCGAACAGCGACTCTTATATATTAGGTTACTGGGGACTGACGTTTACCACCCTTAGACATGATATGCGACATATCAGACGAAGAGACCGAACTGTACAGTAGTGTTACTGATAGGCTTCATGGAGAGTATGGATGAGCTTGCTTGTTGATCTTCATATCGCTCAATACCCGGGTAGCCGTTACGTCCAGCTAGTACCGCTGAGGACTTGTAGGTGATTGATGTGATCATCACCTACTGCTGGCTTATTGACGAGTCTTTAGAGTCCCACACAGAATTTTCCTGGTTCGAGCGAAACGAAGTAGGGCACATATGTTGATATGTGCGTGGGCCTGATTAAATATGAGTATGTGATACCATATTGTAATCTGGCAGTTATCTGTTATCGGTTCGGTTATATGTGATATAACCAGATTGTCGAATCAAGTGTTAATTTGATAATGTGATATACAGATGAATGATATTAGTCGGTCATATATGATATAACTGTTAGTTATATGTATGCCCTAGAGGCCATTACTGTACATAGGATGTATATTGTAGTGGATGCTGGGACATATATAGGGAGGGCTTTCTTGCTCGACATGATAGTATGCTATCTAGTTGCTCTTTACCTTAACGTGTACACTGATTGTCTCTCTGTTACATGTTGGTAAAGCCCTTAGGATGTGTACTTGACTACCTGGACTATGATGCAGATCATACTAGTGGGGACATGGTAGTCCATAAGTACATCCTTCAAGGTCCCTAGTCGTGGGTGTATCGAGACGGGGCATCGATAAACCAGGGTAGACTAGCGTATACCTTCTCGACCCATACAGATGGGCGATGGATGATCCCATATCCATTGGTGTTTGACATCAGAGATGATATACGGGTGCTCAGTGGAAACTGGGTACACTGGACGGACTCGCCGAGAACTCCCAGATGGTATTATACCTCACGTCAGATGGCAGTTCTCTGGTGACACTGGTACAGGTTAGTCTGTAGACCCGAGATCGCCATAGAGTCTTGTGTGATTCCCACTGTGCTTTGATTTCCACCTTACCACATCCAAGAGGGCATGCAAAACGGTGGTTTTTGGGTACAGTCCCGAATCACATGGAGGCAATGAGCGATAGGAGGGGATTCGTCTCTCCCGGTATAGGGAGCTGATGTTGTGCTGTGTTCGATTGGCTATAACCGGAAATCCCTGGCCAGGGTTGCTGAGATTTACTGGTAAGTGTTACCAGTAGTTTCTCGAACTGTTATAGACCTCATATCGACACGACTTATCGAGCTACTGGGGTCTAACGTTTACCACCCCTAGGCGAGATATGCGACATATCAGACGACGAGACCGGACTATACGGTAAGTGTTACTGGTTGGATTCACAGGAGTGTGAGCGGGCTTGCTCGTTGATCTTCTGATCGCTCAATACCCGGGTGGCCGTTACATTTAGCAGACCGCTTGCGGCTTGTGGGCGTTTGATATGATCATCACCTGCTGCCGGCGTATTGACGAGTATTTAGAGTCCTACACAGAGGTTTCCTGGCTCAAACGAAACGAAATAGGAGCGCATATGAGATATGTGCGGGACCGAGTATAATACCAGTATGTGATACTGTATTCTATTCTCGCGATTTGTATCATTGGACGGTTATATGTGATATAGTCGGGTTACCGAATCAAGTGTTGATTCGATATATTGATACACTTGATATTAGTCGGTTATATGCAGTATGACCGGATCATTAAATCAAGTGTTGATTTGATGATTTAATGTATAATTATATATTTGATATAGTATTTTACATTAACTAATATTGGTTCACTTAAGATTGATTTTCTTACTTGAAGTGCACATTGTATATATGATATATTTTTGTGCACTAGTTTGTATCATGTTTGATGATACATGCAAACATGGGTGTGTGTGTGACATACACCATGTTAATTGTAATTTAGGTTTCTGTTTATCTTAATTATTCTAAAATGGTGGAATTTTTATCATGGTTTGAAGCTTCTTGAAGCTTGTAGCAACTTTGAAAAAGTCCATCCATTTTGTCTTGATTAAGACATTCATTAACCTAACCATTACAACTAACTATGGTTTATTCTCTACAAAAATAAACTCACCCATGGTTGCAAGATGATAAGTCTTCACATTATTATTCATTTTATTAATTCCTTTTTCCATTCTCTTCTTCTTCTTCTTCATGAAGAGAAGAAAAACCTTGCTAGAAAAAATTTCAAGTGATGAAATCAAGTGAGAAATCCAAATCCAAAGTGAACCCGCTTCCTATTTCTTCATCCTCTACCACTTGCCATGTTGTATGGGGTGTTTACTTCACAAGTTTCATGACCTAGTGAAGATGGAGCTCGAGTTAGAGTCGCCTCGATGTAGATCATCTTCGGCATCGAAGTCAACGACCTAGCCCGCACATTTCTCCGATAAAACTGACGCTAGAGTCCGGGATTTTGATGATCGCAGCGGAGGGACGTCAACACGGAGCTAGAGAAGTGGAGGACCGGATCTACAAAGGTTGTAGTCCCTTTCACTTAGCAATAAAGTTGTTCACTTGCATGTTTTTCGCCTAATCTCTAGTTAACGATCTTGCATAGGATTCTTAGGCACATGAAAAATTTGATTTTGGCATAGTTGATCTGTTGTAGAACCTCATGAGTGTGCCTAGGAACCCTACAATAACCGGATTATTAAATCAAGTGTTGATTTAATAATGTGATATATATTTTATATGATATAATTATATCTTAACTAATATCATTAGCTCACTAATTATTCTTCATTATATATATATATATATATATTAATATATATATATATATATATATATATATAATAATGAAGCATGGCATGATTTCTATTTTTGAGAAAAATAGAAAAGAGGTGGAAAATGAATGCATGGTTGCAAGCATGTGCTTTATTCATAGTTTATTCATCTTGACTCACTATTCAAGCATGGTTACAATTTTATATTGCAAAATTTCATGCTTGAATGGGTGGGGGTCAGGAGTTGCCATTCATTCTAGTCTTATCCTTAACACTTAGCCATTTTTCTTTAGTTGCTCCCATGGTTGCTCTCTAGCTTCATCTTCTTCCTCAATTGCCATGGTTCAAGCTTCAACCCTCATATGAGATGTGAATCATGAAGCTTGAACACAATCTTGTGAGCTTTTAACATCCCCTATTTCACCATCCCACACCAAACTAGCAATTTGGTGTGGTTTGTTTGCTACACTAAAGGAGTTTAGTGTAGAGTTAGTTTGGGCTAGAGGAACTTCGGGTGGAACGTCTTTGGCATGAAAATCACGAAGGAGATTCGTTCAACTCGAAGAGGGGCCTAGTAGAGTCGCGTGGACTTCAACCCGGAGCTATAAAAGAGAAGGACTAGAACTACAAAGGTTGTATGCTCTTTTCTTCTCTTGAGTTAATCACATCACAAAGGCGAACTCTAAAAATCTAGTAATGATCTTGTTAGTCTAACTTAGTTCCTAATAAAAATTAAAATTTGGCATGCTTGACGCTTCTAGAACCTCATAGTGGTGCTAAGGTTGACTTTCAGGCCTAACACTAGCAAGATAAAGAGACTTACGAGCTAAAAGTACTTGTAAGATGAAAAGACTTAGGAGCTGAAGTGCTTGCAGGATGATCAGACATTTGAGTAAAGGAAAATACATACTTTATTTATGATCAAAATTATGTACAAAGGTATTGTGGGCTCCTCAGCCTTACAAAAATTATGTACAAAGGTATTGTGGGCTCATCAGCCTTACAAAAATGCCCGGAGGTTTATAAAATTCAAAAAAAAATATATACCAGAAAAATCATGAAGGGGGATAGCTCAAACCGCTTAATCGGCCGGGATCTCATCCTGCTCGACGCCACCATCGGGGGCTAAAATGATGACCTCAGGATCGGCGCTTCCTCCGACAGCTTCGCCTCCCACAGCCAGCTCGGCGCCTCCCCCTGCGGCACTTCCTCGGTGAGGGGGAACCTAGCGTGGAGCTCACCGTCGACGAACTCCCGCATAGATTCCTTGACGGCGTCGAAGGCTTTGTGCCACCCGACGGCTGTGGATTCGGCTAGATCAAGGTAAAAATGATCAGACGCCTTGTATTCTTTCAAGGCCTTCTCCGCCCGGCTCTCAGCAAGCTTCGCCACGTCTAAAGCCGCCCGAGCATCCTTCTTGATGGCGTCCCTCGACCTTTTCATAGTGTTGTAGAAGCCGTTCGTCTCGTCCATCTTGGCTTGGATAGCCCGGTTGGACTCGTTTAGAAGCCGATAAGACTCATTCAGCTTTGAGACTGTCAGTCCCTCGGCGAACAATCTCGAGTCAAGGAGGGCCGTTTTCTCCTCCGCTTGCTGCAATTGAAGGCGAAGCTCTTCCACCTGCGAGGAGGATTCGCCCGCCTTCTTCATCGCCGGGGCTATTTCCTCGTACTCCATGGCGACGAGCAGAGCACGGTGCTGAAGGACACGAGGAAAACAACAAGCGTGTTAAAAAGCTAGAACAAAGAAAATAAAACTTAAGAAATATTTGAAGAAAGCTAGATACCGATCTGAACCGCCTCCTGCGCCATTGCGGCCACTTAGGCCTTCATGGTGCCCGGGGGAATTTCGGTCCCGGCTGACTTCTTCATGTCCGCCAGCAAGCTGTCAGTCACAGATAGCCCCGAGAGCACCTTAATGCAGAAGTCGCCCTCTTGCACTTGGATCCCGGTAGGGGGTGGCCGAGAGACCACCCGCTTCTATCTCTTGAGGGGGACTTCCTTGGCGGGGGGAGACTCCTCCTACCTCGTCCGGGGCACCGGGTCCCGCACGTGCTTCTAACCTCCCGCGGCGCTCCTCTGAGACCGAGGGTCCTGCGGAAGGCTTGGCCGGAGGAGTTTGCCTCGGGGCCGTGCTTGGACCGGGTTGGGATGAGCTTGCGTCTGTAGGTCTACGGTAGCACCCCGGCTAATAATCTGAGGCCAAATGCGGAACAAAAACTTTTACAACTGGCGCTATCACATACTATAACCCGGATCTTGCCATTAACGCTAAACTAACAAACTGTAAAGAGGTAGAAAGGCTATACCGATCGATCCGTGTCCTTCGGTCTTTAGCCATCATCCCACGCTCCTCGCGGCGACTCGGATCTTCTCGTCGAGGTGGCACCACGTCAACGAGTCTTTATACGGGCTCCCGCCTCTATACCGAGGTAACTCGAACATGAAGTATATCAACCGACATGTCCAAGATGAAGTAGAGAATGAGTGGAATACTTTGTCTCAAACACTTTTTGGTTCTCATCACATGAGAGGGTAAGAGTGGAGGTTGAAGAAGATGCTAAGGTTTGGAGAGTGTGAGCTGAAGAAAAATTTAGTGAGCAAAAATAACCAAGCACCAAAGGAGCCTTGGCTGCCCAAAATAATGGTGGTGATATATATGAGGTTTTTTGATGAAATATCAAGGAAAATATCTTTATCAAATATCTCCACAAGCCCTCCATAATATCCTACCCAAAACAAACACCATTAATTCTATCATGACTCACTTAGTGACTCATTAGCATGAGTCACTAATGAACATGCTAGAAGAAATGTGTCATAACAATGAGTCACACTTTCCAAAATCCATTTAACCATTTAAACTAAAATGATTAACCAAAAAGAAATGCATCATCTAAAATATTCTCGTAACGGATTAGGAGAATACCCCTCACCTGTATATACATACCTGTATCCGTATTCCGACCGAATACGAATATGAGAGACTAAAATATTCCGACTCAGTATAATACTTGGATCCGGCTTAAACCAAAGCCCACCAGTATTATCTGTCCGAAATATGACACGTGCACAAGTGCACGTGCATTTTTGAACACTGCAATAAAACCATACGGCCTCTACAACGTTTCACCCGAACTTAGGAAACTATCTATGGAGGACTCTAAAGACTCGTCAATACTCTGGCAGTGGGTTTAACCACAAGCATGTCAGCGGCACTAGCTGTGCGTAACGGCTGCCCATGTACTGACCGAAAGGGAAGCTGATGAGCGAACTCATCCTGGAACCCTACTGAGCCTATCAGTGACAATATCCGTACAGTCCGGGCCGTTCGTCTATGAGCATCGCATATTCGGCCTAGGGGCTGGTAACGTCAGACCCCCAAAAACTGTATAAGTCGTGTCGGAGGGTAGCCTTGAACACCCTGAGAAACTACTGGAATACTTACCAGTAATTCTCACCTGCCTTGGCCAAAGACTTGGTGTAATGGCTCTCCTAGACACAGCGCGATCTCACCCCCAATACCGGGAGAGACGAATCCCCTGCCGATCCGCTTACTGCCTCCATGTGGTTCGGGACTGTACCCAACTAAAACATGTTTGCACGACTCCTTTGAGCCATGGTAGGGTAATAATCAAAGCACAGTGGGAACTCACACGAGACAAATGACGACCTCAGGTCGATGAACAAACCTGTACACATGTCACCAGGGAACTGCTATCTGACGCTAGGTATAATACCAACTAGCAGGTTCCCGGCGAGTCCTGTCCGGTGTACTCATAACCCAATGAGCACTTGTATACATCTTAGATGATCCAACTGACACCAGTGGCTTGTGAGACCGGCCACCGCCCCTCGTCGGGGTCTCGACTGTATACACTAGTCTACTCTGGAGTATCGATGCCCTATCTCGAAACTCCCACGACTAGGGACCACTTTTAAGGATGCGCTTATAAACTACCCAACTCTCACGTATATGATCGCCATCATACTGCTGGTAGTCAAGTAAGAATCCTAAGGGCTCTATCAACGTGTAATAGTGATCATCACCTAAAACTGTACACGATGATAAAGGCAAACCAGATAGCATACTATCATCTTGAGTAAGACTGTCCTACCGGTATAGGTTCTCCTCAATCATTGCAATCACGTGCCTGCGATCCAATAATTGACTTTTAGGGCACTGTAGGGTGTTTTTCTTCACCCCATTGAGATGAGAATGCGCACGCGCTTGTCAGGCGCATTATAGATTCCCCCTGCCTAGGGTAGGCTGGGGTTTATTAATTGTGGGGATCCAAATCTCCAGCAGCCGCAGACTAAACTGCCGTTAATTACCCCTCGTCTTTGGAGCGAGAGAACCTCCGATTGACGAGTCAAACAGGTCATGCGAACTCAATGTGCAGTTGTAATACCCAGCCCCTCTTTATATCCAAAATCAGTATTCTAAACTCTAGAATTCTATTTATTCTTATTTACAATTTTATTCATTTTACTTATAATTTATTTATTTTATTTATAAATTTATTTCATTCTAGACCCCATTTTCTTCATCAATAAAACCCAAAACCAATCCCTCAGCCCACACTCTTTTTCCCACCATTTTCCTTTTCACTTCACCGAGCCCAGAAGCCCGGCCCCCCTTCCAATATTCATAATCCTTTCTTGTGATGAACCCAAACCATATTCTTTTATATCCTATATTTTCTTTACCCTAAACCCACCCATTTATTTAATTAATTAATTCAAATTTCCTCAGCCATATCTTTATTTTTCAGTATGAACCCAAGTCCTAGCCCTAACCCTATTTCTTATATTCCTAAATTATCCCACAGCCCAAACAGCCCCCAGCCCACACCTTTCCTTTTCCTATTTAATTTTCTGCGGCCCATTTCTCTTTTTCCCAATTTCTTTTCTTTTCCCTCTGGCCCAGAATCCCCGAGCCCAGCAAATATTTTCTCAGCCATTTCACTTATTTTTCCCCACCTTTCTTTTTGGCCCGAGCTCAGCCTCCTAATTCTCCTTTTAAATCTTCCCCCAGCCCACTCAATTTTAGATTCCTATTAAACCCTATACTCTAATTTTGGCTCAGCCCATCTCCATCTCTTTTCAATTACTCTGTGATTTATTGCAAGCCCGGCCCTTTTCTAATTTCCTTATTCTTTATTCTATTTTTGCCGGCCCAGCCCACCAAGCCCGCGTCCCCATTTCCCCATTCGCCCGCACCCGCTTCGACCCGACCCGCTAAACCTTTCTTCTCCCTCAACGGCTCTCTTTTTCCCGCTCCCCTTCAATTCGCGACATCCACCCCACGCCCGTGTCCACGTCGCCGCTCGTCACGCGCCACGCCCGCGAGCGTTACCATCATGACGCGCACCTCCTCGCCTCACCATCTCTTCCTCCTCACTTCCAACATTCCCTCATCCCGCTCCTCTCTCGCCCCCGCCACCGAGCCTCGCCTGCAACCTCCAACGATCGTCGATCATCCCCGATCACCACCACCATCTCCACCCTCGATCACAAGCACCCCGAGCTCCTCCTTCCTCTTTCACTCAACCTTCCTCCTTCTCCCTCGCTCCCACCTTCGAACCCGAGCACCCCCTGTCATGTCCCTGCCTCGAGCCCTCGCCATCGACGCCGGCGACAACAACCCTCATCATCATCATCATCGTCGTCGCTCTCTCCCGACCTCTCACACTCTCTGCCTCTCTCTCACTCTCTCATTCTGCTCTCTCTCTCTCTCTCCCTCATTCACTCTCTCTCTCTCTCTCTCTCTGTAACTCTCTCTCTCTCTCTAGCACTCTCTCTCCCATTTCCCTCTCTCTCTCTTTCACACTTCTCTGCCCTCTCTCTAATTCACTTTCTCTCTCTCTCATCCCTCTCTAACTCTCTCTCTCAAAAACCTGATATAACACATTTTCTTTACAAACACCCACTGTGCGCGTCACCGGAGCGACCATCGCCGACATCGTCGACCCCAGCAAGTCCCATGCCAGCCACGGAGCACCACCTCCACTTCCAGCAAGCACTTGACGGCTCCGGCGAACTCCGACGTCAAATCCGAGTCTCGAGCCAAGCTCGCGCGAACTCGTTTTGCGGCGTACAACGCGCGTTCGTGACGCCGTTGCTACCGTGTGACCCGAGGCGCCCCCAGGCAAGTTTTTACTTGCTTACATGCTATTTTACTTAAGTTACAATCGTTACATACATAGATTATTAAAGTTGCAAGTTTAGATAAATTATGTGTCGTAACTGTTCGATATTTGTTCCCTTAGGAAATCCTTATCAAATTTGGCGGAACTAAATAGTTTTGCTTGGCCCGTATGGCTTTGAACGTAGTGTATGAATTTCGTTGAATAATTTGATCATTTACGACTAAAACAACTGCCCCCAAGTTTAACCGTAAAACTGTAATTCTGTTGCACCTGAAAACCGTTAAATTCACCATAAATCATATACATATTAGAATGGTGCGTTCAAGGACTCAAATCGAATCTAACTCGACGAACTTTAACCCTATACTAGTTTCCTGACATTTCTGTATTTAAACTGTGATGATAATTGTATCGGAGTGCAACTCTGGACTGCAGTCCAGAGCGACTTCAGTCGTGCTTGCTGTTCCATATTGGATACCATAGGATTTCCTTAACTCGTAGGTTGCGGAACTCCACTGATTATTATAGGTAACTCTGTTAGCTAGACAATACAATTGGTTTTATTCTGTTTCGTTACCGTTTGATATTTAATCTGTAATTTAATAGATCGGGACGCATAACAGTCCCGACAGAATCAGAACTGACATATTATTGTTAAATAGAGTATAACTCCTGACGTACAGACTCGATTGAATATCCGTATGTTGCGTTGAAAACCTTACTGAAAACCCTAGAATTCATTCAACTGTAGCGTCACTAAAATCTGATCCCAACTGGGATCAAAATGCGTTGCGAAACGGACTTCTGGTTCTGAAATTGGATTTCCAGCCGCGAGCGCTTAAAATGAAATGGTTATAATTAATGATCCTGGAACCCGATTGGCTTGAAACCAAATTTGATGGATGGACAACTGAACATACTAATTACTACCTGTTTATCGTTTTGCTAAATTATAAACATATGTTTCATGATAAATCGTGCAAGTAATAGACTACTGTGTTCATAACATCCTAATCATGCTTATATACTGTTCATGCATCATATCATATCTATATCATTGTAGTGATAACCTAGTGATAACGTGCATTTGCCCAGTGTTAGGTTTTAGTGGTGATTGTGGCAAGTACGTCAGTGTTCGTGTATCCGTGATTAAGTGAAAGTGATACGTACTTGTACACAATCAGCGATCCTATTATTTCATTGCATTGTCGACGTCTGTGGGATGCGTGTACGTGTGACTATAAGTGGTATGGGACACTTATGGAAGCGCTTGCACGGGTGTCACAGATAAGGAATCCGACACTGCCATTTATCTTAGGTATTAGTCGGGACGTGCTTGATGGAGGTCCTGCCTCCAGTTCTCGCGCAGACTTGTCATGGATCGATTAGTATTTAGGGTGATGGTTAGCGTTTGATGTAGACCACGGGGTGTGGGGTAGTTTAAGTGTGAGTTCAACAGAATCTCGGGAGTCCCATGCCGGCTTATATATTTAGGGAGTTATATGGAGATTTACAGGGTACGTGATATATACACCGTGATACTCTTGTTACATGTTGGGCCCGTAGTCCCTTGCCCTTGGGTTCTACCCTTGGGTGGAGGACACTCGCGAGTGGTTGACTCTCACACTTGGACTGACGATAGGCTTAGTGACCTGTACAGTGAGACTTAGAGACTGATAGGGATATTGGCATTTTTATTCCATATATACTGTGTGGCATACGTGACATATCGTTATACTGATTTACTGTTCCGCTGCATTGATTACTGCACACTCATATTCATGCTGTCATTGACTTACTGTTGTTCATATCTATTACCACTGTTAGAACTGTCACTTGATTATATATATATTATATTGCTATTGTGTCGCTCTGACGACCTGAGTATGCATGCTCAGTGTGAGGAGAAGATTTATTCTGGATCAGAACTAGACGTGCATCACAGACTTCTTGACTTGCTATTCCGAGATTCATTCGTTTGTTCCACTTCAGGTCAGTTTATATTATTCTATCTTTCAGTTGCTGCATTTCTCATTACCTGCGCATCATTTACTGTTTACCATGATAAACTAGAAGCCGAAGTGTGACTACGGCAGGACATTTCCTTGACCGTAGGAGCATGGCTGGCCTTGTCTACCCCTCGTATTCCGTATTTTGGGACGCGGGGCGTGACATGGTTTAGTTGGTATCAGAGACAGGTTTTGCATCGTTTGGGATTGCAGTTTTCCGTGTATAGTTTGGCAACCTAAGACATTTTTCGGTCTAGGTTGTAAACTTGTCACTCTTGATCCATATTCACATCGTGTGTTCAGCTATCCATTCGCTATGGTTTTGGGTGACCTGACAAGATTACGTGGTTGCAATTGCACTACCGTATTCGGTTTAGGTGACTTAAAGTCATACGGTTGATTCTCCACTTGTAATAAAATTCGTCATCTCTGATATTCTTGAATCCTTGTCCTATCCATATCATATTTGGATTCATTTAGCGTGTGACTCATATCATTCTCGAAATTGTTGTTTCAGGATCATGTCTTCCAACGACTCTTCATCTTTATCCGCTCCCCAGAATCAGACTGTTGAGATCCTTAGTGTACTACAAGGTTTAAAGGAAGCCCAGGAGCGAACAAACGACTTGTTGGCTGAAGGGCTGAGAAGACAGGTGAGTCAAACCCCAGCGGGAGTCTCCTATCATAAAGGGATCCCTATTGGACGAGGAAAGGAGAAGAAGATGAAGCGTCAACAGAAGCATCAGAAGAACCCTTGCTGTGGATATTGTAAGAGGCCAGGACACCTTCAGAGGGATTGTCGCCGCGCCCAAGGGAAATGTCTGATATGCGGTTCCAACAAACACCTCATCAACGGCTGCCCAGAAAGGAAGGAACTGCAAGGAGGAGGCTCGTCCACTCTCCACACTTCTGACAAGTGATGATCACTGAGTAGTTCGAGCTTTGAGAATAGGCAGATCCAACACAGGATTCAACTCGCGTAACGATGATGCAGCGGTCCAGCAATCAAAGGAGAATTTTTATGTTTTCCAATTTCAGTATTATGTTGTCATCCTCTTATAAACATTTCTTTCCGTTTGAACCTTGTATCCGTCGGACTTTTAGTTGAATGAAATAAAATTGGAATCATAATATATGCATCATTCTCATGCTTTCTCTATGTCAAATTCTATTCATTATCACAGTATTTCCATTTTGATCCTTCAGTTCCTGCAACCGCATATTTTCCTACATTTCGTACCCTGAGCTTTCCTTGATGTATTCCACTGTCTAATCATGACTTTTCTTTTCAGGCCATGGCCCACCCTGGAGCAGCACCGCATCTAGATGAGGATGCACAGTCATGCGTTTCCCTAGACCGCACACTGATGGAGTCCGACGAAGAGATCAACGGTCCACAGGTCAACTTCGAAAACAATGATTCAGAGGACGAAGGAGCAGCCGCCCCAGAGTTTGACATGATGGCTGATCCTGACGAAGAAGAAGGAGATCCTGAAGAGAACCCTATAGAGGAAGACCCCGAGGAAGAACCGATAGAAGAAAATCCAGCGGAAGAAAACCCCGTGGAAGAAAATCCAGAAGAAGAAAATCACATGGAATCGGATCTCGATGAAGAAGCTCTATCCGAGGAAGAAGGACCAGAAGATCAAGACCCTGTGGTGGAAGGACTTCCAATAGAGGTACCTGCGAGGCGCTATGGAATGGACGCCCCTACCTGAGTGCGCGAGCCTACCGCAACCTGCTGAATCTCCACAACCGCGATTGACGGAATTCCTTTTTGATGTTGTTTTTCTGGCCAAATAAAATGTGTATAGTTTAGGGCCACTTTTAGTCTTGGAGAATGCCTTGTTTCAAATTTTCTTGAATGAAATAAATCCTTTGAATTCGTAAACCTTTTTGATTATTGGTTTGCTTGATGCTTGTTTATTGCTTATATCCATTTATTTTCGGTTGAGATCCCTGACTGTCCACCCCTACTCGTTGTATAGTTTTCACCCTCGTTTCGATTGGAAAGTACCGCACCCTGATCCTTGGAATGAGCCGCCATTCATCTTTCGTCTGTGCCTCGATTGAGATTCTTCTGGGAGGAGAAGTTCATAGTGAAATCCTCGAGTTAGCTAACACTTCAAATTCTTGATTCATATGATGTACCGAAAGTTATCCTCCCCATACTGTTTCCCTTGTAGTCCTGTGTGACTCACCCTTACTTCTTGTGTTGATCCGATCCTAATTTCCTTGATTTTCAGCCTTAAGCCGTCATCCTTCGACCTTTTGTATCAGCCACATCCCATTGTAATCCCTACCCCACCTAGGCCTAGACACACTTATACTTTTCCCTGTTACCCCAACTATACTTAGGGGCACTATTATTTTAAAATATAGTTTTAGTATTTTGCATTTGTCAAAGAGTACGTGTTATTGATCATCCCGTTCTATGTATTTTAAGTGCATTATTATTATTCTCTTTTTAGTAGCGCAATCTTAAACTGCGCACATTTTGTTCCATGTTTCTTATTTTCACTATATGAGTTTTCTAAGCTATTTTGAAACTATTTGACCGATGAATTATCCTAAAAAGTTTTAACCTACCGACTAGATTTCCACTACTTTATTCTTGTTATTTTATTTTCGGGTTTCGTGCCTATGATTACTGTTATAAATGATTGTACCTTATATTTATCTTTCTGTCGTACTACCTTTAATACACTTGTATGTATCCCTGTTTGGGTTTCACTTTTATTGAATACGCTTTGATCATTATTGTTCGTTATTGTTATCTATATTCTCGTATACTTGTAGTTGCTCTTATAGTGTTCCTACATTATACTTATTAGATCTATCTTTCGTATATGGTTCTTATATATATATAAGTATCTTCAGATTTTGTTAAACCATTTAAACTAAATCAACATGTATTAGTGTTCGATATGATAACTCTTCGCTTATTATATTGTTTCTTTTAAATTTCGAGGACGAAATTTTTATAAGGGTGGTATGATGTAATACCCAGCCCCTCTTTATACCCAAAATCAGTATTCTAAACTCTAGAATTCTATTTATTCTTATTTACAATTTTATTCATTTTACTTATAATTTATTTATTTTATTTATAAATTTATTTCATTCTAGACCCCATTTTCTTCATCAATAAAACCCAAAACCAATCCCTCAGCCCACACTCTTCTTCCCACCATTTTCCTTTTCACTTCACCGAGCCCAGAAGCCCGGCCCCCCTTCCAATATTCATAATCCTTTCTTGTGATGAACCCAAACCATATTCTTTTATACCCTATATTTTCTTTACCCTAAGCCCATCCATTTATTTAATTAATTCATTCAAATTTCCTCAGCCATCTCTTTATTTTTCAGTATGAACCCAAGTCCTAGCCCTAACCCTATTTCTTATATTCCTAAATTATCCCACAGCCCAAACAGCCCCCAGCCCACACCTTTCCTTTTCCTATTTAATTTTCTGCGGCCCATTTCTCTTTTTCCCAATTTCTTTTCTTTTCCCTCTGGCCCAGAATCCCCGAGCCCAGCAAATATTTTCTCAGCCATTTCACTTATTTTTCCCCACCTTTCTTTTTGGCCCGAGCTCAGCCTCCTAATTCTCCTTTTAAATCTTCCCCCAGCCCACTCAATTTTAGATTCCTATTAAACCCTATACTCTAATTTTGGCTCAGCCCATCTCCATCTCTTTTCAATTACTCTGTGATTTATTGCAAGCCCGGTCCTTTTCTAATTTCCTTATTCTTTATTCTATTTTTGCCGGCCCAGCCCACCAAGCCCGCGTCCCCATTTCCCCATTCGCCCGCACCCGCTTCGACCCGACCCGCTAAACCTTTCTTCTCCCTCAACGGCTCCCTTTTTCCCGCTCCCCTTCAATTCGCGACATCCACCCCACGTCCGCGCCCACGTCGCCGCTCGTCACGCGCCACGCCCGCGAGCGTTACCATCATGACGCGCACCTCCTCGCCTCACCATCTCTTCCTCCTCACTTCCAGCATTCCCTCATCCCGCTCCTCTCTCGCCCCCGCCACCGAGCCTCGCCTGCAACCTCCAACGATCGTCGATCATCCCCGATCACCACCACCATCTCCACCCTCGATCACAAGCACCCCGAGCTCCTCCTTCCTCTTTCACTCAACCTTCCTCCTTCTCTCTCGCTCCCACCTTCGAACCCGAGCACCCCCTGTCGTGTCCCTGCCTCGAGCCCTCGCCATCGACGCCGGCGACTACAACCCTCATCATCATCATCATCGTCGTCGCTCTCTCCCGACCTCTCACACTCTCCGCCTCTCTCTCATTCTGCTCTCTCACTCACCTCTCTCTCCCTCATTCTGCTCTCTCTCTCTCTCTCCCTCATTCACTCTCTCTCTCTCTCTCTCTCTGTAACTCTCTCTCTCTCTCTCTAGCACTCTCTCTCCCATTTCCCCCTCTCTCTCTTTCACACTTCTCTGCCCTCTCTCTAATTCACTTTCTCTCTCTCTCATCCCTCTCTAACTCTCTCTCTCAAAAACCTGATATAACACATTTTCTTTACAAACACCCACTGTGCGCGTCACCGGAGCGACCATCGCCGATATCGTCGACCCCAGCAAGTCCCAGGCCAGCCACGGAGCACCACCTCCACTTCCAGCAAGCACTTGACGGCTCCGGCGAACTCCGACGTCAAATCCGAGTCTCAAGCCAAGCTCGCGCGAACTCGTTTTGCGGCGTACAACGCGCGTTCGTGACGCCGTTGCTACCGTGTGACCCGAGGCGCCCCCAGGCAAGTTTTTACATGCATACATGCTATTTTACTTAAGTTACAATCGTTACATACATAGATTATTAAAGTTGCAAGTTTAGATAAATTATGTGTCGTAACTGTTCGATATTTGTTCCCTTAGGAAATCCTTATCAAATTTGGCGGAACTAAATAGTTTTGCTTGGCCCGTATGGCTTTGAACGTAGTGTATGAATTTCGTTGAATAATTTGATCATTTACGACTAAAACAACTGCCCCCAAGTTTAACCGTAAAACTGTAATTCTGTTGCACCTGAAAACCGTTAAATTCACCATAAATCATATACATATTAGAATGGTGCGTTCGAGGACTCAAATCGAAGCTAACTCAACGAACTTTAACTCTATACTAGTTTCCTGACATTTCTATATTTAAACTGTGATGATAATTGTATCGGAGTGCAACTCTGGACTGCAGTCCAGAGCGACTTCAGTCGTGCTTGCTGTTCCGTATTGGATACCATAGGATTTCCTTAACTCGTAGGTTGCGGAACTCCACTGCTTATTATAGGTAACTCTGTTAGATAGACAATACAATTAGTTTTATTCTGTTTCGTTACCGTTTGATATTTAATCTAATTTAATAGATCGGGACGCATAACAGTCCCGACAGAATCAGAACTGACATATTATTGTTAAATAGAGTATAACTCCTGACGTACAGACTCGATTGAAGATCCGTCTGTTGCGTTGAAAACCTTACTGAAAACCCTAGAATTCATTCAACTGTAGCATCGCTAAAATCTGATCCCAACTTGGATCAAAATGCGTTGCGAAACGGACTTCTGGTTCTGAAATTGGATTTCCAGCCGCGAGCGCTTAAAATGAAATGGTTATAATTAATGATCCTGGAACCCGATTGGCTTGAAACCAAATTTGATGGATGGACAACTGAACATACTAATTACTACCTGTTTATCGTTTCGCTAAATTATAAACATATATTTCATGATAAATCGTGCAAGTAATAGACTACTGTGTTCATAACATCCTAATCATGCTTATATACTGTTCATGCATCATATCATACCTATATCATTGTAGTGATAACCTAGTGATAACGTGCATTTGCCCAGTGTTAGGTTTTAGTGGTGATTGTGGCAAGTACGTCAGTGTTCGTGTATTCGTGATTAAGTGAAAGTGATACGTACTTGTACACAATCAGCGATCCTATTATTTCATTGCATTGTCGACGTCTGTGGGATGCGTGTACGTGTGACTATAAGTGGTATGGGACACTTATGGAAGCGCTTGCACGGGTGTCACAGATAAGGCATCCGACACTGCCATTTATCTTAGGTATTAGTCGGGACGTGCTTGATGGAGGTCCTGCCTCCAGTTCTCGCGCAGACTTGTCACGGATCGATTAGTATTTAGGGTGATGGTTAGCGTTTGATGTAGACCACGGGGTGTGGGGTAGTTTAAGTGTGAGTTCAACAGAATCTCGGGAGTCCCATGCCGGCTTATATATTTAGGGAGTTATATGGAGATTTACAGGGTACGTGATATATACACCGTGATACTCTTGTTACATGTTGGGCCCGTGGTCCCTTGCCCTTGGGTTCTACCCTTGGGTGGAGGACACTCGCGAGTGGTTGACTCTCACACTTGGACTGACGATAGGCTTAGTGACCTGTACAGTGAGACTTAGAGACTGATAGGGATATTGGCATTTTTATTCCATATATACTGTGTGGCATACGTGACATATCGTTATACTGATTTACTGTTCCGCTGCATTGATTACTGCACACTCATATTCATGCTGTCATTGACTTACTGTTGTTCATATCTATTACCACTGTTAGAACTGTCACTTGATTATATATATATTATATTGCTATTGTGTCGCTCTGACGACCTGAGTATGCATGCTCAGTGTGAGGAGAAGATTTATTCTGGATCAGAACTATACGTGCATCACAGACTTCTTGACTTGCTATTCCGAGATTCATTCGTTTGTTCCACTTCAGGTCAGTTTATATTATTCTATCTTTCAGTTGCTGCATTTCTCATTACCTGCGCATCATTTACTGTTTACCATGATAAACTAGAAGCCGAAGTGTGACTACGGCAGGACATTTCCTTGACCGTAGGAGCATGTCTGGCCTTGTCTATCCCTCGTATTCCGTAGCAGTGTTGTGTTTTGAAGGGGTTTTGGATATATCGGGGACCCCACAGAGTTTTTACGGGGGTCCCACTATCCGGATAGCGGGCTGAGGGTCAAGGAGGCTAGCAGCCCCCTTGCGGGGTGCGGGGCAGCGCCCCGTTAGAAAATTTTTCTAACGGGGAAGGTGTTTTTAGTGTGGAGTACATGTAAAATGAGGGGAAAAGGCGTCCAAAGGACGCGTGAGCGCCAACGCTTGGGCGCTTGGGTTAGCGCTAGGTGCTTGGGCGCTAACGCCTCACGTGTTCGGCACGTGGGTGCCCGATCGCTAGCGCTATGGGCACTCGGGCGCTAGCGCCTCACATGCTCGGCACGTGGGCTCTATGGGCGCTCGGGCGCTAGCGCTTCGGGGCTAGCGCCTCACGTACCCAGCACGTGGGCGCTCGGGCGCTAGCACTTTAGGCGCTAGCGCCTCACGTGCCCGGCACGTGGGCGCTCGGGCGCTCACGCTTTGGGCGCAACGCCTCACATGCCCGGCACATGGGCGCCATCGCTTTGGGCGCTAGCGCTTCACCTGCCCGGCACGTGGGCGCTCGGGCGCTAGCGCTTTGGGCGCTAGCGTCTGACCTGCCCGGCATGTGGGCGCTAGCGAAAGAAGGGGTTTTTACCCTAGAAATAGGAGTTAAACTCCAAAAAGAGGATTTTTAGTGGAGTTAAACTCCTAAAAGTCTGGATTAGGAGTTAAACTCATTTGAGGGTTTGGGTCTTGGAATTGAACTCCCTAAAAATCTTCAGAGGTTCTTCTCTCTTGAGTCTTGGATCTTCTCTTGATTGGGATTTTGTCCAAAGTTGGATTTTTGGAGATGGGTCTCCTTCTTCCTCCTCTTGATCGGCTGGATCTTGGAGAAAAAAGGGGGTGAGACTTGAAAGTCTCCCTTTTTCGAGATCGAATGGAAGATCTGAGCTCCTCTTTGTGGGTTTTGTGGTGAAAAACTATTTAGTTTTTGAAAAGAAAGAGCAAAACTCTTGATTTAATTAAAAATGGGGAAGAAGGTTTAGAACCTTGAGGAAGGAGAAGAAGGAGGCAAAAACCCTAGAGTTTTGGAGAATTGAAAAGTCTATCCTTTATTCATCATCATGTTGCTTTATATAGGCTTACATATTTACATATAGCCCCTTGGGCTTTACAAAATGGCATTTTTCCCATCCCATGTCTCATGTGCTATTTCTTTTTACACATAAGCCATGGGCTTTACAAAAATTGGGCTTTATGCCCATTCATGCATAAAAAATTACATCAAAATTATTTATTACACGATTTTTTATTTCAGCATGGGGGAGGCCGGCTGCTTCATGTTCGGGCTCGACTCGGGCATGAACCCACTTGATCTGGGATTGGGCCTACCTGGTTTGGGGTTGACCTTGAC
Source organism: Agapanthus africanus (assembly GCA_030015575.1). Lineage (NCBI taxonomy): Eukaryota > Viridiplantae > Streptophyta > Magnoliopsida > Asparagales > Amaryllidaceae > Agapanthus > Agapanthus africanus. The sequence continues at coordinate 439,212,245 of JASDDO010000004.1, forward strand.
TTTGATTTGGTCAACCGGGATGCATTTTCGACCCCAATAGCAGCCGGCCATGATTTTTGATCGGTCGATGGGCTTTACAAAAAAGAACACATAGGAGAAAAGATCGGCGAAGTTGAAACGGCAAAGAAAATTTAGTAAAGTCTAAGCAGGTCGTCAAAAACCCTAACTTACCCAAAAACGCACAGGACTGAGCCCAGCCTAGCTCAGTACCTGTTCGGAAAGCAGGACATCAGCCCGCTGGATCGGTTCCTACTGGGACACCACCCTTGCCTCGGGGGAGGTCGACTGCTTCGCCCTTGGGCAGTCGGCCTTGTGCCACTGTGTGGGCACAGGCCAATCCTCGCCCTCCGGTGACCCGACGAAGTCGTACTTCTCCTTACATTCATGGATGGAAGAAGGGACGACCACTACCCCCGACCCGGCCATCCCACCCTTACGTTTTTTAAACGAAAAATACACCCAGCTCGGCTCTTGCTTACTGGTACCGGGGTGATTTTTATTACAAAGAAAAGACAAGAGGAAGGTCAAACTTAAGGGGATCCAATCAAATTTTAATCGGACCAGAAACCCGAGGAGGATACTCCATGAGTTCGGCGCTAGCTGGCCCGGGGCAAGACGGAAGTAATGAAACACCACACGAACTTCGGGTGAGAAAGGCAGACGCATTCTATCACGCCCCGCTTCCCAGTATACGGCGAAGGGGACGCGACTGGTCCGCTACGTAATTACTGTGAAGTAAATACGCTAAGCGTATCTAAGCAATATAAAAGTAATCACAAGAGACAAGAGATATAAAAATAACAGCAATTTTATTTATTAACATTCTTTTGTACAGTGCATAAAAAGGAAATACAACTGAAGTAATAACGATGCCTAAACAATGGCATAACAGGAAATTAAAGGTACTGAATGGAAATGTACAATGTCTAGAGCTCGGTGTCTTCGAGGAACTGATCCAAGTCTTCACTGGTGGGCTCGATCTCTGCTGTGTCCAGATCACCTGACGACATTCAAAGAAGAAAGAAATAGAATGTCGTCAGCGAACAGGTCGCTCGGTAAGTCCCAAAGTTAAGGGAGAAATAGAAAAGACAGAATAAGAATGTATCTTTTAAAGTTGTATAGTATTGTAGAATATTGTGTTAACGCTGTTGTTTGTAGCTTGGTACAGAAGGATGCCAGTGTATACGAGAGGGGTCTCTATATGCTAGAGACCAGGGCAAACTGAAAGTACAAGGAACCGTTATGCCACGGTACAACAGCAACATGATTCATGTTAGGTGTCTTAATCTTACCGTCTCGTGCCACTTTTAACACCTTCCGTACCAATCTACCCCTTAAACCCCGTAGTGTTTTGATTGTATTGTTATATTGTATTGTATAAATTGTATAGATGGATGACTGACCAAAACCATGATATCAGTAACGGATGTAATGGATGTAAACTGGATTCATGTAAATGGAAATTATATCCATGGTTTGGTTCAGTCAAGTTGAATAGATTGGTAACTGGATTCATGGATTCATGTGTTCATGTTGAATTGTAATATTGTATATTTATATAGTACTTGAATCATATTCAAATCGGATTATGATTAGACTCAAACCCGAGTCAGACAGTAGAGATGTAAATCGAAGTCCTATATTTACTAGGATCCTTAGGGTAATTTATAAAACTTGAGGGGGTTTTATGTAAAAATACTTTTGTAGTTTTCAAGATACGCCCCAAGTATTTATTATTCGCCTTTAGAGTTGTAATGAATATAGATTTTATATTGTGATATTTCTAGTGAAAATAGCCTAATTTCATAAATAAAGGTATTTATTTGTAAATGGTGATTATATTGAATTCATGGTATTTTAGTGTAAACCGATTCTTGTGACATTTTTAGAAAAAGGTTGAATATTCATATCATAACAAAATAGCTAATTTAATAATAAATATACATATATTTATACGAAAATAATTTTTATAAATATTTTATATTCTAAAAATCTCATATTCTTAAGATGTCGTATTTTAAATCTTTCGAGACCGAATGCTCCTTGCGGAGGTCTGAATCTCGCACTACTAAGCCCGAGGATGTGCGATAATCCGCACCATCCCGAACGGGTTCCCCAAAATCGGTTGTAAGGGCGCTTTGCAAAGATTTTATAAATACTAATCCTTTAGAATACGGTTTTATTAAGTAAATGGTATTTATTTGTAAAGATGTCATTTTCTTGTATTTTCTGTTCTAGTGACAAGTTCAAATCGCCTTTTCACCGCCAATTGTGGCCAGGTAAGTACAAGAGAAGAAAGGAGGGATCCGCTCACGAATCATCGTGAGACGGGCCTTTTAAAATTACCTTTCTCACTTGTCTAGTCTAGACACCACAAAGTCAGGTTTAGATAAACGACTGAAAGTTCATGACTTTTCCTAACGAATGTGATAGTCCTTAATTGGATGAGTCTAGATATATTTTATTATTTCAAAAGTTATGTAATTATAAAAATGTATCAATACTAAAAGTTTTATTAAGTAAAGGGTATTTTAATAAAAAGGTTTGTTTTCTCGTATTTTAAATTTCCAAGATTATAGTACTATGTTTAGATGGGAGTGTGTGAGGAGGTAGGTCATTACCTCGTGCTCTACTTATAGTTATAGCAAGTTTAATGTGGTTCAATGTGAATTTGGAACAATATGGTATTTAAGTGAAAAATACGATAAATGGAAAAGGTATCATTTCATGTATTTAACTTTGATCAATTTAGCTGTTTAGTGTTTAATAATCAACATGATAGAGTTTAAACATAATTGAAATAATGAGAAGTGAAGTTTATAAGAAATCCGAATCGGAAATCGGTTTTGTTCCGATTCAGTCGGGTTTGTAAATCCGTATTTCTTAGAATAGAAAGGGAAGATAGAAAAGGACTTACGGGTTTTGGACAACACTAGAGAGTGAGAGGGAAGTAGAGGATTCGCCAGTGCGTCGATTCGTCGCCGAGAGTTCCTACCACGATCACCGGAATTCCGCCGTCGATTTCGTCGGAGCTTCGCCTTTCGCTCGTTTTCAAAGTACACAATATTTTCTTGAAATTTTGAGAGAGTGGGCTCAGAATTTTGTGATGAGAGGGTAGGGGGTAGGGGTGTATTTATAGGGTTAGGCTAGTGTTAGGGTAGGTGTAGGGTTTTTAATTAAAAATGTAAAAAGAAATATGAAAAATCATTAAAATTTGGAGTAAATAGGGTTTAATGTGCTCTCTGGACTTTATCTCAGAATTTAGAGTATGCAGGGGAGTGGGGGAGGTGAAGGGGCACATCTTCCATTCAGGGGACTCGGCGGTCTGGCCGAGTCCAACTCGGCCGATCCCGGCAGAGTCCGGTAGTCGGGAGGTGGGGGGTCGCCGGGGGTAGCACTGGAGCTTCTAACTTTTCATGGGTAGTGGGGGTTTTGTGAGAAAACACGTGTTGACTGTTGGTATTCTAGAAATTTTAAAACAAAACAAAATTAAAAATAATGTGGGGCATGCGATTTGAACTCTGGTGGCTTGGTTCAGCAGTGCAAGGTATTACCAATGAGCTACAAGCTCCTTCTTGTAATTATGGTGTGAAATTAATACTTAAAGAGATATCAGCAACATTAAATACTCCAAGTATACTTTGAATTTAAAACAATTCTTTGTACATTAAAAATGGAGTTGTTACAGTCTACCCTCCTTACAAAAATTTCGTCTTCGAAATTTACAACTTTTATTTGAGAACTAGTTTACAAAGAGGTGTGGATATCTAGTACGCATTTCATCCTCCCTTTCCCAAGTGGACTCTCCTGGAGTGTCTTTTCTCCACATCACTCGGACCAAATTAACTTCCTTGTTCCGAAGTGTCTTCACTTTCCTGTCCAGGATCTCTACAGGCTGTTGCTCACAAGACAAATCGGACTGTATAGTGAGTTCAGAATGATCGAGAACATGGCTGGGGTCACTCACATACTTTCTGAGTTGGGATGTGTGGAACACATTATGCACTCCTTCCAATGAAGGTGGAAGTGCTAAGCGGTATGCCACTTCACCGACTCGTTCGATTATGTCGAACAGTCCAATATATCTCGGACTTAGCTTACCCCGTCTTCCAAATCGGATCACTCCGCGGTTCAGAGATATCTTCAAGAACACATGATCTCCTGGCTGGAACTCCAGAGGACGGCTCTTTGCATCCGCCCAGTGCTTCTGTCGATCTTGGGCTATGCGCATCCTTTCCCTGATAGTACGAACCACATCAACAGTCACTACTATCATCTATGGTCCAAGAAATTCCCTATCTTCGACGTCGTCCCAATTTAAGGGCGATCGACACTTCCTTCCATACAATGCTGCAAAAGGTGCCATTCCTATGCTTGCTTGGTAGCTATTGTTGTACAAAAACTCCACAAGATGTAGGTGATCTTCCCACGATCCTTTGAAGTCTAACATACATGCTCTGAGTATATCCTCCAAGATCTGAATAGTTCGCTCAGACTGACCATCTGTTTGTGGATGATAAGCCGTGCTGAAGTTCAGACTTGTTCCCAAGCTTGCTTGCAGACTTTTCCAAAATTGCGATCGAAACCTGGTGTCATGATCGGAGACAATACAGACCGGTACTCCATGAAGTCTCACAATTTCCTATATGAGTTCATGGGTATCAGAGATAGTACATTATGAAGAGCTTAAATCTTAAGTAGATTATTACCTCCATGTACTTCTTTGTTAGTGTCTCAGCAGATTGGCGAACTCGAAATGGGATGAAGTGAGCCGACTTTGTGAGTCGATCCATAATGACCCATACGGCATCGTTACCCTTTGTGCTGCGAGGAAGAGCAGTCACAAAATCCATCGTGATGTGTTGCCACTTCCATTCTGGGATTGGTAACGGTTGAAGTAATCCAGCAGTCTTGTGATGTTCAGCCTTTACTTGCTGACACACCAAGCATTTTGCGACGCTTCTGGCTACTTCACGCTTCAATCCATGCCACCAATAATTCTGACGTAGATCTTTGTACATTTTGGTACCTCCAGGGTGTACTGAGTAGGGAGAGCTGTGAGCTTCTTTCATTAACTCTTCCCGAACAGGACCTTTTGGTACACACAATCTGCTGCCGTATCTCAAAGATCCGTCTTCATGGATGATGAAGTCTGTTCTGAGTCCATTCTCCACCTGTTCTCTGATCTTTTGCAACTTAGCATCGCTTGCTTGAGCTGCTTTGATCTGATTTACAATGGTTGATTGAACTTGTAAATTCATCAAACTTGAAGCATTACTTGGCATGACTAGTTCAATCTCCATCTGATACAAGTCTTGTTGAAGCTTCCACTGAGCGGTGAGACTCATTGCTAATGGTTGACGACTAAGAGCATCATGTACCACATTCACCTTCCCTGGGTGATATTGTAAGTTGATGTTAAAGTCCGCCATGAGTTCTAACCATCTTCTCTGCCGCATATTCAACTCCTTCTGAGTAAACACGTACTTCAGGCTCTTATGATCTGTGTAGATGTTCACTCGTTCACCAAGTAGATAATGGCGCCAAATCTTGAGAGCAAAGATGACGGCTGCCAATTCCAAATCATGCGTCGGATAATTGCGCTCATGGATCTTCAGCTGTCTTGAAGCATAAGCCACAACTTTACCGTGCTGATGTAGAACACATCCTAATCTCTTACCGGATGTATCGCAATGCACTTCGAATCCTCCAGACTGATCCGGTATAACGAGAATAGGTGCTGATGTCAACCTTGACTTGAGTTCTACGAAAACTTATTCACATGCTTCTGACCACATAAAATCTTCATCTTTACGTATGAGCTTGGTCAGGGATGTTGCTATCTTCGAAAATCCTTCAATGAATCTTCTGTAATATCCAGCTAAACCCAAGAAACTACGAATGTCCTTCACTGACTTTGGTGTAGGCCATTCGCTAACTGCTGAAACTTTGGCTGGATCTACAGAAATTCCTTCTCCTGATACGATGTGTCCAAGAAAACCAACTTGCTTTAGCCAAAACTCGCACTTGCTGTACTTGGCATAGAGCTGGTGTTGTCGAAGAGTTTCCAGGACAATTCGTAGATGCTCCGCATGCTCTTTCCGACTCTTAGAATACACCAGGATGTCGTCGATGAAGATGACAATAAACCTGTCTAAGTACTCCCGGAAAACTTGATTCATTAGGTTCATGAATATTGCTGGTGCATTGGTCACTCCAAATGGCATCACTAGAAATTCGTAATGTCCATAGCGAGTTCTAAAAGCTGTTTTGTGAATATCAGCTTCCTTGACCTTCACTTGATGATAACCTGAACGAACATCCAATTTAGAGAAAATACAAGATTCACTTAGCTGATCAAATAAATCGTCGATACGCGGAAGTGGATACTTGTTCTTTATAGTGACTTCATTCAAGGCTCTGTAATCGATGCACATTCTGTATGAACCTTCCTTCTTCTTCACAAGTAGTACAGGTGATCCCCAACTTGAAGTGCTGGGACGAATCCATCCTTTCGCCAGTAATTCGTCCAACTGTGTTCGAACTTCCTTCAAACCTTCCGGACTTAAACGATAGGGTGCTTTGATCATCGGTTGTGCTCCTGGTACTAAATCAATACTGAATTCAAGAGCTCGATCGGGAGGCAAACCTGATATATCGTTAGGAAATACATCGTCGAACTCTCGAACCACATCTGGTCTTGATTCTTCCTCCGCTTGAGCTGCTGCAACTGCTGCTTCTCTTGGCTTCGCTTTGTAGGTACTTGGCTCCAGTGTTCGGTCTCCGCTTTTGAAATAGAAGACCGGATGGTCTGGAATCTCGAATACTACTCTCCTTTGACGACAGTCAATGGTAGCATAAAAAGTTCCAAGACAATCCATTCCTAGAACCACATCGAAGTTCGGTATGTCCAGCACTTTGAAGTCAGTATAAAACTCTCTGCTGCAGACGACAACTGGACACAAACTGTATCCCATGGTTGCCTTTAGAACGCCATTTTCTGAACTAACATTCCAGCTGGATACAAGCGGTGAGACTGGAATCGCATGGGTTCGGATAAACCGTTGCGACATAAAGCAGTGAGATGCTCCAGTATCAAACAGTGCTAGTGCAGGGATTGAGGATACTAAGATTGTAGCTAAGGTATGTAGGATTTGTTTTAGATATAGGAAAAATATGTAGCTAGTTAGTTGGATAGAAAAGCAAAGTTTGAAAAGAAAACTTTACCAGTGATGACTTGGCCAGTGGTCTCAGCTTCTTCCACTGACATAGTGAAAGCCTGGCGCCTTGGTACATTCCTCCTGGCCGGAGGAGCATTCCTCGGAACGTTCCTTTGATCTTGATGGAACTGACGAGGAGGTGGTGCAGCTTGTGGTCCTCTGGGTGGTGCAGGTAGTGCAAGTCTTGGAGCAGGTGTTTGAAGAGCTGGTCGCTGCGGATAGGTAACTGCTGGCCTGGGTGTAGCAACTGGGTTTTGCTTTTGGGGACAAGACCCAATATCATGAGCAGCTGAGCCACAGATCAAGCAAAGATGGTTGGCTCGCCGGCAATCTTTCATCATATGTCCAGTTCTCTTGCAGTAGGTACAAAAGGCTGGGCTGGGACGGTTGTTTTGTACTCCGGGTCGCCTTGGCACAAAAGATGGCCTGGACGAGGCTCCTCCTGCCATCTGGTTGGCAGGACGCTTAAATCCAGCAGATTGAGGTCTTCCCCTCGCCTTTACCACTGTCTCATAATGGTGGGCAGCTTTCAGAGCCGATTCATGAGTCAGAAAATCTCCTGTGGCCAGTGCAGCCTGAATTTCCGAATCCAAACCTTGTTGAAAGCGACGGGCTCTGATCTCATTCGTCGGTATAAGGTGTGCCGCAAATCTGTTAAAATATTGTGTTAGCTGTGTAATTTGTGATATAAAATTTTTTCGAATTATTGAGACATATCTTACCGACTGAGCATGGTGAACTCAGCGTCATACTCATCTACTGACTTGGTCCACATCGAACCTTGTTGTAGATGGATGAACTGCTGTTCCATGTCGAATCTGGCAGTCTCAGGAAAGTACTTAGTGTCGAACATGTCGCGGAAAGTCTTCCATTCGATAGGCTGTTCAAGACGGCTTTCTTCCGCCTTCCACCAGTTGCGAGCATTGTCCGTGAGCTGCAGTTTCGCCACACGAACCCAAGCTATGTCTGGCACTTGTGCTGCCGCCAGATCATCCTCTATGCTCTGTGCCCATTCCTCAGCTTCAAGTGGGCTTCCCTTTCCAGAGAACTGTTTGGGGGTGTAAAGCCCTAAATTACTTTACCCCAGGCGCGTCTGCCTCGGAACGATTCATTAAAAGAGCAGTCTGCTGCTGCTGTCCTTCTAGGAGGCTTCGGATTGCCTCAAGCAGAACCGTCTGCTCGTTGATTGGAGCAGGGACGTCAGGTGTGAGTGGTAGGGCTGGAGGTGTGTTGTTGATATTGGTGCTGGTGTTGTTCGGAGAATTCATAACCTTGAAGAAAAATTTGGGTTAGGACAGATTCAAAATATATGATTCAATGAATATGAAATTGTAGGATTCAAGGAACATGAATTGTAAAGAATGTTTTAGTTGTTGGTTCTTGTGTTATATTGCTTAGTTTGTTCACGCAGAATAGAACTGCATAATATGATTCTATACAGCTCTGACCTGCATGGGCCACCAACAAAACCTGTCACGCCCCGCTTCCCGGTATACGGCGAAGGGGACGCGACTGGTCCGCTACGTATTTATTGTGAAGTAAATACGTTAAGCATATCTAAGCAATATAAAAGTAATCATAAGAGACAAGAGATATAAAAATAACAGCAACTTTATTTATTAACATTCTTTTGTACAATGCATAAAAAGGAAATACAACTGAAGTAATAACGATGCCTAAACAATGGCATAGCAGGAAATTAAAGGTACTGAATGGAAATGTACAATGTCTAGAGCTCAGGGTCTTCGAGGAACTGATTCAAGTCTTCACTGGTGAGCTCGATCTCTGCTGTGTCCAGATCACCTGACGACATTCAAAGAAGAAAGAAATAGAATGTCGTCAGCGAACAGGTCGCTCGGTAAGTCCCAAAGTTAAGGGAGAAATAGAAAAGACAGAATAAGAATGTATCTTTTAAAGTTGTATAATATTGTAGAATATTGTGTTAACGCTGTTGTTTGTAGCTTGGTACAGAAGGATGCCAGTGTATACGAGAGGGGTCTCTATATGCTAGAGACCAGGGCAAACTGAAAGTACAAGGAACTGTTATGCCACGGTACAACAGCAACAGGATTCATGTTAGGTGTCTTAATCTTACTGTCTCGTGCCACTTTTAACACCTTCCGTACCAATCTACCCCTTAAACCCCGTAGTGTTTTGATTGTATTGTTATATTGTATTGTATAAGTTGTATAGATGGATGACTAACCAAAACCATGATATCAGTAATGGATGTAATGGATGTAAACTGGATTATAATCAGACTCAAACCCGAGTCAGATGGTAGAGATGTAAATCGAAGTCCTATATTTACTAAGGTCCTTACGGTAATTTATAAAACTTTAGGGGGTTTTATGTAAAAATACTTTTGTATAGTTTTCAATATACACCCCAAGTATTTATTATTCGCCTTTAGAGTTGTAATGAATGTGGATTTTATATTGTGATATTTCTAGTGAAAATAGTCTAATTTCATAAATAAAGGTATTTATTTGTAAATGGTGATTATATTGAATATATGGTATTTTAGTATAAACCCATTCTTGTGACATTTTTAGAAAAAAGTTGAATATTCATATCATATCAAAATAGATATTTTAATGATAAATATACATATATTTATACAAAAATAATTTTTATAAATATTTTATACTCTAAAAATCTCATATTCTTAAGATGTCGTATTTTAAATCTTTCGAGACCGAATGCTCTTTGCGGAGGTCTGAATCTCGCACTACTAAGCCCGAGAATGTGCGATAATCCGCACCATCCCGAACGGGTTCCCCAAAATCGGTTGTAAGGGCGCAAAGATTTTATAAATACTAATCCTTTAGAATACGGTTTTATTAAGTAAATGGTATTTATTTGTAAAGATATCGTTTTCTCGTATTTTATGTTCTAGTGACAAGTTCAAATCGCCTCTTCACTGCCAATTGTGGTTAGGTAAGTACAAGTGAAGAAAGGAGGGATCCGCTCACGAATCATCGTGAGACGGGCCTTTTAAAGTTACCTTTCTCACTTGTCTAGCCTAGACACCACAAAGTCAGGTTTAGATAAACGACTGAAAGTTAACGACTTTTCCTAATGAATGTGACAGTCCTTAATTGGATGAGTCTAGATATATTTTATTATTTCAAAAGTTATGTATTTATAAAAATGTATCAATACTAAAAGTTTTATTAAGTAAAGGGTATTTTAATAAAAATGTTTGTTTTCTCGTATTTTAAATTTCCAAGATTATAGTACTATGTTTAGATGGGAGTGTGTGAGGAGGTAGGTCATTACCTCGTGCTCTACTTATAGTTATAGCAAGTTTAATGGGGTTCAATGTGAATTTGGAACAATATAGTATTTAAGTGGAAAAAATACGATAAATGGAAAAGGTATCATTTCATGTATTTAACTTTGATCAATTTAGTTGTTTAGTGTTTAATAGTCAACATGATAGAGTTTAAACATAATTGAAATAATGAGAAGTGAAGTTTATAAGAAAACCGAATTGGAAATCGGTTTTGTTCCGATTCCGTCGGGTTTGTAAATCCGTATTTCTTAGAATAGAAAGGGAAGATAGAAAAGGACTTACGGGTTTTGGACAACACTAGAGAGTCAGAGGGAAGTAGAGAATTCGCCGGTGCTGTAGGGTGTTTTTCGTCACCCCATTGAGATGGGAATACGCGCGCGTTTGTCAGGCGTACTACAGATTCCCCCTGCCTGAGGTAGGGCGGGGTTTAATGATTGTGGGGATCCGAATCTCCGGTAGCCGCGGACTAAACTGCCGTTAATTACCCCTTGCCTTTGGAGCGAGGGAACCTCCGATTGACGGGATAAACTGGTCATACGAACTCAATGTGCAGTGTACGTGTGTGTTGTTTTGGAAAGGGGGGTTTGGATATGTCGGGAGCCACGCAGAGTTTTTACGGGGGTCCCGCTACCCGGATAGCGGGCTGGGGGTCAAGAGGGCTAGCAGCCCCCTTGCGGGGTGCGGGGCAGCGCCCCGTTAGAAATTTTTTTCTAACAGGGACAGTGTCATGGGGTACATGTGTGTGTAAATATGTATACATATATATATATATATATATATATATATATGTATGTATATAAAAAGAGGGGGAAAAGGCATCCAAGGGATGCGTGGGGTCAGCGCCTTGAGCGCTGTGCGCTTAGGTGCTGTGCGCTCAGGCGCAAGCGTGCCACGTGTCGGCACATGGGCGTTTTGCGCTAGAGCGCAAGCGCGCCACGTGTCGACACGTGGGCGCGTTGCGCTCGAGCGCAGTGCGCCTGAGCGCAAGCGCGCCACGTGTCCGCACGTGGGCGCTGTGCGCTCGAGCGCAGTGCGCCTGAGCGCAGCGTGCCACGTGTCGGCACGTGGGCGCTTTGCGCTCGAGCGCAGTGCGCCACGTGTCGGTACGTGGGCGCTTTGCGCTCGAGCGCTGTGTGCTTGCGCGCAAGCGCGCCACGTGTCGGCATATGGGCGCTTTGCGCTCGAGCGCAGTGCGCCTGAGAGCAAGTGCGCCACGTGTCGACACGTGGGCGTTTTGCGCTCGAGCGCTGGGCGCTGGCGAGACAAAGGGGCTTTTAGTCCCAGAACCAGAAGCCATGCTTCAGAAAGGAAATATTATATATATATATATATGTAAATATATGGAGTTAAACTCCTAAAATGTTTTGGTTGATGAAAGGGGTTCTTCATCTTCCTCCTCTGTTGGCTGGATCTTGATGATCAAGAGATGTGAGATATAAAAATATCTCTTTTCTGAGATCTAATGGTAGATCCAAGTTCCCCTTTATGGGTTTTGTGGTGGAAGACTTCTTAGTTTTTGAAAAGAAAGAGTAAAACTCTTGATTCAATTCAAAATAAATGAGAAGGTTTAGAACCTTGGAGAAGGAGCAGGAGGCACAAAAGATCTCAGATCTAAAATTTTTGTGGAGAGAATGAAAAGTGTTTTTTTATTCATCATGTTGCCTTTTATAGGCTTACATATTTACATATAGCCCCTTGGGCTTTACAAAAATGGCATTTTAGCCATCCCATGGCTCATGTGCCATTTCTTTTTTGCACATAAGCCATGGGCTTACAAAATATTGGCTTTATGCCCATTTTATTTACATTCATGCATAAACAATTACATAAAAATTACTTATTACATGATTTTGTTGTTGGCATAGGGAGGCTGGCTGTGGGCTCGACTTGGGCATGGGTCCGCTTGACCTGGGCTTGGGCCCACCTAGCTTGGGGGTTGCCCTTGACTTTGACTCGGTCAACAGGGGTGTAAATTTTTACCCCAACAAAGTGCCCCCATCAATAAATGCACACCGCATATTTAAGTTGTGTGCATGAAATTGATGGATCTTGAAGTTGGACTTCGAGGTAGAACATCATTCCAGGGGCGGAGCATCATTCCGGGGAGCATGATTCCCGGGGATTGGAGCATCATTCTGATTCGTGGAGTATAATTCTAGAGATCAGAGCATTGTTCCGAAGGGGGGAGCATAATTCCAGGGTTCGGAGCATCGTTCCGAAGGGCGGAGCATAATTCCAGAGATCGGAGCATCATTCCGAAGGGCGGAGCATGATTCCAGAGTTCGGAGCATCTTTCCGAAGAGCGGAGCATAATTCTAGGATTCGGAGCATCTTTCCGAAGAGCGGAGCATAATTCCAGGATTCGGAGCATCATTCCGAAGGGGGGAGCATAATTTCAGGGTTCGGAGCATTGTTCCGAGGGGCGGAGCATAATTCCCGAGATCGGAGCATCGTTCCGAAGGGCGGAGCATAATTCCAGGGTTCGGAGCATCGTTCCGAAGGGCGGAGCATAATTCCAGAGATCGGAGCATCGTTCCGAAGGGCGGAGCATGATTCCAGGATTCGGAGCATCGTTCCGAAGGGCGGAGCATAATTCTAGAGATCGGAGCATCGTTCCGAAGGGCGGAGCATAATTCCAGGGTTCGGAGCATCGTTCCGAAGGGCGGAGCATGATTCCAGGATTCGGAGCATCGTTCCGAAGGGCGGAGCATAATTCTAGAGATCGGAGCATCGTTCCGAAGGGCGGAGCATGATTCCAGGATTCGGAGCATCATTCCGAAGAGCGGAACAAGATTCCAGGGGATCGGAGCATCATTCCGATGAGCGGAGCATGATTCCAGGGTTCGGAGCATCATTCCGAAGAGCGGAGCATAATTCCAAGATTCGGAGCATCATTCCGAAGGGCGGAGCATGAGTCCAGAGCTCGGAGCATTTTTCCGAAGAGCGGAGCATAATTCCAGAGATCGGAGCATCGTTCCGATGGGCGGAGCATAATTCCAGAGATCGGAGCATCATTCTGATGATCGGCAGACATTCTGACCGAAGTATGATTTCGATGCAGAGGTAGATTCCTAGGCGAAGTATAATTCCGACAAGGGAGGCAAATATTCCGAGGCGAAGAATGATTTCGACACGGGGTATATTTTGAGACGGAGCATGATTCCGGCGCAGAGCTTGTTGGCTGACTTGATTCCGAGACGGAGCATAATTTCGACAGGGAAGGCAGGTACGCCGAGACGAAGCATTATTTCGACACGGGGTGTACATTCCGAGACGAAGCTTGATTCCGACGCAGAGCTGGTTGGTTGATTTGATTCCGAGGCAGAGTATAATTCCGGCAGGGAAGGTAGATATCCCGAAGCGAAGCATGATTTCGACACGGGGTAAATTCTGGGACGGAGCATGATTCCGCCGTAGAGGTTGTTGGTTTGATTTGATTTGGGTTGACATCAGCATCGCTACACTGGAATATGGTACCAGGAGCGAATCATCATTTGTCATGAGAGGATTTGGGGATTGGTTTTTTTTGTTTGGCATCAGCATCGCTACACTGGAATATGGTACTAGGAGCGAATCATCATTTGCGTTTGCTTATTAGGAAACGATGGCTTAGGAGACAGGTTTTAGGTCCCTATCGCCTAAGACTTTTCAACTTTGTGAGCCGTAAGGGTCTCACAAAGCATTTTCTCCCTACAGGTCGTAAGGATCATGTAAGTGCATTTTCTCCTTGGGAGTCGTGGGGACTCCCAAGTGTGTTGCTCCTTTGTGAGTCGTAAGGATCTCACGCGGGAGTTTTCTCCTCACAAAGTCGAGAGGACCTTGTGAGTGCATTTCATCTCTTTCTCACGAGTTTGTGCCCTTTCGGGTTTTCACAAACTCGCCGGCAGTCCTGCTGTTTTTACTCACGGAGCCCTTTCGGGTTCTTATCCGTGCCCATCTTGCTTGTGGACATACCTTTTTTTTCTTTTATTATATTATTTTTTGGAGAGATTGGGATTGTTTTACGCCCATGGATTGTATACGGTTTTGCAGGATGTATGATTCAGACCGTAGGGCCGGAAAAATTTCAGGACTTTGTTGGCGTCTGCATCGCTGCACTGGAATGTGGTACCAGGAGAGACTCATCATTCACCGTTGGGGTATGGGATTTGGAATTTTGTTGGCGTCTGCATCGCTGCACTGGAATATGGTACCAGGAGCGACTCATCATTCACCATTGGGGTATGGGATTTGAAATTTGGTTGGCGTCTGCATCGCTGCACTGGAATATGGTACCAGGAGCGACTCATCATTCGCCACTTGGGGTATGGGATTTGGAATTTGGTTGGCGTCTGCATCGCTGCACTGGAATATGGTACCAGGAGCGACTCATCATTCGCCGCTTGGGGATTGGGGAGCGATGGCTTAGGAGACAGGTTTAGATCCCTATCGCCTAAGGCTTTTCAATTTTATGGGCCGTGAGGGTCCCATAAAAGCAAATTCTTCCTACGGGTCGTAAGGATCCCATAGGTGTATTTTCTCCTTAGGAATCATGGGGACTCCTAAGTGTGTTCTTCCTTCGTGAGTCGTAAGGATCCCACAAAGGTTTGTTCTCCTCATATATCGTGAGGATACATGAGTGGGTCTTCTCAATGGAGCATAATTCCAAAGGCGGAGACCAGCCGCGTAACTGGTGATTACGGTGGGGCATGAGGGTGATGAGAATCATTTGAGCCCGTGGATTGTATACGGTAGTCAATTTGGGGACTAACCGTAGGGCTGGAAGAATTTTGGGAAATTGGATTTTGGTTGGCGTCTGCATCGCTGTACTGGAATATGGTACCAGGAGCGACTCATCATTCGCCGTTTTTTTTTTTGCATTTTTTGTTTTACCGCGATTGCTCTATTATTTCAGCTTTTCTTATCGCGAAGGTCGCGATTGCCCCATCATTTCGGCTTTATTTTCATCTTTATTTTACTCGCTAATTTTTATTGCGAGTTGCCCCATCATTTCGGCTTTATCTTCATCTTTATTTTACTCGCTAATTTTTATTGCGAGTTGCCCCATCATTTCGGCTTTTCTTTATTTTCCTTTTATTTACACTTTTTTTTTTACATTTTTTTACATTCCCAGTTTAACGACTTAGAGGTCGACTGTTCCCAGTTTAATGACGTGGTGGTCGATTGTTTTCAGAGAAAGGCAGATGTCTGAGAGAATCAGTTTCACGAAGAACTTCGGTCTCCGTTTGTATGAAATTGGCGGTCGCATCTTGACTGTTTACTAACACGCCTTTGGACAGTTCTATCTCTCCTGCCTTGTATTGCTTTTCGACCCAATCTTTGAAGACGAAGCAGTCCTCAATGGCATGACCTATCACTTTGTGATAGGGGCAGTATTTGGGGTCGTCGGTCCTATTCGCTTCCTGCGGTCTTTTTTACTCTGGCAGTTGTAGACCGTTCTTCAGGGAGTCTTTGAATATTTTACGGATTTTGTCCCTTCTGAAGGAATAAACCTTATCTAGCTTCTCTTTGAGTGGAGATTCTCCTCCCTCTCCGAACATTGGCTTCCGAGGCTGGTTGGCGCTAGGCCCGCTCATCCCTTGCTTATTTCGGTTAGCCAAAGTGTTGAAAGATTCAGAATCATCGGAGTTTCCGCCTTTGCGATTATCGTTCTTTCGGTTTCTCCAGGACCTATTGTTATTTTGGGAGTCAGAGGAGGACTCCTGCTTTGAGCGCTCCAGCATCTGAACCTTCCTGGTCAGCTCTTGGAATGTTTTGAGACCCGCGGTGCATAGAAACGGGACCATCCAATTGTTGAGATTTCCGACGAGGAGACTGACAGATTGGTCCTGGTCTATCGGCGGTTCGCATTTGACGGAGAGATTGCGCCATCGGGTTATAAAATCCGTGTTGCTTTCGTTGCTCTTGGGCTTGCTCCTTACGAGCTCGGCAATGGTGATCTTATCGCTGACGCTCATGAACCTTTGTCGAAACAAAGATTCCATTTGGACGAAAGTAGTAACGGAGCCATCCGGTATGCTCGCGTACCAGTCGAAAGCAACATCGGTCAAGCTATTAACGAACTGGCGGAGGAGAAGCGCATCGTTGCCCCCAGTATTCCCGCAAGAGGCTTTGAAGTGGGCGATGTGTTGATTCACATTTCCCGTCCCATCGAATCTTCCGAATTTAGGGATGACATAGCCGCTAGGAAATTCTACCAGATCGTATTGAGCAGGATAGGGTCTCCCGCTACTGCTAACATCTTTTTGTGCTTCAGCTTCGGCTACCAGTGTTTTGACTTTGCTGGCAACCAAATCCATGATTTGATCTTAAGTTAGCGGGCTACTATCATCGGTAGCGAAGACATTTGTCGAGATAGGATGCGACTGACTTTCATGCGGTCTGCCCACTTTTGGATTTGAGGGAACGGGTGTCGGCTGTTTTGGGACACCGTTTCCCGATTCATGAGAGCCCTGCGCCTGATTGGGTGGCTGAGAGGCAAGTTGGGCCGTGAGCTGTAGGACGACATTTGTCAAGTCGTCAATTTTTGAGTAGAGCTTGGCCATCTCCTTGTCTTTGTTTCTGAGCTGCTTTCGGAGCTCTTGAAGCAGCTCTTGCTCCGCGGTCCTGGGGCGGAAAGTCGGCTCTTCTTCGCTTTCCGAGCCCGACTCCTCATGGACCGAAGGGTCTTTCTGCCTATCATCCTCATCGAGAGGGTTTTCATCACCCAGCAGAGGCGGCTGTTCTTGAGAAGCGGCCACCACATTCAAGCCAGATTGGATTTGAGATGTGGTAGCCCCGTCCTTGCTCTTGCTGCGCGTGCCCACCGTGTAGACAGTGTGGACTACATACCCAGCCATTTCCTCATCTTCGGCGGGGTAACCCTGTTCTTCGAACCTCATGAGGTTCAGCCTGGCAGGAGCCCTAGCCCTTTTGTTGGCTCTATATCTGAGCCTTTTCTCCCTCAGCTTCTCGATTTTGAAGGCTTGGCAGGCATCCGTTATCTGGGAAGCTATTGTGAGTTGATTAGCGGGGAGCTTAGAGAAGACACCCGATCGAGCAGTTGTCAGGGGCACCGCCGGAGCTTGCGCGAGACGCCCTGTCGCTTTGTTGGTGTCGATGGCCTTGCCCCCAGCTGGGGCCATGGAGAGTCGTTCGGAAACAGACTTGCGCTTGGGCTGAGGTGCCCTCGCGATCACCACGTTTGGCCTCTTGCCTTTCGAGACCGGTTTGTCTGCCACCGGGGCTTGAGGAGCTGGGATGGCGCCCACTGGCATGAACATGATAGAGCCGAATGGTAGCAGCGGCTCCTCTCACTGTCGCCCAAGACTGGCCGGGAGGACCGTCCTGGAGTCTATCTTCATTGTGTAAGAAATGGGAGCCGTGCTGAGAGCTGAGTTCATTTTTGGAGACAATGTTGAAAATGATTGCTTGAAAACCTGCATGAAAGAGCATTATTTTAGTAAAAATATAGGTATGTATATTAATTGAGTTCGCATGAACATTTAACCCGAAATATGGGAGGAGAGATACGTCACGCCGGGCGTACCAGAATCTGTAGGGTGTTTTTCGTCACCCCATTGAGATGGGAATACGCGCGCGCTTGTCAGGCGTACTACAGATTCCCCCTGCCTGAGGTAGGCCGGGGTTTAATGATTGTGGGGATCCAAATCTCCGGCAGCCGCGGACTAAACTGCCGTTAATTACCCCTTGCCTTTGGAGCGAGGGAACCTCCGATTGACGGGTTAAACTGGTCATACGAACTCAATGTGCAGTGTACGTGTGTGTTGTTTTGGAAAGGGGGTTTGGATATGTCGGGAGCCACGTAGAGTTTTTACGGGGGTCCCGCTACCCGGATAGCGGGCTGGGGGTCAAGGGGGCTAGCAGCCCCCTTGCGGGGTGCGGGGCAGCACCCCGTTAGAAATTTTTTTCTAACAGGGATAGTGTCATGGGGTACATGTGTGTGTAAATATGTATACATATATATATATATATATATATATGTATGTATATAAAAAGAGGGGGAAAAGGCATCCAAGGGATGCGTGGGGCCAGCGCCTTGAGCGCTGTGCGCTTAGGTGCTGTGCGCTCAGGCGCAAGCGTGCCACGTGTCGGCACATGGGCGTTTTGCGCTAGAGCGCAGTGCGCTTGAGCGCAAGCGCGCCACGTGTCGGCACGTGGGCGCGTTGCACTCGAGCGCAGTGCGCCTGAGCGCAAGCGCGCCATGTGTCTGCACGTGGGCGCTGTGCGCTCGAGCGCAGCACGCCTGAGCGCAGCGCGCCACGTGTCGGCACGTGGGCGCTTTGCTCTCGAGCGCAGTGCGCCACGTGTCGGTACGTGGGCGCTTTGCGCTCGAGCGCAGTGTGCTTGCGCGCAAGCGCGCCACGTGTCGGCATATGGGCGCTTTGCGCTCGAGCGCAGTGCGCCTGAGAGCAAGCGCGCCATGTGTCGGCACGTGGGCGTTTTGCGCTCGAGCGCTGGGCGCTGGCGAGACAAAGGGGCTTTTAGTCCCAGAACCAGAAGCTATGCTTCAGAAATGAAATATTATATATATATATATATATGTAAATATATGGAGTTAAACTCCTAAAATGTTTTGGTTGATGAAAGGGGTTCTTCCTCTTCCTCCTCTGTTGGCTGGATCTTGATGATCAAGAGATGTGAGATCTAAAAATATCTCCTTTCTGAGATCTAATGGTAGATCCAAGTTCCCCTTTGTGGGTTTTGTGGTGGAAGACTTCTTAGTTTTTGAAAAGAAAAAGTAAAACTCTTGATTCAATTCAAAATAAATGAGAAGGTTTAGAACCTTGGAGAAGGAGCAGGAGGCACAAAAGATCTCAGATCTAAAATTTTTGTGGAGAGAATGAAAAGTGTTTTTTTATTCATCATATTGCCTTTTATAGGCTTACATATTTACATATAGCCTCTTGGGCTTTACAAAAATGGCATTTTAGCCATCTCATGGCTCATGTGCCATTTCTTTTTTGCACATAAGCCATGGGCTTACAAAATATTGGCTTTATGCCCATTTTATTTACATTCATGCATAAACAATTACATAAAAATTACTTATTACATGATTTTGTTGTTGGCATGGGGAGGCTGGCTGCGGGCTCGACTTGGGCATGGGCCCGCTTGACCTGGGCTTGGGCCCACCTAGCTTGGGGGTTGACCTTGACTTTGACTCGGTCAACAGGGGTGTAAATTTTTACCCCAACAGGTGCGTCGATTCGTCGCCGAGAGTTCCTAGCACGATCACCGGAATTTCGCCGTCGATTTCGTCGGAGTTTCGCCTTTCGCTCGTTTTCAAAGTACACAATATTTTCTTGATATTTTGAGAGAGTGGGCTCAGAATTTTGGGATGAGAGGGTAGGGGGTAGGGGTGTATTTATAGGGTTAAGCTAGGGTTAGGGTAGGTGTAGGGTTTTTAATTAAAAATGTAAAAAGAAATATGAAAAATCATTAAAATTTGGAGTAAAGAGGGTTTAATGTGCTCTCTGGACTTTATCTCAGAATTTAGAGTATGCAGGGGAGTGGGGGAGGTGAAGGGGCACATCTTCCATTCAGGGGACTCGGCGGTCCGGCCGGCGGCGCCGGCCTGAGTCGGCCGGTCCGCCGGCCGACTCAGCCGATCCCGGCCGAGTCCGGTGGTCGGGAGGTGGGGGGTCACCGGGGGTACCCACTGGAACTTCTAACTTTTCATGGGTAGTGGGGTTTTTGTGAGAAAACACGTGTTGACTGTTGGTATTCTAGAAATTTTAAAACAAAACAATATTAAAAATAATGTGGGGCATGGGATTTGAACTCTGGTGGCTTGGTTCAGCAGTGCAAGATATTACCAATGAGCAACAAGCTCCTTCTTGTAATTATGGTGTGAAATAAATACTTAAAGAGATATCAGCAATATTAAATACTCCAAATATACTTTGAATTTAAATCAATTCTTTGTACATTAAAAATGGAGTTGTTACACATTCCTATCCGGAATGCTTCCAGATACAGAGCAATCTCCTTACCCCGCACCTGGTCTGCCCGCTCACCCTCTTTGGATAAACGGAGTGAATAGTTAGAGGGAACATGGAATCGAGTTCGGATGTCAGAAAGCTCGACCATGCGATTCAAACGGAGGGCGCATCGCGGGTGTTCCCGATGCACAACTTGGGAGCCCTTGTCGTCGCTCGACGGTGAGTGACAAGGGCGGCCCTGACTCTAGGGGGCGACCCCGATGCAGAAGACGCAAAAGAAGAACCCTTTCAGCTATCTGAAGCCGAAGAGGAGGAAGACCCACTGGATTCGGCCCCAGCAACCGGAGCCTCATCATCAGACTCTATCCCTACTACATCTACAGACTCCTCGGAGGAAGACATCTAACCTGATTCAAAGAAGGGGATTCACCGAGGAAAATTCAACAGAAGATCCGATCTAAGCGGAGGTGCGCCGAGCAATGTTTAAACAATGAAAGAGATTTTAGGCAAAGTGTTGGACCTAGGATGGTCCCCTCCTATTTATACACCCCAAAGAGAGCATCCTACGGCCCAAATCGATTCCCGCCAAAACGAAACGTCGCGTCTAGAGGCCGTCGAGGTTCTACATGGCGGTCGACCATTGGGGACGTCTCTTCGTTGCAGGAGTCAGAGACAGCCTGTCGTGCCCGCCAACCGACGTCGGACATGTGGCCCGTAATCCAACTGACGATCGAGTGAAACGGCGCCCCCTCTTTAAAGCGCAATCATTTCACCAATCATCAGGGATACCCGCGAAAACTTAGGCGTGCGGTGAGACGCCACGTGGACTCAAAGATCGAAACGACGCAACTGCCCAATGCTATGTCGTTCCCGGACAATCCATCATGAAGAATTCTCGGCACCAAGCTGAGCAGAGAAAACCTAACGGGTCACTCTCGACCCGGCCCATAAATAAGTCGGAACGAGAGTGAGGGGCTAATGATAATGCTCACAAGTAGGAATTTCTCATATTACGACACGTGGCGAATGGCGTGTTCTGGGGGCTACGGAGGTGGAATAAACAAGATGCATTGGGGACGTTCCTCGGGACTTCGTCTCCGAGAATGCATCCGACCTTCCGGAGACCTCCTTGAGTAGCTTCCATACTCACCTAGCAAACAGCCATCAGCTTATCTTCGAGCAATACTACAACCGAGCTTTCTCGACCTCTCTGCTCGTTTCTGAGCTGTTGCAAGGCCTAAGCTTCCTCGGCCTCTCGGCTTGCCTCCGAGCCTCCTGACAAGCCGAGCTTCCTCGGCTTCTCCGATCAATCGAGAGCGCGGAGCCCAAGCGCCCCCGCAACGGCTCCGCGTATCTCGCCAAGGCGAGATATCCGCCACCCCACATTCTGCGTCCCACGCTGGCGCGTCCTCCCATTAATGGGCGTATCCTGCCATTAATGTGGGGATAACGCAGGGGAATAACTGACGGCGAGGATCTCGCGCAGGCTCACTTCACACGACCACTATATAAACCTCTCTTTCAGACGACTCAGATAACTCGAACTCATTCCAATAGACCGCTACGCTGCTCTAATTCTCCGGTATTAACCTGATCGTCGGAGGGTCTTACGATGGTTTCCCATCCCAGGACTTCCGTTGCAGGTAGCTCGGTCTCAGCAACTTCCAACAACCCATTGAGATCCACACGCTCAACAACCCTCAAAAACAAATCTCAGCCGCTTAAAACCGCTCGCTATCAGATCGATGAAGGACAACATCTGAGGGAGATAAGTGCCTCCATCACTTCTTGTTCGTTAACGAGACCTTTTTTTTAAAACAATAGAAATCGGATAACATAGATGGAACGAAAACAGTCAGAGGCATCAGAGCAACCCACATTCAATTTTGAAATATACCGTTCGACTTTGTAGCTCTTTTTCGATTTTTACAATCGGAAGAAAAAATTAGCAGAAAGCAAAAAATAAAAATAAATAATGGGAAAATTGAGCTGTCTAGGCACAGTATTGCTTACCTCCACCAACAGTTCGGTGCATATGCTGCAGCAGCAGCAGCAGCATTCATATGATTTCCTGATGTTGCTGAAAACACAATGCATCAGAAAATAATTAATGGTGTACATTTGACTCCTCCATCGTTTCTCTCCCTTTTTGACACTTGCTAAAAAAGAATGGGGGGGGGGGGGGATGATATCGGTACATTTTTTTCATGCTCATTGTCCTTCATTTGCCATATGAGTGATGCTCTTCAATTTCAAAATGAATCATCATGGAATGTCATGAAAAATCACTGTTAATTTCATCTCTCACAGAAAGGATCGACTTCATGGCAATCCCATTTTTATCCTTTTGATTTAAATTTATCTTTTTCTGTTTCCAACTACACTCAGCTTTTATTGGCCGACATTTCATCTTACATCCATTTAAATATATTCCAAATTTATTGATGAATTTCCAACTGTGGCATCTAATGCCGTATCTAGAAATCAAGCTGGCATTTTGGGACCTTACCCTTATCAGTTAATTTTAGATCCCATGCATTTGATAAATTCACAACCTTAAAAATAACCCTTCAAGATAAAGCCTTCTCATTCTGACTTCCATTTCCAGCTCAAGACAAGATGAATTGATCTTCATCCACCAAAAAGGAGAGTACATTTATCAAGTCATTAAAAGAGAATGTTATTTTTTACCTATACACCTCCCTCAATGTTACATATTTGTATGTAGCCCCTATCTCTTCACTATTTATTCAGACCATGTTTGGATACCGAGTTAGGATAAGTATGGTTTGTTTTTAAGTGGAGGTAGTGAGGCTGCAAGGTATGGTTTGCAAGCCTCAAGTTTTAAAGATAGAGTTTTGTAAATTTTGGTCAGATTGGAGTTGAGATAACTGTAGTTATCTCAAGTTTTGAGCTGAAATAACTATAGTTATCTCAACTCCAAAAAGATAGCTAAACAAGGCAAAATTAGAAGTTGTGAGTTTAGCTTTCAGAACTTTATGGAAGTATGATTTACTTAAACTAAACGGTGTTCCCAAACAACCGGTGTTCCCAAACAGGGCCTAACAGATAGAGCAAATTAAGATGTGCTACACAGCCGGGAGTGTGGGGGGCCCTCACTTAAGTACGGGGACCATCCCACCCGCTGCTTAGAGCCTCTTTTTCCTTATAGATATTCTTGAAACTTTTAACGGTTTAGATAATTTATTTTCAGCCTCTACTTTAGCATTTTCTTTTTGGAAGCTCCTCTTAGAAACTTCATAGTCCCATGAGGGCACAAGAACTTTGTAGGGAAAGAAAATGAAAATCAGAAAAAGATATTGGAATTCTTGATAAAAGAAATTCGACATGTATTCTTTATTTACTTTATTATCTTCTCCGGATTAACTAAGCTTGAAGATTCCATTTTCTCTCCACAGAAACAAGTAAGTATATATTTGACTTATGCTATATCAAGCATGAAGAAAATAAGCCAAAAAGAAAAGTTTACAAAAGGAGACTTACATGATAAATCTGGTTTTCGAACAAAATTGTTATTTATATTATTTAAAACATGAGAGAAAAAAATGGGGCTAGGGTCAAGAGCGGTCTCATAGCTGCACTCGAGTAACCAGGCACCTAAGCAATCAACCCGTCCCAACTTAAACCGAAGATCCCGCCGTCCTGTTTTAGCCTGGCGAGCGCCGCCGGACACAGCTTCATTTAACGTTTAGAACATTTTAACGGAACGTTTTAAAACAATGCAAATTTTGTGAGGAACGCTTATAAATATAAAGAAATACAGAGGGGCCTATATGCAAAAGAGCCCGAAAAGTGAAAAATTCCCTTTGAGTAAATGCTGGTCAAAACAATCAAGAAAGGAATAATAATACTGAAAAATAGATGGGAGAGTCCCTGTACCCTTCACACTAACAACAATAACAACCGTGGCTGCATTCACAACTCTCCCTCTCTCTCTCCTTTCTCTCTCTCTCTCTCTCTCTCGCTTCCAGTGGCAGCAGGGGCATTTTGGGAAAGAGCACCCCTCAAGTTTTCTCTCTCCCTCACCTCCTCCTCCTTCTTCCCTCTGCTCTCAAGTCCAAGCAAAATGATAGCAGTTGTTGCTCCTGTTCTCTTCATCTTCAGCTGCTAGCCCAAGCCTTAATTTATCCCTCATTGCCCAATTCACAGAACCTATCAATATTTTTCCTTGGTATTGAGAGCCCACTTGGAAAAATCCAATCTTTCTCGAGATTTTATGTCGATTCTTTTGTTTTGGAATAATTAGAATGACAATGGAGAATGGGGAGGATAAGGATTGCTGTGTGAAGGTTGCGGTTCATATCAGGCCTCTAATTGGAGATGAGAGGCTTCAGGGTTGCAAGGATTGTGTCTCTGTCGTCCCTCGAAAGCCTCAGGTTCTTATTATTAATTCTTTTTAAATTTTTTTTGTTTTAATTTTTTGTTGAATTGTGTTTGTTGAGTATGTTATGAGAATAGGATTGGAGATCTGAATTGGGTTATTGGTCAATTGATGCTAATTTGATGTGTTAGATGAAAAATCTATGGATTTATAATGGGTCTGCGATGATTTTAGTTTATCAATTAATTGGGGATTTTTCTTATAGTGAAGTGTTTGATGAAACCCATTTTGTGATTTTGACAAATTAATGAAATTTAGTGCCTTGCTTCCTTATTGTCTTATGAGATCTCAGTGGAAAAAGTATAATTTGCCTGGTTTTGATCTTTAGAGCTGCTTTTGTATTTTCTTCAATCATGAACTGGATTATATGCTGCTTCCAATTTTTTTTTCTTTTATAAAGAAAATATGTTATTGGATTCATTTATGACCACATTTGGTTTATTACTTCACAAATTAATCTCCAACATTTCATTACACTGCATTGGATGAGGAATCTATGAATTCATAATGGGTCTGAATTGATTGATCTTTATAGTAGAGTCATATAGTTGCTTGACAAATTCATTTTATGCTTTGACAAATTGTGAAGTAAGCCCCTTGCTTTTTTGTTTTGTTCCTTGTGTTGATTTTTTTGTATTGTTCTTTTCCTTTTTCTCCTGCATTGTCTTCTGAGATCTAAGTGAACATGCATGATCTGAAATTAGTCTACTCTGCTCTAAATCTTATAATCATTCTGATTGGTAACTTCTCTAACCTTTGTGTTGACTCCAATCAATATGGTTTTTTTTTTGGATGAGAGTATTTTAGGACTCGAACGACCTCTCACTTTATAGAGGAAAGTATTTACTGTCGGCTCTTACCCTTTAATAAATCAATATGATCGATTCTGATCTCTTTAGCTGTATCATCTTCTGCAATTATGTATTCGTGATGTATGTCGAATCAAATGGAGATTGTTGAGAGGAATTATGCTGCTTAAAATGGACATCTTTTTGTGTCTTAATTGGTTTTTTAGCATTTAGTTCTTTGTTTAACTTCTTGTTATTAGTGGAAGTGGCTGGTGTGTCACTTTCTACCTTAAAGTACCAGAAACCTGAATCCTTGACTCACTTTTTTAAGAACAAATGTATATAATGGATTCTTTAATGCCGAATAATTGATCTGTTTTTTCATTGCTCGACAAATTAATCTTCCAAATTCCATTAAAAGAGATGTTTCCAACTTTTCTATACTTCCCCTTTTGTTTATTCTATGATCCTTATTACAATGCATAAACAACAACAAAGTTCATTTATCCGTATGCATTATAAACATGCTATATATTTAGTTATTTTTTTGCAAGGTTTAAAGGAGAAAGACCTTTCTTGAAAAAATCCTAATAACTCTGGGTGAAAAATATATAACTTTAACTGAAATTATTGGTACACAAGCTTACTCAAATGATAATAAGTTAACAAGATGGGTTATCACTGTTGGATTATGAGATATTTGAATATAACTGTATTAGATATTATGGTTATCATAAATCAGATAAATTCTGATTTATGTTGTTGAGATTATGATTAGTGTGTTAGATTGTTAGGATTATTAGTTACATATATCAGTTAGTTATGTTATGAGATGTATAAATTTAGATGATTTATCTCTTAATAAAATTGATCGAGTTTATTACTTTCTTATCATGATATCAAAGTGACTCGATCCAAAATTTATCTTTATTTATATTTTTAGTCTATTATTCCAAAATAAATAAAGTTGCGTCAATAATATCTAATTCAGAATGAGTTCGCTCAGTTTGATCATAAGCAGTCGCCTTCATCAATATCAAGTCTAAGCAGCTATTCTTTTTTTTTTTTATGACGTCTTCTAGCAGCATGATTCTCTTCCGTCCAAGCAGCTATTCTTTTCTAATGACATCTTCTAGCAGCATGATCTTTTTCCTTTAGTAATTCCAGATAAAGAGACTGCAGGTTAGTCGGTCCACCTTGTAGTCCGCGAAAGAGACCAAAGGGTATTAGTCCGCCATGCTTGTTACTTTAGATCAGTTGTTCTTCTCCGTCGTTCTACAAGTTGCATATATTTGGTTCAAGGTATTATCCAAACTCTCAGTTATCCACCGTGACTTTAAGTGAGGCCGTTAGATTATGAGATATTTGATTATAACGGTATTAGATATTATGGTTATCATAAATCAGATAAGTTCTGATTTATGTTGTTGAGATTATGATTAGTGTGTTAGATTGTTAGGATTATTAGTTATATATCAGTTAGTTATGTTATAAGGTGTATAAATTTAGATGTTTTATCTCTTAATAAAATTGATCGAGTTTATTACTTTCTTATCAATCACTAGTGAGAGCTCAACCTGTGTTGTTTTTACTACTTTGTCCCTTCTCTTTTGTAGCTTTTGTTCTCGTCAACCTCCCTGTTTCTACTACTTGAATATATTAGATACACAAGCTAATTGTTAAAAAAAACAACTTGCATTGTTTTCTTATTATTGTCAGGTGCAAATTGGCACTCATTCTTTCACTTTTGATCATGTCTATGGAAGTTCTGGCTCTCCGCCATCATCTATGTTTGAAGAATGTGTGGCCCCACTTGTTGATGGTTTGTTCCAAGGATACAATGCCACTGTTCTCGCATATGGCCAGGTTCACTATCACTTATCTTTCAGTTACTTTTTTGGGGTTAATTGCACAAAATCTCCCTCTAGTTTACCTTATATAGCACTTAAGAGGCTTGTTAGCGTAAACAGCCCAAAACCCCTCAAATTATATTCTGAACACCAAATCATTGTAGAGTTCTATTTTGGTGTTCTTAAGGATTTTGGACCTTTGGTCGATGAACAGAGGGGTGACTGCTCTAATATATCACTTGAGGGGGCAAGTGCTACACAGGATCCCACGGTATTCCCACCTCCCCCCCCCCCCAACCCAAACAATAAAAATAAAAATAATACCACAACACCCACCCACACCCACACACAAAAAAAGTTGTAGGCCTCAGCATCTGATATTTGTAGTTTGTTGCAGACGGGATCAGGCAAAACATACACAATGGGCACCGGAAGCAAAGATGGTTGTCCAAATGGACTTATCCCCCTTGTAATGAGTGCATTGTTTAACAAGATCGAGAATTTGAAGAATCAAGCGGAATTCCAATTGCGTGTCTCATTCATTGAGGTGAAATTTTACCTAATTTGTTTCCCAAATTAATTTTGTAATCTCTTTCTTCTTTCTTTTGCATTCCATGAGTACGTGAAATATATTTCTTGTAAATACATTAGATATTTAAATTTTACCTTTGTCTACAGCTAGTTTTGTCACAACCAGACGAGGTAAACTTTTCACAATGTACTTGTAAAATACTCTGCTGATGTCATATTAAGCCAAAATTTTACAAAAAAAAGCTACTTCCATTTTAACTAGCATTTACTATTAAACGTATATCGAGTGCTTGTCGAACCGATGGAAGAAAGGACAGCCTGTTTGATGGTTGTGATCTCATCAATTTGGTTTTTCTCTAAAATATATACTAGGAGCTAACTTCTTGAAGGGATAATATTATGCCAAAGTAATTTCAATTATGGAACGAAAATCTTCTAATGATTATCTTTTCAGCATTTTGCAAACCTCCATCTTGATTGATAATTTATAGCTTACAATGATATAATTAATAACATATGATCATCATCTGTACTGACATATGCTTTGATTGTGAAGATTCTAAAAGAAGAAGTGAGAGACTTGTTGGATCCAGCATTATCTGGAAAAATGGAGAATGGCAATGGACATGCAGGGAAAGCATTATCTGCAGGAAAGCCGCCATTGCAAATTCGCGAGGGGTCAAATGGAGTCATAACACTCTCTGGTTCCACTGAAGTTGATGTTAGCTCTAAAAAAGAAATGGCTGCATGCCTTGATCAAGGTTCATTTAGTCGTGCCACTGGAAGCACCAACATGAACAACCAATCAAGGTTAGTACCATGCGCCTCAACTCATATGCAGAATCGGATATAATTTTACAACTACCTTTTCATTTTCTTCTTATTTGCACATCCTAATAAAAAAAAAGATAGCATACTTCTATAAGTTGGGTACAAACCTGAAGCCCACAGGCTAGAACCGAGGAAACCGAGAATTGCATACAAGGCGTATAGTTTACTTCAGTTGCTAACACCCACCCTGCCCAAGTTTTTGAATGTAAATGACTTAAATAGGCCATGTTATCTCTATTTCAAACACACACACACACACCCCACACACACGAAAATGCGCTTCTTCTCCATTTTAAAAGAACAACTTATGGTTTGATTAGGGCGACATTAGTGGTAAATTTAGTAAATATGGGTAAATCATGATAAACTAGGGTTATAAATTAGAGGGATATATACATTAAGACCCCTAAATTTTGGTTTTCCTTGATTTGAATTTATAATTAAAATGGGTGCCACACATGCCCGATTCATAAGAGACCATTTTGTCCTTTTGCAGTTATGATTTATATGGCTTAATTATTAGCATTTACTTCTTGGTCTTTTTTATAAACTGGGATGTTACTATTGGTTACAATCTTTATCATCAATTCTAATGATGCTCACATTTCTGTTTTCTGTTCTTTGATAGTCGATCCCATGCCATCTTCACAATCACAGTGGAGCAGATGCGTAAACTTGATCCGATTTTTTCTTCTGACGGCGCTGCAATGGAAGATGCAACAGACGATTATCTATGTGCAAAGCTTCATCTTGTAGATCTTGCTGGGTCTGAACGGGCAAAGAGAACAGGCTCAGATGGCTTAAGGTTCAAGGAAGGTAGTTTAATATCTTCTAAAGTTACCAGTTAAACTTTCAGAAATTACAAAAATAAGTTTCGGGTGCTTACTTTATTCAGGGGTTCATATCAACAAGGGGCTTCTAGCACTTGGTAATGTTATAAGTGCGCTTGGGGATGAGAAAAAGCGGAAAGAAGGTGCTCATGTTCCTTATCGTGACAGTAAACTTACTCGTCTTCTTCAGGTCTGTGCCCTATTTGTTTCCATGATAAATTACGACAAAAATAAATACCAAACAGACAATGAAGGTAAAATGAATTTCTTTTACTAATTATGACAAAACAACTATATTTTCACTATCTTAGCTTGTTCCTATATCATTCCCTGATTTCCATCTCTTCTAATGAATATTAAAATCTTGAAATATGCTACTACTGTAACTAAATTATTATACATATTTATCTTGTCATAAAATAGGTCCTTAATATGTCTTCTTATTTACAGAAAAAACTTATTTTGGTCGGTATGAAATTTCTTTTAAAATATGAATGCATGATCTAGTTGTGTATTTTGTATAACCATCTGTTTATTGCCATTGTTGCAGGACTCACTTGGTGGAAATAGCAGGACAGTGATGATAGGTAACATAATCTCGCCGCACAAATTACATCCATCATTTTGGAGCCTTTTTTTTGCAACCCTGCAGATTTTAGATTTAATAATTTTATCCTTGCATCGCAAATTACTTAAATTGGCCCATTCTTTCACCAAAATTATGCATTTTTCTGTACCCTTCTGCTTTGACAAATGTATTTTCTCACATTCTCTAACCTGGGCTTATTTCCAGCATGCATCAGCCCAGCAGATATAAACACAGAGGAAACTCTTAATACTCTGAAATATGCCAATAGAGCTCGCAACATTCAGAACAAACCTATTGTGAGTTCCTTGAACTAGATTGATAAATTTTTTTATATTAAATTACTGTTACTTGGAATGATTTTTCTTACATTATGCTTAGATTTGACTTTCTGCTATCTTCAATTTCCTTGATCAGGTTAATAGAAATCCCATGACAGCTGAGATGCAAAGGATGCGACAACAACTTGAATTCTTGCAGGCAGAGCTACTTGCTCGTGGAGGAGGAGCTGCAAGCAATGAAGTTCAGGTATTATATTGAAACTTTAAAGTTACATTTCAGATGCCATGTTCTCTTATCAAGGAGAATTGACTTCTTAGTATATTTTTTTATGTAGGTCCTCAAAGAAAGAATTTCTTGGCTTGAAGCTACTAATGACGATCTCTGTAGAGAACTTGATGAGTACCGCAACCGAAGCACTCTAAGTGATCACTGTGAAACTGATGTCCAAGTATACTTTTACTTTTGTTACCTGTTTTGATAAATTTAACTACATGGTTTTTACTTTCATTGATGCAATTTTAATGTGAAATAATCATTATATTGGCAAGCCTTATGAGTGTTACTTTATGCTTAATACCTCAGAAAGGTCGAAACGGATATGTGAAAGCTGAAGGGCTAAAGAGAAGTCTTCAGAGTACAGATACATTTGATTATACAATGACCGATAGCATAAAAGGTAAGCCTAAGCTTTTTTATTTTGTTCTTGTGTTTCCCAATTGGAGACACAAAGATTGACTTTTGAGTTTTATTTTTATTAAGATTATGCTTGATAGTTATAACTTCCTCTCTATATTCTCAACAGGGGATAATCCCAAGGATATTGATGAAGAAGTAGCCAAAGAATGGGAACATACAATATTGCAAGATAATATGGGGAAGGAGTTAAATGAATTAAATAAACGTCTTGAGCAGAAAGAGGTATTGTGCTATATATTTTCTTAAATTTCTTTTTATCTCTTGTGGTTTCCTTTTTGTTCCTTTTTGAGAACCTTTTAAACATTTAAATAGCGTGTATAACAAACCATTCAAATAGTCACAAAAAAAAAAAGAATCATGCAAAATACTTGGAAATGGTACTGTCAAGCAGAGAGGCGAAAAATTCAATTTCTATTTCTTTCCATAAATGCTTTTTAAAATAATAATAGAAACAAGTACTTTTAGCTATCTAATGTCTTGGTACTGCTAGCTGATTAATAAGATATCCTCTCAAATTTGCAGTCTGAGATGAAGATGTTCGGCGGTCTCGACACTCTTGCTCTCAAACAGCATTTTGGGAAGAAACTCGTGGAGCTTGAAGATGAGAAAAGAACCGTTCAGGTTGCTGAAAATACTGTGCAAACAACTGCTTTATAACGGCTATACAAGTTATAGTTATTTTTGGATTTCGGTGTAATATCTACACGTTGAAAAATTATTTCAGCAAGAGAGAGACATGTTGCTAGCTGAAGTTGAAAGCCTCGCATCCCCAGATGGGCAAGCACACAAATCTTCGGATATTCACCTACAGAAATTGAAGTCCCTTGAAGCTCAGGTGTGAAATTTCACTATGTTATGGTTTCAGATTTTTTCATATCGTTCACATGCTAAGTTCTTCCATGTTTCTTATCCTTAAGATATTGGATCTTAAGAAGAAACAAGAGAACCAAGTTCAACTCTTAAAGCAAAAGCAAAAGAGCGAAGAAGCAGCCAAAAAGCTGCAAGATGAAATTCAATATATCAAGGCACAAAAGGTTACCCTCCTAGCACAGTTCCCCCCCCTTTTTCTCTCCCTCCCCTTAATGTGTTTAAAACTTATTTATACTTTGTTAATGATTTATACTGCAGGTTCAATTGCAACACAAAATAAAACAAGAGGCAGAGCAGTTTCGGCAATGGAAGGCTACTCGAGAGAAAGAGCTTCTGCAGGTGCATTGTTATTTGCATCAAACAATGGATAGAGTAACCTGTACATATTGACATGATGCTCTGGTTCATATTTAACTCACAGAATTCCGCAACAATGTTTCAAATATAAATAAATGACACCCCAAGCAGATATTTCAGGAAGTCATTATGTGGGCCTGAGCATAAGCGTTTCTTTTTTATTCAACAAAAATATTATGGATAGTAGAACATTTATTTAGATGTCTTTTTTTAACCTGTTCAAGTTATTGGCAAAAGAAATTGGAAACATCCGTGCTATTATTCTAACTTCATCAAAGTCTTGACTGATTCATTTTTCTTCTCCAGCAACTATAAAGTAGTAAATTATGCAGCATTCTAGACTTGGTTTTTTTGTTCTTTTGTTTTTTCAGTAGATGCTTACATGTTTGTTGGTGTAGCACTTGACATTGCTTTTGAGTTAGAGAAGTTTCGTTATCTTCTGTTTTAGTACTATTTTGGTTGGGTTAATTGCTAAATAATACCCCAATGTTTCACCTACTTTGCACTTATATACCTTATTGATTTTTTTGCTGCACTTAAATACCCTAAAGTACAAACCGTATAGATTTTGTTTAAAATAGTGATGGATTTGATGGTCAATTGAAGGGAGCAAAGTATCAACGGTTTGTACTTTAGGGTATATAAGTCAAAACAATGGAAGTTTCTCTAACAGTCCAAACATTAAATGCCTTTGTTCACATTTGAATTCTGAAGTAGATTTCAGATTTCATTGGAAGTTTCATGATTTCATTCTTAATCTTGATCCCTTTTGGCAACAGTTAAAGAAAGAGGGGAGGAGAAACGAGTATGAAAGGCATAAACTTCAGGCCTTGAATCAGCGACAGAAAATGGTACTTCAAATTTCTCAGTAAAGCCTATAGCGTGCATGTTTTTTCAAAAGCCAAGTCCCATAGGCACCATATCTTACGTTATAATTACAATTCTCTTGTAGGTTCTTCAAAGGAAGACAGAAGAAGCAGCCATGGCAACCAAGAAGTTAAAAGAATTGCTTGAAGCTCGCAAATCCTCAGCACGTGAGAATCCTGGTATTTTCCTTTTCAATTTTATTTTAAATTTTTTTATATGGATGCTTTTCTATCATAACCCACAATTTATAATTTGCTTCAGCAGCTATTGCAAATGGAAATTCACCAGGCACCCTGGTAACGAATATGCTTACTATTGTTTTTATTGTATACTTCATTAGGTACAATTTCACGACATTTAGTTATTGACTAATTTCAGGTCAATGAGAAGTCATTGCAGCGATGGCTAGATCATGAGCTTGAAGTTATGGTGCATGTGCATGAAGTTCGCGCTGAATATGAGAAGCAAAGTCAAGTGTATGTGATAATATATAATTATACGTTATTCCTCTACTTTGAGTTGAATAATCTCATTTCATGCCACCTTTTCCTGATAATATTCATACTTTTGGCTCTAGACGAGCTGCAATGGCTGAAGAACTTGCAGTCTTAAAACAAGAAGAAGCCATTTCTGGGGGGCTCAGCTCTCCAAGAGGAAAGAATGGAAACTTAAGGTACCAGCATCATGAATGTTATATTTTCACAACTTTATTTTTGTTTTCTATATTTTATTGAGTATGTCCATTATTTATTTCTGAGAAACTTCATTGAGCCCCGAATCATAAGTTAAAGAAATTGATCATCTAAATTTATTTTATTATAAACTGTTTGAAGTAATTAGTTTCCTTGATTTGTTGGCCCACAGTTCATTAACTTAAGCTGTTGCATAATATCATTTTCTGATATGATATTAAGAACCTGGTTTGAGATGCTGTGTCCAAAACTTAGTAATATACGATATGTTTATGGAGGAAAAAATTACAAGAAGCCATTTCCAGATTTATATAGAACACCATTGAACCCTGAAAGAAAATACCATGGTAAGGGGTCTCATTCAACTTTTAGTAGTTTTTATGTAATATCAATGAACTTTCTTAAAATTCAAGGGCGCTTAATGAAAATTTAGATTTCAATGGTGTTTTGTAGAACTGGAAAGTTTGATGGTGTTATGTATATTATCCTATATTTATGTAACCCGTATTTATCATCCCTTTCCAATCAAATCATGTTTCAACGGGCCTTTAGCATTAACTTTTAAGTTTGCTTGATAAATATAGTAAACCCACAATCCGTTAGGCTAAGCTTTTGCATAAGATGGTTCCTAACAGAGATAATATTCTTAGTAACCTTATACATGCATTCTTATTCTTGCTCAGAGTATCCAATATGTCGCAAAATGCGAGAATGTCAAGAATAGCGTCACTTGAGAACATGGTGAGCATTTCATCAAATACTCTCGTAGCAATGGCTTCTCAGCTTTCTGAGGCAGAGGAGAGAGAACGTGCATTTAGTGGCCGTGGACGCTGGAATCAGTTGCGATCACTGGGAGATTCAAAGAGCTTACTTCAGTACATGTTTAATGTTGCTGCCGATGCAAGGTCCTTTACTAAAAATATTTACATTTTGTTTACTAGTTGAATACATCTTTCTTACACATGATACCTTTAAGTTAAGAAAGACTGCTATAATCTAAGAATTGGATACCTGAAAATTCAAACGTCAGATGGAAATTCGATTTTGAAATTGGCAAACCTTTTGGGGTTAAAATGGTTATCTTCTAACTGCTTAAAGTATAATATCAAATATTATATACAGTGAATGCCATTATAATATAGCGGTAAAGCCTCTGGCAACCGGGCAACTTGCATCAGCCTATTATCCCTAAAAAATAACGAAATTATATTATGAGGTTCCAATTTCGGCTAAGGCTAGTTGCAAACTAAATTCGAGGTATAACGGTTTTGGATGCTATTTTTAGATAAGAATTGTAGAGTGTTTTTCGTCTCCCCATGAGGATGGATGCACTCGTATTTGGGTTGTACAGACTCCCCCTGTTCAATGGTAGGCAAGGGTTTATTGATTATGGGGATTCTAATCTCCGGCAGTCGCGGACAAAACTGCCGTTAATTACTCTTCGCTCTGATGCTAGAGAATCTCTGATTGACGGGTCAAACGTATCATGCGAACCCACTCTGTGATATGTGCATTGTGCTTAAAGACAATTTTAGGTCTTTTTGAACATATCGCGGGCCATCACACGGGGTCTCGCTATCTGGTCAGCGAGCTAGGGGTCAAGGGGGCTGCTAGCCCCCTTACGGGGCTTGGGGCAGCACTCTGAAACAAAAAAGTTTTTGGAGGGAGGTGACTTGAGTGTGTCGGAGAGCTGCCGGGAGAGGAAAAGATAGAGAGATGGTCAAAGCGATGGTACCCCTAAGGGGGGTCCCGAAGCAGTGGACCTCCTATTGAGGGGGTCTTGAAGTGGTGGGACCCCTAAGTGGGGATCCCGAAGCGGGAAACCCCCTTTAGGGGGTCCCGTAATCGGGAGCTCCCCTGGGGGGTTCCCGAATCAGGGATCCCTTGAGGGGGTTCCGGAACATGGATCCTATAAGGGGTCCTGAGGCTAAACACGGGGTACGTCCTGTGTTCACAAGATGGGGAGACCTGGTACCAGGGAGTTCGTGGGGGTGAAAGTTATGAGCATTCACCCTGAGGGGGTTCATCAAGGTCGTTTATCCATGGTGCTTGCTTAGGATGAAAGTCACGTGCTTTCATCCCAAGAAATCTCCTTTTTTTATAAATTTGATGAAGAAAGGAAATGTTTTTTTCTTCTTATTTTGGTCTTAGATTAGTTTTATTTGGGGTTTTGAGGAGAAAAGATATCTTTTTATAGGTTTTCTTGAGGTTGAAGATGAAGTGAGGGATGATAGAGGAAATCACCTCAAGAGGTGGATGCTCAAAACCCTAGCAAAAATTATGGGGAGGAAAAACTTGTTCATTTCATCATATAGTGGATTTAAATACCCTTACATATTTACACTTAAGCCGTTGGGCTTTACAAAATTGGCCTTTTGCTTATTTTTCTTATATTATTCCTACTTATCGCATATACTTGCTGCATTTTAATTCTTTTCTTGGCATGGGGTCGCCCCCCATGCTTGAGCTTGGGTTCGGGCTTGGGCCCACTTGGCTTGGGTTCGGGCTTGGACCCACTTGACTTGGATTCGGGCTTGAGCCCGGGTCCACTTTTCGGGCCTTGACTTTGACTTTTTCACTTCGGCCGTGGGTGTAATTTTTGACCCCAATAAGGATGTTTTCACATTACTAGATAACGTTTGATGCATTTAACAATATCGAAGGGAATAGGGATCTTGGGTATCAGCTGGGATATTTGTCATGTTAATTTGAGATTTTTATTGTCTTGGAAAGCTTTTCTTGATCTATTATCAATGGACATGTAAATTTAACCAAGGAGACTGACCTTAGCCGAGCTAAATAAAGTAATGATTCCTGCACCCAACCCCGAATGTTTGGGAGAATTTTTGTTTTGTTGTTGTTGTTGGTGGTGGTGGTGCATTCTTGGGTTTTCCTTTAAGCACATCAAGACTTTTAGCTCAAGTACAATTCTATATGTATTGGAAACAGATGCCAATTGAGGGAGAAAGAAATTGAGACGAAGGAGCTGAAGGAGCAAATGACTGAGCTCGTTGGCATACTCCGACAGAGTGAAGCACGGAGGAAAGAAGTAGAAAAGCAGAACAACAAGTTGAGAGAGCAGTCTGAAGCCGGTGCAATGGCCATGTCACCTACAGTAAGATTATATGTCTGATATTTAAACTTTTATAGTATTATCAGCATCAAGCCGCTGCAATGGCCATATCAATTAATAGTATGCGATATATGTTTCAGGTGAGTACAAATGGCTCGATGAAGTATTGCGCTGATGAAACCAATACACCATTGTCCCCAGTGCCAGTACCAGCACAAAAACAACGTAAATATACCGCTGGCATCGTAAATAGTCCAAGCAAAGGAAATGCCAACTTCAGCAACCGGCCAATGAAGGTCCATCCTCTTCTCTTTATACCAACTCTGCCTCATAATTCACATCTGTGCAAATTATAATAAGAGCTGTTTTCTTGTGATTGTAGATGGTTCCAATAGGAGGTCATATCTCAATGGGGAAGAAACTGACTCTGGCAGGGCAATCTGGAAAGCTTTGGAGATGGAAGCGGAGCCATCATCAATGGCTGCTTCAGTTCAAATGGAAATGGCAGAAGCCTTGGAGATTGTCTGAATCGATCCGGCACAGTGACGAGATGATCTTGAGGCCGAGACCGCGGACTCAAGCTCTTCGAGGCATACGCTGATGCTTAAAATTTATTTTTTGGGTTCTAACGCGAGCAATTCTCAAACCACAGGACTAATTGTTTCCGCTGAATCAAAGTAAGAATTGACTGAACTGTTTTGCTTCATCTCTTTTCCATACACAATATATATTTCCTAATAATAATATAAATAGGCTTTCAAATAATTAATTGGAGAGTACAGATTAAACAGTTACCGTTCCATAAAAAGCCCATGGTTTGAGCTATAAAAAAGACGTCCGAGTAACAGGTGGATGTTAGAATATGAAAATATATTCCTCGACCCTCATCTCAACTTCAAAGTTGGTGCAGCCGTAGGGAAATGAGATTCTATATGGTAACATGCATACTCCAACAAGGAATTGAATAAATACCGTTAGCATATAAAATATATTTCCTCAACCCTCAATCGTAACTTTGGAGTTATGGTGCAGTGGAAGGGACATTTCACATGGTATCATAGGTCGATTCCCACCGGGCGTGTATTAAAATACGGTTTTATTTGAATTAAAGATATTGCTACGCAAAAGCCTAGCTTCCGGTTCAAAGGGCCTTCGACCTACGGAGACGTGTTAGAATATAAAATATATTTCTCATGACTTCGGAGTTATGATGCAGTGGAATGGACATTTCATAATTACAAAGAAAAGACTAAGCTGGATTTCTGAGTTTCAGTCTCGGACGTGGCGTTGGGATTGAAATTGTTCGGTGTTTGGTGAGCGTAGGCACGGCAGCATTTTGTAAAGTGATTGTGATGCTGCTTCTGTTACTGGAGCCATAATAATGGTGGAGATAAGCTCAAGGGCATTATACTGCAAGTGCAATTTTTTGTAAATTTCTTTTTTGTAAATTTTATTTTACTATAAAAAGAAAGAAGCTGACTTACAGAATGTGCTTGGGCCTTGTTGCCCTGCTAAAGGTTCTTTTTGAATGCGTGTAATTTTTCTTTTTTTGTTTCCTTTCCTTTTGGTTTTTCCTTCTTTAAGTTTGAAAGTTTCTTTTGATGAGTTGTGTATTTAGATACGGTTGTTGATTGTCTAAGTTTAAGACATTGAGTTTAATAGTGTTGATATTTGTATATCTAGAGAATTTATGTTTGAGATACTGATTTTATACAAGTTTATAACCTATTGAAATCTAATAAAGATTTGTTTGTGGCATTTAGAACAATCCTTGCCTTAAATTAAAGGATGTTTAATTATAAGCTTGCTGGTTATGTGCAGAAGTCTCAGCTAATAATGTTTTTGTACTTGATCAGCAATCTTTTATCTGGTATTTGAGCTAAAGGAGCTGGAATTTAACGGGTGTTTGTTGACTTGGATGTAATTCTGAAGTGGGATTATCTACTGGGACCTTTAATCCCGATTTTTTTTCCTTGAGTAGCATACATTATATATTTTTTGGTAGATTTTGAATTGTTGTTGTCGCAAGGAATATTGGAATTACCAAAAGGTTTTTTTCTTTATATGCTCTCTTGGTTCATTTGTGATTTTGTTTCTGTAAATATTCTCCTATGTTACAAAAGCACATAATATTCCCTTGTATTTTATAGTTAAATTTAGTCTCAATGTATAATCGGTTTAAATTATTTTTTTCTTTAACAATATGTAATTATTAGAATACATTCAAATATGTTTTAAATAGTTTTCTTAAGTGCCTGTTCAATAAAATATTTATTGGGTTTTTTTGGTTGGTATAATTAACCCAAGATACAAACGAGAAGGGCAAACTAAAGTTATTGCTACCAAAAACAGTTTCATTGGTATTTTACCCGCCCTCCTCAATCCTTACCCTCCTCTATCCAAAAGACAAGTATTAAGAATGTATGTGCCTATGTGTGCATGAACGTATGAATGTTGAAAATTGTTTATATACTCGGTTTTTCTTTTACATCACACGATAAAAACAATGAAATGGTCGAAGAATTGGAAATTCGGGTTTGCTAGAACGTTTGATATTCATATTCTATGCAGCACAAAAAATAAGTGTAATTTCATAATTTTTGTATTTTCTCGAATATTCAATAACTGCGTGTTTATTAAAATTTGGAAAACTTACAATCTTCTATTTTTTAAAATTTCTAATATTTTATATGATACAACACAGAAAAATAGGTGAAGAATTGTAAATATATTATTCTGCCAAACTCATTGATATTTCATTTGTTAAATAGCACACGAAACTCGATGAAGCTTCACAGTTTTTTGTTTATCAATTTTTCAATATTCTTATACTATGACCCATGAAATCCGTGCATTTTTTCCTCAAACCACCGATATTTCATATGCTATAGCACCGGAGAATTGGCGAAATTTTATAATTTAGGTAAACTACCAAAACCCCCTAAGCAGTTTTCCTGCTGACAAAACACCCCTGGCCTCTAAAATGGTTGAATTTTTTACATAGGAAAACTTTACCCTATTTTTATTTTTACAATATACCGAAAAATATAAGGAGGTTGTTTTTTAAAAAAAAAGAGAGATGCAAGAAATATTTTTCCAATTTTTTTCCTTTTGAAACCCTATATATAGAGAGCGCTAAATAACTCCATTTCTTTCTCTCTTTTGTCGAAAGTGAAACCCTTGCGATTTTGAGCGAGCGCAAAAAGCAAATTGTTTGCAGCGCAGCCATCGATCTCAGTGATCCGCCGTCACTTTCGCGACGAAGCAAAAGAAATCGAAGCCCGAGAAGCCTCATAACAAAATCACTGTAAAATCCCCCCGCTCTCTCTCTCTCTCATGATTTCGATTATTTATCTGATAAGGGTTTTAAAATCCAATCCATATACTTATTACTGGCTCTTCTTCGTATAAAATGGATGCTTGATTTTGGAAATCGATGTCTCTAGGGTTTGATTATCTTTGCGTGTAATAGTGTAGAGAGAGGATTTGAGCATTTCAATGACGATTCCGATTCTGATGATTTTAAAATGTGAAGAAAACTCCTGTTTTGGATTTAAGATAACTCCAAAACTACATTTTGGAGTTTAGAGAACTTCAAAGCCAAATACCCCATCAAAGTTAAACATCTAGGCCCTGTTTGGTTATGTAGTTAGGAAAACCGGAATTTATTTTTTTTAATTGGAGGTAGACGGTATGCAAACTCGAGTTTGTAAAGCCCTACCTCTAGTTTAAAAACTTAATTTTGATGGGCACTTGGCTTTGAAGTTTCCTAAACTCCAAGGTCTTGTTTGGATATGGAGTTAGGATAGCCGTGGTTTATTTTTAAGTGGAGGCATAGAGGATGCAAAACGTGGTTTCCAAGCCCCACACTCCAAAAATGGAGTTCACAAAACTTTGGTCAAATTGGAGTTGAGATAACTGCAGTTGTCTTGTCAAACAAGGCAAAGTTCACATCTTGGAGTTAAGTTTTGCCAAGTTTACGAAACTGCAGTTTAGAAAACTTTACTCCATTTCCAAACAGGCCCCAAAATGTTGTTTTGGAGCTATCTAAACTCCAAAATGGGTATTTTCTTCACACTTCAGTTCGGATTGGAGTTTTGTAAACCTTGGTTATCTTAACTTTGGGGTTTAGATAAACCTGAGTTAACTAAACTCCAAAACGAGAGCCAAACGGTGCGTAGTTAGGATTTTGAAGTTGGGTTTAAATAAATTTATGAAACTCTGATTATCATAACTCCATGCCCAAACAGACCCTTTAGGTGGAGGAAGCCCTTGCAAACTCCTACCACCACTTATAAATAAACTTTGGTTTTCCTAACTCCAAATCGAAACAGGAGACAATTCGTCAGACTCCGTTATGAGAATAAATGGCAGAGAACGGAGGGGGGGGGGGAGCAATTAAACCGTTTTCTGGTTGCCTGAAATGTTTATGTGGCTAGCCCAGTGACATTTTCAAGCGGCGTTTCCTTCTCCTTTTGCTCGTTTAAGAGGTGCATAATCATATTTGCAGTGCTATGCATGAGTGTTTCTTACAAAAATGCTCTTTGTTAACAGGTTAAGAAGCACGGAAAACAAGATGATTTAGCACAGCTCTGCTCACAGCTTGATCTATTGGGTTTAAAAATTATACAAATGATGGCAGATGGAAATTGTTTCTTCAGGTCTGTTAAAACCTCATGTTTTTATCCAACCTTTAAATGCTATTGCTTTATTATTGTTGGTGTTACAGTACACTGGAACGGTGATCCTATAAGTATCTATGATCCTCACTTGAGATGCTTTGCAGGGCTTTAGCTGATCAGTTGGAAGGAAATGAAGAGGAACATCAAAAGCACCGCAACATGGTGGTACAATATATCTTGGTACGTATTTTTTCGTAACTCAGCTCTTTGAAACGCGATACACCTCAAGTA
This sequence comes from Agapanthus africanus, assembly GCA_030015575.1. NCBI lineage: Eukaryota > Viridiplantae > Streptophyta > Magnoliopsida > Asparagales > Amaryllidaceae > Agapanthus > Agapanthus africanus. The sequence continues at coordinate 439,254,275 of JASDDO010000004.1, forward strand.
GCAATGTTGAAACCTTTTCCAGCATATGCACAAGTAGCACCAATGCATATGGCATTACATAGATATGCAAATATTAAGGCTTAGGAGGATATGGATACCTGTCTACATGATACAAAGAAACAAGTTTACTTGTGTTGCATGTGCTATTGTGCATAAAACAAGAAATTGGGATGCCAAACCAGTTGATATTTTTGGCTATCTTTCATCATGACAATCACACACTGGAAATTGCGCAAAGAGAATTAGAGTAGTGTATTTGTTGGAAGTTTGAGGAAAGTTCAGTGGGATAAGACTGGGTGGGGAGACTCACTAAGATGATTTAGACATGTGCAGTAGAGGCTTAGTGGGCCAAATAAAAGGAGTGAATTGGATGATAGGAGCATGTCGATGAAGAGACAAGGACTTGAGAAATAAAAACATGAATTGTGGCAGTGGAAGTATGTGGTATATGTTGCGTCCCTTGACAGGATTGGATAAAGAATAAGATTTATGCAGCTAACCGGAACAAAATTAGGATGAAGTCTTTGATGTGGACGAAACATCAATTCATTATTACTAGACCAAAAATATATGTGATGCATTGAGCTACATTTGAGTTTTGAGATCTAGATGGATTTCTTTTCTGTATACACACTTTCTGGTAATGATGAACTACCGTCTGAATTCTGAAATTGTATCATGCAGAACCATAGAGAGGACTTTGAACCATTTATCGAGGATGATGTTCCGTTCCATGAATATTGCCAATCCGTGGAAAAGGATGGTACGTGGGCTGGAAACATGGAACTACAAGCAGCTTCTCTTGTTACTGGAAGAAATATCTGTATTCATCAGGCAAGTAATTTGTCAGACTGGCATCACATTTTTAGTCCATGAGTCATCACTAATGACTAAGAATACCTGAAATTAGTTTAACTCTTACAATTATACATTTATTGGCTTTGGTTTTAATTATATAATGGTTTTGTCTCTTATCCCCTACCCCCCCTCCAAAACAAAAGAACAAAATCAAAATCAAAATCAAAAACAAAAACAAAAACAAAAACAAAAACATAAACATAAAAAATAAAACTCCAAAAAAAGGGTTGAAAAACTTTAGGTATTTCCATCACCCGACAACATGATAGTTCCATACTTCCATATATCACCCGCAAAGCGTTGTGTTTATCGGATAACTGTTTACCCTCTTTAGGACCTCCAATGCTTGAACGTTGAAACAAAGGTGAGTTTAAACAAAATAAGTTATTTAGTGTTTTAAAGTTTGACCGGAAGGTCCTGAGTTTGAGATTTCCGGCAGCGCAAGTGCATACCGTTAATTACAACTTATTGTCTCAGGACGTACTTAGACGGGATACCATACTAGCTTGCCTTAAACCGCATCATTTTAGAGAGGGGGTTATGTATAAAGCAGTAAAGTAAATGCAAGACACATGTTAAAAAAACGAAGGCATATTTTATTCATTTTGTTCGTATTTGTTTACAATTTGATTATAAATACGATGTCATTGCAAAGAATGCAAATTGCATAGAGTTTTCCTGTGAGAGTGGAATTGGAATACTTGGTGGTATTTTAGTGTCAACTTGGCAAAAGATGATGGGCACTGCCCAATGGGGGGCTACATCACTGTAAGTGAGACACCCTAGGTGGGTTCCACACTACTTCATTTGAAGTAGGCAACATTTCATTTGAAGTGTAGAGGTGTTACTTCATTTGAAGAAGTGTAGATGGTATTTCATTTGAAATGTAAGCGGGACACCCTAGGTGGCATCCACACCAATCAGGCGTGAGTGGGACACCCTGGGTGGGGTCCACACTACCTCTATTCGGAGTGAATGAGACATCCTAGGTGGGGTTCACACCATACGCATAGAAACAAAAATGTTTGTCTTAGGGAGGCCAATTTATGGCCTCCTGAAGGCCCGGAAGGGGCCCTCGAAGTAGCCGGGAGGCCTAATTTGGACCCCCAATGGCTGCTTCAAGCCATGTCAGAAAAGTCGGATATAAAGTTTTCTTGGATGAAACTCATTTATTCGAGTTTCTTGCACATACTGAGAATGTATGGATTTGTGTTCAAGAGTGAAAACATGACTTTTGGGTCATGTTTAAGTGATGAATATAGTGTTTTTGGCACTGTATTCATTGAAACATGCATGTTTTTGCATGTCTGATAGGTGAATAGGATATTTCTATTTACAAGTGGGTTGAGAATATGGTTTTCCTATTCATGAAAGTCCCGAAGACATAATTTTTCATGTCTCAGGACATGAATGGAGTATTCCATTCATATGTCTTATATAGACATATCAGACACAGATATATTTATGTCTGAAAATGAATAGAGTTTCCCTATTCATAAAGTTCTCCAGGACATGATTTTCATGTCTTAGGTCATGAATGGAGTATTCCATTCATACATGTCAGTTATAGAAGACATGTCTTTTCATGTCTTATGAATATGATTTTTCCTATTCACAGATATTTTCAGAGACATACTTTTATATCTCAAAGTGAATAGAATATTCTATTCATTTATGTTCACAGAGTAGGATATGGGGTTTTGATCCATGTCCTTCAAGAAATAATTTATCTATTTATATTAAATATGTAGGGAATAAGGCAACATATCCCAAAATATGCAGAACATGGGTTGTCCTATGTTCTTGGTTCTGTCCATATGGTCAAGAACACCTTTATGTTCTAAGTCTTTTTCATCCTCATTGACAGCCATGGCCATGGGTTTCAAGTTATGCAAATGAGAGCTGAAAACTCATGAGTTTCCATTTCTCTCTCCATTTCTCTCTGGTCAGAGAGAAATAGAGAGAAAGGGACATAAAGAGATAGGGAGAAACAAAGATGGAGAGAAGAATGAAGGATGGGGTAGCCCATTCTTCTATTTCACCTTCTTCCTCTTCTTCCTCTTGCCTTCTTCTTCAGAGAACTTTAGCAGAAGTTCAAGAGTTTTAAAGCAAAAATGATTCGATCCCCTCTGAAGTTGCTCACAAGGAGGTATTTATACCTCTATGTGAGTGGGGAGTAGTGGTAACTGATAGAGCGTGGATCTGAGACAGCTTGGGCTTTATCAATAGATTTATAGGGTGGGCGTCTTAGGCAAAGCCCTCACCGCCGGATCTTCAATCCTGCAAGAGAAAGGGCGCCGGAGTTATACTCCGGTCCCTCCTCCGATGATAAAGTCAGTCTCTTTCTTAGGAAAGTAGGTTTCCATTTGTGGAGAGATTGTCGCATACCTTTGTACTCATGTTGGAGAGGTTTATATAGGCATTGCGTACGGTGGTGATGCAATCAATAAAGATTCAATTAGTTATCTAGGGTTTGGTGCTGACATGGGTCGTCCTCTTCGTACAAAGATCTCTTGGTGGGCTTCATGGGCCGAGTACCATGGGTTTGGACCCATGGGCCGAGTGGAATCTGGTCGGACTTGTCGTTGGGTGTTCCATGCAGTATCAGTACTCCCTACTCTGAGCCGTCGGTTCCGAGTGCTTGGGGTAGAACATGATCATGACGGTTGGACCACAACGATCGTGGTCCCTCGCCCTTGTCACACGCGTCCTTCATCCGTTGGTTTTGCCGCCCTGTCTCATCATGCGGTCAATAATCAATCCCGCTTCCTTTTTAGAGAAAAGGGTAAACTTGTAGAGGAAGTGTCGCCATTTCTTTTGCTTAGGGTTTCCTAAATCCGCTAGTTGCCGTCGATCTCATCGTCCCTGAAGATCCATCTTTCTCTTTTAGCACTTCTTCAGTAAGTCTTCTTCCTTTTTCTCAATTTCTCGTAGCCATGTCTTCTGGCGTTTTTGAGTGTTGAGGATCAGGAGAAGGTGAGGGGTTTTAAGTCTTCTCTGTCGATTCTTTCGATGGAAAATAGGCGTAGGTCATCCTCCTATTCTGTAGACTTCAAAGCTAACTCTACGCTCTCAATCTTCAATCCCTCTGAAGGGTATATCGATTTGTACTACGAATCCGTCCTTGCCGGTCTTCGATTTTCCATTCCTCCAATTATTCAGCCTATTCTTTGGGATTTAGATCTTGCCCCTTTTCAAATTGCAGGCAATGGTTGGTATGTGATTGTTACTTTTGTTTTCACTCTTTTCATGGTGAGGGGGGATTACTTGCCTGAGCTTCTTCACGCCTTTATAAGAGTGACCTTTCCCACCGCAGCCAACGTCCCTGGGCTCATTTTCAGGGCAAGGTCAAGATAGTTAGGGGTTAAAGTCTAAAATCACCGACTCGTAAAAACGGTTCATCTTTTATCGCAATCCCGACCCCCTCCGAGTTTCTGACGTCTTGGACGGGAGAGAATAAGAGTGCTATCTTCAAAATATCCATAAAAGTCTTCTTTCTGGCCCCGAGTATCTCATGGATTTCTAAGGAGGAAGATTTGGTGTGGATGAGTTTTTCACTGAGGCTAACTTCATCTTGTGCGGCCTTTCCTTTCCCGACTTTGAAGTTGATCTTTCCAAGGGTCATGAGAGCCTGCAGTACAATCGCGAGCGGTTAGCTGGGAGGACAGCATTGAGCTCCCCATGTGGGAGGAAGACATGTCTCTTGAGCTGCAACACATTTCCTTCCTCTCTTTTTGATGCATCCCCGACCCATTTTGGAGATCCAACAAGGGTGGCTCTTCCGACCGTCGGCCGTTCTTGATCCCAATCTTTCTAAAGTTTCTAGTGTAGAATCCACTTCGCACCTCCTGTTCCTCCCCTGAAGAACTCGCCTTCCCAGAGTTCAACCTCTTTCCGAGATAGTAAGAGCCCGCTAGGTAAAAGTAAAGGTCTCTTCCATCCTCGGGGTCGGCAAGGCTCGAAAAAGGAAAACTTCCTCCGTTCCCGATCCCGCTGGAGAGATTTTCGTCTGTCCCCTTTCCTAGCTCAGGGAGAAATGATCGAGCCATTCGAGTTTTGTAGTTTGTGTGGGAGGTACCCTTCGGTCAAGCTATTTAGCGGAGCGTTCAGGTGCTTGATCGTGATATTTAACGTTGTTTTATTTCTTCTTCTTTCAGATCAAGTCGACATAAACATGATCTTTGGGAGCAAAACCTCAGCATCGGGGTTTCCAAGTCTCCGATCTCCGGCGTCTCCTCCAAAGGTACCAAGCGTCGGATGGACGAGAGGCCTCCCAAATCGAACAAAAAGGGGCGACTCTCCGCCTTTACTGATGACATTTTTTGCATGGGTCATAGAGGCATTGCCTCCTCTTCTGATCTTTGCTCCCCCTTCTTTGCCAACTGCGTTCTTATCTGTGGAGGCTTTGCGGGAGGTGGTTGCTTGTTTAGTCGAGGTGAGGAAGCTTTACTATTTTTCTTTGGCATGATTTTCTTTCCTTTGAATCTTTGCTAATATAGCCTAAAACGTGCAGGCCATTCTCCCGGCTTCCGACCTTGAGCGTAGGGACCAGGCTTGTGACGAAGCATTGGCTCGGGAGAGGGAGGAGTGGAAAGAGAAGATGGACAAGCTTTTCGAGTGCCGGAGAAAGCTTGAGCTGGAAGTGGGGCGAGCAAAAGTCGAGCGGGATGCCGCTAAGGCTGTTGAGGAGAGTTGGAAGAAAAATGTTGCCTCACTTGGTGTGAAGCTCGCTGAGGCCGAGCGTAAGGTGGAGCAGGCCTTATCGTGCTCCCGCGGATTGGTTGTAGGAGTGCAAATCCTTCGGCGAGTATGTGGCGGATTTCATCGAGGTTTTTCAGGACGGTGCGGAGGCTGCGCTCCGGTTAGTGGCTCAGCGAGATCTGGAGTGCTCTCCCAAATTGATCTGTTTGACGCCTGTGGTGGTCTATGCTGAGGAGAAGAAGGCTAGGGAGGTTTCCCCTACCGAGACTCCTCCGGTCCCCGTTGTATTTGAGGATTTGGCTCTGACCTCCCCAGGCCGGTGCTGGGGTTTCTTTGGCTGCCCAGAGTAGGGACAGAGGGATTGCGCACTAGAAGGGTGACTTGGGGTCCCAGGGTAAGGCTCTAGATTCCAAGGTCGCTAGATAAACCTTTCCCTTTACCTTCGCTGATTTGTTTTGTAATTTTGTAGGATCTTTCGGATATATCTGTTACGATTATGTGTTTTATTTGATTTTACAGGGTTGTCTGCGATGTGTGTTTTTTCTTTGGGCTGTGTCCTCTCGTTTATCTTGTATCTGCATTTGCATGTGTTCCTTTATAGTGAATATGTGTGGTTTGTAATAGCTCGCATGCCTCCCTGTTCACATAGGTGAACTGCAGGCCCGTTGCGCTGAGCTGTCCCAGCTATGTGATGAGCTAAACGAGTGGGGTCGGGCCGTGACTCAAGCTAGGGATGAATACAAGCGGAAGTGTGAGGAGCTCTTGTGGCATTTTGGTACCCTGAGTCTCCTCGTCCTTGCTCTCAATCTGATTGAAGAGCAGTCGAGGCCTATCGTCGCAGTTACGTGCTTTCTGCGAGGATGTGGGAGATCTTCTGCGTCGGGGTCTCGTTGACTAAGGATATGATCCGCAGGAGCGGATCCAGTTCAACGCTTTGTGATGTGACTGTTAGAACAATAGCTCGGGAATTCGGCATTCTCATTTTTGAGAGGGAGACCCTTCTTTTGTAGATAGATTTAAGAGTAAGATGTTAGAGATGAACATCGGGAAGAGTTTGTAACCCTGTGGAATTGTTTTTTAGCGCCTATTATAGCAATCTTTTGGATTTATGTTATGTTATTCATCTATGTCTATATTCGGGTTTTTAGGAAAGGTCTTCTCATCCATTCTCACGCAGACGGTTGGTGACTCCAGCGATGAGGAGCGCGATGATGTAAGCCCGGTGCCAGACCTGGACGAGTTGAGGCGCTTGTATGACTAGCTCGTGAGCGAGCATCCTAGCCTCGAGGAAAAATATATCGAGCTGCTGGAATATCAGTCAAGTCCTTCCAAAGTATTGTGTGAACTAAAGCCCTAGATATTAAGCCTGAAGGGAAAATTGCGAGACGCTGATCGTAAGGAAAAGGCCCTGCATGGCTACAATGGCGCGGCGCGTCTTGCAGAGGGCTTTGTTGCCGGATCAACAGCTACTCATTGAGTCCTTGTTGAGTATGGGCTCCCAGGTCGCTCCCTTACTCCTCTCGGGATCGCTGCATTCTTCCATTATCCCAGCTCCCAGAAAGAGGAAGGCATTGGTACCCACAGTTTATAAGTGATTTTCAGAAGCGAGCCGCTGAGGTGGCTTGATGGGTTAGGCAGGAGGATATGACCCGTACTCGGATAGACGATGCAATTGAGAGGGGTTCTCGTTAAGCCTGATAAAAATGTCCTTTGTAACAACGAGACTTTTTTTTGTCTTCTTTATTTTAGTAGGAAGTCAAAAGGCTCAGTTTCATGCTTGTAATGCTTGTCCTATATTATTGTTACTTTCTTTTCCTCACACGCATGTTTGTTTATTTTCTTTTGCCTTCCTGTTGTGCTTGCAACCTGAAATTAACCTTCTCGTAGGTTGTGTTGCTGGTCGGCGAAGGGAGTGACGATAGTGAGGCTAGTGAGCTGGATCTTTCGTATGACGAGCTAAAACTTGAGTATGAAGAGCTTTTGGAAGAGTATCGGGAACTCAAGACGAGATATGATGAGCGTTTGCGTCTCCAATTCGATCCTGATAAAGTTTTAGACTTCCATTGTGATGACATGCGGAGGTTGGAGTAGCTATTGCTCGACCGCGATCGTGAATGTGAGCGGCTTCGACGTCGAGCTCATTCTTTCGAGTAAGGCTATACTGCTTCTTGGAGACTTGCTGAGGGTTTTATGGTTGGCTTGGTCGCCACCCATTTTGCCATATTCGAGTATCGGCTCCCCGAGGGTTCAACGACTCCTATAGGGGTCGCTCAGTTGTTTATGTACCCCATTTCCCGAGTCGATAGCGGATTGGCGTCCTAATTTCGTAGGAGAGTTTACAACGCGATCTTCTGAGGTGCGTGGTGGAAAGACCCCCGAGGAGATAAAGCGAGGCCTGCTTAGAATTTTAACCGGCCTATTTCCTAACTGAGTGGTCGCTTTCTTCAATTTTTGGTGCGAACATGTCTTGTTTTTTTGTGTATAATTGTTATTTGTCCTGGGAATCTTTAATATTTCAAATCGTGTATTGCTAGGTCTTTGTTGTACTATCTTTCTTTGTACTTCATACTTGGTTCTTGAACACTGCTGACAGGTTCGCCAGGCTGTTCTAAGAACACGTCCTGCTTCGCGTGTTCTACAGTGCATGTCATCCATTTTGAGGAAATGCTGGGGCGTGACCTAGGTTTGGTGTACGATAGGGGGGCATGTGGTACTAAGCCTTAGTTCCTTGTTGTATATGAATAAACCGGCCCTTCGTTGCTGTTTCTTTATCCCCTCCTCGCTTATTCCTCCTCCTTATCTTCAAAGACGGGGCTTTCTTTTCATGCCGTAAAGACTTTCCTTCTCCACCTATATTTGCTCCCCCGAGGAGGAAGGAGAGGGTTTTCTAGAACAGGGTGATATAGAACCCTTGTGCAACAAGGGTTTGGTATATCACCTTGTCATGAGGTCGCGCTCGTTCCTGTTTTGTCAAGCCGAAAGAGTCCGGTGGTTACTAGCCCTTGTTGAGACGGCGTCCATGCTTTAGCGGCCTTGTTGGTCGACGAAGCGTAAAACCGGGAAGAGGATGATGATCGATCCCTTCGTGTCGTCAGATCGAGCCAGAGTATGGTCAGAACAGAGAGATTGATGGCTGCCGCGGACTAGGTAACGTTGGAGGGAAGGCGACGAAAGGATATGAATGTGACTATTGCAGCGCCGCTTTCAAAGTATTAGGGTGGCACGGTCTCAGTTGAGGGGCCACGCCGATGCTTTCCTTTCCTGAGATGCGCCCCTAATTACCTTCCTTAGAACCTTCGCCCGTTCAATATTTTAGCCGATGCTGTCCTCTTCAAGCTCATCGAGCTCGGCTGCTGTGCTTTACGGGGTTTTATTTTTAACATCTTCCCTGCTAAGTTCGTTTTAAGTTTGTCTCGAACCAGTCTTTCCTGTGATGACCTTGTCAAAACGAGATAAGAGGTTAAACTTAGATCTTTGATATTGTCTTTTGTTTTAGTATTTTTACTTTTGCTGTTGTGATTTCTAACTTGTATAGTTTTCTCGGAAGGTTCTTCGTATTGTGTTCTGATCGGAATGCTAGCTCTTAAGTCTTGTCGAGGTCGGCGTGGGTTCGACCTTCGGCAATTTCTCATTTGCTTGTTTGGTTACGATTGCCATCTTTCCGAGTTTTGCTGAGGTCCTGTCCCTGGTCGAATGTAGCTCGGACTTTCTTCCTTCAGTGCCTTTTTCTCGTAATATGAAAGAGTTTTGGTGTTTTATTCCACTTATTGTCCCGCCTTTTCGTGCCTTATCTTGTGAGGGATGGTTGGATTTTCGAGAGGTATAATCAATGCTTGCACACTGTTTGGTGTATGCCAGGTATTGTGCATGGGGAAGTGGAACGTCGCCTGGGGGTACGTGTGCTATGGGGTACGATCGTGGGACACGTGGGCCCCATTGCTGTTTTTAATTTGGCTATAAATGGTTTTGACTTCACTTGTTGCTTGTCATTTTTCTTCTCTGAGTTTCTTTTTCTTCAATCTTCTGCCACGGCGTCCTCTTCCTTGAGGGTTAGCGCCTTCTCTTCTCTATTTCCCCTTTTTATCCTCCCCAAGTAGGAAGAAGAAAAAAGGGACTTTCTAACATAGGGAGATATATCAAACCCTTGTCCGGTAAGGTTTCAGTATATCACCTTGTTCTAAGATCACTTTTCCTCCTGGCATATTGGAGTGGGAGGTTTTAATGGCGTCTGACCCTTACCGACGTGTTGTCGTCTCAACTCCTTTGTTGAATCTCGAGACACATCATCAGATGGAGGATGGCGGTCGATTCCCCCCACCATGCCCGGTTGATTTGTAAATGGATGCAGGATGGGGAGGAGCGTCCTTGAGTGGACTCTAGGATGCCATGGAGAGGTTGGCTGTGAGGATGATGTTGCATAAACCATTCTTAGCGTAGTGCAACTATCTCCCGCTCTCGACCCGAGTTCCGGGCCCAATTTTACTAGCCACCAATTCGGTGTGTTTGGAGTTGACTTTTCTTGGGTTTTGGCATCTCGGGTCCCTCAGTTATTGCCGTCCTCCATCAGTTTTCCTAGCATGTCCGAGCATTGGTTTCTAACACTTTGCTCCGCTTGGCGTGCTTGGAAGTTTCTTCTCTTCGTCGGCTGCCGCTGGAAAGCTGAGGAAGAAAGGATTACAATTGTCAACTTTTCGAGGTGCTCGGTGTGCTCGGGATTCGCTGGTTTCACATGAAGTCGTAGGATGAACTCAGGGTTGTTTAAGAGCTGAGCTTGTACTGTGATGCAATATCCGAAATTTTGCTTTTTCGTAATTACTCTTCGCGGATGAGTTAATATGGTATGTACACCGTTTATGCAATCATTTTATATAATGAAATAACACAAGATGTTCGCCTTTGTCTCTCAATTTTATAGCCCATTTCAAATTTTTTAGGTCTTGCCTCGGGCCGAATGTAGCTCGGGCTTTGTAGCTTCTCTTGCGACTTGGTAAGAGTTCGCAAGTTTTGCTGTATGCCAAGGTCTTGCCTCGGGCCGAGTGTAGCTCGGGCTTTGTAGCTTCTCTTGCGACTTGATAAGAGTTTGCAAGTTTTGTTGTTTGTCGAGATCTTGCCTCGGGCCGAGTGTAACTCAAGCTTTATAGCTTCTTTTGCGACTTAGTAAGAGTTCACAAGTTTTGCTGTTTGTCGAGGTCTTGCCTTGGGCCGAGTGTAGCTCGGGCTTTGGGGTCTTTTCGAGGCCTGCTCGAGCATCCGACGCATGCTCGTCGGGCTTCCGCGTCTCTTTATTGATTTGGCGCAGGCATCAGAGTCTTTTTTGATTTGGCTCATGTCTTCTCACCGTTCAACTAGTTCATGCTCGGGCTTCCGCATCTTTTTATTGATTTGGCACGGGCATCTGAGACTCTTTTTGGATTTGGTTCAGGTCTTCTCGTTGTTCAACCGGGTCATGCTCAGACATTCGAGTCTTGCTCGGGCATCCGGGTCATGCTCAGGCTTTCGCATCTTTTTGTTGATTTGGCGCGGGCATCCGAGACTTCTTTGGATTTGGTTCCAAGCCTTCCCGCAGTTCAACCGGGTCATGCCTAGGCATCCGAGTCATGCTCGGGCTTCCGAGTCATGCTCGGGCTTTCGCGGCTTTTTATTGATTTGGCGCGGGCATCCGAGTCTTTTTTAGATTTGGCTCAGGTCTTCTCGTCGTTCAACCGGGTCATGCCCAGGCATCCAAATCCTGCGTGGGCATCCGAGTCATGCTTGGGCTTACGCGTCTTTTTATTGATTTGGCGCGAACATCCGAGTTTTTTTGGATTTGGCTCAGGTCTTCTCGCCGTTCTTCTGTTTCGGGGCCAGGAGGAAATTTTTGCCCTCGGGGCCCTTTACATGCAATTCTCATCAAGGCTCATGCCCTTATGTTAGGTTGCTCATCCTACATTCGCAATTAGTTTGCTAAAGTAAGAGATATCATTCGAGCAGGTAATTCATATTTCAATACGCAATGTGTTTTCCCACAAAGATGCTTTCTGGCGGAATGGTTTGCTGGGTTGGGCAACTCGTTCTGCTTAAGCCGATTCATTCAAGAATTTTAAAGATGCATAATTAAACATTAAAGGAAGATACAATAGTTCTTATCTTTGCTCTTGGGTATGGATAATACCGTCGGATGTTGAGGGTGTGCCATGTTTGTGGTAACTGTTCGCCTTCCAGAGTCTCGAATGATAGTTTATGGTTTTTGATGATCCTTTTATTTGGTTTTGATGATAGCTTAAACATGAATAGTTCGTTTAGCGTCACTTGCTTATCTTGCTTATCCTGCTTATCCTAGCGACACTAAACTTGTATACACTCGATATTTAGCTTGCATATACTTGTGTTTAAATATCTTGCATTTTTTCATAACACTGTATATGATATGCTTGGTCGTTTTGAGATTGGATTTCAGGATATCTTACGACACAAAGCGTACAATGAAAAATGGAGGAAAACGAGTTTAAACGATATATTTAATGGAGGTTGAAGGAATATGGACAAGAGTTTCTCAAATTGACAATTCAAGCTTCGTGAGTTCAAGCTATGTAGCCGAGAAACAAGAGTTCAAGAATTCAAGGTACGAATAGCTAAGAAGCTAGAAGCTAAGTCCAAGTTCAAGCGTCAAAGTGAAAGTGAAGTCCGAGATTCGAAGATCAAAATATCGACTTCAAGACGTAAGTGAGTGGAATGGCGTGTTCGAGTTTGAAGCGTCAAATGTCGAATCAAATTGAATATCAATCGACCAACGCAAAGTTCAAGTGAAAACGTTTCGTTTCAAGAGCTCGAGTCGAGACGTCCAGGATTCATGATTTCGAAGATTTGCATATACCGACATAGGAATCTTTTTGCTATTATTACTAAGGATTCAAGGATTCAAGATTTTGAAGATTTCGAGACGTCAAGGATTCAAGATTAGTTGCTATCGAGACGTCAAGAATTCAAGATTTCGAAGATTTGCGTATACTGACATATGAATCTTTGTAAGCACTCGATCGAATTATGGTTATATCATTTAGAGCTCTTGAACAGTCACACACGCATGCACAAACATTTTACAAATATCGGGTTTTAAATTTCGAAGTTTTCTATTTTATAAAAACCCAACTTTCAGTTTTTGTGCATATTCAGACGTTAGTCCCATTTGCCTTTAGACATCTATTCTGTTTTGTTTTTCAAAATATCTGAAATATCTGAAATACATGGTTTTTGAACTTTAGACGTCTGTCCATTTGTGCTTCAGATGTCTGTCTGCTTACTGTCTTTTTTATCAACCCTATTTTCTTTAAGTAAAGATATTTCCGCATCTTTTTTGAATTATGGACGTTTGTCAAAATGTACTTTAGACGTCTGTCGACAAGACTGACGTCTGTTTCTTCGACAAGCATCTCACTGGCAGTCTTGGGTTGCTTTTTTGTTCTTCAGACGTCTGTTGGTTTGTACTTCAGACGTCTGTTGTATATAGGCACGTGACCCCTCGATCTTTAAGTAAAGGTATTTTTTGTGAAGTTTGGATCACGACAAACGTTTGAACGAGGACCCGACAGGGAAACGGTAAAAAATGACAGTTTGAGCTATGACGGCTAGTTTTTTATTAGGCTATAAAAAGAGTTTTGGGTTCGTTTTTTGAGCTTTAATTACTCAATATTTCAGTTGCTATTATTCCTAAGAGATCAAGAGAGAGAAATCTCATTTCTTGTGAGAGTTCAAAAGGGTTCTAATCACTCAATATTTCAGTTGCCACAACGCCAGGTTTGTCGTTTGAAATGCTTGAGCTTAATTTTGGCGTTGTGGCAGCGAGCTGCTTTGATTTGGTAAGTGGAGGTTCTTTTGGCCGCCAAATCTCAAGCTTCTTCCAACAGATCGAGGTGTTCCATCATGTTTTGCTCATTTTCTACCTCTGTATACTGGTCCACCCGAAAGGTCGGCACCTGAACTTCGGCGGGGTTGATAGCCTCCGTTCCATAGGTCAGAAAGAAAGGTATTTCCTCTGTAGAGGTACGAGTTGTGGTGCGGTATGACCATAACACTTCCGTTAGGACGCCCGACCATTCACGTTTCGATGTTCCTAGCTTTTTCTTGAGCCCTTTTAAAATTGTTCGATTAGTGACCTCCGTTTGCCCATTTGTCTGGGGTGCGCAACTGAGATGAACATATGCTCTATCCTGAACTCTTCACATAGTTTGCTCATTCGTTGGCTCGGGAATTGGGAACCGTTGTCCATGATCAAGATGCGGGGGACTCCGAATCTGGCAATGATTGATTTGAAGGTGAAGGCCACCACATTAGCTGCAGTGATAGTCTAGAGAGATTCAGCTTCTACCCATTTTGTAAAGTAGTCGATTGCCACTACGATAAAGTGCTTTGAGCCTTTCCCGAGTGTGAACTCTCCCAAAATGTCCATTCCCCATTGATCAAAAGGTAAAGGGAAAGAGATTGGCATTACCAGGGTTGCTGGCACTTGTTGTATCTTACCAAATCGTTGGCAATTATCGCACTTTTGCACCATATCTTTTTCTTGTTGTACCATTTTTGACCACCAGTAGCCCTGGCGCAGGGCCTTGTGGGCGACAGTCTAATACCCGTGGTGAGATCTGCAACTTCTCTCGTGTATTTCTTCCAACACTTCTCGAGCCTGCAAGGGTCTAAAGCACTTGAGCAGCGGTTGGGTCACTCCTTTTCTGTACAGGTTGTCGTACATCACGTATTGTTGAGATCACCTCATTACCTTCACCTTGTATTTTTAGGGTCTAACATGAGTTTATTCGCTGGAGGAAAGCTATAATTTCGTCCATCCAGCACGGTTCCAGCTGGTCGGTGGTTAAGACTTGTGGTGGGTCGATACTTCGCGCGTTGAGCCATTCATAGAAAATGGGACCGTCCAAACCTTCTGTAGGGGAGGACGCTAATTTTGATCGAGTGTCGACTCAAACGTTCTTACTTCTCGGAAGCTTGATAAGTTTAGCTTCTTTGAAATGGGTCAAGGGGTTCTGACTTGAGCGGTATATAGTGCCATTCGATCGTCCTTGATTCCGTAATCTCTTCGCACTTGCCTGAAAGCGAGTTGTCAATCAATATGGAGCTTTACTATTTCGGCTTCCAGGGCTCTTGCCATGCTGAGACCGATGATAATGGCCTCATACTCCGCTTCATTGTTAGTTGCTTCAAAGTTGAAGCGAACCGCATATTGTACTTTGAAACGGTGTTGGACTACTATGAAGACTCCTGCGCCTGCGCCGTTCTCACATGCTGAGCCGTCAACCCACACGTCCCATATTGGCAGCCCTTCAGCCGCGACCTTTGCTACTTGCAACAACTCGGGGTCAGGAATTGTGCATTCAACCACGAAGTCTGCTAATGCCCGAGCCTTTATGCTGTGCCTGGAGCGGTATATAAGGTCTAATTCGCTAATCTTGACTGTCCATTTGAGGAATCGTCCCGAGGACCCTGACTTTTCCATCAACGCTTTTTGGGGTTGATCGGTTATAACAACGACTGGGTGGATTTGGAAGTAAGGGCGTAGTCGTCGTGCCGATGTAACTAACGCGAATGTTACTTTCTTGAACTTGGTATACCGCTCTTCCGCTCCCCCAAGGGCTTGGTTGGTGTAATAGATCGGCTTCTGGGTCTTTTCTTTTTCGCTGATAAGAACCGAGCTTATCGCTCGCTCGGATATGGCTAGGTACAATAGAAGTTCTTCCCTAGCCTTCGGCTTGACCAGCAAAGGAGGGGCTGACATGTATTTTTTAAGATCGGTGAAGACCCGGTCACACTCGGCTGACCATTCAAAGTTCTCGACATTGCTCAAGATGTTGAAGAAAGGGAGTGCTCGCTACGCTGATCTTGATAAAAAACGATTAAGAGCCGACATTCTTCCCGCTAGACGTTGCACCTTCTTGATGCTTTGGGGGGTTTCGTATTCAACGCGGCTTGTATTTTATCCGGGTTGGCCTATATTCTTTGAGACGTGATTATGAAGCCAAGGAACTTCCTTGAGCGGACACCCATAGTGTACTTTGCCGGGTTTAGCTTCATCTGATGCTTTCAGAGAACCACGAAGGTTTCACGCAAGTCTGACACATGGTTTTTTGCTAAGGCCGACTTCACCAGCATGCCGTCAACGTATATCTCGATGTTTTTGCCGCTCATTCTGGAAAATATCTTGTTTACGAGTCTTTGATACGTAGCCCCGACGTTTTTTAAGCCAAAGGGCATGACCTAATAGCAGAATTGGTTGTGTTTTGTCCGGAACGCTGTTTTTTCCTCGTCGTCCTTGTGCATCCTGATCTGGTTGTATCCGAAGTAGGTATCCATGAAACTCAATATCTTGTATCAAGAGAATTCGTCAACAAGGAGGTCAATCGCTGGGAGCGGGAACGTGCCTTTAGGACAAGCCTTGTTTAAGTCGATGAAATCGATGCACATTCTCCACTTCCCATTGGCTTTCTTGACCAAGACGGGGTTTGCGAGCCAGGTGGTGTATTGCAACTCCTTTATAAAATCCGCCTCATCTTGCTTTCGTACTTCTTCGATAGCCATAATCTTTTCCGTGGAGAAGTATCTTTTCTTTTGTTGGACGTACGCCTTTGGGAAGTATTTAACCTATCCACCGTTGTAGCAGGGTCAATCCCTGGCATGTCGGTTGGGACCCAGTTAAAGGCACCTATGTTATTTCTTAAGAAGGCAACGAGCTGTGCTTTTGAGTCAGGTGTGAGGGCTTTACCGACTTGGACCCAATGGCTAGAGCCCCCGTCATTCAATAGAACTTTTTGCAACTCTTCAGCGGGTGTCGCTCGCTCCTCCCGAAAATCATTTCTAGTGTCGAGGTCATCCACATGTAACATGTAGGGTTTGTCTCTTGTGTTTTTTAAATTTTAGTTGCGCAACGTTGCAGGTGTGAGTGGTGGCTTGGTCTCCTTTCACTTCTATTCCTCGGGGAGTTGGGAATTACATTTTCAAGTTGTGGGTGGATATGACTGCACGAATCAGATTTAAGGATCTCCTCCCGAGGATCATGTTGTATGCCGAAGGGACCCCTAAATTCGACCTCCACAGATGTTTGTGGATATGATGTTCCTAAAGTGATGGGAAGGGCAATAATTCTACTTTCAAAGCATTAAAAGAAACACATTGTAAATCCAGTTTTGAAAGCAACTCATTCTTCTCAAGTTCTAATCTATCAATTAAGGCAACCTGAGAATCATGAGCGGAAGTTAAAGCACTAAATTTGGAAATCAAATTTTTATTCAACCTCTCGTAGGAATCACAACAAGAAACCAAATCCCTTCTCTCATTTTCAAAAATGGAAATATGTTTTTCAAGGGAACTATTTTTAGATGCTAAGGAGATATGACTATCATGAAGAGTGTTGAATGCATCTAATAATTGGTCATGCATAAATTTGCGGAAATCATAAGAAGGATTACTTACAACGCAATGATCATAACACCCCTTAGCCGACTCTATCGGGTTGGATTGTCCCTTGAAATGTGAGCTTTGTTGAAACATATCCAATATGGCGATAGAAGTCGTTCTCTCGGCTTTCTCTTCTTTATTGCATACGGCTTGCTCTCCATATATTTGCTCTAATGAGCACCACATATTGTGAGCCGTCTTGCAAGAAGGGACATTGTTAAGAATATCAACATTTAAAGCACAATGCAATATTTTTAAAACTTTAATGTTCAAAACAAAAAGATTCTTATCATGAGTACTCCACATAGATTTAGCAATAGTAGGAATCAAGGACTCATTATCAACTATTTTCCAAATATCCCTACTCCGAGATTCAAGAAAGCATTGCATCATAATTTTCCAAAAATCAAATTTTGAACCATCAAAGTATGAAGGGTTATGAATAGATGGTTCATCATGATAAGAGCACAAAGGTAAAGATGATGCCATGGGATCACTCTAGGATGTTAAGCCTACACAAAGAAAGCACCAAGCTCTGATACCAATTGAAAAACCGTGGAAGCTAACACATTATTCCTAGAGGGGGTGAATAGGAATAAGCTACGATATGTTCAAATTAAAAATTCTACACTTGCAAATAGAAATCACAATTGTAAACTTAGACAAATGATATACCAATAGAGAAATAGCTAAGCAATACTACAATTGTTAAACAAGAACATATTGCAAGCAAAAGCAATATCAAGTATAAGTAATGAGCATAAAGAGCAGGCAGGAAACAAGCATGCAATTTCTAAACTAATAGCAAATAAGAGACGAAATTGCATACGCAAACACGAGTCTTTTATAGTGGTTCGGGAGATCCTCTGATCCACTTTCTTTAGGCACACGAGCCCGTTCCACTAATTCGCGTCTTTTTCTTGGAGACAAACACGTTGACCGTAAGCAATACACAACCTTGCTTCCGGTGGAGGCTAAACCAAACACGTCTACTCAAAAGATCACACGTTGTTTGCCACTATGAACAACACTTCCTTTACAAAGCCCGTCACCCTTCTCTTTACAAATCCACGTGCTCACACTTGAGCACTTCTTCACTCAATCAAACTTTTCTCTCTTACAAGGCACTCTTGCACTCAAGAATCCTTTCAATGAAGAAAGAAAGCAAAATACAAGCTCAAGATTATCTCAAAAGAGTTACAGTTGAAGCACTAATACTTAAGAAGAATGGAATATCAAACTAGAAGCTCTTGAGTGATTTTGTGTGTGGGTGATTTGAATTGCAAATGGAAAAACTCTTTTAGACTCTCACAAGAAATAAGATTTTTGGCTCTTGATCATTTAAAAATAATAACTGAAATATTAAGTGACGAGAGCTCAAAAAACCAACCCAAAACTCTTTTATAACCCCATAAAAAACTATCTGTTATTAGTCAAATCGGTATTTTTCCAATAAGAACAGACGTTTGAAGAACAATAGGATTGATATCTGAAGCTTTTAACAAAATAAAACCCAGCGGGTATATTTTAAAAAAATACTACTGCAGAATCTGTCGAATATAGGTTCAGACATCCGCAATGGGTTTTCAAAGATGGCAAAAAAAAGTATAGAGAATAAACAGACGTCTGAAGAACATGGGATAAACGTCTAAAGAAGAAATGATTTTCAAAGATTTTGAACTGCAACATTTGTTGCTTATATCTTCAGACATTTGTTTCTTAAAAGAAATTCATTCCAATGAAAGTGCAGAGAACAAACAGACATATGAAGAAGTAAGGGACAGACGTATGTATATCATAAAAATAAGCCATATGAAAACACAAAGAATAGACAGACGTCTGAATAAGCAAGGTACATACGTCTGAAGCACAAAACGTATGAAAACTGATATTTCTGATATTTGGGAATTTTGTCAAAACACAGAAAAATGACAGACGTTTGAAGCATATAGGGACAGATGTTTGAAGTGTAAAAACTCAGAAACATGTGTTTTGTGATGAGAAATTTTTTTAAATCGAAAACCCTAAAGTTCATGCAATGTAAAACGTTTTTGCAAGCGTGCGTGAGTGTTCAAGAGGTTTAATTGATATAAACCGTATTCTATAGAGTACTTACAAAGATTTCTATGTCGGTATCGCAAATTCTTCGAATTCTTGAATCTTTGTCGTCTCGACCTCTCGAACTTTGACGTGCGCTTGAACTTGGCTTCATAGCTTCAAATTTGGACACGTCACTCACAAGCGTTAGTCAATGAATTTTCAATTTGACTTCGACTCATAACGCTTCAAACTCGGTCTTGGCTTTTCGGTGCAACCCTCATTTGAGATACGCGATTTCGGAGCCCTAAACGATGGAATTTCGCGATTCTGAGAAACATCAATATAATGCCCGCGACATATCCATTGACCCAAACGATTTTGCAAGATCTTCGATTTGGCTGGTGGAACGCGCGAATCGGACAAGATTTGACAGTTCGGGCTGCATCACTTCTTAGTTATTTGTACTTGATCTTGACAAATTGAGAAGCACTCGTCCGTATCTTCTAGCCTCCATTAGATATATCGTTTACGCTCAATTTCCTCCATCCTCCATTATAGAGTTTCATCTCGAAATATCCGATATCCTGAAATGCAATCTCAAAAACTAAGCTCATCATATACAGTGTTATGAAATATAAGCAAGTTAATAAACATAAGTACATGAACATTCATTGTTTTGATATCACAATCATGAATGGTATATCAATATCATGATATAACTCGAACTCAAAGCAATGAGATATTGATATACTAAATATATTTACATTGTATAAAAGAAGCAAGAAAATGATCACATGTATATACAAAATCATATTGTGAATTACCAAAATAATGAATGAGGGTAATATATCGATATCAAGAATATAACACAAATATAGCATGCGATATTTATATATTACTCGGTATACACAAGATATATGATATGCAAGCTAAACACTAAGTGTATACAAGTTTAGTGTCGATAGGAAAAGTAAGATAAGCAAGTGACACTAAACGAACTATTCATGTTTAAGCAATCATCAAAACCAAATAATTGGATCATCGAAATCCATGAGTCATCATCATTGCCCTCGGTATTTCCGTATTACGCTTTAAAGTGGGCAATATGTTGATTGGTGTTTCCCATCCCGTTGAACTTTTTGAACTTGGGGACGACGTAGCCACTGGGTTAATCCACTAGATCATATTCGGCAGGATACAGTCTTCCGCTTCTGATACAATTCTTCGCTTTGGCCTTAGCCACCGACGTTTTGACTTTGCTTGAGACTAAGTCCATGATCTTGTCCTGTATCAGGGTGTCAATATCAAGTGTCAAAACTTCCCTTGCAGCTGAATGCGGCCGACTTTCATGAAGATCCACCGCCGCCGGGATGGTGGGAATAGATGTCGGCTGTTTCAGTGCGTTATTCCCTGGCTCATGGGTAGAGCCTTGTGTTTGCAGGGCCTGCACCTGGACAACTTGAGTTGTAAGCCGCATCACAACATTCATCATGTCATCGATTTTCAAATAGACTTTGGTGATCTCTTGGCCTTTGTCCTTCAGCTGTTACTGAATGTCTTTGAGCAACGTCCGGTCCGTATTCTTGGGAATGAAGGCTGGGCTACCCTCACTGTCTAAGTCTGATTCTTCAGGAACCGTATGTTCTTTTTGCCTCGCCACCTCACCAAAAGGGTTTTCATTGTCATCTAGAGCCTGATGGGACTGAGAAGTTGCAGCCGCACCCAAGCCAGATTAGGCATGGGGAAAGGCGGCCAATTCCTTGTTCTTGCTTCGAAGGTTGGCACTGGGGCCATGCATACCATATAGACAGTATGGATTGTGTACCCGGCCTTCCCCTCATCCTCGGCAACAATGCCTGCAGGTTTTACAGACCGTCGTCGTGGCCCGTCCTTCTCGGAGAAGGACAGACAACTTAAGACAGTCGGTCTAGTTAGGGTCTTAGGTGGCCTTAGCACTTTCTTTTTGAATTCTTCCCTTTGCTTTCATGCAGCGAAGAGCGCCTGGTAGAATTTTGACGAGACAGTGTCACGCTTCTTAGTTGAGGGCATAGATATACCTCTTTGCAAGACTCTCTGAATCGTCTGCCTTTTGATTTTAGCAGTCATCAATTTTCTGAACCAGTTTTAGTGGTTCAAAAGAGTTGGCGATTTTTACGGTCGGTCCATCTTGTGTCGCAGGGTAACCATCATTTTGGAACTTCACAAACTCCAAATGAGCAGGAGCCCTAACCCTTTTGTTGGCTCTGTATCTGAATCGTTTCTGCCTTATTTTCTCAGCTTTTAGAGCTTGGTGGGCATCCGCTTTCGTGGAAGCCGTTGTAGCCCAATTGACGGAGAGTCAAAAAAAAGCCCGAGTGTGCGATCGTCATGGGCATCACCTGGGCTTGACCGGGGCGTCTTGTGGTCACCTTCGAGTTGACGGCCTTGGCCCCATGTGGGACGATAGAAAGCCATTCGAAGATGGATTTACGTCCTGGTTCGGGTTGTCTCGACACTATCATGTTTGGCCTTCTTCCTTTCAAGACCGGTTTGCTCATTTGAATTGCTAGCGCCTCCACGGTAGGAGCGCTGAAGGCCGGAGAAAATAGGGTGGAACCGAATTGAAGCGGCGGTTCCTCTTACTGATGCATAAGGTTTGACGGGAAAATCACTTTGGCAATTGTCTTGAGCGTGTATGCGACGGTGGTCGCATTGGAAGTTGAGCTCGTTTGTTGAGACATCGTTGAGCATTGTTGATCGTTGATTGTTGAAAACTGATTGCTGTATGAAAGAACATGATTTCAGTACAAACAACGATGTATTTGTTGATTGAGTTCGTATGATCGTTTGACCCGAGATATGGAAGGAGAGACTAGTCCCACCGGACGTGCCAAAATCTGTAAAGTGTTTTCGGCATCCATAGGAATGGATGCGCTCGCTTGTCAGGCGCTATACAGATTCCCCCACTCGATGATGGGCGGGGGTTTATTGATTGTGGGGATTTAATTTCTGGCAGCTGCGGACAAAGATGTCATTAATTACCCTTCGCTTTAAGGTGGGGGAACTTCCGATTAACGGGTCTTGTGATCGTGCGAACTCAATGTGAAAATGTGTGTTTGAAGATAAATGCAAGCTTGTTCATTTCATTTTTATTTATTTATTATGTTTTATTTTATTACTTTTATTTATCTATTCTAGTTTATTTTCCAAAAGAAATCAAGTATGCGAATTCCGACGAAAATTTGGCGGTATAACCGCTAGATTTCGTCGTTTTATTGTTTATTTGGGAGAAATATAGACCAAAATCTATGTTTTCCCGCATATGGATGAAGCGCAGATGGAAATCCACATTCAAAGAGAGGAGCACGGATTAAAATCCATATTCTCGAGGGCTCTAAGGGACAGGCCCAAAGACCTTCCCTTTGGTGGGGCCACCCTCAAGCTTCTCTTTATTTTGTAAAAAATGCTCTTGATTTTTAAAACTTGGGATTTGGGTCTTGAATGAGGGAAAGGAAGTCCATTTTCCCTCTTTTGGACCTTAGATCTTGTAAAGAGAGGGTTTTAGGAGATGGGTTCTTCTTTCTCTGTCCTCTTTGGATTTTGAGGAGGAAGAAGTTTACTAAAAAAAGCTCTCATTTATGAGATTTGAGGGAAGAAAGATGCCCTCTTTCAATGGATTTATGGGTTTTTGTTATTTATTTTAAGAAAAAATAGTTTACATCTTGATTTATTTGAAGGAGGAGAAGAAGAGAGGGGAGGCACAAACCCTAGTATTTTATGGAAAATGAAAAACTTAAAATTTCATCATATTGTTGGGTTTAAATGCCTATTAAATTTTGCAACTTAACCCTTGGGCTTTACATAATTGCTTTTTGTGTCTCTCTTGCCTATTGTGCTTATTTCTTTTTACACATAAGCCATGAGCTCTACGTAATTTTGGATTTTTGTCTATTTGTATTACATTTTTATACTTATTTGCATACAAAATTTATTTATTACAAATTTCTTTCTCTTCTTTGATGGCCGGCTTCGCTTGGGCTTGAAGCGGTTTGGGTGTAGGTCCACTTGTTTGGGCTTAGATCCAGGTTGGTTGGATTCGGGTCCACTTGTCTGAATGTTGACTTTGACTTTGAATTTTTAATTTTGGCCGTGAGGTGTAAATTTCGATCCCAACATCCGGTCCCTCCTCCGATGATAAAGTCAGTATCTTTTTTTAGGAAAGTAGGGTTTCTATTTGTGGAGAGATTGTCACATACCTTTGTTCTCGTGTTGGAGAGGTTTATGTAGGCATCACGTACGGTGGTGATGCAATCAATCAAGATTCAGTCAGTTGTCTAGGGTTTGGTGCCGACATGGGCCGTCCTCTTCGTACAAAGATCTCTTGGTGGGCCTCATGGGCTGAGTTCCATGGGTTTGGACATATGTTTGGCCTCATGAGCCGAGTGGAATCGGGTCGGACCCATCATTGGGTGTTCAATGCAATATCAGTAACTACTCCCTAGATATCAGGAGAAGTGGGGATGGGAATCCCTCCACTATCTCCTGAAGAATAGGACCACTCCTATTCGAGAAAGGGGTCCCAACACTGGCTAGTGTCGGGACACCCTGTATAGAGGCCTCTCGTTATCGGAAGGAGGCATCCCGATAGGGGATGCTCCACAACAACTCATTTTGAGTTGTGACAACTCAATTTTGAGTTGTGTTGAAGGGGACCATCCTAAGCAGAGGGTCCCACCAGTGGTGAACAATCCTTTTGGCTTGCTCTTGATCCTGATCAAAGATTTGTTCCATTGGGTTAAAATACTTAAGTATTTTTAGGGTTCTTTTAGGAGTTTAAAATTTAAACTCCAACAATAACCCCACTCAACTGGTGCCTATTCTTAATTTAGCTTGTTGTTCATGACTAAAGTGACCACAGCGAGTTTTAAGTGCTTAAATCTTCAACCCTTCTGAAACCCAAGACCCCTAGGTGTGATACTGCTCTTCAATTTCTCTAATCGAGGAACTTCAAAATTGCTATATTTTGACTATGGGAATAAAGAACTGCTTATTTACCATTATTTTATCCAGTTTTTAACAGTTATGCAACTTCTACAAAGCATTCTCACATTTTCTTGCTTTGCAAAACTAGGGGGAGGATTTTGAACTTGTAGATTCAGGAGAAACATATGAAAAGTTTATGGGGGTGACGTACAGAAATAGCAAGTTTTGAGGGTGATATAAGGTGAAAAAACCCTTACATAATAAATATAACTTAGTCACAAATTCAGTTTTAAATATTAGTTGTTATTGACTAGCTTTCTATCATGAATTATATCCACTGTCGAGGGACTAATAACCTCTCCCTCCCTCTCTCTCTCTCTCTCTCTCTCTCTCTCTCTCGCGACGCGCACACACATCTATCCAGTAGGCTTCTAGTCATGTTGTAAAGTTTATGTTATAACACTGTATATACTTCCTGAAATATATGTTATTTCATTTTACACGTGCTTTACATTTTCGTATTTTGATAAACATGAGTTTCCATCCTATACAAAATTTAAAGCTCATTAATTTTCTTTATGCAGACTAATTCTCCTCGATGGTACATAAGCAATTTTAGTGGTTGTGAAATTACTATGATTCATCTGTAAGTATATCTTATTTTCATAATATACGGCAATTAGATCCTTAATAATGTAGTATTTATTATTATATTTGTGTACATTGAAAAAGGTCATGTAAGAATACTATTTAAGAATGTGTGCTGTTCAGAACTTCAGATCCTTGGTTTTATTTACTTCAAGAACAGATCCTTGGTTTACTTTGTTTCTTAGTAACTGAATGAAAATCCCTGTAGAAAATGTATGTCGTCTTTTTTCTCGACTTTTTTTTGTATTCTAGGAGAAAATTTTGGAAGGATGATGTTTCTTAGTTGACTAGCAAACAAAAAAATTATAACCAAGTAGATTGGTTTTCATACCCTTGACCTCGCCTTTTAGAACCAACGGCAGTCCCCTATTATACATAGTTCCCTTGGCTGGAATTTAGCACCAATTTACCGGGTTGATCGATTCCAAGTTGACAAATAATTTTAGAATTTTGGCCATCATGTGCTGTAAATAGTTTTAGAATTTTGGAATAGTCCCACATCGGGAAGAACAAGTGAGGCACAAGGTATAAGACATAGATAGGCACCCCACCAAGAGCCTTAAGTCTTTTGGATGGAACCTCAACTATATTGAAAACCCAAATGCACTCATATAAGCCTTACACTCCAATTATCAAAATTCTAACATGGTATTAGAGCCTAGATAGAGCCTAGATGGAATAATCCCAAATGGGAATTAACAATAGTGCTGAAATAATCCTTCTCGTTTTTTGATTTTTTTTATTTTTATACCATGTTAGAATTTTGATGTTAGAATAATCCCAAATGGGAAATAACAATAGTGCTGAAATAATCCTATATAGGGAATAACGAAAGAAGTACAAGGAATACGATATAGTTGATCACCAAGAGGCTCAAGTCTTTTGGATGGAATCTTAACTTTACTAAAAGCCATTGCGCACTCATATAAGCCCAATACTCCAAATATCAAAATTCTAACAGTTTCCTTAGCAGGATTTGGCACTAATTTAGTGGGGACTCAAGTTTACAAACAATCTTAAAATTTTGATGATCTTCAAAGAAGACTTGTGTTGCACAAGGGAGTTCATTTTATTTGTGAAGAAGGCGTAGATGATGATGATGATGATGACGACAGCTAACAAACATCTTCATCTAAGTCCTTTCCATCTGCATGTGGTTGGCTATTAAACAAGGTTCTATAAGGATATAACAAAATTTTACAATCTGTGTCTATCTGATGCCAACGCTCATCTTTTTAGTGGTAAATTCCAATTTAGTGGTCGAAGAAATGATGGACAAGCGAGGAGCCTTACCATATCTAAATGAACCGGTCCCCATTGTCCAAATTCTCCTAGATTGGGTTAGAAGTCAAGATAGGAAAGATGACAGGTTTCATTTCTTCAATTGTCGATTTTGTTTCTTTAGTCCTTGACTTGAGCTATACAGGAGTTACCATGATGGTGAACACTACAATAGCGTTAGGCTGCAGGATGATGCTTGTGAAGGGCCTGCCAAGCCAATCATTATCAAGGTTCTACCTCTTGAATCTCAAATGTTATTCAAATAAATTTGTCAAACTTTATTTTTGACACCCCTGAACTCTGAATAAGGTCTAAGCTGGAAGATGTAGTCTAACATTATACTATTGTAATAGGTCGATGCTAATATATCTTCTGTGGGCGATGACAACAAAGTAACTAGGAATCAATCAAAATCATCCTCCCGGGAAAATCGCTTTGATTCTGGATCAGTTAAGTTGGTCATGGCTGGAACAGGCTGCACAAGTATTGATAAAATAGAGCAGGTAATAACTTGGTTTTTACGAAATAACAGAAGGCATTCACAATTGAAACACACTTTTTCTTTGGTAATTTTTTCATTGGCTTAATTCCAAAAAAAAACCAAACCTTTTAGCTAAACTACGAGAAACCCTAAAAAACTTTCAAAATTACGAGAAACTACCATGGTACAATTTTTTCTCCAGTTTTTGGCTGTTTCGTGCAATTTATTTCTGATGTGGCACCTTATTTTTCATAGTTTTGTTGTGGTTTCTTGTGTATTTTGAAAGTTTTGTGGTAGTTTCTTGTGTATTTTAAAAGTTTTTGGGGGTTTCTCGTAGTTTAGCTAAAAGGTGTTTTTTTTGTTTGTTTTGAATCAAGCCTTTTTCATTTGGTAGCCTGTTTATTTCATTGTGGTTCCAGGTTTTACGAGACGTTGAAGGTGATGTTGATGCTGCAATTGAGTTTTTGGTAGCAGAACAGCAAACAGATGCGAACATAGATAATAGTGATGGCCTTCCTTGTAGGAGTATTGGTACTGATTTTCTTATGTTCGTTTCTACAAATACTAGTTACAGTCTTTTTGATAGTCTACCTTCAAGATCTACAATCTTATCAATGTATAAAAAGCAATCACCTGAGCTACTCTTGCTAATATGATCTGGTTTAGATTCCTGCTTCATGCCTTGGTTATGGACCTTCTGGCATAGTTTATTATTTTTATTTTTAATTTTACTGTTATAAAGCTTATAACTTGTGAGTGGTGAGTACGGCAAAAATCGCATTTAGCGGGTAGGCAGCTAATGACATGAGATTATCTAAATGCTATTCTAAACTCATATTCATTTATTTCATGTGCCGTATAGATGGCTCAGGACACACAAGCTTGACTTAAAACCATTTTCAGGCCAACAGAACTTAAGGAATTTACGTAAGAGGTTAGGGATTCACTGATTAAGGAGGTGTTCTTTGCACTGAAAGTGAGTGCTGGTGCCATATCGGGAAGAACAAATGTTGCAAGTTTGATAGACTAGTGTGCATTCTATTTATGACTTGAGTAATGGAGTCATTAATGAATGTTGGGTTGCATCAAGGGTTTTGTATTATAGTTATGATCATGTTGAGGTAGATATGGTGAAGGACCTCCCGTTTTGTTATTTTACAAACTCGTAGTTGCAGATAAATAGACCGGTAAGGGCTGATACTTTATTGGAGTTATTGAGAAAATATTGTAGCCAATTTGATATAAAGTTAGCTAGTTAGAATGGAGTTAGTTGAAGAAACTCTATAGATGATCTACCAAGAGCAGTGGATAATGGATCAATCATATGGAAACTACATATTTTGGTGGATTAATGTTATATGAAAAGAAATTCCCAGGCGAAGATTGTTAGCGTGACATTTGACACTGTCTATTATTTTTCTTGTTACTTTGTTAAGAAGTATATTCAATGCTGAAAAATCTGCAGGACATTACTTATGCAAGTTGTAACACCCTAGTTCATTTATACCAGTTCTATTTCAAGTATTTCTTTATTTATGGTATTTTCCTGATTTATTAGGTTTTGGGTGCGAATAGTGTATTTGACATCTGTATTTGCATCCAACCCGACCCGCTTGCTTGCAACCTGTCTTGACTCATGTTTATGATTTATCCTGACTTGTTACGTGGACTCGTGCACTTCCATATTTACATACTGCATATTGGCATTTATCTGGCATCTGTATATTTTTGTATAACATTTAAAGTCACATAAAATATTTTAAAAATACATTGCATAGCCTGCATGATACCCCTAACCCTGTGGTAGCATCCGCGCACTTTGTTCTCGTCCCGTTCAGTGAAACGGATTTGTTTGGATGGCTACGTGCATCCGTTCTTGGGGGTTATGCATTTTCGTTACTCGGGTATCCAATTTTAATTTTGGTCGACATGTATATTTTTCATATTTTAAAACTGGATTTTTAGACCAGACCCGGGCGTGTTTTGGACTAAGTTTGTATTTACCAGAAAAATCAAATTTTATTAATATAATATTTTTATTTAAAAATTAACACAGTTTAAATTTTTTTAACTAAACATATTTTTTTAAAATCAAAATCTTAACTAAATAAACAACCTCTCTCTCTCCTGCCTCACTCATTCTCTCTTCCTTTCTTTTTCTCTCTCCCCCTCTACGCATCTCTTTCTCCTTTCTCTCTCCTCTTGTGCCTCTCTCTCCTCTCGGAAGCACTGTACACTCCCCGAGCACTACGATCACCTCCCCGAGTGCTACGGTCACCTCCCTCTTTTCTTTTCTTCTTCGTCTTCTTTAAATAGCCCGAGCCCACGAGAACCCAATCAATGAAACCCTAACCCTAAAAACTTCTCTGCCTCTATACCCTCGACCTCACCATCTCCTCCCCGTCATCATCTCTTCTCCCTCCCCTCTTCTTCCCTCACCCCGAGAACCCTGCAACCAACCCTAACCCATTGAACCCATCGCCTCACCTGCACCTCCATCGCCGCCGATCACCTCATCATTGCCAGCAACTTCTTCTCTCCTCCTCCTCGTCATCTCGTTCTTCTTCTTTCTTCTTCCCCGAGCCTGTACCAACACCCGAGCCCAAACCCTAGCTCCTCAAACTCCCCTCCACCGCCGACGAGCTCCTCTCCTCGACACCATCACCTCCTTTCTGTCCCCAGAAACCACAGAGCACCATAAACCCAGTGATCAATCCCCTCTCCTTCTCTTTCTTCTTCTTTTCTTTTTTCTTTTTCTTGAATCTTGATTTTCCGGCGATCGCCGGAGTTGTGTCGCCGTTGCCGATTCAGACGATCCAGTGAACGTCCCTTGCTCGCGTGATCACCCTCTTGCCTTGCCTGGACCCGTCCCGCATGCCGCGTGTGCGTTGCGACGATTTACCGATGTCGGACGTGCCGTGCATATCCGTCGCGTAATCAATCGAGGCAAGTTTACCTTGCTACATGCTATGTTACTCTATTTACATCCATTTGAGTAAATATAATACATGTATTTTAAATTATGCATCCCATGTTATAGTTTTATAGTTTTACGACGTCCGTTTGTATCCATATCACTATTTACATATCTAGTCACATGCTAATTCATCTTGTTACATGCTAGGTATATTATTATGCATCCATATGAGTAAAATGTTACCCGTTTATCACATTGTGCATCCATTTTACAGTTTTACTGTTTTCGGATACCCGTTTGCATCCATATCATTTAAGATATATATAACTGCATCTATAGATCATATTAATTTATATTATTATTGTAGTAACACCCCATGCTTAATAATGTGAATCCCACTTAGACTTGAAGCTGTAAATGTAACCCTAATCGATATTTGTGCATCCATACCGTTAATTATATATCAATTTGCATGCCATGTCATATTGTTTCATACTATTGTTGTATTAGTACTCCATGTTCAATAGTGTGCATCCTACATAATCATGGAACTGTAGTTGTAACTCTTGATAGTTATTTGAGCATCCATGTTCATTTGTGTCTACATACCATTAATTCTGCATACCTAATTGCACCTCATATTACATTAACTCATATTATTAATACATTAGTACCACATGCTTGATATTGTGCATCCTCTTAGTCATGGTATAACCCCTAGTGGATATTTGTACACCCATGTTGTTATCATACATCCGCATTCTACCCTGATTCAATACTTGCTACATTTTACTGTTGGACACCCACTTGATACATGTACACTACCTGACATGACCTGATATATTAGTATTTGACATGTTACCTGATCCTATTTCTAATGCCGACAATCCTGACTTGTTGTCCCGATGGACATATCCTGTTATCTGTATAGACAAACATGTTCCTGCTTGATCCTGTGTTGGCATTAGTCTCAGATTTATCAATACCTGACTTGAACACATAACTTGGGGGTATGGGGAAATCAAATGATGAAACCTGACTTGTAACTCGACAGTTCGATACTTATACTGATCAGTTTTACGGGCTAGGCCAGCCTCGGGATGCTGCTGCTGACATCATTCGTCTGTACATGTTACCTGTTTACTGTCTAGCGGCACGTCTCGGATTCAGCCCGAGAGTCTTGACCGTGTTCCCGGGCATGCATGGGATACTATTGAGTTACATCGATGATTCATTAAATTGATTTCACAGAATTGAGAGTAGTTACCCAGTCGTTTAGTTCAGATTACCCACCGCACGTCACATGTGCTTTACCTTTCACTGTTCCACATTCGTGTTACTGTTATACCTTTATTACTCTTCATACTCGTGCCTGCATGTTTGTTACCCCTGATTATATTATTGTTGATATTATGACGCACCGACGTTTGGGTTTTGCATGGCCCAGATCCTCTACCTTTGCAGCAGGCCGATCAGGAGCATTTCAGTGTACATGCCGAGCAGTGAGGACATGTTAGTATTTTAGTTTAGTTTTCTTTCAGCATTTTCATTCCTGATGTGAGCCCGTATTAGGGACGTACATTCCAGATTATCATTGTTTATTGGATCTATTGCTTCTGCATATTATTTCTTGACTCGTTTATTCTGGCTCATGGACATGTACTAGATAGTTTATTTTATTTCTACCGTTCTTGATATCTCTAGACAGCCGTAATGTGACTGTGGAGGGATGTTTCCTATCCATAGGTAGCATGGTTGGCTTTGTCACGTGCCTATCTTAGCACATTCTGGGAAGCGGGGCGTGACAGGGTTTGTTTGGTATCAGAGCCATATGATTTAGGTTAATCGGGTTTGATTCTTTTGTAGTTGGGTATTGGACCCAATACACGAATCAGAAAATCCGTAATTAGGAATATGTCCTGCCATATTGTTATCGTGATTCTTGAATCACATCTTTCTATTGACTCTTGTCTTGACGATCTGCAAACAACTTTGCATCTCGGCTTGAAACCTTTTGGTTCCCAATTGTTTCTCCTTGTTCTTTTGATTCTGATACTAGGATTTGGGCGACTTGAACGGAGTTATGTGATTGTACCCATGAACTGCAGAATGGTTACAATGCGGTACTCTATTTAAGTAACTTGGAGTCCTAGTCTTGATTCACTTCCTTGTTCATGGTCGTTATATTGCCTTGCTTCTCTTGCTTTCCAGTTCATGTTTTATCGCAAGCTTTAATCCTGTTTACCGTGCTTATCTTCTTCAGTGTTTGGCTTCAAGTGAAGTCGTTTCAGGTATCCTACTTCATGTTTTCCCTGCATTAGAATTATTCAATTCTGGTGCATCCCTTTGTTTGAAGTTGTCTTGGGAGTGGATTTTCTCGGCACTTTCCATGCTCACATTGATTGTAGGGCAACGAAAGTGATTTCAGATTTCCGGACATTCGGAGTTTGTTTTCACTGGAGGAAGCAGTTTTGTCGGGCCAGTCGAGTTTAGGGCTAGGCCGACAAGCAATGTTCATTCGTCAATGGAAGTTGATAAGGAGGAGGTGCCAGTTGTAGTTCGAGAGTTTATGGACGTGTTCGAGGACATCTACGAGATGTGGAGTTCGCGATCGGTCTTGTTCCTGGTGCAGCGCCAATTTTAAGGGCGTACTATCCGATGGCACCAGTGGAGTTGGAAGAAGTAAAGAAGCAGGTTACCGAATTGCTAGAGAAGGGTTGAATTCGCAGCAGTAATTCACCTTAGGAAGCTCCAGTTCTTCTAGTCAAGAAGAAAGATGGCACAAGGAGGATGTGCATCGATTATCGAGAATTAAACCGGATGACTATTAAGAACAAGTACCCGATCCCTCGCATTGGCGAATTGTTCGAGCAACTCAGTAGCGCGAGGGTATTCTCGAAGCTGGATTTGCGATCCGGACATCATCAAGTTCGAGTTAGATCAGAGAATATTTGCAAGACTGCGTTCCGAACTCGATATGGACATTATGAGTATTTAGTGATGCCATTCGGAGTCACGAATGCACCGGCGATATTTATGGACTTGATGAACCAAATCTTTTCACCGTTCTTGGACCAGTTTATAGTGGTGTTCATCGATGATATTCCGGTCTACTCGAGAAGCCTAGAAGAGCATACATAACACTTGAAGATCGCACTGCAGACGTTGAGGCAAGAAAGATTATATGCAAAGATGAGCAAGTGCGAGTTTTGGCTTGAAGAAGTGAAGTTTTTGGAGCATGCCGTATCCGGAGATGGAATCGCCGTTGACCCTGAGAAGATTGCAGCAGTTCAAGATTGGCCGATTCCGAGGAATGTAGCAGATATCAGAAGTTTTCTTGGACTTGCAGGATACTGCAGAAAATTCGTGGAGAATTTTGCTCGATTGGCTGAGCCTTTGACCAAGCTTACGTGAAAGGAGGTACCGTTTGTATGGACGGATGGTTGTGCTTCAGCTTTTGAGGCGTTGAAGTAAAAGTTGATAACCACCCCTGTTTTGACTGTACCAGACGGTTCCGAAGAATTGGTGATTCACAGCGACGCATCTGAGAAAGGTTTGGGATGTGTTTTGATGCAGCATGGGAAAGTTATAGCTTACGCATCGAGACAGTTGAAGATCCATGAGAAGAATTACCCAACTCATGATTTAGAGCTTGCAGCTGTGATTTTCGCTTTGAAGATTTGGAGACACTACTTATTGGGCGAAAGGGTCGAAGTATTCACCGATCACAAAAGCCTGAAGTACGTGTTCACACAGAAAGAGCTTAATATGAGGCAGCGTAGATGGTTGGAGCTGATGGCTGACTATGATCTTAATCTTAAGTACCATTCGGGGAAAGTTAATGTTGTGCCGGACGCGCTTAGTTGGTTGCCAGCAATTCGGATGTTGACTGCATAGAAGGAACTTATCGAAGATTTTCGGAGATTCGAGGTGGAGATCGTGCTACCGCATTCTTTGGGACAGTTGATGCGGCTGCAAGTACAGTCGTCATTGATCGAGAATATTAAAGCAGCGTAGTCACAGGACCCAAAATTGCAGAAATTTCGAGAACAGGTTGAAGCTGGACTTCGAACGGACTTGTTAATTCATGAAGATAGTTCGTTGCGATATGGTAGCCGTTTGTGTGTGTCGAAAAGAGATTCACGAAGAAGTTATGAAGGAGGCGCACAGTTTCGCGTATTCCGTACATCCAGGAGGCACGAAGATGTACCGCGATCTAAGACATCATTTCTGGTGGGAAGGCATGAAAAGGGAGATTGCTCGCTTTGTAGCGAAGTGCTTGGTGTGTCAGCAAGTTAAAGCTGAACATCAAAGGGTTGCTGGTTTATTGCAACCACTTCCGATTTCTCAATAGAAGTGGGAATATATAACCATGGATTTCGTGACTGCTTTACCGAGGAGTCCAAAGGGCAACAATGCAGTTTGGGTGATTGTTGATCGTTTGACCAAGGCAGCTCATTTCATACCATTTCGAGTTGGTCAATCAACAGAATCGTTGGCAGAACGGTACATACAGGAGATTGTAAGATTGTATGGAGTACCTGTGAGCATCGTGTCCTATCGTGACACCCGATTCTTATCGCACTTCTGGTGGAGTTTACAGGAAAGTTTGGGGACGCGATTGAAGTTTAGCATAGCTTATCATCCCAAGACAGACGGCCAATCGGAAAGAACGATCCAAACTCTTGAAGATATGTTGAGAGCTTGCATGTTGGACTTCAAGGGTTTGTGGGAGGATCATCTGCACTTTGTGGAGTTTTCGTACAACAGTTTTCAGGAGACTATTCAGATGGCTCCATTCGAAGCATTGTATGGTCGCAAGTGTTCACCTGTTTTTTGGGACGATATTGGAGAACGAAAATTGTTGGGACCGGATTTAATCGTGCAAACAGTAGAGAAGGTTAATACTATCCGAAATTATATGAAGGCAGCACAGGATCGGCAGAAGAGTTGGGCCGACACATCCAGAAGACCTCTAGAGTTCGCTGTTGGCGATATTGCATTCTTGAGGATATCACCGACTAGAGGAGTGATTCATTTTGGGAGTCGAGGCAAGCTTAGTCCTCGATTCGTGGGGCCTTTCGAGATTTTGGAGCGTGTTGGAGAAGTGGCTTATCGATTGGCTTTATCACAATCTTTGGCGAATGTTCATGACGTGTTTCATGTATCTCAACTCCGTAAGTATGTTCGAGATGAAACACACGTGCTGGATCATTCGGAGCTGACTGTAAGAGAGGATTTGATCTTTGAGGAACGACCAATGACGATTGTTGATCGAAGAGAAAAGGTCCTTAAGAACAAGGTTATCCCTCTCGTACTTGTTTCTTGGGGAAATCGCTCGCACGGAGAATCGACTTGGGAACGAGAAGACGGGATTCGACAGAAGTTTCCACACCTGTTCTTGTAGATTCTTGATTATTTATCTTTTCTTGTTCCTGGAATTTCGAGGACGATTTTTTTTTGTAGTTGGGTATAATGTAACACCCTAGTTCATTTATACCAGTTCTATTTCAAGTATTTCTTTATTTATGGTATTTTCCCGATTTCTTGTGTTTTGGGTGCGAATAGTGTATTTGACATCTGTATTTGCATCCGACCCGACCCGCTTGCTTGCAACCTGTCTTGACTCATGTTTATGATTTATCCTGACTTGTTACGTGGACTCGTGCACTTCCATATTTACATACTGCATATTAGCATTTATCTGGCATCTGCATATTTTTGTATAACATTTAAATTCACATAAAATATTTTAAAAATACATTGCATAGCCTGCATGATACCCCTAACCCTGTGGTAGCATCCGCGCATCTTGTTCTCGTCCCGTTCAGTGAAACGGACTTGTTTGGATGGCTACGCACACGTACGTGCATCCGTTCTTGGGGGTATGCATTTTCGTTATCCGGATATCCAATTTTAATTTTGGTCGACATGTATATTTTTCATATTTTAAAACTGGATTTTTAGACCCGACCCGGGCGTGTTTTGGACTAAGTTTGTATTTAACAGAAAAATCAAATTTTATTAATATAATATTTTTATTTAAAAATTAACACAGTTTAAATTTTTTTAACTAAACATATTTTTTTAAAACTAAAATCTTAACTAAATAAACAACCTCTCTCTCTTCCTTACTCATTCTCTCTCTTCCTTACTCATTCTCTCCCCCCTCTACGCATCTCTCTATCATTTCTCTTTCCTCTCGCGCGTCTCACTCTCCTCTCGGAGGGCACTGTACACTCCTCAAGTGTGGTCACCTCCCCGAGCGCTACGGTCACCTCCCTCCTCTTTTCTTTTCTTCTTCGTCTTCTTTAAATAGCCTGAGCCCACGAGAACCCAATCAATGAAACCCTAACCCTAAAAACTTCTCTGCCTCTATACCCTCGACTTCACCATCTCCTCCCCGTCATCATCTCTTCTCCCTCTCCTCTCCTTCCCTCACCTCGAGAACCCTGCCGCCAACCCTAACCCATTGAACCCATCGCCTCACCTGCACCTCCATCGCCGCCGATCACCTCATCATCGCCAGCAACTTCTTCTCTCCTCCTCCTCGTCATCTCCTTCTTCTTCTTTCTCCTTCCCCGAGCCTACACCAACACCCGAGCCCAAACCCTAACCTAACCCTAGCTCCTCAAACTTCCCTCCACCGCCGACAACCTCCTCTCCTCGACACCATCACCTCCTTTCTGTCCCCAGAAACCACAGAGCACCATAAACCCAGTGAGCAATCCCCTCTCCTTCTCTTTCTTCTTCTTCTTTTTCTTTTCTTTATTCTTTTTCTTGAATCTTGATTTTCTAGCTATCGCCGGAGTTGTGTCGCCGCTGCCGATCCAGACGATCCAGTGAACGTCCCTTGCTCGCGTGATCACCCTCTTGCCTTGCCTGGACCCGTCCCTCGTGCCGCGTGTGCGTTGCGACGATTTACCGACGTCGGACGTGCCGTGCGTATCCATCGCGTAATCAATCGAGGCAAGTTTATCTTGCTATATGCTATGTTACTCTATTTACATCCATTTGAGTAAATATAATACATGTATTTTAAATTATGCATCTCATGTTAAAGTTTTATAGTTTTACGACGTCCGTTTGTATCCATATCACTATTTACATATCTAGTCGCATGCTAATTCATCTTGCTACATGCTAGGTATATTATTATGCATCCATATGAGTAAAATGTTACCCGTTTATCACATTGTGCATCCATTTTACAGTTTTACTGTTTTCGGATACCCGTTTGCATCCATATCATTTAAGATATATATAAATACATCTATAGATCACATTAATTCATATTATTATTGTAGTAACACCCCATGCTTAATAATGTGAATCCCACTTAGACTTGAAGCTGTAACTGTAACCCTAATCGATGTTTGTGCCTCCATACCATTAATTATATATCAATTTGCATGCCATGTCACATTGTTTCATACTATTGTTGTATTAGTACTCCATGTTCAATAGTGTGCATCCTACATAATCATGGAACTGTAGTTGTAACCCTTGTTAGTTATTTGAGCATCCATGTTCATTTGTGTCTACATACCATTAATTCTGCATACCTAATTGCACCCCATATTACATTAACTCATATTATTAATACATTAGTACCCCATGCTTGATATTGTGCATCCTTTTAGTCATGGTATAACCCCTAGTGGATATTTGTACACCCATCCTGTTATCATACATCCGCATTCTACCCTGATTCAATACTTGCTACATTTTACTGTTGGGCACCCACTTGATACATGTACACTACCTGACATGACCTGATATATTAGTACTTGACATGTTACCTGATCCTGTTTCTAATGCCGACAATCCTGACTTGTCCCGATGGACATATTCTGTTATCTGTATAGACAAATATGTTCCTGCTTGATCCTGTGTTGGTATTAGTCTCAGATTTATCAATACCTGACTTGAACACATAACTTGGGGGTATGGGGAAATCAATGATGAAACCCGACTTGTAACTCGACAGTTTGATACTTATACTGATCAGTTTTACGGGCTAGGTCAGCCCCGGGATGATGCTGCTGACATCATTCGTCTGTACATGTTACCTGTTTACTGCCTAGCGGCTCGTCTTGGATTCAGCCCGAGAGTCTTGACCGTGGTCCCGGGCATGCACGGGATACTATTGAGTTACATCGACGATTCATTAAATTGATTTCACAGAATTGAGAGTAGTTGCCCAGTAGTTTAGTTCAGATTACCCACTGCACGTCACATGTGCTTTTACCCTTAACTATTCCACATTCGTGTTACTGTTATACCTTTATTACTGTTCATACTCGTGCCTGCATGTTTGTTACCCCTGATTATATTATTGTTGATATTATGACGCACTGACGTCTGGGTTTTGCATGGCCCAGATCCTCTACCTTTGCAGCAGGCCGATCAGGAGTATTTCAGTATACATGCCGAGCAGCGAGGACCTGTTAGTATTTTAGTTTAGTTTTCTTTCAGCGTTTTCATTCCTGATGTGAGCCCGTATTTGGGACGTACATTCCAGATTATCATTGTTTATTGGATCTATTGCTTCCGCATATTATTTCTTGACTCGTTTATTCTGGCTTATGGGCATGTACTAGATAGTTTATTTTTTTTCTACTGTTCTTGATATCTCTAGACAGATGTAATGTGACTGTGGAGGGATGTTTCCTATCCACAGGTAGCATGGTTGGCTCTGTCACATGCCTATCTTAGCGCACTCTGGGAAACGGGACGTGACACAAATGTTGTCGTAATATCGGTAGTTATTCTTTTTCATGATGGTTATTATGTGCTTTATTTTTAAAGGTTTAAGATTGCCCAGGAGAAGATCAAAATGGGAACTGTGAAAGGCCAGAAGTAGTGTCGGAGGACAAGGAATGTGATCAAAATCAATGTAAAGGTGACATTCAGTCAAATCAGTGCCATAATGATGACAAGGTATTTCAGTAAATAGCCTTTGAATCATTTGTCAAATTTCTGATGGTCTATTTACTCAAACATATCCACCTTCTCCCAAAGGAAGTAGCGAAAAATAAAGGGTGCTTGTGTGGATCACAGAAGAAGTGCAAGGCTTGTTGTGGCTCAGCTATTGGAAAATCCTCTGAAGCGCTTGTCATGTATGATTCTTGCAATTTTTTTTATTATCATCTCGCTTTTTCCTTACCTAGAACAGTTTCCTTGTTTTTATATTGAAAGTTCGCTTAGGACTTGCAATCATTAGACTTAATTCCAAAAAAACTATGAAATACTTTGTCTTAGTTATGAGAAATTACCAAAAACTCTCATAATTGCAAGAAACTGTCATGCTTTGAAAGTTTTATCGTCGTTTCTTGTAAATATTGCTGACCTTAATTATGGTAATTTCTTGTAGTTTTTGAAAGTTTTGTGGTAGGTTCTTGTAATCTTTGAAAGTTTTGTGGTAGTTTCTTGTAGTTTTGAAAGTATTTGATAATTTCTCGTAACTGAGCCAAAGTGTTTAGTAGTTTTTGGGAATTAAAGCCCAATCATTAAATTGGGTATTTTCCCCTACTAATACTATTCCATACCCATTTAACTTTTTTAGCATGAAAATTTAAGGTTTCATAATAGAGTTGGCGTCTACAATGGTGAACTTATGGATGCGGCTAAAACATGTTCTATATGAGATTTGTCCATGCAAAGCATGTGTATAGATCATGAACAAATCAAATATAGCAATTGATTTATAGAAGCATTTTACCTTTTATAACAGTTAACATGATTTGAGTCATCAATTGAATGCCAACAATAGAATGACTGGAAGCTGAATTTTGTCTCTATTACCATTCCAGTAAGAACAATTGCACCGTTCGCAAAAGCAAGAAAGATATAAAGCGAACGAAGAAAAGAGAAGCCACAAGAGAAATTCCAAGATGTCAATCTGGAACCACAAGAGAAATTCCAAGATGTCAATCTGGAAGTTTGCCGGATGTGGGAGCTCTTTGCATCTGACACATAATTTGAGGTACGCTATCGAGATATAGATTCAAGGTTAATTCATAGTGTTTTAGAGTGGTAATTAATATCTGAAGATGTTTCTAGATGAACTTTCGAAGAGGCAACACACATTATTTTAAATACGATTTTTGAAGAACAGCTCCTGCAACTTGCCCCCCTATGGTGAAAAGATTTCCCTGATGCCAAAAGCAGAATCCAAATTTAGCACGTTCTTTAAAATTTTCGGCCATGCCATCCACAGGTAATGCATTTCTTGAACAACGCTGAAATCTGTGTCTTTCCTCTTGCTTACTATCTCCAATTTTCTTGATATATCACAGGTATATGATGATGGTAATGAGTTCAATTGGTAGTGAAAGGAAAAAAATATACTATAAAACTATAATCTAAGTTATGGAGTGAGATTTATATATCTGAAGTGGAGGCCTCACAAATATGGAGGGCAGCATGTAACCAAATGAAAAAATTGTTGTGTGCAGATTTGTGTCATCTTCCCTTTAAGCCGTGTTAAGTTTGGGAACAGTACTTGCACAATATACAAGTTCTTAAGAGACGGTAACCTTTTAGTCGTGATGAGTCTTAATATGGAATGGCCTAAGCTTTCAAGGAGTCATTCAGCTTGCCTTTTTTGTTTTTTGATGTAGTGATTTGATTCAATCTTTTAATATATCATTACCAAATACAACTTTAATAGTGATCAGTAAGACTCGCAGAAGGGCTTGGCGAATACATTCTTGCATTTTTTCAAGTTTGTCTACTATTCCAAAATGACCAGTTGGGCATAGCTCGTAGGAAATTCCTTCCCAAAGTAAGATGTCACCAGTTTGATTTTTAAAAATCAAATGTGTTCCTTGTTCCCCTGTGGCGTTCTTTTGAAGTGCGACTCAATCTGAAAGTTTGTCTCACTGAGAGTTTTTCTGAGGATTATTGAATGCACAATAACTTTGAAGCAATGTATTAACAGCGCAAAACAAGGGGGCTCGCCCTTAGTTTACACTGTAACGATTGCAGCGTAGACACCGTAACAACACTAAAACCATATTTTCATACCAAAGTAGTATATAGTTGAGTTACTTCTACACGAGATTATTGTATCACAGAATCTTTTTTCAAATTTATTGTTAAAATCAGTCCTACATATATTGTATTACAGAATCAACTTTGAA
This sequence comes from Agapanthus africanus, assembly GCA_030015575.1. Taxonomy (NCBI): domain Eukaryota; kingdom Viridiplantae; phylum Streptophyta; class Magnoliopsida; order Asparagales; family Amaryllidaceae; genus Agapanthus; species Agapanthus africanus. The sequence goes on from JASDDO010000004.1 coordinate 439,294,746, forward strand.
GCAATGCTATTTTCTATGGAGTGATGTATCAACCGTTTTATTTTAGTCATTGGTAATGTGTTATAACTGACAAATCTACTTATTTGATTAAATCACTTGTTCACCTTTTTTTTTAATTTTATAGAACTTAATCATTCTTTGTATTCTATAACCCACAAATATTTATCTTTCTTAAGAAAACCCCCAGTTCGCAATTTTATGTCAAGACAAATTACACATCCAATGTGCTATAATCCATAAACTTCTTATTCTAGAACGCGATATGGTTTTAATTTCATTTACTTATTAAATTATCCACAGCTAGTGTATTATAATTGATGGAGCTCCTTTTCGGGCCTCCATCAGATGTTGTCTTCCGTAGATCTCGCGGTGAACTTAGCTGATTATCCTTCGTCGCGTGTGGGTCTCAATGGATTTTTGGAAGGAGAGGTGAGGTGTGAGAGCTGTCGCCGAGCACCTGCAAAGAAGTCTCGGGGTGGTTTGGTACCACCGAGGACCCTCCGACGCTCAAGTTAGTGATGAGATCTGAGCAGAGTAATGGCGTAAAGTGTCAAGAAAAATGGCTTACTTGACCCCTCTATGATGGGGGTTTATATAGCGGTGGTGGCATGCAGCAGCAGGCACGAGAATCTCGCCGGCAGTTACGCTATCGACGTCACGCTCGCGTAAAGAGCGGATCGTCCGTTAATGGGGATCGCGATGGCGTGGAACGTGGGATGTTGCCGGCGGAGAATCTGCGCATGGCGAGATTTGCGGAGCGGCGGTTACGTCTGTGAGTGGTGGAGTTGGTCTGTCGGAGGGACCGAGGAAGATGGTCTCAGCGGGAGAGCTCGGGAACGAGCGAGAGGGCCGAGGTATCTTGGTCCCGCGGTAGCTCGGAGGCGCGCTGAGAGACCGATGATGCCAATTTGCATGGGCCCTGAGGTGAGCCAGCTTTGTGCTTGTAGGTCGGGCCTGATCGGCCCCTGTGGGCCCTCTTTTCTGAGTTCTGGGACATGTCATCTGCCACGTGTCCTGACCTGAAAGGTCGCCAATATTGAGCATCATCATTAGCCCCCCACTTTTGTCCCGACCAGCTAGTGGGTCGGGTCAAGAGTGGACTGCCGGGCCGTCTAGGGTAAGCTCCCTCCTAAGGTTTCGTCGGGACGCGTCCCCGGGCTGTCAGCTGTTTTTTCTGTCAGCTTATCGGGACGAGATCTCTGCATTTAGGGAAGGTGCGCCGGTTCGAGCGTCCTGCCACTGAAGTGACGGTCCACATGTCGAGCGCCGGTTGGCCGACGCGACGTGTGCAGACCTGTGGACTGATGGGGCGCAGCCCAGTGTGGGCGTGACATGTGGAGCGATCGGTCGTCGAGTTGATTTCGATCACTTGCCGAGTGTGCCAAGCGCTGCTGAGAAGGAGGTATCTCCATGGCCCCGAAGTCGAGGGGGGATTACTCAGACTTGGATAGACCTGATGTCTCTTGTTAGGGGCTTCAGATCCGCTGCATGTGATGGGCTCAGTGGCCTCGTTATGAGGGCTACAAACCCGCAGCGTCTGTTGGGCGGGAGGATGCCTGCTGGGGATGACCGAGTAGGGAAGCTGCTCGGTTGATCTTGGCGAGGGTCTTGACCCCTGGCGTTGCGAGTAGGGAAGCTACCAGCCAGAGATAGTCGAGTCTGGAAGGACTTTGATCCTTGTCTTTGTTGGGTAGGAAGCTACCCGCCGGGATGCGCCGAGTAGGAAGGGGCTCGGCGGCCTCACGAAGAGGGCTTCAAATCCTCAGCGTTTGATGGGCAGGTGGACGCCCGCTGCGGATGCGCCGAGCAGGAAGGAACTTGGTGGCCTCACGATGAGGGCTTTAGACCATCAGCGTCTGATGGGCAGGAGGATGCCCGCTGGGATGCGCCGAGCAGGAAGGAACTCGGCGGCCTCATGATGAGGGCTTGAGATCCTCAGTATCTGACGGGCAGGAGGATGCCCGCTGGGGATGCGCCGAGCAGGAAGGAACTCGGTGGCCTCGCGATGAGGGCTTCAGACCATCAGCGTCTGTTGGGCAGGAGGATGCCCGTTGGGGATGCGCCGAGAAGGAAGGAACTCGACGGCCTCGCGATGAGGGCTTCAGACCATCAGCGTCTGATGGGCAGGAGGATGCCCGCTGGGGATGCGCTGAGCAGGAAGGAACTCGGCGGCCTCGCGATGAGGGCTTCAGACCATCAGCGTCTGTTGGGCAGGAGGATGCCCGCCGAGGGCTTAAGATCCTCAGCATCTGATGGGCAGGAGGATGCCCGCTGGGGATGCGCCGAGCTGGAAGGAACTCGGCGGCCTCACGATGAGGGCTTTGATCCTTGACGCTGGAGGGGCCGTGAGAGGCCTGCGAAGGATGGCCGAGCAGGGTAGCTGCTCGGTGCCTCTTGGTGAGGGCATTGATCCTTGACGCTGGAGGGGCCCTGAGAGGCCTGTGAAGGATGGCCGAGCAGGGTAGCTGCTCGGTTCCTCTTGGCGAGGGCACTGATCCTTGACGCTGGAGGGCATTGGTCCTTGACGCTGGAGGGGCCTTGGGAGGCCTGCAAAGGATGGCCGAGCAGGGTAGCTGCTCGGTGCCTCTTGGCAAGGGCTTTGATCCTTGACGCTGGAGGGTCCCTGAGAGGCCTGCAAAGGATGGCCGAGCAGGGTAGCTGCTCGGTGCCTCTTGGCGAGGGCTTCTGATCACCGGCGTTGCGGTAGGGAAGCTACCCGCCGGGCATAGCCGAGCGAGGGATCCTCGGGCTCAACTGCCTCTGGGAGGACTTTCTGATCCCCGGCGTTGCGGTAGGGATGCTACTCGCCAGGGATAGCCGAGCGAGGGATCCACGGGCTCGACTGCCTCTGGGAGGACTTTTGATCCTTCAGGACGGGGACCGAGCAGGGTTACTGCCCAGTGCCTCTTGGCGAGGACTTTGATCCCTGTCGGTTGTAGTAGGAAGCTACCAGCCGGGGATAGCCGAGCAAGGACCCGACTGCCTCTGGGAGGACTTTGGTTCTTGGCGCGGGAAGAGCTATAGGGCTGTAAGAAGCCTACCAAGGACCCTTGGCCGGGCAGGGTTACTGCCCGGTGCCTCTTGGCGAGGGCTTTTGTCCTGAAGGATAGCCGAGCGAGGGATCCTCGGGCTCGACTGCCTCTTGGAGGGCTTTCTGATCCCTGGCGTTGTGGTAGGGAAGCTACCTGCCAGGGATAGCCGAGCGAGGGATCCTCTGGCTCGACTGCCTCTGTCACGCCCAGCTTCCCAAAATACGGAATACGAGGGGTTGACAAGGCCAGCCGTGCTTCTACGGTCGAGGAAATATCTTTCCGTAGTCACACTTCGGCTTCTAATTTTACGTGGTAATCAGTAAACAATGCACAGGTAATGAGAAATGCAGTAACTAAAACAAGCAAATGCAAAAGGAACTAACCAGATGGAGATCAAGGGAGTGTAGCTCTGGGTAGCTGATCAATATGTCCGCGATGTTCTCGAGGTACGTCTGGTCCTGGTCCAAGCTAGATCCACTTCTCACTCTGAGCATGCATACTCAGGTCGTCAGAGCGACACGATAGCAATATATATAGGTACAAATAGTAACTCGTGTAATAATAATGAAATGTAACAGTAAATCATGAGGGTAAAGATATGCACATGAAGTAGCCAAAGCGGGTGTCTGATAGAGCAGGTGAACAGTAAAGCAGTAAAATAATATGTCAGGTGTGTTGATTCAGTAAGCAATGCATGTCAATGTCACTAACCCTATCAGTCTCTAAGTCTCACTGTACAGGTCGCTAAGCCTATCGTCAGTCCAAGTGTGAGAGTCAACCACGCAGGAGTATCCCCCACCCAAGGGTAGGACCCAAGGGCAAGGGACCACGGGCCCGAAACACGCACGGTAATAATCAGTAATATCCCTGTATATCTCCATATATGCCGGCATGGGACTCCCGAGATTCTGTTGAACTCACACTCAAACTACCCCACACCCCGTGGTCTACATCAAACGCCAACCATGAACTCAACTACCAGTCGATCCATGACGAGTCTACGTGAGAACTGAAGACATGGTCTCCATCAAGCATGTCTCGACTGATACCCAAGATAAATGGACAGTGTTTGGTGCCTTACCTGTGACGCCCATACAAGTGCTTTCATAATTGTCCCATACCAATTATAGTCACACTTATACACGTTCCACAGACGTCGACAATGCAATAAATCAATAGGGTCCACTGATTGTGTACAAGTATATGTCACTTTCACTTATCCATTCATGCTCAAACACTAACGTACTTGCCACAATCACCACTAATATCTAACACTGGGTAATGCACATGATCACTAGGCTACCAATGCAATGACATATATATATATAATGTGATGAGAAAACAGTATTTAGGGCATGATTGAGATGTCATCAAACGATGTCCTACTATTTACATAATTCTTCATAAATCACACATGCATAATTTAGTGAAACAATGAACATGGGATAAGTAGTATGTTTGATTATCTATCCAGCAAATTTGATTTCACATCAATCGGGTTTCGGGATCACTAGATATGGCCATTTCATTTTAAGCGTTCACTGCTGGAAATCCGGTTTCAGAATCGGAAATCTTTTTCGTAACGCATTTTAATTCCAGTTGGGATCAGAATCAGGCGACGCTATAGTTGAACCATATTTAGGATTTCCAGTTAGGTTTCCACCGACGCATTTTAATTCCAGTTGGGATCAGAATCAGGCGACGCTATAGTTGAACCATATTTAGGATTTCCAGTTAGGTTTCCACCGCAATTGGCGGATCAATATTTTATTACGCCAACAGAGAGTTATGGCCAGATTAAGTTTGGGGTGTAAAATCTGCTTCTGCAGAATTCAGCAAAACATGTCGACAAGGTAAAATGAATTAAAAATATCAAACGGTTGAGGAATCCGGTAAAACCAGTGGGGTAATAAAGCTAATCCAATTCCCTACGTAACGATATAGTGTTCCGCACATTCTCTTATCTGAACAGTGACACACAGGGGTTTAGCAACATGGGTTAATCTGGATTTCCATCCTGGACTGCAGTCCAGAATCATAATCCACCGCAGTTATCTCTATCATAGTGTACTAAAATTCAGTGATCAACAATATATTACAGTGGGTTAAACAGTTAGCTTCGATACGAGCCCTCGAACGCTAAGATCCGGTTTATACACAATTTACTATAAATTTTATAGTTTGGCACGTTCAGGAAAATTCAGAATTCGAAGTGATTATTGAGATTAACATTTCAAAGGTGAAACGACGTGGTTTTCCACCAAATTACCACAGCACAACAGTATACAGTAGAAGGGTCCAAGGGTCATAAGTTCCGCCATTTAAGGATAGGTTTTCATTTAGGGTTTAATATCAAATGTCTGTTTATACGTAAGGTGATCAAAGTTTCGGTAATGCAAGGATATAAATAATTATGTATATAACAATAGTAGCATGTAAAGCAAGTGGAAATCACTTGTCTCGGTCGCTTGATATGGAAGCGACGCCGCTGCAGGGTTTGTCCTGACACACGGGACAGCGCGACGCTGGTTACGGCGTGCGGCGCGAGCACGGTGCGCGATGACCCGGTACTGAACGCGGTGGCGACGCGGGCGTGATACGGCGGTGGGCGTGGTCCTGGCTCGGTGCGTGGCACGACGCGACACGGAACTGGGCCTGGGCCTGGTGATGACGCGGGCGCGACGCGGTGCTGGGCCTGGTGATGATGCGGGCGCGACGCGGTGCGGCACGGAACCTGGTTCGGAGGTGTGCACGACACGACACAGGCGTGTCACGGCAACTGAGCACGGGGCACGACACGGTGCTAAACCCGTAACGGGCACGGGTCGTGGCACAGTGCGATACGACGCGGCACGGAGCTTGGGCAGTGTAGGGGGGTCGGTGCAAGGTCGACGGAGGCGCCGGCGAGGTGGCCTGCAGAGGGGTGCGCTCGTGTCTGCCACTTGGAAGGGCGCAGATAAGGGCTCGGTGTCGGGTGCTCCGGTAGTCTTGGGTCTTGTCGGTGAGGACTTACACTGGAGACGGAGGTTGGGTTTGAGCGAGAAATGGAGCAGGGGAAGTGACGTAGAGGAACTAGTGCTGTGGTGATGGAGGTGGCGACAGGGAGCTCGTCGGCAGTGCTCAGGAGGAGGTGAGGTAGCCGGCGGTTGCGTTGGCGGTGGCGGTGGAGCTCAGGAAAGAGAGATGGGGACTTAGTGGTGCTGACAATGTAGAGGGGGTGGTCGGTATGGCGAAGCTGGAAGTAGCGTCGCAGTTCGTCGGTGAGGTGGCTCTGGGCCGGGAGAAGGTCGGTGGTGCAGTGGGGTGTGAAGGAAGAGAGAGCGGGAGCGAGGGGAAGGAGGAGAGGAGTGGGGAAAAGGGAGAGGGAGCGAAAGAGGGTGGCGAGGTCGATGGGGCTGCAGAAGAGGAAAGAGGAGCGGGGCTCGTGGTGGCACTGGGGTTCGTCGGTAGTGGGGACACCGGCGGTGATGTTGCTGTGAGGTTGGGTTATTGAGGAGGTAGCGATGAGAGAGGGGGAGAGAAGAAAGGGAAGGGAACCGTTGAGGGAAGCGAGTCGTAGGAAGGAGTGCGCGCGCGTCGTGGGCGCGAGGGAAGCGGTCGCGGCGACGTGGCAATGTGGGAATGAAGGGAAAACGAGCGGGTAGTTTTGGACGTGGGGAAGAGGAAGGGAAGTGGTACGGGTCGGGTCGGGTTCGTGGGAATGGGCTGGGCCGGTGAGAGAAGAGAATTAATTGAAAAGGAAAGGGAGTGGGCCGGGGGAAAATGGAGTTTGGGCTGAGGAAATTAATTGTTTGCTTTCTTTTTTTTTTTGTGCTGGGGAAATTAGGCTTGAGGGCCGGGCTGAGGAAAGAAAATGGAGGGGAAGTAAAGGAAGTGGGCTGGTGAAAAATGAAAATGAGGAAAAGAATTGGGCCGGCAAAATGAAAGGGGGAAAAAGGGTTTAGATAAATTTGGGTTAGGGATTTTAAAATACTAAAAATAATATTTATAAAATAAATAAACTTGAAGAGTAACAAAAATACGGATATTGGTATAAAAAGGGACTGGGTTTTACATTATACCACCCTTACAAAAATTTCGTCCTCGAAATTTAAAATAAACGATAAGCTACAAAAATAATAAGCGAAAGGTTATCACATCGAACACTAACATATAGTGACTTACTTAAAACAGTTAATAATGAAAAGGAAAAAATCGAAGGTCTAAGTAAGTATAAATCAGAATCAACTATACGGGCAAACTATATATATACAAGAGAATAAAAATAGCAATAACGAACAATAACATTCGAGGCATGCTAGATACAATCGAAATCCTAAATATGCATAACCATTTAATAGCAAACGATAAGCACAATACCCAGGAAAATAAAGTGGCAAAAATAGTGATGGATTTGTTGATAGGTTAAAACATTTTAGGATGATGTATTGATCAAATAGTTTTAAAATAACTTAGGAAACCCACATAGTGAAAATAAGAAACATGGAACAAAATATGCGCGATATATGGCTACGCTATGAAAAACGTGAAGGATAGTAAACCATTTAACATGGGTGAAATGGAAGTAGTTGATAATACACAATTTACCGATAAGTATGAAATAATGAAAACTAAACCATTCGAATAAAGATGTCCCTAAATGTAATAAAAGAAAGCACTACTGGTGTATAAAGGCTAGACAGGGTAGGGGTTACAATAGAGTAAGGCCCATTCAAAAGATCGAGGTGCGGCACTTTTTAATCTAAGCGAAGGTCAAAACAACACAAGGCGCAGGAGCGAAGGACAGTAATGAATCTCAGGGGGAAAGGAACGTATAGGGGAATAGTCAAAGCATCATGTGAACCAACCATCAAAAGATTAGCGAATTCAGAAATTTTATTTCATTCCAGAAAATTCTAAACAAAGCACTCTCGAAAAGTGAAAGATGGCCCTAAACTATACACAGATTTATTTGGCCAGAGGAGACAACAGCTAAATCACGTCAGTCGCAGTTGTGGAAGTTCAGCAGGTTACGGTAGGCTCGTGCGCTCAGATAGGAGCGTCCATTGCCATAGCGCCTCGCAGGGGCCGCCATTGGGAGTTCTTCCGCCGCGGGGTCTTGTTCTTCCGGTCCTTCTTCCTCGGCTGGAGCTTCTTCATCGAGGTCTGCTTCCTTGTGATTCTCTTCTTCTATAGGGTTTTCCTCCACTGGATTTCCTTCTATCGGGCCCTCCTCGGGATCTTCCTCTATTGGGTTCTCTTCAGGGTCTCCTTCCTCCTCGTCGGAATCACCGATCATGTCAACCTCTGGGGCTGCGGCTCTTTCGTCCTCGGAATCGCTGTTTCCGAAAATAACTGGGGGCCGTTGATCTCGTCGTCCGAACTCACCAGCATGCGGTCTAAGGAAACGCATGACTGTGCATCCTCATCTGGGTGCGGCGCTGCTCCAGGGTGGGCCATGGCCTGAAAAGAAAGAGTCATGATTAGACAGTGGGACACAATAAGAAAATAACCAAGGATACGGAGTACAAGAAAATATGCGGTAGGCAAGGACTGAAAAATTAAAACTTTAATAATGTTGTTGCAATGAATAGTATAAATAGGGTGAGAAGCAAGAGAACGGTACATACATCACGACTCAAAGTTTTATTGCATTCAACTAAAAGTTCGACGGATACAAGATTTCAAACGAAAAGAAATATTTACAAAAGGGTGACAACATTATTATTGAAAGCAAAAAACGTGATAATTCTTCTTTGATTTCTGGACTGCTGCATTCACGTCTTGCGAGTTGAATCCTGTGCGGGATCCGTACTATCCTCAAAGCTCGAACTACGAAATAACCATCACCTAGCTGGAGTGGAGAGTGTGGACGAATCTCCTCCTTGTAGCTCCTTCCTTTTAGGGCAGCCATTGATAGGATGTTCGCTGGATCCGCAAATCAAGCATTGCCCCTTGGCGCGGCGACAATCTCTCTGAAGGTGTCCTAGCTTCTTACAGTACCCACAACGTTGGGTCTTCCGTTGCTGGGGAACGATTGGGCGCTTCATCTTTACCTCTTTTCCTCGCCTAACAGGGACCCCTTTACGATTGGAGACTTCCGCGGGTGCCTGAGTCATCTGCTCTCTTAGTCCTCTAGCTAACAGGTCGTTTGTTCGCTCCTGGGCTTCCTTCAGACCTTGTAGTGCATTCAGAATCTCTACGGTCTGATTCTAGGGAGTGGAGATGGAAGAAGAGTCGTTGGAAGACATGGTCCTGAAACAACAATTTGAGGACGATATAAGGCACAAGCTATAAGAATTAAAATACAATATGGATTAGGCAAGGAATCAAGAATATCGGGTGCGGTGAAATTCAAACAAGTGGAAATCAACTGTAGAACTCCAAGTCACTCAAACAGAGTACAACATTGTAACTATGATGCAGTTCACAATTACAACCACGTAACTCTACCAAGTTACTCGAAACTCTAGCGGATGGATAGCAGAATACACTATGTGAATCAAGATTAAGAATAACAAGTTTACAATATAGACCGAAGGATGTCTTAGATTGTCAAGCTCTACACGGAAACTGCAATCCCAATCGAAGCAAAACCTGGCTCTGATACCAACAAAACCATGTCACGCCCCGCTTTCCAAAATACGGAATACGAGGGGTTGACAAGGCCAGCCGTGCTCCTACGGTCAAGGAAATATCTCTCCGTAGTCATACTTCGACTTCTAGCTTTACGTGGTAATCAGTAAACAATGCACAGGTAATGATAAATGCAGTAACTAAAACAAGCAAATGCAAAGGAATTAACCAGATGGAGATCAAGGGAGTGTAGCTCTGGGTAGCTGATCAATATGTCCGCGATGTCCTCGAGATACGTCTGGTCCTGGTCCAAGCTAGATCCACTTCTCACTCTGAGCATGCATACTCAGGTCGTCAGAGCGACACGATAGCAATATATATAGGTACAAATAGTAACTCGTGTAATAATAGTGAAATGTAACAGTAAATCATGAGGGTAAAGATGTGCACATGAAGTAGCCAAAGCGGTTGTCTAATAGAGCAGGTGAACAGTAAAGCAGTAAAATAATATTTCAGGTGTGTTGATTCAGTAAGCAATGCATGTCAATGTCACTAATCCTATCGGTCTCTAAGTCTAATTGTACAGGTCGCTAAGCCTCACTGTACAGGTCGCTAAGCCTATCGTCAGTCCAAGTGTGAGAGTCAACCACGCAGGAGTATCCCCCACCCAAGGGTAGGACCCAAGGGCAAGGGACCACGGGCCCGAAACACGCACGGTAATAATCAGTAATACCCCTGTATATCTCCATATATCTCCATATATGCCGGCATGGGACTCCCGAGATTCTGTTGAACTCACACTCAAACTACCCTACACCCCGTGGTCTACATCAAACGCCAACCATGAACTCAACTACCAGTCGATCCATGACGAGTCTACATGAGAACTGAAGACAGGGTCTCCATCAAGTATGTCTCGACTGATACCCAAGATAAATGGACAGTGTTTGGTGCCTTACCTGTGACGCCCATACAAGTGCTTCCATAATTGTCCCATACCAATTATAGTCACACTTATACACGTCCCACAGACGTCGACAATGCAATAAATCAATAGGGTCCACTGATTGTGTACAAGTATGTGTCACTTTCACTTATCCATTCATACTCAAACACTAACGTACTTGCCACAATCACCACTAATATCTAACACTGGGTAATGCACATGATCACTAGGTTACCAATGCAATGACATATATATATAATGTGATGAGAAAACAGTATTTAGGGCATGATTGAGATGTCATCAAACGATGTCCTACTATTTACATAATTCTTCATAAATCACACATGCATAATTTAGTGAAACAATGAACAGGGGATAAGTAGTATGTTTGATTATCTATCCAGCAAATTTGATTTCACATCAATCGGGTTTCGGGATCACTAGATATGGCCATTTCATTTTAAGCGTTCACTGCTGGAAATCCGGTTTCAGAATCGGAAATCCGTTTCGTAACGCATTTTAATCCCAATTGGGATCAGAATTAAGCGACACTATAGTTGAACCATATTTAGGATTTCCAGTCAGGTTTCCACCGCAATTGGAGGATCGGTATTTTATTACGCCAACAGAGAGTTATGGCCAGATTAAGTTTGGGGTGTAAAATCTGCTTCTGCAGAATTCAGCAAAACATGTTGACAAGGTAAAATGAATTAAAAATATCAAACGGTTGAGGAATCCGGTAAAACCAGTGGGGTAATAAAGCTAATTCAATTCCCTACGTAACGATATAGTGTTCCGCACATTCTCTTATCTGAACAGTGACACACAGGGGTTTAGCAACATGGGTTAATCTGGATTTCCATCCTGGACCGCAGTCCAGAATCATAATCCATCGCAGTTATCTCTATCATAGTGTACTAAAATTAAGTGATCAACAATATATTACAGTGGGTTAAATAGTTAGCTTCGATACGAGCCCTCGAACGCTAAGATCCGGTTTATACACAATTTACTATAAATTTTATAGTTTGGTACGTTCAGGAAAATTCAGAATTCGAAGTGATTATTGTGATTAACATTTCAAAGGTGAAACGACCGTGGTTTTCCACCAAATTACCACAGCACAACAGTATACAGTAGAAGGGTCCAAGGGTCACAAGTTCCGCCATTTAAGGATAGGTTTTCATTTAGGGTTTAACATCAAATGTCCGTTTATACGTAAGGTGATCAAAGTTTCGGTAATGCAAGGATATAAATAATTATGTATATAACAATAGTAGCATGTAAAGCAAGTGGAAATCACTTGCCTCGGTCGCTTGATATGGAAGCGACGCCGCTGCAGAGTTTGTCCCGACACACGGGACAACGCGACGCTGGATACGGCGCGCGGCGCGAGCGCGGTGACCCGGTACTGGGCGCGGTGGTGACGCGGGCGTGATACGGCGGTGGGCGTGGTTCTGGCTCGGTGCGTGGCACTGCGCGACACGGAACTGGGCCTGGTGATGACGCGGGCGCGACGCGGTGCTGGGCCTGGTGATGATGCGGGCGCGACGCGGTGCGGCATGGAACCTGGTCCGGAGGTGGGCACGACACGACACAGGCGTGTCACGGCAACTGAGCACGGGGCACGACACGGTGCTAAACCCGTAACGGGCACGGGTCGTGGCACAGTGCGATACGACGCAGCACGGAGCTTGGGCAGTGCAGGGGGGTCGGTGCAAGGTCGACGGAGGCGCCGGCGAGGTGGCCTGCAGAGTGGTGCGCTCGTGTTTGTCGCTTGGAGGGGCGCGGATAAGGGCTCGGCGTCGGGTGCTCCGGTGGTCTTGGGTCTTGTCGGTGAGGACTTACAGTGGAGACGGAGGTTGGGTTTGAACGAGAAATGGAGCGGGGGAAGTGACGTAGAGGAACTAGTGCTATGGTGATGGAGGTGGCGACAGGGAGCTCGTCGGCAGTGCTCAGGCGGAGGTGAGGTAGCCGGCGGTTGCGTTGGCGGTGGCGGTGGAGCTCAGGAAAGAGAGATGGGGACTTAGTGGTGCTAGCAATGTAGAGGGGGTGGTCGGCATGGCGAAGCTGGGAGTAGCGTCGCAGTTCGTCTGTGAGATGGCTCTGGGCCGGGAGAAGATCGGTGGTGCAGTGGGGTGTGAAGGAAGAGAGAGCGGGAGCGAGGGGAAGGAGTAGAGGAGTGGGGAAAAGGGAGAGGGAGTGAAAGAGGGTGGCGAGGTCGATGGGGTTGCAGAAGAGGAAAGAGGAGCGGGGCTCGTGGTGGCACTGGGGTTCGTCGGTAGTAGGGACACCGGCGGTGATGTTGCTGTGGGGTTGGGTTATTGAGGAGGTAGCGATGAGAGAGGGGGAGAGAAGAAAGGGAAGGGAACCGTTGAGGGAAGCGAGTCGTAGGAAGGAGTGCGCGCGCGTCGTGGGCGCGAGGGAAGCGGTCGCGGCGACGTGGCGACGTGGGAATGAAGGGAAAACGAGCGCGAAGTTTTGGACGTAGGGAAGAGGAAGGGAAGTGGTACGGGTCGGGTCGGGTTCGTGGGAATGGGCTGGGCCGGTGAGAGAAGGGAATTAATTGAAAAGGGAAGGGAGTGGGCCGGGGGAAAATGGAGTTTGGGCTGAGGAAATTAATTGTTTGCTTTCTTTCTTTTTTTTGTTTAGGCTGGGAAAATCAGTCTTGAGGGCTGGGCTGAGGAAAGAAAATGGAGGGGAAGTAAAGGAAGTGGGCTGGTGAAAAATGAAAATGAGGAAAAGAATTGGGCCGGCAAAATGAAAGGGGGAAAAAGGGTTTAGATAAATTAGGGTTAGGGATTTTAAAATACTAAAAATAATATTTATAAAATAAATAAACTTTAAGAGTAACAAAAATACGGATATTGGTATAAAAGGGACTGGGTATTACAGCCTCTGAGAGGACTTTCTGATCCCTGGCGTTGCGGTAGGGGAGCTACCCATGGCGTTGCGGTAGGGAAGCTACCCGCCAGGGATAGCCGAGCGAGAGATCCGCGGGCTCGACTGTCTCTGGGAGGACTTTCTGATTCCTGGCGTTGCGGTAGGGAAGCTACCCTCCAGGGATAGCCGAGCAGGGTAGCTGCTGGGTTGCCTCTTAGTGAAGGCTTAGATCCTCCGGAGGAGGTTCACCAGCGCCTCTGGTGAGGGGGAGGCGGCGGCTGGTATCTGGATCTTCAGGGTGATCGCTTGCTATGGGGATGGAGATCGGGAGGCCAACTTTTTTTTTTGTGAAGTTTCGGTTTCCACAGACGGTGCCAACTGATGGAGCTCCTTTTCGGGCCTCCGTCAGATATTGTCTTCCGTAGATCTCGCGGTGAACTTAGCTGATTATCCTTCGTCCCGTGTGGGTCTCAATGGGTTTTTGGAAGGAGAGGTGAGGTGTGGGAGCTGTCGCCGAGTACCTGCAAAGAAGTACCGGGGTGGTTTGGTACCACCGAGGATCCTCCGGCGCTCAAGTTAGTGATGAGATCTGAGCAGAGAAACGGCGTAAAGTGTCAAGAAAAATGGCTTACTTGACCCCTCTGTGATGGGGGTTTATATAGCGGTGGTGGCATGCAGCAGCAGGCGCGAGAATCTCGCCGGTAGTTACGCTCCCGACGTCACGCCCGCGTAAAGAGCGGATCGCCCTTTAATAGGGATCGCGATGGCGTGGAATGTGGGATGTTGCCGGCGGAGAATCTGCGCATGGTTAGATTTGCGCACGGCGGTTACGCCTGTGAGTGGTGGAGTTGGTCGGTCGGAGGGACCGAGGAAGATGGTCTCGGCGGGAGAGCTCGGGAACGAGCGAGAGGGCCGAGGTATCTTGGTCCTGCGGTAGCTCGGAGACGAGCTGAGAGACCGAGGAGGCCAATTTGCAAGGGCCCTGAGGTGAGCCAGCTTTGTACTTGTAGGTCGGGCCTGATCGGCCCCTATGGGCCCTCTCTTCGGTGTTCTGGGACATGTCATCTGCCACGTGTCCTGATCTGAAAGGTTGCCAATATTGAGCATCATCAATAATCCACTAATTTTCTTGTTTCAAGGAAATGACTTATTTCATTTTTCACACTGCTTATCAAAATTAGTAATTTAGGCGCCATATTGCCCATGGAAAACTTTAAGGACTTAGTGAAGGTCACCAATTGATGGCTATCAATTTTAATTAAAAAAAATTTAAAAATGAGAAAACTCTTCAAATCTCTTCCTCTCTAGCATTATTGTATGATTTAGTCTGTAATCCTTAAAATATATATGAAATCTAATATTCATAAAATAAAAAAGTGTTTCCACTTACCATCAGCTTACTTATTTTATTTTCATGACCAAATATATTTTTGGAACAATAACAAAGACATAAATTAACACCGATTTTTGCACAATTATTGAGTCATATAATAGAACAGAAAATGAACCATGGAAATCGATATATTTAGAACAGTTGTATTATGAGTGTAATTATATAAAAATATATATATTTAGTGAAATATAATATATTAAAATTAATTTATGATTCATACTTAAGTTGTGTAAAAATAATTGTGGGGTATGTATATCAACTTGTTCAACCCGTTTTCATAAATATCTTAGTTGTTAGGGGGCTTTTTTAAAAAAAAAATAATTGGTTAAGTTTGACCAATCATCTTTGCATTTGAATGTAAGGGTAAAAGGTAAACTTATGCATGGTTAGAGTTATATGAAGAAAATTTTCATTCTTTGCATTATAAATAATCAAAAATGAAGAAACATTTCGTATACTCTTCTGGAGTCTAGTTATAATAAAAGAGATAACATATGTTTTTCTCATCTTTTTCCTTATTTTAAAATGTAATGGAATTAGTCATGTTAATGATGTCCTAACCCACAAGTTTTCTATTCAACATTTTATTTTTTTCGCATTATATAAAATATATGAAAGATTAAATAGCAAATATTTCGGCATTTTTCTTACCAGCATATGAAAATCATAAAATTTTTAATAATCTGAAATTTTGTTTTATTCAGCCTTTTAATATTATACGAGAATCGCGAAATATACAAAAATCCAAAAAAGATATTTCAAATTTTCAAAATTTTGCATTCTATATAAAGGATGAGTTTTAAAAATCTCAAAATTTCTGTTTTTTAAATATTCTGCTTGCTATAGCATAAGAAAATAATGAAATTTTCAAAAATATGAAATATTTTTTGTTTTCTCCAGTTTTTCAATCATTTCCATGACAAAGCAAATAGAAAATTCCACAAAATCCAAAAATCTTAAAATTTATATTTGCTTTCTTTTTTCAATACTATGCATGTAAAGCATGAAAATCATGAAATTTTCAAAAATATTAAATTTTTTGTTTCCTTGATTTTTAAATATTTTGCATGCTATTATAATACATGATAATCCTGAAATTTACAAATGTCCCAAAATTATTGTTTTTTTTCAAATTTACAATTGGCAATATTTTGCATGCTACTAAACGAAATTGTGTAATGTTCAACAATCTTGAAATTTTATGTTACTTTTTTTAATATTTTGTTTGTAATATATAGCACACGAAAATTACTAAAGTTTAAAAATCCCATAAAAAATTTCTTTCGCTATGACATCTTTTGTATACAACATATCATAAGAAAATTGTGAAATTTTAAAAATTTCAAAATTAAAATTTCTTCACTTTTTATTTATATGCTTGTTATACAAAACATAAAAATTGCAATATTCCCAAAAATCCTAAAATTTTCCGTTTTTTTTGTTATTCAACATTTTGCTTGCTATATCAAACGAAATCGCAAAATTTTCAAATATATCAATTTATTTCCTTCACTTTTTCAATATTTTGCATGCCCACTCACAAAAATCCCAAACTTGTACAAAATCAATAAAAAAAATTCAGTTTTCTCGATTTTTCAATAATTTGTAAGCTATACCCACGATAATTCGAAGCATTCAAAAATCTCAAAATTTTTCTGTGCTCATACAATATAGCATAAGAAAATCGCGATATTTTCAAAAATCTCCAAATTTTTGGTTTTCTTCAAATTTTCATTATTTTACGTTGTCACGACCCGAAAGTGGTACGTGACCGGCACTTAAATCACGTGACATCTAAAGACGTCGACGCGATCTAAATAAGCCGAAAACCCGGAATCTAAATTTTTTTACGAAAATATTAGAGGCGAAGTTTAAAAATAGTCATTAGATGAAACCTGTCACGCCCCGCTTCCTAAAATACGGAATACGAGGGGTCGACAAGACCAGCCATGCTCCTACGGTCGAGGAAATATCTCTCCGTAGTCATACTTCGGCTTCTAGCTTTACGTGGTAATCAGTAATCAATGCACATGTAATGAGAAATGCAGTCACTAAATCAAAGCAAATACAAAAGAACTAACCAGATGCCGATCAAGAGAGTATAGCTCTAGGTCGCTGATCAAGAAGTCCGCGATGTCCTTGAGGTACGTCAGGTTCTGGTCCAAGCTAGATCCACTTCTCACTCTGAGCATGCATATTTAGGTCGTCAGAGCGACACGATAGCAATATATATATAGACATAAATGGGAACTCATGCAATAGTGATGAATATGTAACAGTAATCAAAAGAGTAAAGACGTGAAAGGAAGTAGCCAATGCAGGTATCTAATAGAGCAGGCAAACAGTAAAGCAGTAAACAGTATGGCAGGTATGTTGAATCAGTAATCAATACATGTCAATGTCGCTAACCCTATCAGTCTCTAAGTCTCACTGTACAGGTCGCTAAGCCTATCGTCAGTTCAAGTATGAGAGTCAACCACTCGTGAGTATCCCCCACCCAAGGGTAGGACCCAAGGGCAAGGGAACACGGGCCCGAAACACGCACGATAATAATCAGTAACTCCATCCATACAACTCCCAAAATCACGATATAAGCCGGCAATGGGACTCCCGAGATTCTGTTGAACTCACACTCAAACTACCCCACACCCCGTGGTCTACATCAAACGCCAACCATAAACTCAAATACCAGTCGGTCCATGACAAGTCTACGCGAGAACTGAAGACAAGGTCTCCATCAAGCATGTCTCGACTGATACCCAAGATGAATGGACAGTGTTTGGTGCCTTACCTGTGACACCCATACAAGTGCTCTCATAATCGTCCCATACCAATTATAGTCACATTTATACATGTCCCACAGACGTCGACAATGCAATAAATCAATAGGGTCCACTGATTGTGTACAAGTACGTGTCACTTTCACTTATCCATTCATGCTTAAACACTAACGTACTTGCCACAATCCAACACTAATACCTAACACTGGGTAATGCATATGATCACTAGGCTACCAATGCAATGACATCTCTATAATGTGATGAGAATACCGTAATTAAGGCATGATTAAGATATCATCAATCGGTGTCCTACCACTTGCATAATTTATCATAAATCGTACATGCAAAATTTAGCGAAACAATAAAAAGGGGTAAGCAGTATGTTTAATTATCTATCCAACAAAATTGGTTTCACGTTAATCGGGTTTCAGGATCACCAGATATGGCCATTTCATTTTAAGCGTTCACTGCTGGAAATCCGGTTTTAGAATCAGAAGTCCGTTTCGTAACGCAATTTAATCCCAGTTGGGATCGTATTTAGGCGACGCTATAGTTGAACGATATTTAGGGCTATCAGGTAGGTTTCCACCTCAATTGGAGGCCGACAAGGAGTTATGGACAGGTTATGTTCAATGGGTAAAATCTGCCTCTGCAGAATTCAGCAAAACGTATCGGCACTATAAAATGAGTTAAAAATATCAAGCGGTTGTGAAATCCAGCAAGACCAGTGGAGTAAGAAATCTAACTCAATTCTCTACGTAACGATATAGGGTTCCGCGCATTCTCATGTTTGAACAGGAAAATACAGGGGTTTAGAAACATGGGCTACTGGGATCTCCGTTCTGGACTGCAGTGTAAGTCGATGTACAACACCTCACGACTTGCGGGGAGGCGGAAATATGAAAAACGATCTTGTTCTTTGCTTAAACATCGACTAACCTCATGAATCGAAGCTAAACGATAACTAACATCAAACATAGAAGTTCTAAACTACTATGTAAAGGGATTATACCTAAAGAACCATGTCCTTCGTCTTTACGAACTCCACCTCCTCCTCGGTCTTCTCCAAGTAGTAGACGATCCACCACGAGAGCTTAACTCCAAGCTTTGCCTCTAAACTTGAGGCAACTAGGTATCTTTAAGTGCTAATCAAAGTACCTAGATGAAATAGAGTATGGTTATGGATTACGTAGTCTAACTAATCCTTGTACTCAACACATGAGAGGGGAGGATTAGGGTTTGAAGAGAGAGAACTTGAGGAGAGAGAAGATAAACATAATAATGAGAAGAGAAAATGAGTTATCATAATATATATCAAGCATTTTATTTTATCAAGAAAAGAAAAGAAAATGATTTACAATCATGCTTGATAAATATCTTGTGGTGATTCATCTCCATGGGTCATTAAGCAATTATGAAGCATTAATGACATGGATGAATCATCCATATGACTCACTAATCTCATTCGATGTATATGCCACCTAAACCTCCTTAGTCACCATCTTCTAGAAGCTTCTCGCGTAATTACGAGAACGCCCCTCCTATCCGTGAAAACACGGAAAAACTTTAGACTGTATAAATCCAATAACCGGATACTAGTAACTGGCTTAAACCAAAGCCGACTAGTAAAAACTGTCCGAAAGTCGTACGTGCGTAAACACACGTATGCGTCCGAACCCTTGTCGTAAAACCATACGACCTCTATATCGTTTCGCCTGGAGTAGGGAAACTCTCTGCGTGGGACTCTAGAGACTCGACTACTACGCTGGCAGTGGGTTTA
Organism: Agapanthus africanus; assembly: GCA_030015575.1. Taxonomy (NCBI): domain Eukaryota; kingdom Viridiplantae; phylum Streptophyta; class Magnoliopsida; order Asparagales; family Amaryllidaceae; genus Agapanthus; species Agapanthus africanus. Next base: position 439,314,115 of record JASDDO010000004.1, read on the forward strand.
ACCACAGACCGCAAGCGGCACTAGCTGTACGTAACGGTCCCCAGGTAGATGTCGATAAGAAGGCCGATGAGGAAACCCATCCGAACTCCTACTGAGTCTGATGTGACAATCTCCGTACAGTCCGGTCCGTTCGTCTAAGACTATCGCATATCGGGCCTAGGGGGGCGGCAAGCGTCAGTCCCCTAATAGCGGTATAAGTCGTGTCGGAGCGAAGCCCATCACACCCTGAGAAACTACTGGAACCTACCAGCAAATCTCGCTTGCCCTGGCCAGGGACTTTGCGTAATGGCTCTCTGACACAGCGCGATATCAACCCCCAATACCGGGAAAGACGAATCCTGTCTAACCACCACTGCCTCCAAGTGCTCGGGACTGCACCCAACTGCCACCTGTTTGCACGACTCCTTTGAGCCGTGGTAGGGTAGCAATCTAAGAACAGTGGGACACACTCAAGGCGAAGCAGCAGTGTCAAGTCTGCGGACTATGCTGTACTCATGTCACCTGGGAACTTTTCACTGACGACTGGTATAAAACCATCCAACAGTTCCCTGTGAGTCCTGTCCGGTGTACCCGTAACCCAACGAGCACCTGCATACTATCTCTAGTACGACGTACTAACGGCTGTGGGACAGACCATCTCCCCAACTGGGATGAGAAGCGTACACACTAGTCTACTCCGGAGTATCGATGTCCTGTCTCGATAATCCAACGACTAGGGACCTGAATAAGGATGTGCTTGTAGACTACCCAGCCCCCACTAGTGTGACTGCCATCACAACGCTCGTAGTCAAGCAAGATCCTAAGAGCTCTATCAATACGTATACTCACATATTAAGATAGAAAAACCAAGTAGCATACTACCATGTTTAGCAAGACTGTTATATACATGTGAATATCCCAAGCTTCCATTAAGTAATATACAAACTAGTATGATATAATAATGGCCCCTAGGGCATATACACTAACATGCAGTCCATAATCGTAATCCTCCGCAATTATCTCTATCATAATTAGTTAGAATTCAGTAGACAACAATATAATACATTAGGTTAAACCGTTAGCTTCGATACGAGCCATCGAACGCTAAAATCCGGTTTGTACACAATTTATTATAAATTTCACAGTTTAGCATCTATGAAGGTTTTCAGGTTTTACGGCAGAAATTGGGACGTCATTTTACGTGAGCAAACGGCGTCGTTTTGTAACCAAAGTCTTAAGGGATATTCATTATAACCCGGGCCATCACATGTTATATGTTGCTGTCAATTTAACGGTTTTCTCTCATTCGGGTTTTGCATCGAGCACTTGGGTTATAACGACTCACACGAAATAGTGTATACGGAAATCATTGATAACTTGAATTTTAATATAAAAATTAGCTTGAAGCAAGTATCAAACTTGCCTGGTGACGTGTTAACGACGGTATGGCAGCGGCGCGATCGCGACATACACGCGGCACGGCAACAACACAACAGCTAGGTTTGATCTTGGCCTCGGCGATGGAGCTCGATATTGTGCTTGATGGGTCGGTGGGTGCAAGTAGTGCTCGGCCAAAAGGGGTTCTTGGCTTGATGGGTTGGCTCCTGGGGATTAGCGACTTGAGATCGCCAGGGCCGAGGACGAAGACAGCGAAGCGGTGGATGGTCTGGCTGAGGAAGGCGCAGGTGACGATGCCGGTGGAGGCGGTGACGCGGACGAAGGACGGGTCAAGGATTCACCAGAGGCGGTCGAGTAGTGTGCGACAGCGAGGACCTGGTGCTTGGTGTTAGCGAGAAGGAGAAGTCGACGATGATGGTGGAGGAGGAGGTGGGGTTCGGCCTCGGGTTGCTGGCGATGATGGGGCTCGGCTTGAGTCGTCGGCGGTGCAGGGGGTGGTGTTCGGGTGTGGAGAGTAGGTCAGTGAGGGGGAAAGGTGAGGGCGTCGACGGTGGTTGCAGGCGGCCGTGGAGGGGAGCTCGGTAGTGACGACGTGAGGTCGATGGAGGCGCCGGCAAGGTGGCCTGCAGAGGGGGTGCGCTCGGGTCTGTAGCTTGGAGGGGCGCAGACGAGGTCTTGGCGTCGGGGGTGGTCGGCGGCGAGGATCTCGCGGTGAGCAGGGCTGCAAAGTGTTGGTGGTGGGAGTTGTTCATCGTCGTCGTCGTCGTGGGAGTGTAAGGGGATGGAGATAGAGAAAACGAGAGTGTGGAGGGAGCGGGTTAGAGAGACGAGGAGAGGTGAGCGAGATGGAGACGGGGTCGCGGGCGCGCAATCGTGGGTCATGGTCGTGGTCATGAGCGGGGGCGTTGGCGACGCGGCGACGACGTGGGGAGCGCATGGAGAAAGAGCGGGAAACGAAAGTGAGTGGTGGGAAGAAGAGAGAGGCAGGTCGGGTCGGGTTAGCTTGGACACGGGTTAGGGGCATTAGCTGGGAAGCTTTGGGCCGGTGTTGGGATGGAATAATTAAAAGAAAAATAAAGGGAAAGGAGAGAGAGATGGGCTGGGCTGGGGAGTTGAAAATAATTGGGATAAGGGAGAGAGAGATGGGCCGGGGATAATGAATGAAAAATGGGAGTTAGGGTTTGGCTTAGGCTGGGTTTAGAAATAGGAAATAAGGAAAAGGAAAAAGAAGTGAATAAATAGGATTTTAGTTTAAATTAGGATTAGGGTTTTAAACTAACTAAAATAATTTTAAATATAAATAAACAAATTTTGTAATCCACAATTTATATAAATACGGATATTGGCGCGCAAAAGAACCGGGTATTATATCATACCATCCTTACAAAAATTTCGTCCTCGAAATTTAAAATGAACGATATGCTATATAAAATAATATGCGAAAAGCTACGACATCGAACACTAATATGTAGTGATAAAAAAAACATCTTGGTAAAAATCGAAGGTCTGTATGTGTATAAGAATGACGCAATTAAAACGATTAGTCTAAGTAAGTACAAGAGGATAAAATAGCAATAACAAACAATATTGAAGGGTTTGCCAATAGGCCAAGGTATTTTCGAATAAATGTATCGATCAAACAATTTCAAGATGACTTAGAAAACTCACATGGTGAAAATAAGAAACATAGAACAAAGTAAAATGCGTGATATATGGTTGCGTTATCGAAAATGGGAAGAATAGTAAAGTACTTAAAATGCATAAAACGGAAATAGTTAATAACACGCACTTTTCGATAAATACAAAATAATGACAACTAAATTTTCGAATAACGATGTCCCTAAATGTAATAAAAGGAAGCACTACTGATGTATAAGGGCTAGTCAGGGTAGGGGTTACAATAGAGTATGGCCCATTCAAAAGATCGGGGTGTGGTACTTTCTAATCTAAGCGAGGGTCAAGACAGTACAAGGTGCAGGAGTGAAGGACAGTAATGAATCTCAGGAGAAAAAGAAATGTATAGGGGAAACAGTCAAGGCATCATGTGAACCAAAAATCAGAAGATTAGCAAACTAAGAAATTTTATTTCATTCCCGAAAATTCTAAACAAGGCATTTTCGAAAAATAAAGAATGGCCCTAAACTATACATAGATTTATTTGGCCAGAGAAGACAAAAACTAAATCACGTCAGTCACGGTTATGGGAGTTCAGCAGGTTACGGTAGGCTCACGCGTTCAGATAGGGGCGTCTAATTCCATATCGCCTCGTAGGGATTGCCACTGGAGGTTCTTCTGCCATGGGGTCTTCTTCTTCTGGCCTTTCTTCCTCGGCTGGAGCTTCTTCTGCTTCTACGTGATTCTCTTCTTCTGGATTTTCTTCCTCGGCTGGAGCTTCTTCATTCAGGTCTGCTTCTACGTGATTCTCTTCTTCTGGATCTTCTTCCATGGGATTTTCTTCCACTGGATTCTCCCCAAGGTCTTCCTCCCCTGGATTTTATTCTATTGGGTCCTCCTGGGGATCTTCCTTTATTGGGTCCTCTTCGGGGTCTTCCTTTATTGGGTCCTCTTCGGGGTCCTCTTTTTCGTCGTCCGAGTCGCTGATCATGTCAACTTTTGGGGCTGCGAATTCCTCACCCTCGGAATCACTGTTTCCGAAAATAACCTGGGGGCCGTTGATCTCGTCATCTGAGCTCACCAGTATGCAGTCTAAGGAGACGCACGACCGCGTGTCCTCATCTAGAGGCGGCGCTGCTCCAGGGTGGGCCATGGCCTGAAAAGAAAGAGTCATGATTAGACAGTGGAACACATTAAGAAAATAATCAAGAACACGGAGCACAAGGGAAATATGCGGTAGGTAAGGACTGAAAAATCAAATTTTAGAATGCTGATGCAACAAATAGTATAATTAAAGCGGGAGGCAAAGGAACGATACGCACATCACAACTCAAAATTTTATTACACTCAACTAAAGGTTCAGCGGATACAAGATCTCAAACGAAAGGAAATATTTACAAAAGAGTGACAATATTTTTTTTATTGAAAGCATAAAATGATAATTCTTCTTTGATATCTAGACCGCTGCATTCTCGTCACGCGAGTTGAATCCTGCGCTGGGCCCGTACTTTCCTCGAAGCTCGAACTACGAAATAACCATCACTTAGCAGGAGTGGAGAGTGTGTACGAATCTCCTCCTTGTAGCTCCTTCCTTCTAGGACAACCATTGACAAGGTGTTTGCTGGATCCGCAAATCAGGCGCTGCCCTTTGGCGCTGCGGCAATCTCTCTGAAGGTGTCCTGACTTCTTACAGTACCCACAGCGTTGGGTCTTCCGCTGCTTCCGTTGCTGGGGAACAAGTGGGCGCTTCATCTTCATCTCTTTTCCTTGTTTAATAGGGATTCCCTTACGATTGGAGGCTTTCGCTGGTGCCTGAGTCATCTGCCTTCTTAATCCTTCAGCTAACAGGTCGTTCGTTCGCTCATGGGCTTCCTTCTGACTTTGCAGTACACTCAGAATCTCTACGGTCTGATTCTGGGAAGTGGAGATAGAAGAAGAGTCGATGGAAGATATGGTCCTGAAACAACAATTTTGAGGACGGTATAAGGCACAAGCTATAAGAATTAAAATACAATATGGATTAGGCAAGGAATCAAGAATATCGGGTGCGGTGAAATTCAAACAAGTGGGAATCAACTGTAGAACTCCAAGTCTCTCAAACAGAGTACAGTATTGTAACTATGCTGCAGTTCACAATTTCAACCACGTAACTCTATTAAGTCACCCAGAACCCTAGCGAATGGATCAAAATGTATAGCAGAACACACTTATGTGAATCAAGATCAAGAATAACACGTTTACAATCTAGACCGAAGGATGTCTTAGATCGTCACGCACTACACGGAAACTGCAATCCCAATCGACGCAAAACCTGGCTCTGATACCAACAAAACCATGTCACGCCCCGCTTCCCAAAATATGGAATACGAGGGGTCGACAAGGCCAGCCATGCTCCTACGGTCGAGGAAATATCTCTCCGTAGTCACACTTCGGCTTCTAACTTTACGTGTTAATCAGTAATCAATGCACATGTAATGAGAAATGCAGTCACTAAATCAAAGCAAATACAAAAGAACTAACCAGATGCCGATCAAGAGAGTATAGCTCTGGGTCGCTGATCAAGAAGTCCGCGATGTCCTCAAGGTACGTCAGGTCCTGGTCCAAGCTAGATCCACTTCTCACTCTGAGCATGCATACTCAGGTCGCCAGAGCGACACGATAGCAATATATATATAGACACAAATGGGAACTCATGCAATAGTGATGAATATGTAACAGTAATCAAAAGAGTAAAGACGTGAAAGGAAGTAGCCAATGCAGGTATCTAATAGAGCAGGCAAACAGTAAAGCAGTAAACAGTATGGCAGGTATGTTGAATCAGTAATCAATACATGTCAATGTCGCTAACCCTATCAGTCTCTAAGTCTCACTGTACAGGTCGCTAAGCCTATTGTCAGTCCAAGTATGAGAGTCAACCACTCGTGAGTATCCCCCACCCAAGGGTAGGACCCAAGGGCAAGGGAACACGGGCCCGAAACACGCACGATAATAATCAGTAACTCCATCCATACAACTCCCAAAATCACGATATAAGCCGGCAATGGGACTCCCGAGATTCTGTTGAACTCACACTCAAACTACACCATACCCCGTGGTCTACATTAAATGCCAACCATAAACTCAAATACCAGTCGGTCCATGACAAGTCTACGCGAGAACTGAAGACAGGGTCTCCATCAAGCATGTCTCGACTGATACCCAAGATGAATGGACAGTGTTTGGTGCCTTACCTGTGACACCCATATAAGTGCTCTCATAATCGTCCCATACCAATTATAGTCACACTTATACATGTCCCACAGACGTCGACAATGCAATAAATCAATAGGGTCCACTGATTGTGTACAAGTACGTGTCACTTTAACTTATCCATTCATGCTTAAATACTAACGTACTTGCCACAATCCAACACTAATACCTAACACTGGGTAATGCATATGATCACAAGGTTACCAATGCAATGACATCTCTATAATGTGATGAGAATACTGTAATTAAGGCATGATTAAGATATCATCAATCGGTGTCCTACCACTTGCATAATTTATCATAAATCGTACATGCAAAATTTAGCGAAACAATAAAAAGGGGTAAGCAGTATGTTTAATTATCTATCCAACAAAATTGGTTTCACGTTAATCGGGTTTCAGGATCACTAGATATGGCCATTTCATTTTAAGCGTTCACTGCTGGAAATCCGGTTTTAGAATCGGAAGTCCGTTTCGTAACGCAATTTAATCCCAGTTGGGATCGTATTTAGGCGACGCTATAGTTGAACGATATTTAGGACTATCAGTTAGGTTTCCACTGCAATTGGCGGATCAGTAATATACTATGTCGATAAGGAGTTATGGACAGGTTATGTTCAATGGGTAAAATCTGCCTCTGCAGAATTCAGCAAAACGTATCGGCACTATAAAATGAGTTAAAAATATCAAGCGGTTGTGAAATCCAGCAAGACCAGTGGAGTAAGAAATCTAACTCAATTCTCTACGTAACGATATAGGGTTCCGCGCATTCTCATGTTTGAACAGGAAAATACAGGGGTTTAGAAACAGGGGTTACTGGGATCTCCGTTCTGGACTGCAGTCCAGAATCGTAATCCTCCGCAATTATCTCTATCATAATTAGTTAGAATTCAGTAGACAACAATATAATACATTAGGTTAAACAGTTAGCTTCGATACGAGCCATCGAACGCTAAAATCCGGTTTGTACACAATTTATTATAAATTTCACGGTTTAGCATGTACGAAGGTTTTCAGGTTTTACGGCAGAAATTGGGATGTCATTTTACGTGAGCAAACGACATCGTTTTGTAACCAAAGTCTTAAGGGATATTCATTATAACCCGGGCCATCACATGTTATATGTTGCCGTCAATTTAACGGTTTTCTCTCATTCGGGTTTTGCATCGAGCACTTGGGTTATAACGACTCACACGAAATAGTGTATACGGAAATCATTGATAACTTGAATTGTAATATAAAAATTAGCATGAAGCAAGTATCAAACTTGCCTGGTGACGTGTTGAAGACGGTATGGCAGCAGCGCGATCGCGACATACGCGCGGCACGGCAACAACACAACAGCTAGGTTTGATCTTGGCCTCGGCGATGGAGCTCGATATTGTGCTTGATAGGTCGGTGGGTGCAAGTAGTGCTCGGCCAAAAGGGGTTCTTGGCTTGATGGGTTGGCTTCTGGGGATTAGCGACTTGAGATCGCCAGGGCCGAGGAAGAAGACAGCGAAGCGGTGTATGGTCTGGCTGAGGAAGGCGCGGGTGACGATGCCGGTGGAGGCGGTGACGCGGACGAAGAACGGGTCAAGGATTCACCAGAGGCGGTCGAGTAGTGTGCGACAGCGAGGACCTGGTGCTTGGTGTTGGCGAGAAGGAGAAGTCGACGATGATGGTGGAGGAGGAGGTGGGGTTCGGCCTCGGGTTGCTGGCGATGATGGGGCTCGGCTTGAGTCGTCGGCGGTGCAGGGGGTGGTGTTCGGGTGTGGAGAGTAGGTCGGTGAGGGGGAAAAGTGAGGGCGTCGACGGTGGTTGCAGGCGGCCGTGGAGGGGAGCTCGGTGGTGACAACGTGAGGTCGATGGAGGCGCCGGCGAGGTGGCCTGCAGAGGGGGTGCGCTCGGGTCTGCAACTTGGAGGGGCGCAGACAAGGTCTTGGCGTCGGGGGTGGTTGGCGGTGAGGATCTCGCGGTGAGCAGGGCTGCAAAGTGTTGGTGGTGGGAGTTGTTCGTCGTCGTCGTTGTCGTGGGAGTGTAAGGGGATGGAGATAGAGAAAACGAGAGTGTGGAGGGAGCGAGTTAGAGAGACGAGGAGAGGTGAGCGAGATGGAGACGGGGTCGCGGGCGCGTAATCGTGGGTCGGGGTTGTGGTCGTGAGCGGGGGCGTTGGCGACGTGGTGGCGACATGGGGAGCGGATGGAGAAAGAGAGGGAAACGAATGTGAGTAGGGGGAAGAAGATAGAGAGGCGGGTCGGGTCGGGTTAGCTTGGACGCGGGTTAAGGGCATGGGCTGGGAAGCTTTGGGCCGGTGTTGGGATGGAATAATTAAATGAAAAATAAAGGGAAAGGAGAGAGAGATGGGCTGGGCTGGGGAGTTGAAAATAATTGGAAAAAGGGAGAGAGAGATGGACCGGGGATAATGAATGAAAAATGGGAGTTAGGGTTTGGCTTAGGCTGGGTTTAGAAATAGGAAATAGGGAAAAGGAAAAAGAAGTGAGTAAATAGGATTTTAGTTTAAATTAGGGTTAGGGTTTTAAACTAACTAAAATAATTTTAAATATAAATAAACAAATTTTGTAAGCCACAATTTATATAAATACGGATATTGGCGCGCAAAAGAACCGATTATTACAGAACCATTTTAAAATAAATATTTAAGTCTAAATAAGCATGTTAGAAAAGTATCTATGAAGTTTTAAAAATCGGCAACACCTCCTTTGTAAATTTTGAATAAATCCTAATACAAGCACGATAATATATATATATATAGTATCCCAACGGGAGCTAGTTTCCACGTCCAAACGGCGGAGCAACCACGCAGATATTATACGATGCCCAATGGCGAAGAAAAGAAAAGCGAAACAAGATCAACAAGTACAAAAAGTTGACTCTAACGAGTGCGACGCCTACAAACACATAACTCTAAGTCTCGCTTCTAAGTCCACAATTATACAAGTTCTGGGTCGATAGAATTTTAACTAGATACAAAAGAATATATATATATATACAAGTGTGGATACGATACAATAGTAGCCCATCTACCATAGCAATCACCGAAAAGAAGTGTGTGCCGCAAGCTACCGATGATCCGAGTGGCATAACCTGTAAGAAACTAGACACAACGGTGGTGAGTTGCCAACTCGGTGAATAAAAGAATAACACAAGGTAGAAATCGAAATGCACAATGATATCTTAGGTCATAAGTCTACGGTAGCGCCCCGGCCGTCTGTCCGAGGCCAAAATGCGGAAAAGAAAACTTTTCTTAAACTAGAAACCGGCGCTATCGTATGCTTAAAACCCGGATCGAACCATTAACCTACAACTAGCTAACTAGAAAAGGGTTGGAAAGGCTATAACGATCGATCCGTGTCCTTCGGTCTTTGGCCACCATCCCAAGCTCCTCGCGGAATCTACGGTCTCGATCTCCTCGTCGGAAAGGGCACCACATCTTTGAGTCATTTTACGGGCTCCTGCTTCATCCGAAGCAACTCGGGCACGAAGTTCGGTAGCTGACGTGTCCAAGGTGAAGTAGAGAATGTGTGTGACAACTTTGTCTCTTGCATCCATTGTATGGATGGAGGTTAGAGATGATGCCATTAATGGAGGTTGTGAGCTAGAGGAAGAAGAAGAAGAGGAAGAAGAAGAAGTTCCATTTTCTTTTCTTATGTCTTGTGATGATAATGAGAGTGAGAAGTCTAATGAGAAAAATACAAGACGGAACTATATCATGGCAGCCCCCCTCTCTCTCCTTATCATATCAAGACACAAATCCATCAAATAATGTGACATTAGCACAAGAAAAGAGACCATGAGTCACTAATGAAGTCTATGTCATATTAAATGCACAAAATATTGATTTCTAACTCATAATTTCCATATGCAAACATTAACCCAAATGTTTACAACAATAAAAAAATACGGCAACATATAAAGTAAACTCGTGATGGATCACAAGGATACCCCTCACCTGTATATACATACCTGCATCCGCATTCCGACTGAATGCGAATGCGATGAGACTAAAGTAACCCAACAAATCTAATACTAGGATCCGGATTAAACCAAAGTCCACTAGTATGATCCGTCCGATCATGATCCGTGCACTACCGCACATATATGATCGAACCCTGCCATATATCATACGGCCTCTACAACGTTTCGCCCGAAACTTGAAAACTGTCTGTGGGGGACTCTAAAGACTCGTCAATACATTGGCTGTGGATTTAACCACGAGCACGTCAGAGGTACTAGCCGTACGTAACGGGCTACCAGGTATTGACCAAAAAGGAGGTCGATGAGCGAACTCATCCTGACACCCTACTGAGCCTGTCAGTGACAATATCCATACAGTCCGGTCCGTTCGTCTATGAGCATCGCATGGTGGGTCTAGGGGGTTGGTAAAAGTCAGACCCCCAAAAGCAGTACAAGTCGTGTCGGAGTGTAGCCCAGAACACCCTGAGATACTACTGGAATACCTACCAGTAAATCTCCTGCCTTGGCCAAGGACTTCGTGTAATGGCCCTCCTAGACACAGCGCGATCTCACCCCCAATACCGGGAGAGACGAAACCCTTGCCGATCTGCTCACTGCCTCCATGTGGCTCGGGACTGTACCCAACTAAAACCTGTTTGCACGACTCCTTTGAGCCGTGGTAGGGTAGTAATCAAAGCATAGTGGGAACTCACACGAGACAAATGACGATCTCAGGTCGATGAACTAACCTGTACACATGTCACCAAGGAACTGCTATCTGACGTCAGGTATAATACCAACTAGTATGTTCCCGGCGAGTCCTGTCCGGTGTACTCATAACCCAATGAGCAGCTTTATACATCTTAGGTGATCCAACTGACACCAATGGCTTGTGAGACCGGCCACCGCCCCTCGTCGGGGTCTTGACTGTATACACTAGTCTACTAATGGAGTATCGATGCCCAGTCTCGAAACTCCCACGACTAGGGACCACTTTAAGGATGTGCTTATAGACCCCAGCTCCCACGTATATGATCGCCATCATACTGCTGGCCGTCAAGCAAGAATCCTATGGGCTCTATCAACGTGCAATAGTGACATGTAATGTCACCTAAAGCATGTACACGATGATAAAGATAAACCAGATAGCATACTATCATCTCGAGTAAGACTGTCCCACCGGCATAGGTCCTCCGTCAATCATTGCAATCACATGCCTGTGATCCAATAATTGACTCTGAGGGCACTATATCCAACAATCTCCCACTTGCACTTAAGGCTAATTATTGCGATGTCGCATACTCACAGCTCGTGTGATACCGAACACCCATCTTCTCTACTAATCAGTCTCACAAAGCCCGTTTGCGAAACTATTGCGTTCGAGGAATAGCCTCAGTGAGTGGATCCGCCCTGATGTTTCTTTCTTTGTCTCTCTTTGTCTCAAGTTCGCGGAGAAAGCCATCTCCCGAAATGAGCAATACCTGTCTTAGAATATGCCTAGATATCTGATGGGACCTAGTTCATAAATGAACTCCAAATCCAAACTTCTTAGACTGTATCGTCAACTGAACTTAATCAGTATCCTGCGCCATGCCTCCCTCAGTATCCCCTTGGACCACCTGTCCAAACTACTGCCTCTCGTCAGAGGGAAAACTATAATTCTCATAGTCACTCTGTCATCCAGGTCACCTTGGAAGCCTGGAATGATAACTGTCTCCTAAAGGAGGCTGCCGTTATCATTTCCCTAGAACATCCACTTGTGTTCTAAAACTGCTTCCGAACGTTTCTCCAGGATAGGATTAATATCAACTTATTGCATCTCATGCAAAAACAACATCTGGTGTGGTGCTTGACATCTCATAATTGACTCAATTGCCTAAGCAAGTGATCTGCCAATCATGCACATCCCTCTCCCCTTTAGTCTGTAAGACACTTTTAGAGAGGTTACTCCATCACCTGCAGGTACACTACCGTGCCAGGAGTCGTCCATTCTAAAACACCTTTAGAATGCTGTCTAAGTACCCAGATTGGGAAACTACCCAAATTTAAATCTAAAACCATAGATCTAGTAACTAGAATATCTGATATAATATCCAATTCCCATGTGGAGAAACCACTGTGTGACAACCAAAGTGTAACCGATCTAGTATAGGAATTTCACTTCCAACTATGTGTATGTCATCCAAACACCAAGACATTACACCCTACTACCTTCTTAACAGGTCCATCCCCTATTCTGATGAAGTCAAACCTATGACTGTCACATCATAAATAGATGATCTATCTCCGCTATATCTGCTTTAGTCCATAAATAGACATAAGCTACTTGTCCACCAATGCTTCCGCTGCTCCCACTGACTATGACAACCCTCTGGCAGAGTCATATACACGTACACTTCTAAAGCTAGTTTAGAACGACGCTATATTCATCCTCCTGCCGGGTCTCATAGCCTGGAACAACAGTAGTGTCAAGTCTGGGTAAACAAGAACCTCCCTGTCACCGTCCTTGAGGCTACCGGAGTACCTCTCGGGTGCCTGAGGTTACCCACCATATCTGCGGAGTGGCCAATGGAATGTCAATCCAGATTGAATCTTTAGGTTCTTATTAAATTTTCAGTAATCGTTTGCGGTTCTGGAATCACTTCCAGTTCTACCATACTCCCACTACTGTTTTCTGAAAAAATCCATTTTACTAAAACTGTGGCGAGTCAAGAACAATATCACTATTGATCTTTCAGATGGTAGAATGTCAACCCTCGTCATAGCCCGGGTCAACCCACAAACAGCCATTACAGAAACGTGCATTGAGTTATCCAGTGTCTGGTTTTAAGCATAAGCCGGACAACTCCCCGTACCTTAACATTGTTAAGATATGAACTATTCTATATCCAATATAGAAACAGAGACACTGATTTAATTAGAATCAGATTCAAATCATGCAGCTGTCTCCAGTGCATGTCAACTAAATGGAGAGAGGCCGATCAGCATTACTCAACTTAGGAGTGCTTCCAATTATGAGTAACCTGAAAAAGAAGCAAGTTCTCTTAATCATTACTATCAACTGAATACCATACACAAGTATCTACATCTTCGATCACCTTGAAGAATCCTGATACTTGCAACACCTGGTTCTCTACTTTATTCTTATACCTATAACTTCTCAAAACTTAGATCTTGCATTTCTACGAAACACATGTCTAAGAACTAGAGAAGTCACAAGTAAACAGAATATAGTACGAGTACCAACCCCTCTGTCCAAATGGACACTGGACAACATACAATACTCTGTATAAGTCGCCTGAGTCTAATAACTCATTCCCTGTGTGTCGTAGGTTGAAAACTGTACTTATGGTTAAGAAGAATTACACCGCTGTTTAATACTCCTTACCTAACCATCCACTGATATAGGTAAATGTCATGGACATAATTTCAAAAAGTTATATCTCACTTTATAAAAATAAACGTACAGATATATCAATTTGAAATTGGTGCATAACAACGGATATTCAAAACCAAATATTTGCCGTCCAACAAACAACCTAGGCGATTTTCTCAAATATCACCAATTACAACGAATCCCGATATAATGAGGATGATCACCCAATTCCAAATAACTTACTCCCACTCATCATCTGTAAAACCATACAGATGTGAAAATCAAATCTGGTAAATACATACCCTGGAGCAAGGACTAATTGGGAAATCAGTTTTCTTTTAACAATACACAGTGAAACTGAAACATGTAAATGTATCGAAGGGGTATCCGGGTATTCCTAGCAATGCCTCTTCCATTATCAGATTCATAACTATAACCGTATATTTCTTTGCCATCTCTCCAAATCCTTTTATATGTCTTTAGTCATTACCTTCTGTACACCTCTTTAGGCCAAATGGTTTTCTTCCTTCCCTACCGTTCGGCATGAGCCTATGGTTTGGAAGAAGACTATCCAATAAGCGTAATAGGTGTACTGTCCTAATTCTAGGAGCACTCGCAACCCGAGAGAAGGTAAAGATAAAAGACAACTGAATAAAACCTTATTCCTATTTCTTCTGAACCAGAATCCATCCCCGAACTGGAACAAGTTCCTTCGAGTTCGTATATAACCATACGATGGAGTATCCAAATAACTGTGGATCTTCGTAGTGATACGGAGTGTCCTGGAGAAATACAAAGGTGAAGTAGGAGTGGCGATGAAATACTTGGTTTGGTCATGAATAGCAGTCGCAATTTACTTTGCCCTCTTACTAATCCCTTTATTTGTCTTAACTTATTACCTTTTGTACACCATCGTTAGGCTAATTGGTTTTCTTCATTCTCCACCGTTCGGCACCTGCCTATGGTTTGGAAGAAAACTATCCAATAAGCGTAATAGGTGTACCGTCCTAATCCAAGGAGCACTCGCAACCTGAGAGAAGGTAAAAGGAAAAGACAACTGAATAGTCCTATTCATTTTCTCCAGAACCGGAAACCATCCTCGAATCTGGAACAAGTTCCTTCGAGTTCGTATATAACCATATGATGGTTTTATCCAATGGAAGTGGGTGTTCGTAGTAATACGTGGTGTTCTGGAGAAAAGGGTAAAAGTAGGAGTGGCAATGAGGTTTGCAACTCTGACAATCCAAAAGCCAGTGTTATAAGAAGGTTCGGTCAACTTGGTTACTGAGTCATAGTCAAGGGTCGGGTCATGGTCGCTGCCAAAGAGAGAGAGATAAGAAACACTCAGCGTGCACTCTAACCTAGATCAGAATGGTTATCAATTTATCTAATCAGGATACCTCCCACTGTAACCTCAAATTCTCCTCCAAACCTGAAAGAAGAATTAGTCGGGATCATCCGAGCAGTAAAACAACTCATCAGTAGGAATCGGGATCCAACTATCATCGCATGATAACGTGATGGAATCCACTCACATTATCACACTCCAGAAGGTATGCGCATGTTTCCTGATTTAAAATCAGGAAAGCTTATGGAGGAGGCATCACGTGCTAGCACGTGACCAGCGGTCACGTGTTGACACGTGACATTTAAAAGCAGCGGCAAAAGGCAGATTCGCTCCCTGTTTAAATCAAAGAAAAGGCTCCAGAAAAGGTCACGTGCTCACATGTGACCAGGGGTCACGTGTTGGCACGTGATAGGTGAGCAGCGGCCAGAGAACAGAGCGCAAAAGGAGAAGAAAGGCCCGTTCCAGGGGTCACGTGCCTACACGTGACCAGGGGTCACGTGCCTACACGTGACCAGGGGTCACGTGGCCGCACGTGACCGGCTTTCAAAGCCTCTTTATTTAACAGAATTAAATTCTGAAAGCATTCAAATCTTTCCAAAAGAGAATGATTATTTGGAACCGTTGGATTAAAGATCTAAAGGTGATTAAATGTCACCTATTTATGGAAAAATCTTGAACTTGGAAAGATTTCCCCTTAAATTTAACCGAAATAACAAAGAGATATCTTTGAATTTAAAATTCCATGGTGAATAAAATTCATCTAATAATCCAAAGGTCCAGATGAATGATAAATATAAATCAAATATCTCAATAAACAAATCAAATCTTCCAATGAAAGATTCACTAAAACTGATTGATTCTCTTCCTTCTCCTATAAATAGAAGCCAGAAAAGAGAGAAAAAATATACACAGAAGGAGACACATACAGAGACATACAGAGAGAGAGAAATAGAGCCTTGAGATTTTGGGAAGAATTTGATCCTCTGCAAAAGAAAACCTTAGGTAAGAAAGGAGAGGTTTAAAAGGGAGAATTTAATTCTCAAAGAGTTTAACTCTTATACAAAAAGAAGAACTTAGTTCTTTCTGTAGCAGAGGATCTGCAAAGTGCACATCTCCCCATGAATTGAGAATTTAATTCTCATTGGGTTGAGATCCTGCCATGCAGATCCAAAGCATAGAAGGGGAATGGAAGTTTGAGAATTTAATTCTCACAGAACTATAGGAATTCAATTCATTTGGGATAAAATTAGGGTTTAACCCTATGATTATAGGAATTTAATTCCTTCAAAATGGACAGAACCAGGGTTTAACCCTAATGGAGAACTTAATTCTCTCAAAATCACAGGAATTTAATTCCCTTAAAAAAATAAGAAATTAGGGTTTCACCCTATGCCAGAATTCAATTCTTTACATACATGAGGAATTTAATTCCTACAGAAAAGAAATTAGGGTTTAACCCTATCTAAGAATATAATTCTTCAGAAGAAAACATGAATTTAATTTCTCTAAAGTTTATTGCTAGGGTTTAACCCTATGAAGAATTTAATTCTTAAAAAGATAAACACATCTTCAAACAGGCAAAGAAACAGGGTCACGTGCTACTATGTGACCCCAGTAAAGATCCATAGAGAAGAATTTTGAGGCAACGCCTCACGTGCTCCACGTGACCCCCAAAGCGCGCAATAAAAAGCAAAAGAAAAGAAGCTCTGGGGCGCCCTCACGTGTCACCACGTGACCCCTAATGAACATTCTAACAGATCAAAGCGTAAGCCCCCATCACGTACCCACACGTGATGGCCTTCAGAATTAAAAGTGTTAAACACTTATCTGTAGAACAAAATGAAGGGGATCTGGCCCCACCTTTTGGATGCCATCACGTGCCCCCACGTGATCTCTTCTCTTACAATATTTAACATCAAACTGATGATCTTCTCCCAGTGTTTAACACTGATTTCCATAGTGTTTAACATTAGTTTGAAAACTCCATTTCCTGTGTCTAATACTGATTTTCTTAGTGTTCAAACACTAATTTGGAAAATTCTGCTCTCAGTGTTCAACACTGATTTCCTTAGTGTTTAATATTAATTTGAAATCTTTGTTCCCAGTGTTTAACGCTGATTTGCCTTAGTGTTTAACACTCATTTGAAAACTCTGTTCCCAGTGTTCAACACTGATTATCTTTTAGTGTTAAACATTAACTTGTCAATCTCACTCCCAGTGTTCAACACTGTTGGTCTCTAGTGTTCAACACTAGCTTTAGCCCAATTGGCTAAGTTTCTAGAGGCAAAGCCTCTCCTTCAATGGACCAACAGAGGGCCCATATCCTAAACATGATTGGACTTAGCCCAAGCTGGCCATAAGTCCTCAATTCAGACTTAACTGGGCCAATGGGCTCATAACACAATTAACTGGTCTTCGTTCCAAATTGGGCCAAAGATTATTTAATCTACCTCGGTTCAAGGGTACGTCTCTTCACTCCTTTGATACTTGGCGTTGTAATTCCTCAACGTCTTCAAAGAGGTGGCGACCACACATTGATACGGACTGTGGGGTCCTTAAACTCATGGACTATGAGGTCCTTAACCTTGACCGGGATGTCTTAAAACTAACGACGGACTGTGGGGTCCTTAAACCCTCGGACTATGACGTCCTTAACCTTGACCGTGATGTCTTAAAACTAACGCCGGACTGTGGATTCCTTGAATCCATGGACTACGAGGTCCTTAACCTTGACCGTGATGTCTTAAAACTAATATTGGACTGTGGAGTCCTTAAATCCACGGACTACGACATCCTTAACCTCGACCGCAATGTCTTAAAACTAACACTGGACCGCAATGTCCTTAAACTACCTATCGACCGCAATGTCACTAAACTAAACAACAGGGCTCCCTTAATTGCTCTCTTGTCGGATCTAAACGATCCCGTTAAGTTGATCTTAGTCTAAAAACTAGGCTGACGTATCCTTAACAAATGTTTAAGTCGATCTTAGTCTCAAACAAGACTAACGTATCCTTAAACCCAAACCCCCAAACCCAAATCTAAGATAATACGGATTTGGACTAGTCCACGCCCTACGGGCGACGACATAACTCAGCCTCCGTATACAATCCACGGGCAACCAAACACAAAATAAACATACACGACACGAAGTGATCATCTGGAGAAGGAGAAAGTTGCTACCGCAATGCGGTAGCGTAATTAACTGCAGGGGCTTGCGTCTGCAGGGAAGAGCGTCCCCACAATCAAAAACCCCTCAAGCGAGGGGGAATCTGACGAAGTCTGCTACATCGGACGCATCCGTTTAAACCTTCGATACATGGCGCCATAAATCAACTTGGCATCTTCGGAGAGGTAGACGGATAGCACCAATTAGCATCTGCTCCGAATTTCAGGCGAGACGTCCGTCGCGCCGCCATTCGGAGGGGAACAGATTCTGGCACGCCCGGTGGGACCTTTTCCTCTTTCCACTCCACACTTCGTGTGTCGTGTTCGCGAACCAAACACGGCTCGCTAATGGTTGCCCTTGGGTTTCAAGGTACTAAGATTTGGCGTTTTGCTTATTGCAGAAAGCAAAGAATCAATGGCTTCCACTTGTGCGAAATGCTCCAACTGCAACTGCAACCGGCGCTCCGCCTCGCCAGGAGGTATAGCCTATGGGCCCCAAGCTGCTTCGCTGTTCACAATGCCCGTGGAACAGGTCACTCAAGCCACCACCGGGTTGTTTTTCGGGACCATGCTCCCGCCAACGAACTTCACCGCTCCTGTGCTGACACCGGAAGCTCCCAAGAAGTCGGTCTTTGATCGGCTTACACCTACCGCGGCCCCTATCAACGGATCGTCCAACACCAGCGCCTCGGTTATCTCCAGACTGGGCCAGAACTCCTGTGGACCCGCAATGGGGCCCACAATCCCAGAGAAGGCTGCTCCTAAGAAAATAACCAGTCCTGTTCCTGAAGTCGTCAAGGCGGCTTCTCCTGCCAAAAAGTCGGTCTTTACAAGATTGGCTGTTCCAGCTCCCGCTCCTGCTACCCAAAAGACATCGGTCTTTAACAGGCTGACACCAGCAACGACCTCCACCTACACAGGGGGCAAGACGAGGCTATCGCCCTCACCGAGCCGACTCCATCAGCACGACACGCTCGACGTCGCTACTGGCGCCGAGTGAGGAAGGCCGGAGGCAACTCCCCTTCTGGGCTAACTCCTCCAGCCCCGACGACAGAAGTTAATGCTGCTGTTCCAACTAAGAACAGCTTTGAGATGCTGAATAAGGTGCGTAGGAATTCTCCTACCGCGGCGCTAAAGAGGTCTCCCCCTCCGCTGAAAAAGGCCGCTAAAGCCAGAACAGCCCCAATCTCCTTAACGGCTGTCTTCCAAAATCTATAAAGTCTGGCGGCAGACCCGAGACTCGGTGATCGATCCAAATTTCTCCCGCCAGCACAAGAAGCTGAAAATCCAACAGGAAGTCAGTCATCACGCTAAGCCACGAAAAGCTGTCTGGGTGCCCACCTCAACGGCCCCCTCAACTTCCACTGCTCATAAAAAGAGGAGGCCGGAGAAGATCCCCGGGCCTGCGACGAGAGCTAAAGGCGCTGAGCCCAGACGCCCTAAGTCTGGGGGCATGATGGTCCATACTGTATACATGGCGTCGGGGAAGGAAGATAGCCGTGCGTCTACAGGGCATAGACCGCTTACACGGTCGGTGACTAAAGCTCAGGAGCAACAGCAGAAGCTTTAGGAAATGATGATCGCAATGGCCGTGCTTACTGGGCCGAAAGAAAGCCCCGAAGCGTCCTCGAATCAGCGACAAGAACAGGAAACCGACGCTGAGTTCCTTCGGAGGATATTGGAAAAGAAAGATAAAGAGGCTGCGGAACAAGCGGCCAATATAAAGCAAATAGCCCACTTATTTCAAGACATGGTTGGGATGATGATTCAACAAGATCCTCCCGCTGAAGATCCCCTAACCGTCCTCGAAGATGATAGAGGAGAAACGTCGAATCCGCCACCGGTTCTTTCAACGGCCAAGGAGGGGACAATCTCCAAGGCTGACTTGGACGACTATATAGCCCAGTAGATCCGGGTTCATCAGGCGACTGAGGCAGCTGGTCAAGTCATAAAAACGGGGCGACCGTATCCAAGCTGGTACGACCAAATAAATATCCGCCGGGTTATACAATACCGAAATTCCATGTGTATAAGGGGACAGGCAATCCCCACCAACATGTTGCTCAGTTCAGGGCCCTTTGCGGTAACACCGGCGGTGATGATAAACTATTGCTTCGCCAGTTCGTGGGCAGCTTATCAGAAACGACGTTCGAATGGTATTCAGAACTCCCGAACGATTCCATCAAGACGTTCGCTGAAATAGAATTGCTATTCACTCAGCGATTCGCAAGCGCCAGCGAACGCACTCCGATAACAGCATTAATTAATGCCAGGGTGAAACCAGGTGAAGCGTAGGTCCAGTACGCTATACGCTGGCGAAATTTATGGTCGAAATGCGAACAACGCATTGAGGAAGTGCCCGCGGTGGGCATGTTCGTGGGAACCCTAGACCCTCATGCAACTATCTCCCAGTTCATGATGTTCTTTAAGCCAACCACGTTCCAGGCTTTAATCGACAAGTTAGCCCAGATGGACCAGATGGGTCACAGACCGTCTCCCTCGAAGCCGGAGCCTCGGAGTGACAAGGGTAAAGGGAAGGCAACCTTCGTCGCGAATGCTCAGCAGCAACCCAGTGCCCCAAAGCTGGCGGATCAACTGGAAGAAAGACGCCGGTATTATAATGAGAAGATGAAGCGCCCCTACTCGTTCCCACGGGATAAGACAAAACGGTTATTCGAGCTGGCCGTACGCAATAGGCTTATCAACTTGCCAAACCCAAGGCGACCGCCACAACCCACTGAGGTGAATAACCCCAATTATTGCCCTTACCACCAAACGGTAAGCCATCCGATTGAGAATTGCTTCGTCTTCAAAGGATGGATTGAGGATCAATACCTCCAGGGAAAATTTGCGCTGTCCGAAAAGTGGAAGGTGAACCCGCCACAGCCGCATACTCCTAAGAAGACGGACGCACCGGAGGCAACTTGTTTCTTTATTGAAGAAGCTCCATGGGAGGTCGTGCTATCAGCTAAAACCAAAAGGATGCTGAGTGATCTTCATGCGTGCCCAGCAGTCGAATGGAAGAACCCGCTTGAACCTCAAATCATCGAAGGGATGCTGAAGCCGTATCCAACAACAAAGAGCGGTGGTGATGGCCCAAGTACTCACACCCAACCGCCAAAATCTTCGAAGAAAAAGAAGAAGAAATCCAAGAAGCCCGTGAAGCCTGGAGATAAGCGCACGGATTTGCAGAAACAGATTGACGCGCTGGAGGAGTACAATCAAAAGGTGCGGACTCCCGTCACACTGCAAGAGTTCCTCAACCACGTCTTTTAGGAGGAAGATGATGAAGAAAGCTCGTCGGATGAATCCGAGGGATATGTGGCGAGTTGTCATGTGATTTCCCACTCGTCTACGGACGATGGGAAAATTCTTGGCACTGAGAAACTGGGGGCACACCCTGAGCCAGAACTTGTATGGCCAACAGATGAAATGATCGACGCTTTTCTAGACGAGATTCGTTTGAAAAGTAAAGCCGATCAGGAGCGTGAGATGGCTGCATCGGAAGGAGCCAAACGCAAGCGACTAGACGAAAGAGTCAAAGCACTCCCGCCAGATCAAAAGACACCCGATGTGGATAAAAACATATTGAAGACGAGGAAAAGGTTTGCCAAAGCCATGTCGATGGGAATGAAGCTGCTACCCTCGGAAGAAAACACGTTCGATGGGGTGGAGAGGCACCCTAATTATTGCGCATATCATCGGAAGATTTCGCACCCCACTGAGGAGTGTGACGCTTTTAAGATGTGGTGGCAAGGATATGTTGCTCACCGGCAACATTTTAAGCGCATGAAACGCAAGACTCGTCGGGAACAAAAAAGTACGACCGAAGGGTGCAAAAGGACTGCCGGCAACTGTTACATGGTTAACGTCGGAGGGTCACAGGTTCTCACCTTTGGGAGCGACTCTGATGAAGAAATGGCTCTGGGCCCTCTCTTTAAAGAATCCGTTTTAGGGAAAGAGGAAGAACCAGAGGCCTGCGAAAACATTCAGCTGCGCAATCGCACGCTCCCAGAAAAGAATCTCGGACCCGCGAATAGAAAAGATAAGGGAAAGGAGAAGGCCACTGAGGATATCACCTTAGATGACCGAGTCATGAAAGAGTTGACTGCCAAAGACCCTCCCAGGAAGGGTAAGGTGGACTATAATATCCTAGCACACCTAAGGAAACTACCTTCACAGCTTAGCATTCTCGACGCCCTCCTATTATCAAAAGAAGCGAGAGATTCATTAATCAAGGCGTTACAAGAGCCCGAACAATTACAAGCCTTCCTCGCCGAAGAAAGGATGAAGGATGAACTGGAAGAAGTGCACACGGCCGACATCACTTTCGGTGATGAGGACCTTCTCCTTGGGACGTGCGACCACAACCGTCCCCTATACGTCTCCGGATATTGCCACGATAGCAAGATAGGCAAAATCCTGGTCGATAATGGATCCTCCGTCAATCTCCTTAATGTTCGGGTGTTGAAGGAAATCTGCATGAGCGTGCAGCACCTCGCTCGTGACAAAATTATCATCTCCGGTTTCGACTCCTAGTCATCACGGACTCTCGGATCCGTGATATTAACATTACGCTTCGGACTACTCGTCACGGACATCAAGTTTCACGTCATTGACGCCAAGACCTGCTACAACGCCTTGCTCGGTCGTCCTTGGTTACACGAGTACAACATCATCCCTTCTACACAGCATCAGTGTATGAAGTACTTTAAGGATGGTTTTGAGTATACCGTAACAGGTGAGCTGAACCCATTCTCCGTGAACGAAGTCCGCAAGTACGAAGATGCAAAGTACTTTTTGCCAGACTTCGAGGATACAGAAAGGTGTCGCAAGCCGGAGAACAAAGCCGCCGCCACCATCCCTGTTTTCGGAAGCGATACCGAAGAAGAAGAAGAGATAGTTTACGCTGGTCCATCTCGACGCAACAACCCGGGACTGTCCGCCCCCATGTTGATCTTCGGAAGTGACTCGGAAGATGAGGTTAATGCCGTGTTCTCCAGTCGGCCGTCAATACAAGCATCCCCTGGCGACGATCAGAGTTTGCAAATCACCATGGTGCCGCAGGAACACTACAAAGACCTTGACGCACTTGACTCTTACAATGTGCAGGACCTGCAGGCGTTTTACGTCCCTCCTAGGCGAAAGGGTGAAAAAGCGATCCTATTCTACCAATCCACGGAAACAAGAGTGGAGAAAGAAATCTGGCATGGCGCGGATTCTACACTCGACAGGCTCCAACCCCTCCGTTTGCCCAGATACTACACAGACGGGTTGAAAAGACTATTGAAGCGCCAAGGGGTACCCTTAAAACAGACTATCCGACAAGCTCGATTCTACAACAGGATTTGGGATGTCCCTAGGACCCAGCGCAAATTGCCCAACGGGAGAATGGAAACGCTCGGGCTTGGATATGTGGGATCCGGGAAACGGGAGCGAGTCCACGGTAGCTACGCCATATATAACTTCGATGAGGAAGAGGACGCCCTGTCGGGAGATGCTAACCGCTCGTCAAAACTGGATCCCGCGAGCGAAGTGCCGAGTCCGTCGTTTGAAGAACGAATGGACAAGCTTATCAGGAAAGCGGGTCAAAAAGCTCGAGACGACCATAGTTGCGAAATGGCCATCTACGAGAAAGCCAGGACGCAACGTCTGTTTCAACAGGCTGCAAAAGACGAAGATGCTCCTTCCTGTCGACCCATTCCGCAAAAGGCCCGACGCAGAGGTAGAAATAAGTCAAAGGGCGGAAAAAGGAACCGACAGCAACGATGCAGGATTAAAGAGTCATGTGATCGGGTATTGCGCGGTCCGGACTTGTCCCTCATGAAGAAGATGAATCGAGCGTATTCCTTCCTTCAAGAAAAGACGAAGAAAATACTCGATCTTGCTATGAAGCACTGAATGATCACACTTCCGAAGTCTAAACACCCTGAGCAAGCTAATGCGGTCTCTCATCCGGACTATTGCTCTTATCACCGAGCCATAAGACATTCTGTCGAAGACTGCTTCACCTTCAAGAACTGGGTCGAAGACCAATACCAGCGAGACAGATTTGCTCTATCCGACAGCTGGAGGGTAATGCCGCCGCGAAAGCACGAACCCAAAGCCACAAGAGCGGAACCAGACCCATGTCGGTTTTGGAAGCGAGCTCGTACCTGTCGCGTAATAACGATATCAAAAGAAGAGCCCGAGAATATGGATGACCTTCCCTGGTGCTTCGAAAACAATGACAATGAGGTGATCTCAGAATTTCCACCAGCTCCGAAAGAACTAGAAGATGGCATATATACTACTGCAGATAACCTCAAGAAGATTGAGTTGGGGTCAGCAGATGACCCGCTACCGACATTCGTCAGCGAGCTGCTATCTGAAGAAAGGGTGGCTGTGTTAAAGGACGTGCTTCTACAGCATAGAGATTGCTTCGCATGGAACTATTCCGAAATGCCGAGATTAGATCCAGAGATTGCTGTGCATAAATTATCAATATCCCCGGATATCAAGCCAGTCAAACAAGCGCCGAGAAGAATGCGGCTCGAGCTTGAGATGAGCATTAACGCCGAAGTCAAGAAGCTGATCGATTCTGGGTTTATCCAGGAGGTACAATATCCTGACTGGGTCGCCAACATCGTCCCGGTAATGAAGAAAAATGGGACAATACGCATATGTGTGGACTTCCGAGATCTCAATAAAGCCTGCCCGAAGGACGATTTCCCAGTACCGGTCACTGAGCTGATGATAGATAATACGTCCACTCATGAAGTTTTCTCTTTCATGGACGGTTCATCAGGATACAATCAGATAAAGATGCATCCCGAAGACCAGAAGTACACCGCTTTCCGGACTCCTTTGGGTATATTCTGCTACAAAGTTATGCCTTTTGGTTTAAAGAATGCCGGTGCCACCTATCAGAGGGCCATGACAAAGATCTTCGATGATCTTATACATGAAATCGTCGAATGCTATATCGACGACCTTGTAGTGAAGAGCATGTCATACGAAGAGCACTTAGAGCAACTGAAGATCGTATTTCAACGCCTTCGGCAATACAATTTGAAGATGAATCCCCTCAAATGCGCATTCGGAGTTTCCTCGGGTAAATTCCTGGGATTCATCATCCGACACCGAGGTATCGAAATAGATCCATCTAAGATCAAGGCGATCATGGAAATGCCTCCGCCGAGAACTCTCAAACAGTTGCGGTCTCTCCAAGGGAAGCTCGCGTACATCCGGCGGTTTATCGCTAACCTGTCAGGCAAGTGCCGTCCTTACAGCCACCTGATGAAGAAGGGAACTCCATTCGTCTGGGATCGAAAATGCTAGAGCGCGCTGGATGAGATCAAGCAGTACCTGCAGAACCCGCCGGTGTTAGTTGCTCCAGTCAAGGGAAAGCCCCTTATTCTTTATACAACAGCCCTTGAGGATTCCTTAGGCGCATTATGGGCACAAGAAAACGACCAAGGGAAGGAGAGAGCGCTCTACTATTTGAGTCGAGTTCTTCTGGGGGCAGAAAGCAATTACTCCCCTATCGAAAAACATTTCCTGGCGTTAATCTTTGCGATAACAAAACTCAGGTACTATGCATTGGCGCATGAAGCCCATCTTATATCAAAGGTGGACCCCCTCAAATATCTAATGTCAAAGGCTATATTAATAGGGAGACTCACCAAATGGGCCCTGCTCTTGATGGAGTTCTCGATAACCTATCAGCCTCTCAAGGCAGTGAAAGGCCAAGCCATCGCCGACTTCCTTACTGAGCATCCAGTACCTGCCGGTTCTCCTCTGAATTGCGAGCTGCCAGATGAACATGCGTTCGACACGATTAATGGTGGTGATACCCGATGGGAGCTTTATTTCGATGGAGCATCTTCCATGAAGAAGCGCAAACAAAGTACCCCGATAATCAAATTGGGGGTAGGACTAATCTTTGTAACTCCACAAGGAGGGATAATGCGCTTTGCTTTCTCCTTAACAGAACCGAGGACGAACAATGAAGCCGAGTATGAAGCTTTGATAGCAGGCCTCGAGATCGCCATCGACATGGGGATTGAGAACCTCCTCATCTACGGAGACTCTCAGCTGGTCGTTAGTCAAGTAAATGGCGACTACCAAACGTGCAAACCCGAGCTGGTGAGGCATGGCGAGAAAGTACAACAACTGCTCACTCATATTCCTTCCTGTACTTTGGAAAGCATACCGCGCGTGGAAAACAGCAAAGCAGAAGCGTTGGCCAAGCTCGCCAAGGAACTGGCTGATGAGAACCTCGACGACGTAAGAATCGTGGTACAAAGCCGTCGGGTGCTCGCCCCAGCAGAAATATCTCCGGAATCATCCGAAGAAAAGGAAGCGACTGAGCAGATGACCTTGCAAATAAAAGACCGGGAAAAGGCCGAGGATTGGAGAGAAGTCTTTATAGACTACTTCAAATACCGTCGAACGCCCGAAGATGCGTCTTCAAAACATCAGCTTATAAAACGAGCTCTGTCTTTTGCCTTCGTCAACGATACTTTGTACAAGAGGTCATTTGACTCTCTGTGGCTGAGATGCCTAGGACCTGAAGAGGCAAAAAGGGTCGTTCAGGAAGTTCACGACGGACTCTGCGGTTCTCACCAAGCAGGCCCAAAGATGAAGTTGAAAATCAAGCGGTTGGGCTACTACTGGCCCACGATGATTCAGGACTGACTCGAATATGCGAAGCAATGCCACTCATGCCAAATCTATGGGGACTTTATCCACCAGCATCCAAATCCACTCCATCCAACGGTGGCTAGCTGGCCATTCGAAATGTGGGGAACTGACATAGTCGGCCCCATCGAACCAGCATCGTTCAGGGGACATCGTTTCATCTTGGCGACGACTAATTACTTTTCCAATGGGCAGAGGCAGTGCCGTTGAGGGAAGTAAAGACGGAGAATATCCTCCATTTCTCTAAGACGCACGTCATTTATCGGTATGGAACTCCGCGACGGATCATTTCCGATAACGAGCCAGCTTACAGAAGCTACAAGATCAGTCGCTTCGCGCTACAACACAATATAGACTGGAGATATTCCTCGGTTTATAATCCGCGAGCTAACGGTCTAGCTGAGGCCTTCAATAAGACCTTTGTTCCCCTCCGAACGGCGGCAAGGACTGACGTCTCGCCTGAGGTTCGGGGCAGATGCTAATTGGTGCTATCCGTCCACCTCTCCGAAGATGCCAAGTTGATTTATGGCACCGTACATCGAAGGTTTAAACGGATGCGTCCGATATAGCAGACTTCGTCAGATTCCCCCTCGCTTGAGGGGTTTTTGATTGTGGGGATGCTCTTCCCTGCAGGCGCAAGCCCCTGCAGTTAATTACGCTACCGCATCGCGGTAACCACTTTCTCCTTCTCCAGATGGTCACTTCGTGTCGTGTGTATTTATTTTATGTTTGGTTGCCCGTGGATTGTATACGGAGACTGAGTTATGTCGTCGCCCGTAGGGCGTGGACTAGTCCAAATCCGCATTATCTTATATTTGGGTTTGGGGGTTTGGGTTTAAGAATACGTTAGCCTCCTTTGAGACTAAGATCGACTTAAATGTTTGTTAAGGATACGTTAGTCTAGTTTTTAGACTAAGATCAACTTAACGGGATCGTTTAGATCCAACAAGAGAGCAATAAAAAGGGGGCTCTGTTGTTTAGTTTAGTGACATTGCGGTCAATAGGTAGTTTAAGGACATTGCGGTCCATGGGTAGTTTAAGGACATTGCGGTCCAATGTTAGTTTTAAGACATTGCGGTCAAGGTTAAGGACGTCATAGTCCATGGGTTTAAGGACCCCACAGTCCGTTGTTAGTTTTAAGACATCTCGGTCAAGGTTAAGGACGTCATAGTCCATGGGTTTAAGGACCCCACAGTCCGTTGTTAGTTTTAAGACATCTTGGTCAAGGTTCAGGACCTCATAGTCCATGAGTTTAAGGACCCCACAGTCCGTTGTTAGTTTTAAGACATCTCGGTCAAGGTTAAGGACGTCATAGTCCATGAGTTTAAGGACCCCACTGTCCGTGTCAATGTGTGGTCATCGGGACCCGTCACCTCTTTGAAGACGTTGAGGAATTACAACGCCAAGTATCAAAGGAGTGAAGAGATGTACCCTTGGACCGGGGTCGATTAAACAGTCTTTGGCCCAATTTGGGATCAAGACCAATTAATTGTGTTATGAGCCCATTAGCCCAGTTAAGTTTGAATTGAGGACTTATGGCCATCTTGGGCTAAGTCCAATCATGTTTGGAATATTGGCTTCCTGTTGGTCCATTGAAGGAGAGGCTTTGTTTCTGGCCATTTAGCCAATTGGGCTAACGTTAATTCAGCAGTGTTGAACACTGGGATCAAGTTAGTGTTTTAATACTAAAAGACAGTTGGTGTTAAACACCAGCAACAGGGGGTTCAAATTAGTGTTAAACACTAGAGCAAATCAGTGTCAAACACTAGCAGTAGAGGCTTCAAATTAGTGTTAAACACTAAGAAATTCAGTGTTAAACACTGCAAATAAAGTTCTTTGATTAGTGTTGAACACTAAGGCCAAACAGTGTTTTAACACTGGATTCAGGGGTTCCAATTTAGTGTTAAACACTAAGGCAAGAGGGGTCACATGGTAGCACGTGAGGGCGCCCTCCCTTCATTTGTTCTGCTGAGAATATCGCATGTTTTGGAGCATCACGTGCCATCACGTGACGGGCACTTAAATGCTTGTATGTTAAAGCTTCTGCCAAAGGTCACGTGGGTCACGTGAGGCACTGCCTCAAAGGGCCTTTTCTGTGGATCTTTTCGGGGGTCACGTGGTGGCACGTGACCCTGCCTCTATGTATGTTTTTTAGAAAATCTGTTAATCCCTTTCAAGAATTAAATTCTTAGTAGGGTTGAACCCTAACAATAATTTTAGAGGAATTAAATTCCTATTTCCTTTTGAAGATTTATATTCTGGGATAGAGTTGAACTCTGAATTTTCTGTAGGAATTAAATTCCTCATATATGTGAAGAACTGCATTCTGTCATATAGTTAAACCCTAATAACAGCTTTAAGGAATTAAATTCCCACTCTTTTTTAGAGAATTATGAGATTCTGTCATAGGGTGAAACCCTAATTTCTTCCTTTTTCTTTTAAAGGAATTAAATTCCTGTTATTTTTCTAGGGTTGAACCCTGATTCTGTTCACTCTGAAGGAATTAAATTCCCATAACATAGGGTTAAACCATGATTCTGTTCACTCTGAAGGAATTAAATTCCCATAACATAGGGTTAAACCCTAATTTTATTTTAAAGGAATTAAATTCCTATAGTTCTGTGAGAATTAAATTCTCAAGCTTCCATTCCCTCTCTATGCTTTGGATCTGCATGGCGGGATCTCAACCCAATGAGAATTAAATTCTCAGTTCAAGGGGAGATGCGCACTTTACAGATCCTCCACTAAAGAGAGAACTATGTTCTTCTGTTTTATATCGGAGTTAAACTCTGTTGAGAATTGAATTCTCTTTTCTTTCAAAACGCCTTCCCTTTCTTACCTAGGGTTTTCTTTTGCGGAAGATCCAAATTCCTCCGAAGTATCAAGGCTCTTTTTTTTTCCTTTTGTGTATCGATCTCTCTGCATATATCCCTATGTGTGTCTCTTGGCTCCTATTTATAGTAGAAGCAACAAAATCAATTAGTTTTTTGATGAATCTTTCATTGAGAGATTTGATTTGTATTCACCATTCGTTTGGATCTTTGGATTATTAGGTGAATTTTATTCACCATTGGATTTTAAATCCAAAGATTCTCCTTTGTTATTTCGGTTAGATTTTAAGGGGAAATCTTTCCAAATTCAAGATTTTTCCATAGATAGGTGATATTTAATCACCTTTAAATTTTTAATTCAATCGGTTCCTTTGGAAAGATTTGAGAGGTCTTTTCTCAGAATTTAATTCTGTTAACAGATAGGCTTTGAAAGCCGGTCACATGTGGCCACGTGACCCTTGGTCATGTGTGGGCACGTGACCCCCTTGGAACGAGCCCTCTTCTTCTTTTTGCGCTCTGCCTTCTGGCCGCTGCTTATCCGTCACGTGCCACCACGTGACCCCTGGTCACGTGTGAGCACGTGACCCTCGTCTGGAGCCTTTTTCTTGATTTAACCGGAGAATGAGTCTGCTGCTTTTAAATGTCACGTGCCAACACGTGACTGCTGGTCACGTGGTAGCACGCGATGCCTCCTTCGTAACTTTTCCTGATTTTAAATCAGGAAACAAATGCCCCCACAGCGTTGTTCTCACGTGTTTGCACGTGAGTGCAACGCTGTCACTTTTTGTGACCGTTGGATTCCTCTAGGGATTTGGGGAGATGAAGGGTCTCCATCATATCCTATAAATACCCATGTCTCTTCAGAAGAGCCTTCACTTTGCTCATCTTCTTCCTTGCATATTTCTTTCTGAGAATTTAATTCTCCTCTCCAGAGCTTAGTTCTCTGCCTCGAACAATTTTCAGAGTTTAACTCTGCCCGAAAAGAATTCTTTTCTTCAGGTAATGCTCTCGCATGAACGATGAACTCTCTTGTCTTTATGGATTTTAAATCCAAAACAAGGGTTTTTACCCTTTAAACATGAACCCATAAAACCAATTAATCTTCAGCAGTAAATCTCTTTTAGGGTTCATCTGATCCTCCAAGGAGATGATGATGACAGTTCAAATCCATGGAGTTTAACTCCGTTCACAGAAAAAAGTTTCTGGGGATTTAATTCCCCTTTCCAAAAGGAATTCAATTCCTGTGAAGAACTAAGTTCTTCCCCATAAAGGCTTCTTGGGATTTCCTTCGCCCCAGGTTGTCCTTCTGTAATCAATGCAGCAGAAGCTTTGTAACAATTCTCATGACCTTTATTTCAGGTATTATGGATGCACATATGTATGGCCTTGACGAAATCATTTCTTACGGGAACATTCGCGCACTGGGCCGCAGTCAGAACCAGGAGTTCACCAATGCTCGGTGTGCTGAGATTATGAGCCGCTTTGGCGAGTACAACCATCGGCTACTCCCCCGTCGCTCTCCTCTTTTGAGACTCATCGTGCTGGCAATTTGGGAGGCGCTTCCTCTCTTCTGCGCCGGTGTACCGCTCAGGGCATTGGACGCTGCCGAGGACAAGATACATTCGGTGTATCTGATGAGTCTAATCTCGAAGAGAAGGCGCAACAACTTCATTGATCTCTTGCACCAGGCATTTCAGCAGTCGGCCGTACTTGCCGCCTATCAGAGGGTGGAGGACATTCGCGAGGACCCCGACGCTTGTGATCGTGAGAGAAAACATACTCGGGAGTTCGAAATGCTTGGAGAATCTTGGACAAAGTTAAGCTTGAGTTTCTCAATTCGTGCCCCGCGTCTGAAGTCTTACCATTGTAAACGTGTTCTCTTTATTTTGTATGACCTTCTTGAAGTACGACTGATAGGTTCTATTATGTCTTTGTATGTTTGCATGCCTTTCTGTGGGATTTTATCGTTTCACTATTGTTGTTGCTGATGCTTTTAATATGCATGGTGCTATTCCATTTCTAGTGCACGTCAAGTTTGGGGCTCACGTGTTCTGCACATGGGATCCTTTGATGGGACTGTTCAAAAATTTTCCATGCCACATTTTTAGTGCACAATATCAGATGCAGAAAAGGAGTCTTGGAAATAGTTACATCCCCCTGATTTTCGATGCCTTTCCTTTTTTGGGCCTTGGAAATAGCTTCATCATGCAAGATTTTCCGCGCTCAACACTTAATGCACTTCTTTATATCTGAGGCTATAGCCTTCTTTTCCCTTCACAGAGATTTATATTTTTTCTTTCTTATTTTGGTGTAATTTGTCTTGAGAAACAAACGAGCGCCATGGCCTGAAATCGCCCTCATGCTTGTCGACAGCCATGGGAAGTTCCTATCGAGGAGATGATCCCCCGCTTTGCTGCTCGGTTGGTGGATCCACTCCTTACCGACGACGAATGTGACTCGGCAATGTATGAACTCTCGATCCGTAGGGGGTCCCTCCTCCCGATGGGGTCCCTCTGGCTCCGGATGATTCTCTCGGCCGTGCTTGCCGACATCCCTCCTCACCCGGCGGAGATGACCCTGGCGATACTTGACGCGGCTGAAGAAAAGCTCAAGGGCTTTCACGAAGCGTGCCTGATTACTCAGGCTTTGAAGGATTGCTCAATTCATCTGCTGAGCCAGATAAAGGCCCGGCGAGCTATTATGTCTGCTTTCGCGGACGAACACGGCGCCAATCGATGGGGAGCGACTCCTCGCGAGAACCGTCGCTTTGATGTGCTGGAGAAAGCAGAGAGAGAGATGGAGAATTTTGTCCTCTGCTTTGTTAACCCTTGTGCCATTGATCCCGTGTTTGGTGACCTTTTCCCGTTAGCGTAGCATTTTTAAATTAGTCCTTCTTTCTGTATGCTTTATGTTGAACTTCCATGTAGGCTCGGTACTCGTATATATGTTTTCGCTTGCATGAATAAACTTTGTGTTCTTTTTACGAAAACTTCCTCTAATTATCAACATTGTCATCATGTCGCATGCACATTAAAGCCTCGAATTTTATTTCTTTTTCGGATGTTCATATGATTGCGAACACATGCTCGATAGGATAAACATCGGAAATTTTCTCTTTGCTTTTCATACCAGGTGATGTGAGCGCGTTTTAGATCGATTATTTCTATCGACCGGAAGCCCATTTATGTGATCTTGAGCGTGTATGTCCCGTTTCCAAGGTTGCGGTCACGAAAGTGAGCTTACATGGCCTGATAGGGCGACACGTGGCGAACATATTGTTGTGCGAGAAAAAGGGGCCCGGCCGTAAATTCTCGGAGAGAGAGCTGGCTTCTAAAGCGCTGAGCGAGCTTCAGGCGAGTCCTACTGCCAAGGCCAACAAAGCGTATGAGCTCTGGCGGGTGCTTCAAGAGTCTATCAGGGAGGTGGTGACTCTTGATAAAGCTGCTACGTTCACTCGTGAAAGGGTCGAGGCTCATAAGGCCACCGAGAAAGAGCTTGAGGACCGGCTCGCTTCGTATCAGGCCCAGCAGGTTCAGGCGGAGGCCCGTCTTTTGGCGATCTTAAATCATGAGGCCGTGGCCCAACAAAAGCAGGGTGAGCTGACCAAGCTGCTAAATCGCCCGCCGGCTTGAAACATTTGTATCTTTTCCTTGCTTTTTGTATATACTCATAGATGAGAGTATTTTCTTTTGTTCTTTCATGAATTGTACTTTGTATCCATTTTGGTTTATGAATAAAAGATACATTTTTCTTCTCAATGATGCGTCTCCTTTTTGTTGAATGTGTTTTGCGGACAATTTATCTTGATCTCCTTGCAGGGCATCGATAGCTTAGGATTTAGGGTTAAGATCTGCCTCCTAAGACTTTTGCACTTTATGAGCCACGAGGGTCTCATAAAGAGTTTTTTTCTCCCCATGGGTCGAGAGGACCCCATAGGTGTAAGTTCTTCTTAAGAATCATAAGGATTCTTAAGCGGGTTTTCCCTTGAGAGTCGTAAGGATCTCACCAGAGAGTTTTTCTTCCTTACAGGTCGTGAGGACCTGCAAGTGCTGGATGTGGTCACCCTTAGTTGTGTTTCACGGAGTCAGGGGTTTCTCGAGGCATCGTAGTTTAAAGACGTCGCGGTCAAGGTTAAGGACCTCATAGTCCGTGGATTTAAGGACTCCACAGTCCGATGTTTGGTTGCAGGGACCCGTCACCTCTTTGAAGACGTTGAGGAATTACAACGCCAGGTATCAAAGGAGTGAAGAGATGTACCCTTAAACCAAGGTAGAATCCGTAGGGAATCGGGGTGGTTGATCGTTAGTTTTAAGACATTACGGTCGAGGTTAAGGACATCATAGTTCGTGGATTTTAAGGACTCCACAGTCCGGTGTTTGCTCTGAATGCTTCACACGGGTTCACTGCCGTGCTTGGCGAGGACCAGGCTCCGCTCTGGGCGTTTTCCGCGGGGTCAAAGAGTGACGTTATCCGCGTTCTAGGTAACCGGGAATTTTGCACTAGATGCTTCACACGGGTTCACTGCCGTGCTCGGCGAGGACTAGGCTCCGCTCTGGATGCTTCACACAGGTTCACTGCCGTGCTCCGCGAGGACCAGGATCCGCTCTGGACGTTTTCCACGGGGTCAAAGAGTGACGTTATCCGCGTTCCACGTAACCAGGAATTTTGCACTAGATACTTCACACGGGTTCACTGCCGTGCTCAGCGAGGACTAGGCTTCGCTCTGGATGCTTCACACGGGTTCACTGCCGTGCTCCGCGAGGACCAGGATCCGCTCTGGACGTTTTCCACGGGGTCAAAGAGTGACGTTATCCGCGTTCCACGTAACCAGGAATTTTGCACTAGATGCTTCACACGGGTTCACTGCCGTGCTCGGAGAGGACTAGGCTCCGCTCTGGATGCTTCACACGGGTTCACTGCCGTGCTCTGCGAGGACCAGGATCCGCTCTGGACGTTTTCCACGGGGTCAAAGAGTGACGTTATCCGCGTTCCATGTAACCAGGAATTTTGCACTAGATGCTTCACACGGGTTCACTGCCGTGCTCGGCGAGGACTAGGCTCCGCTCTGGATGCTTCACACGGGTTCACTGCCGTGCTCTGCGAGGACCAGGATCCGCTCTGGACGTTTTCCACGGGGTCAAAGAGTGACGTTATCCGCGTTCCACGTAACCAGGAATTTTGCTAACTGTATCCGCATTTCACGGGATGGAGGTTTGACTGTTGGCGATATGTATACCATCGAGCTATGGAACCGGGAGTTGCCGCTGTTCCGCTTAGCTTAGAGTTGTGTCCGTTGTTACGAGACGAGTGTTGAAACGATCTCCAGGTCTCCTTTGGCCCGTCAAGATTTGGCTTCTTCTTCTGATGAAACCTGGGGGAGAAGTATGATCCCTTTTTTGTTTACGCCATTGGATTGTGTACAGGGTGTGATGGAACATCACCTGTAGGGCATGAATTTCATTTTTATTTCATTTCTTTTTCCGCGATGCTCTATCATTTCAGCTTTTATATTGCGAAGGTGGCGATTGCCCCATCATTTCGGCTATTTTTCGCGGTGCCCAATCATCTCGGCTATTTATTTATTTTCTACTCGCTGCTTTTTATTGCGAGTTGCCCCATCATTTCGGCTATTTTTTTATGCATACATTTTTACTTGCTGCTTTTTATTGCAAGTTGCCCCATCATTTCGGCTATTTCGTATGTATGTGTGGCTCGCTAGCCTTTTCGCTGCAAGCTTGGATTTTAGATACCGATTTCGGCATCAGCATCGCTACCACTGGGATATTGCCAGGAGCGAATCATCATTTGCCTCTGTCGATGTTGAACAAAATGGGTGGGACCTTACTGGGGAAATGTTTATTCGCGCCCGTGGATTGTATACAAGGGTCAGTATTGAGCCACTTGTAGGGCAATATCGAAGGTTGTGGGGATTGCTTAAGCACAGGTTTAGGTCTCTGTGACTTAAGACTTTCAAATCTTATGAGCCGTGAGGGTCCCATAAGAGAATTCTCCTTACGAGTCGTGAGGATCTCGCAAGTGTATTTTCTCCTTGGGAATCGTGAGGATCCCTAAGTGTGTTGCTCCTTTGTGAGTCGTAAGGATCTCACGCGGGTGGTTTCTCCTTACAAGGTCGAGAGGACCCTATAAGTGTCTTTTAACGAGGTTGCGCCCTTTCGGGTTTTCACAAACACTCGCCGGTAGTCCTGCTGTTTTTACTCATGGAGCCCTTTCGGGTTTTCATCCGTGCCCATTTTGCTTATGGACATACCGTTTTTTTTATTCTTTTCATTTTCTTTTTCTCTTTTTCTTACGAGGTCGCGCCCTTTCGGGTTTTCACGAACACTCGCCGGTAGCCCTGCTGTTTTTACTCACGGAGCCCTTTCGGGTTTTCATCCGTGCCCTTTTTGCTTATGGACATACCGTTTTTATTTATTCTTTTCATTTTCATTTTCTCTTTTTTTTTACGAGGTCGCGCCTTTTCGGGTTTTCACGAACACTCGCCGGTAGCCCTGCTGTTTTTACTCACGGAGCCCTTTCGGGTTTTCATCCGTGCCCTTTTTGCTTATGGACATACCGTTTTTATTTACTATATTTTTTCTTATTTATTTTTTTATCTCGTCATCCTAAGGATGCTGCGGTATTAGTTTAAGGACGTTTCAGTCCGCTATTAGTTTGAGGACATTTCGGTCCGTCGTTAGTTTAAGGACATTTCGGTCCGTCGTTAGTTTAAGGACATTTCGGTCCGTTGAGGAGAGAGCCGGCTACTACTTATAGAGCTTTGAGCTTTAGGAAGATAGCGAGCGGACATAGTCGTCGTCATCTATCATTGACCTAGGCTGTGGCTCATTAAGCGTAGTATTTCTTTAGGAAGCGGCCGTTTATTGGCCTGAAAGGCCTTTCACCATGCATGTCCATGAGTAGATAGGCCCCACCCTGGTAGACCTTATCTATGATGTACGGGCCTTCATAGTTTGGCTCGAATTTTCCCCGCTTGGCACGATTGGGGATCATAGGTCTTTTGACCACTAGTACGAGTTCGCCTTGGCGGAATGTTCTCGGCCTGGTCAATCTTTCATATGAGCGCGTCATCTTTGCTTTGTAGGCCTCCAGATTTTGTTGCGCTATGAGCCGGGTTTCATCGAGGGCATCAAGCTCCTCAAGCCGAAGGTGAACATTTTCTTCGTTTGTCAATCCGTGGTGGACTGCCACTCGTAGAGAAGGCAGCTCTATCTCGAGGGGGAGTACCGCTTCCGTACCGAATACCAGTGCGTATGGCGTCGTGTTCGTGGCCGTCTTGCACGTAGTTCGATATGCCCAAAGAGCCTCTTGCAGTCTCTCATGCCAGTCCTTCTTATTTCGGGACACCGTCTTTTTTATGATCTTTGTCAAGGTCTTATTGAAGGCCTCGGCCAGACCGTTAGCTCGTGGATTATAAACTGAGGAATATCTCCGGTCTATATTGTGCTGCTGCGCGAAGCGGCTAATCTTATGGCTTCTGTAGGCTGGCCTGTTATCGGAGATAATCCGCCGTGGAGTTCCAAACCGATAGATGACGTGCGTCTTGAAAAAGTGGAGGTATTCTCCGTCTTTACTTCCCTCAACGGTACTGCTTCCGCCCATTTGGAGAAGTAATCAGTCGTCGCCAGGATGAAGCGATGTCCCCTGAACGATGCTGGTTCAATGGGGCCGACTATGTCAGTCCCCCACATTTCGAATGGCCAGCTAGCCACCGTCGGATGTAGTGGATTCGGATGCTGGTGGATGAAATCCCCGTGGATTTGGCATGAGTGGCATTGCTTCGCATATTCGAGGCAGTCCTGGATCATTGTGGGCCTGTAGTAACCCATCCGTTTAATTTTTAACTTCATCTTCGGGCCTGCTTGATGAGAACCACAGATTCCGTCATGAACTTCCTGAACGACTCTTTCTGCTTCGTCAGGTCCTAAACATCTCAGCCACAGAAAATCAAACGACCTCTTATACAGAGTATCATTGACGAAAGCGAAAGATAGAGCTCGTTTCATGAGCTGATGTCTTGCGGACGCTTCTTCGGGCATTCGGTGGGACTTAAAGTAGTCTATGAAGACTTCCCTCCAGTCCTCAGCCTTCTCACGGTCTTTTATCTGTAGGGTCGTCTGCTCAGTCGCTCGCTTTTCTTCGTATGATTCCGGAGATATTTTTGCTGGGGCGAGCACTCGACGGCTTTGTACCATGATTTTAACGTCATCGAGGTTCTCGTCAGCCAATTCTTTGACGAGCTTAGCTAACGCATCCGCTTTGCTATTTTCCGCGCGTGGTATGCTTTCCAAAGTATAGGAGGGAATTTGGGTCAACAGTTGTTGCACCTTTTCGCCGTACTTCACCAACTCCGGTTTGCACGTTTGGTAGTCACCATTTACTTGACTAACGACCAGTTGAGAGTCCCCGTATATAAGAAGGTCTTCAATTCCCATGTCAATGGCGATCTCGAGGCCCGCTATCAAAGCTTCGTATTCGGCTTCGTTATTCGTCCTCGGCTCTGTTAAGGAGAAGGCGAAGCGCATAATCCCTCCTTGTGGAGTTACGAAGATGAGGCCTACTCCCGATTTGATTATGGGGGTACATTGTTTGCTCTTCTTCATGGAGGATGCTCCATCAAAATAGAGTTCCCATCGGGTATCACCGCCGTCGTTCGCATCAAATGCATGATCGTCCGGCAAATCGCAGTTCAGAGGACAACCGGCAGGTACTGGATGCTCAGCAAGGAAGTCGGCGATGGCCTGGCCTTTCACTGCCTTGAGAGGTCGATACGTTATCGAGAACTCCATCAAGAGTAGAGCCCATTTAGCGAGTCGACCCGTCAATATAGCCTTTGACATCAAATATTTAAGGGGGTCCACCTTCGAGATGAGACGGACTTCGTGCGCCAACGCATAGTGCCTGAGCTTTGTTATCGCGAAGATCAACGCCAGGCAGTGTTTTTCAATGGGAGAGTAGTTGCTTTCTGCCCCCAGCAGAACTCGACTTAAGTAGTAGAGTGCTCTTTCTTTTCCTTGATCGTTCTCTTGTGCCCATAATGCGCCTAAGGAACCTTCGAGGGCGGTTGTATAAAGAATGATGGGTTTTCCCTTGTCCGGAGCATCCAACACCGGCGGGTTCTGCAGGTACTGTTTAATTTCGTCCAACGCGCCCTGGCATTTTTGATCCCAGACAAATGGAGTTCCTTTCTTCATCAGGTGGCTGTAAGGACGGCACTTGCCTGAAAGATTGGCGATAAACCGCCGGATGTATGCGAGCTTCCCTTGGAGAGACCGCAACTATTTGAGGGTTCTTGGCGGAGGCATTTCTATGATCGCCTTGATCTTAGATGGATCTATTTCGATACCTCGGTGTCGGATGATGAATCCCAGGAATTTACCCGAGGAGACTCCGAACGCACATTTGAGGGGATTCATCTTAAAATTATATTGCCGAAGGCGTTGAAATACAGTCTTCAGATGCGTTAAGTGCTCTTCGTATGACATGCTCTTCACCACGAGGTCATCAATATAGCACTCGACGATGTCATGTATGAGATCGTCGAAGATCTTTGTCATGGCCCTTTGATAGGTAGCACCGGCGTTCTTTAGATTAAAGGGCATAACCTTATAGCAGAATATTCCCAAAGGGGTCCGGAAAGCCGTATGTTTCTGGTCTTCAGGATGCATTTTTATTTGATTATACCCTGATGAGCCGTCCATGAAGGAGAAAACCTCGTGAGTGGACGTGTTATCTATCATCAGTTCGGTGACTGGCACTGGAAAATCGTCCTTCGGACAAGCTTTATTAAGATCCCGGAAGTCTACGCATATGCGCACTGTCCCATTTTTCTTCATCACTGGGACGATGTTGGCGATCCATTCAGGGTATTGAACTTCCTGGATGAAGCCAGAGTCGATCAGCTTTTTGACCTCGGCGTTGATGCTCATCTCAAGCTCGAGCCGCATTCTCCTCGGCGCCTGTTTGACTGGCTTGATGTCTGGGGATATCGCCAATCTGTGTACAGCAATTTCTGGATCTAATCCCGGCATTTCGGAATAGTTCCACGCGAAGCAATCTCTATGCTGTAGAAGCACGTCCTTTAACGCAGCCACCCTTTCTTCAGATAGCAGCTCGTTGATGAATATCGGTCGCGGATCATCTGCCGATCCCAACTCAATCTTCTTGAGGTTATCTGCAGTAGTATGTATGCCATCTTCCAGTTCTTTCGGAGCTGGCGGAAATTCTGAGATCACCTCATCATTGCTGTTCTCAAAGCACCAGGGAAGGTCATCCATGTTCTTGGGCTCTTCTTTTAATATTGTAATCATGTGACAAGTGTGAATCCGCTTCCAAGACCGATGTGGGTCTGGCTTTGCTCTCGCGGCTTTAGGTTCGTGCTGTTGTGGCGGCGTTACCCTCCAGCTGCGGGATAAAGCAAATCTTCCTTGTTGGTATTGGTCTTCGACCCAGTTCTTGAAGGTGAAGCAGTCTTCGATAGGGTGTCCTATGGCTCGGTGATAAGAGCAATAACCCGGATAAGAAACCTCGTTAACTTGCTCAGGGTGCTTAAACTCCGGAAGTGCGATCATTTGATGTTCTATAACGAGCTCGAGTAGCTTCTTCGTCTTGTCTCGAGGGAAGGAATACGCTCGACTCATCTTCTTCATGAGGGACAAATCCGGACCGCGCGATGCCCGGTCACACGATTCTCTGATCCTGCGTCGTTGTTGTCGGCTCTTCTTTCCGCTTCTTGATTTATTTCTGCCTCTGCGTCGGGCCTTTTGCACAACGGGTTGACAGGGAGGAGCATCTTTGTCTTTTGCAGCCTGTTGAAACAGACGTTGCGTCCTGGCCTTCTCGTAGATGGCCATCTCGCGGTTGTGGTCTTCCCGAGCCTTTTGACCTGCTTTCCTGATAAGCTTGTCCATTTGTTCTTCAAATGACGGACTCGGCACTTCACTCGTGGGATCCAGTTTTGATGAAGGGTTGGCATTGCTGGACAGGGCGTTTTCCTCCTCCTCGAAGTTATATACGGCGTAGCTACCGTGGATTCGCTCCCGTTTACCGGATCTCACGTATCCAAGGCCGAGCGTTTCCATTCTCCCGTTGGGCAATTTGCGCTGAGTTCCAGGGACATTCCAAATCTTGTTGTAGAACCGAGCTTGTCGAACAGTCTGTTTTAAGGGTACTCCTTGGCGCTTCAATAGCCTCTTTAGTCCATTTGTGTAATATCTGGCAAAACGGATGGGTTGGAGCCTGTCGAGTGTAGCATCCGCGCCATGCCAGATCTCTTTCTCTACTTTCGTCTCTGAGGATCGGTAGAATAGGATTACCTTCTCACCCCTTTGCCTGGAAGGGACGTAAAACGTTTGCAGGTCCTGCACATTGTAAGCTTGAAGTGTGTCGAGATCCTTATAGTGTTCTCGCGGCACCATGGTGATTTGCAAACTCTGATCATCGCTTGGGGATGCTTGTATTGACGGCCGATTGGAGAACACGGCATTAACCTCATCTTCCGAGTCACTTCCGAAGATCAACATGGGGGCGGACGTCCACGGGTTGTTGCGTTGAGACGGCCCAGCATAAACTATCTCTTCTTCTTCTTCGGTATCGCTCCCGAAAACAGGGATGGTGGCGGTGGCTTTGTTCTCCGGCTTGCGACACCTTTCTGTATCCTCAAAATCTGGCAAAAAGTACTTCGCATCTTCGTATTTGCGGACTTCGTTCACGGAAAATGGATTCAGCTCACCTGTTACGGTATATTCGAAACCATCCTTGAAGTACTTCATACACTGATGCTGTGTAGAAGGGATGATGTTGTACTCATGCAACCAAGGACGACCGAGCAAGGCGTTGTAGCAAGTCTTGGCGTCAATGACGTGAAACTTGATGTCCGTGACGAGCAGTCCGAAGCGTAATGTCAGTATTACGGATCCGAGAGTCTGTGACGACTGGGAGTCGAAACCAGAGATGGTAATTTTGTCACGAGCGAGGTGTTGCACACTCATGCAGATTTCTTTCAACACCCGAACATTAAGGAGATTGACGGAGGATCCATTGACAACCAGGATTTTGCCTATCTTGATATCGTGGCAATACCCGGAGACGTATAGAGGACGGTTGTGGTCGCACGTCCCGAGGAGAAGGTTTTCGTCACCGAAAGTGATGTCGGCCGTATGCACTTCCTCCAGTTCATCCTTCATCCTTTCCGCGGCGAGGAAGGCTTGGAATTGCTCAGGTTCTTGTAACGCCTTAATTAGTGAATCTCGCGCTTCTTTTGATAATAGGAGGACATCGAGAATGCTAAGTTGAGAAGGTAGCTTCCTTAGATGCGCCAGGATGTTGTAGTCCACTTACTCTTCCTGGGAGGGTCTTTGGTAGTCAGCTCTTTCATGACTTGGTCATCTAAAGTGATATCCTCAGTGACCTTTTCCTTTCCCTTATCTTTTCTATTTGCGGGCCCGAGATTCCTTTCCGGGAGCGTACGATTGCGCAGCTGAATGTTTTCGCAGGCCTCTGGTTCTTCCTCTTTCCCCAAAACGGATTCTTTAAAGAGAGGGCCCAGAGCCATTTCTTCATCAGAGTCGCTCCCAAAGGTGAGAACTTGTAACCCTCCGGCGTTAACCATGTAACAGTTGCCAGTAGTTCTGTCGTGCCCGTCGGCAGTACTTCTTCGTTCCCGATGAGTCTTGCGTTTCATGCGCTTAAAATGTTGCCGATGAGCAACATATCCCTGCCACCATATCCTAAAGGCGTCGCACTCCTCCGTAGGGTGTGAAATTTTCCGATGATATGCGCAATAATTAGGGTGCCTCTCCGCCCCCTCGAGCATGTTTTCTTCCGAGGGTGGTAGCTTCATTCCCATTGACATGGCTTTGGCAAACCTTTTCCTCGTCTTGAATATCTTTTTGTCTACATCGGATGTCTTTTGATCTGGCGGGAGTGCTTCGACTCTTTCGTTCAGTCGCTTGCATTTGGCTCCTTCCGATGCGGCCATCTCACGCTCCTGATCCGCTTTACTCTTCAGACGAATCTCATCTAGAAAGGCGTCGATCATTTCATCTGTTGGCCACACACGCTCTGGTTCAGGCTCTACCCCCAGTTTCTTAGTGCTAGGAGTTTTTTCATCGTCAGTAAACGAGCGGGAGATTACGTTACAACTCGCCACGTATCCCTCGGATTCATCCGACGAACTCTCTCCATCATCTTCCTCTTGAAAGATGTGGTTGAGGAACTCTTGCAGCGTGATAGGAGTTCGCGCCTTTTGATTGTACTCTTCCACATCGTCGATTTGCTTCTGCAAGTTCGTGCGCTTGTCTCCAGGCTTCACGGGTTTCTTGGATTTCTTCTTCTTTTTCTTCGAAGATTTTGACGGTTGGGCGTGAGTATTTGGACCATCACCACGAGTCTTCGTAGTTGGGCGCGGCTTCAACATCCCTTCGATAATTTGAGGTTCAAGCGGGTCCTTCCATTCGACCACTGGGCACGCATGAAGGTCCCTCAGCATTCTTTTGGTTTTAGTTGACAGCACGACCTCCCATGGAGCTTCTTCAATAAAGGAACAGGTTGCCCCCAGTGTGTCTGCTTTCTTAGGAGTATGCGGCTGTGGTGGGTTCACCTTCCACTTTTCGGACAGTGCAAACTTCCCCTGGAGGTATTGATCTTCAATCCATCCTTTGAAGACGAAACAATTCTCAATCGGACGACTTACCGTTTGATGGTAAGGGCAATAGTTAGGGTTATTCACCTCAGTGGGTTGTGGCGGTCGCCTTGGATTTGGTAGGTTTATAAGTCTGTTGCGTACTGCCAGCTCGAATAACCATTTTGTCTTGTCCCGTGGGAACGAGTAGGGACGCTTCATCTTCTCATTATAATACCGGCGTCTTTCTTCCAACTGATCC
Source organism: Agapanthus africanus (assembly GCA_030015575.1). Classification (NCBI taxonomy): domain Eukaryota; kingdom Viridiplantae; phylum Streptophyta; class Magnoliopsida; order Asparagales; family Amaryllidaceae; genus Agapanthus; species Agapanthus africanus. The sequence continues at coordinate 439,357,617 of JASDDO010000004.1, forward strand.
GCCAGTTTTGGGGCATTGGGTTGCTGCTGGGCATTCGCGACGAAGGTTGCCTTTCCTTTACCCTTGTCATTCCGAGGTTCTGGCTTCGGGGGAGGCGGTCTATGACCCATTTGGTCCATCTGAGCCAACTTGTCGATTAAAGCCTGGAATGTGGTTGGCTTAAATAACATCATAAACTGGGAGATAGTTGCGTGAGGGTCTAGGGTTCCCACGAACATGCCTACCGCGGGCGCTTCCTCAATGCGTTGCTCGCATTTCGACCACAAATCCCGCCAGCGTATAGCATACTGGACCCACGTTTCGCCTGGTTTTACCCTGGCGTTAATCAATGCCGTTATTGGAGTGCGTTCGCTGGCGCTTGCGAATCGCTGAGTGAATAGCAACTCCATTTCAGCGAACGTCTTGATAGAATCGTTCGGGAGTTCCGAATATCATTCGAACGCTGTTCTGATAAGCTGCCCACGAACTGGCGAAGCAACAGTTTATCATCACTGCCGGTGTTACTGCAAAGGGCCCTGAACTGGGCGACATGTTGGTGGGGATTGCCGGTCCCCTTGTAAACATGGAACTTGGGAATTGTGTAATCCGGCGGGTACTTGATTTGGTCGTACCAGCTTGGATATGGCCGCCCCGTTTTTACGACTTGACCAGCTGCTTCAGTCGCATGATGAACCCGGATTTGTTGGGCTATATAGCCGTCCAAGTCAGCCTTAGAGATTGTCTCCTCCTTGGCCGTTGAGAGGGCCGGTGGTGGATTTGACGTTTCTCCCCTGTCGTCTTCAAGGACGATCGGGGGATCCTCAGCGGGTGGGTCTTGTTGGATCATCATTCCTATCATATCTTGGAAGAGAAGGCCCAAACGCTGTATGTTGGCTGCTTGTTCAGCAGCCTCTTTGTCCTTCTTCTCCAATATTCGGCGAAGGAATTCGGCGTCGGTTTCTTCCTCCTGGCGTTCGTCCGGGGACGTTTCTGGGTTTTCTTTTGGCCCGGTAAGTGCGGCCATAGCATTCATCATTTCCTGGAGCTTTTGCTGTTGCTCCTGAGCTTTAGTCACCGACCGTGTAAGCGGTCTATGACCTGTAGACGCACGGCTGTCTTCCTTTCCTGACGCCGTGTATACGGTATGGACCATCATGCCCCCAGACTTAGGGCGTCTGGGCTTAGTGCCTTTGGCTGTCGTTGCAGGCTGGGGGATCTTCTCTGGCTTCCTCCTTTTATGAGCAGTGGAAGTTGAGGGGGCCGTTGAGGTGGGCACCCAGACAGCCTTTCGTGGTTTAGCCTGGTGACTGGCTTCCTGTTGGATTTTCAGCTTCTTGTGCTGGCGGGAGAAGTTTGGATCGATCATCGAGTCTCGGGCCTGCCGCCAGACTTTATAGATTCGGGAGGACAGCCGTTGAAGAGATTGGGGCTGTTCTGTTTCTACTTCTACAGCCTTTTTCAGCAGAGGGGGAGACCTTTTTAGCACCGCGGTAGGAGAATTCCTACGCACCTTATTTAGCATCTCAAAGCTGTTCCCAGTCGGAACAGCAGCATTAACTTCTGCCATCGGGGCAGGTGAAGTCAGCCCAGAGGGAGAGTTGCCCCCAGCCTTCCTTACTCGGCGCCAGTGGCGACGTCGAGCGTGTCGAGCGGACGGCGTGGTGAGGGCGATAGCCTCGTCTTGCCCCCTGCGTAGGTGGGGGGTCGCTGCTGGTGTCAGCCTGTCAAAGACCGATGTCCTTTGGGTAACAGGAGCGGGAGCTGGAGCCGTTAATCTTGTAAAGACCGACTTTTTGGCAGGGGAAGCCGCCTTGATGACTTCAGGAGCAGGACCGGTCACTTTCTTAGAATCAGCCTTCTCTAGGATTGCAGGCCCCATTGCGGGTCTACAGGAGTTCTGGCCCAATCTAGAGAAGACCGAGGCGCTGGCGTTGGGCGATCCGTTGAGAGAGGCCGCGGCAGGGGTAAGACGATCAAAGACCGACTTTTTGGGAGCCTCCTTTGTCAGCACCGGAGCGGTGAAGCTTGTCGGCGGGAGCATGGTCCCAAAAAACAATCCTGTGGTGGCTCGAGTGACTTGTTCCACGGGCATTGCGAATAGCGAAGCAGCTTGGGGTCCGTAGGCTATACCTCCTGGCGAGGCAGAGCGTTGGTTGCAATTGCAGTCCGAGCAGTTGGAGTATTTCACACAAGTAGAAGCCATCGATTCTTTGCTTTCTGCAATAAGCAAGACGCCAAGTCTTAGTATCTTGAAACCCAAGGGCAACCATTAGCGAACCGCGATTGGTTCGCGAATCACGACACACGAAGTGTGGAGTGGAAAGAGGAAAAGGTCCCACCGGGCGTGCCAGAATCTGTTCCCCTCCGAACGGCGGCAAGGACTGACGTCTCGCCTGAGGTTCGGGGCAGATGCTAATTGGTGCTATCCGTCCACCTCTCCGAAGATGCCAAGTTGATTTATGGCACCGTATATCGAAGGTTTAAACGGATGCGTCTGATGTAGCAGACTTCGTCAGATTCCCCCTCGCTTGAGGGGTTTTTGATTGTGGGGACGCTCTTCCCTGCAGGCGCAAGCCACTGCAGTTAATTACGCTACCGCATCGCGGTAACCACTTTCTCCTTCTCCAGATGGTCACTTCGCGTCGTGTGTATTTATTTTATGTTTGGTTGCCCGTGGATTGTATACGGAGGCTGAGTTATGTCGTCGCCCGTAGGGCGTGGACTAGTCCAAATCCGCATTATCTTAGATTTGGGTTTGGGGGTTTGGGTTTAAGGATACGTTAGCCTCCTTTGAGACTAAGATCGACTTAAACGTTTGTTAAGGATACGTTAGTCTAGTTTTTAGACTAAGATCAACTTAACGGGATCGTTTAGATCCAACAAGAGAGCAATAAAAGGGGGGCTCTGTTGTTTAGTTTAGTGACATTGCGGTCAATAGGTAGTTTAAGGACATTGCGGTCCATAGGTAGTTTAAGGACATTGCGGTCCAATGTTAGTTTTAAGACATTGCGGTCAAGGTTAAGGACGTCATAGTCCATGGGTTTAAGGACCCCACAGTCCGTTGTTAGTTTTAAGACATCTCGGTCAAGGTTAAGGACGTCATAGTCCATGAGTTTAAGGACCCCACAGTCCGTTGTTAGTTTTAAGACATCTCGGTCAAGGTTAAGGACCTCATAGTCCATGAGTTTAAGGACCCCACAGTCCGTTGTTAGTTTTAAGACATCTCGGTCAAGGTTAAGGACCTCATAGTCCATGAGTTTAAGGACCCCACAGTCCGTGTCAATGTGTGGTCATCGGGACCCATCACCTCTTTGAAGACGTTGAGGAATTACAACGCCAAGTATCAAAGGAGTGAAGAGATGTACCCTTGGACCGGGGTGGATTAAACAGTCTTTGGCCCAATTTGGGATCAAGACCAATTAATTGTGTTATGAGCCCATTAGCCCAGTTAAGTTTGAATTGAGGACTTATGGCCATCTTGGGCTGAGTCCAATCATGTTTGGAATATTGGCTTTCTGTTGGTCCATTGAAGGAGAGGCTTTGCCTCTGGCCATTTAGCCAATTGGGCTAACGTTAATTCAGCAGTGTTGAACACTGGGATCAAGTTAGTGTTTTAACACTAAAAGACAGTTGGTGTTAAACACCAGCAACAGGGGGTTCAAATTAGTGTTAAACACTAGAGCAAATCAGTGTCAAACACTAGCAGTAGAGGCTTCAAATTAGTGTTAAACACTAAGAAATTCAGTGTTAAACACTGCAAATAAAGTTCTTTGATTAGTGTTGAACACTAAGGCCAAACAGTGTTTTAACACTGGATTCAGGGGTTCCAATTTAGTGTTAAACACTAAGGCAAGAGGGGTCACGTGGTAGCACGTGAGGGCGCCCTCCCTTCATTTGTTCTGCTGAGAATATCGTATCTTTTGGAGCATCACGTGCCATCACGTGACGGGCACTTAAATTCTTGTATGTTAAAGCTTCTGCCAAAGGTCACGTGGGTCACGTGAGGCACTGCCTCAAAGGGCCTTTTCTGTGGATCTTTTCGGGGGTCACGTGGTGGCACGTGACCCTGCCTCTATGTATGTTTTTTAGAAAATCTGTTAATCCCTTTCAAGAATTAAATTCTTAGTAGGGTTGAACCCTAACAATAATTTTAGAGGAATTAAATTCCTATTTCCTTTTGAAGATTTATATTCTGGGATAGAGTTGAACTCTGAATTTTCTGTAGGAATTAAATTCCTCGTATATGTGAAGAACTGCATTCTGTCATAGGGTTAAACCCTAATAACAGCTTTAAGGAATTAAATTCCCACTCTCTTTTAGAGAATTATGAGATTCTGTCATAGGGTGAAACCCTAATTTCTTCCTTTTTCTTTTAAAGGAATTAAATTCCTGTTATTTTTCTAGGGTTAAACCCTGATTCTGTTCACTCTGAAGGAATTAAATTCCCATAACATAGGGTTAAACCCTAATTTTATTTTAAAGGAATTAAATTCCTATAGTTCTGTGAGAATTAAATTCTCAAGCTTCCATTCCCTCTCTATGCTTTGGATCTGCATGGCGGGATCTCAACCCAATGAGAATTAAATTCTCAGTTCAATGGGAGATGTGCACTTTACAGATCCTCCACTAAAGAGAGAACTATGTTCTTCTGTTTTATATCAGAGTTAAACTCTGTTGAGAATTAAATTCTCTTTTCTTTCAAAAAGCCTTCCCTTTCTTACCTAGGGTTTTCTTTTGCGGAAGATCCAAATTCCTCCGAAGTATCAAGGCTCTCTCTTTTTTTTTTCTTTTGTGTATCGATCCCTCTGCATATATCCCTATGTGGGTCTCTTGGCTCCTATTTATAGGAGAAGCAACAAAATCAATTAGTTTTTTGATGAATCTTTCATTGAGAGATTTGATTTGTATTCACCATTCGTTTGGACCTTTGGATTATTAGGTGAATTTTATTCACCATTGGATTTTAAATCCAGAGATTCTCCTTTGTTATTTCGGTTAGATTTTAAGGGGAAATCTTTCCAAATTCAAGATTTTTCCATAGATAGGTGATATTTAATCACCTTTAAATTTTTAATTCAATCGGTTCCTTTGGAAAGATTTGAGAGGTCTTTTCTCAGAATTTAATTCTGTTAACAGATAAGCTTTGAAAGCCGGTCACGTGTGGCCACGTGACCCTTGGTCACGTGTGGGCACGTGACCCCCTTGGAACGAGCCCTCTTCTTCTTTTTGCGCTCTGCCTTCTGGCCGCTGCTTAGCCGTCACGTGCCACCACGTGACCCCCGGTCACATGTGAGCACGTGACCCTCGTCTGGAGCCTTTTTCTTGATTTAACTGGAGAATGAGTCTGCTGCTTTTAAATGTCACGTGCCAACACGTGACTGCTGGTCACGTGGTAGCACGTGATGCCTCCTTCGTAACTTTTCCTGATTTTAAATCAGGAAACAACCTTGACAAAGATCATGAAAAAGACGGTGTCCCGAAACAAGAGGATTGGCACGAGAGACTGCAAGAGGCTCTTTGGGCGTATCGAACTACGTTCAAGACGGCCACGAACACAACGCCATACGCATTGATATTCGGTACGGAAGCAGTACTCCCCCTCAAGATAGAGCTACCTTCTCTACGAGTGGCAGTCCACTGCGAGTTGACGGACGAAGAAAATGCCCACCTTCGGCTTGAGGAGCTTGACGCCCTTGACGAAACCCGGCTCATAGCGCAACAAAATCTGGAGGCTTACAAAGCGAAGATGACGCGCTCATACGAAAGATTGACCCGACCGAGGGCATTTCGCCAAGGCGAACTCGTGCTAGTGGTCAAAAGGCCTATGATCCCCAATCGCGCCAAGCGGGGAAAATTCGAGCCGAACTACGAAGGCCCGTACATCATAGACAAGGTCTACCAGGGTGGAGCCTATCTACTCATGGATATGCATGGTGAAAGACCTTTCAGGCCAATAAACGGCCGCTTCCTAAAGAAATACTACGCTTAATGAGCCATAGCCCAGGTCAATGATAGATGACGACTATGTCCGCTCGCTATCTTCCTAAGCTCAAGCTCTATAAGTAGTAGCTGGCCCTCTCAACATCGGACCGAAACATCCTTAAACTAACGGCGGACCGAAACGTCCTTAAACTAATAACGGACCGAAATGTCCTTAAACTAACAACGGACCGAAACGTCCTTAAACTAACAATGGACCACTACGTCCTAAAACTAGCTGTTGACCGAGATGTCGATAAACTACGGTGGATTGCAGTATCTCAAAGCCGATAAAAAAATAATAAATAAAAAAATAATAAATAAAAAAATAATAATAATAATAAAAGACGGTATGTCCATAAACAAAATGGGCACGGATGAAAACCCGAAAGGGCTCCGTGAGTAAAAACAGCAGGGCTACCGGTGAGTGTTCGTGAAAATCCGAAAGGGCGCTGCCTTGTAAAAAAAAAGGAAGGAAAAAGAATAAAAAAAAACGGTATGTCCATAAGCAAAATGGGCACGGATGAAAACCCGAAAGGGCTCCATGAGTAAAAACAGCAGGACTGCCGGCGAGTGTTTGTGAAAACCCGAAAGGGCGCAACCTCGTTAAAAGACACTTATAGGATCCTCTCGACCTTGTAAAGAGAAACCACCCGCGTGAGATCCTTACGACTCACAAGGGAGCCACACACTTAGGGATCCCCACGATTCCTAAGGAGAAATTACACTTGCGAGATCCTCACGACTCGTAAGGAGAACTCTCTTATGGGACCCTCACGGCTCATAAGATTTGAGAGTCTTAAGTTACAGAGACCTAAACCTGTGCTTAAGCAACCCCCACAACCTTCGATATTGCCCTACAAGTGGCTCAATACTGACCCTTGTATACAATCCACGGGCGCGAATAAACATTTCCCCAGCAAGGTCCCATCCATGACTAGGGATATATCCATATGGTGGACAGCCCTTGTAAGTCCTCTCGACTTAGGAGGAGAAAACCCTCTTGTAGGATCCTTACGACTTACAGAGGAACATACACTTAGGAATCCTCACGATTCCTAAGGAGAAAATACGCCTGCAAGATCCTCACGACTTGTAGGGAGAAATACCTTTGTGAGACCCTTACGGCTCATGAAGTCAAAAGCCTTAGTCGACAGGACCCTAACTCTGTTCGCTAAGAAACCTTTGTTCGACATCGACAGAGGCAAATGATGATTCGCTCCTGGCAACATCCCAGTTGTAGCAGTGCTGATGCCGAAATCGGTGTCCAAAATCCAAGCTTGCAGCGAAAAGGCTAGCGAGCCACACATGCATACGAAATAGCCGAAATGATGGGGCAACTTGCAATAAAAAGCAGCAAGTAAAAATGTATGCATGAAAAATAGCCGAAATGATGGGGCAACTCGCAATAAAAAGCAGCGAGTAAAAATAAAATAAATAGCCGAAATGATTGGGCACCGCGAAAAATAGCCGAAATTATGGGGCAATCGCGACCTTCGCGATATAAAAGCTGAAATGATAGAGCATCGCGGAAAAAGAAATAAAATAAAAATGAAATTTATGCTCTACAGGTGATGTTATATCTATCCCTGTATACAATCCAGGGGCGCAAACAAAGAAGGGATCATACTCCTCCCCCAGGTTTCATCATAGGAAGAAGCCAAACCTCGACGGGCCGCAAGTGATCTAGAGATCGTCTCAACACTCGTCTTGTGACAACGGACGCAGCTACCATGCTCGGTCATCTCCGGCTGGTAGCTCCCTACCCATGACGCCAAGGATCGAAGCCCTCGCAAGAGGCATCCGAGCGGCTGCCCCGCTCGGCCATCCCAGGCTGGTAGTTGCCTACCCGTGACGCCAGAGATCAAAACCCTCGCCAAGAGGCAACCGCGTAGCGTCACTGCCCGGTCATCCTTAGTGGGCTTCCTACAGCCCCTCCAACACTAAGGATCCAAGCCCTCACCAGAGGCGACCGAGCAGCTACCCTGCCTATGTCATCTCCGACTGGTAGCTCCCTACCCATGACGCCGAGGATCGAAGCCCTCGCAAGAGGCATCCGAGTGGCTTCCTCGCCCGGTCATCCCAGGCCGGTAGTTGCCTACCCGCGACGCCAGAGATCAAAGCCCTCGCAAAGAGGAGACCGCGCAGCTTCACCGTCTGGTTATCCTTAGCGGGCTTCTTATAGCCCCACCAACGCTGAGGTTCCAAGGCCCCAAAAAGAGGCAACAAGTCCATCGAAATCTAAGCGATCCCCCCTCGGCTCCGGGGCCATGGAGATGCCTCCTCGGCAGCTCTTGGCAAGTGATCGAAATCAACCCAACGAACGATCGCTGGACAGATAGCTGACCCAACAGTGCAGGCAGAAATATTTTACAAGCGCTTGGCAAGTGATCGAAATCAACCCGACGAACGATCGCTAGACAGATAGCTGACCCAACAGTGCAGGCAGAAATATTTTACAAACATTCTTCACACACAGAAGATGAAATGTAAACCGATGAAACAAGAATTTTCTTTTATTACCAAAGGCAAAGTTTTTACAAAGGGTGTTCTGGGGGTCCCCAGCCCTACAAACTGCCCGGAGGCTTACTTCGATCCCCTCATCGCTGGCATCACGGCCTGCCGGGGGCTTTACCACCGGAGATTTCGCCACCAGGGGCGCGCCCTACTCCCCTCGCCATCTTCCACCGGAGGCCTCGCCACCGGAAGCGGAACCTGAGCGCGGAGCTCGCTATCGTCGAACTCGGGAAGCTGCTCCTTCACTCCAGGGCCTTGTTCCACGCGACGGCAGAATACTCCCCGAACTCGGCGTAAAACTGCTCTGACGCCTTATAATCGGCCACAGCTTTCTTAGCCTGAGCCTCGGCAACCTGGGCCTCCAGAAGCGCCGCCTCAGCATCTCCCCTGCTAGCGTCCCTCTCTTTTTCCATGGCCACGAAGCGTTCGGCCAGGTCTGCCAGCTTCCTATCAGCGACCCGGAGGGACGCACTCAGACGACGATGGACACCCCGATTCGTTGAATTGGCAAGTTCTGCAGCCTCCGCCCGGGCCGCCAGGACTCGGCCCTTGCCCTCTCCAGGCGCAGGTCACGCCGCAAAACCTCGACCTCCGAAGGAAACGCTTCTACTGGCCTCAGGGCGTGGAACGCCCCCTGGGCCTCCATACGAGCGGCAAGGACGTAGTGTTGAAGGACCTGACGGAAAGCCGATGAGAAACCAGGAAGCCCCCGAGCCAAAGAAAGGTATACCAGAAAAACTACACGTAGAGGGGTTCGTACCTGGACCGCCCCCTGGGCTATGGCCTCCAATTGAGCCCTCAGGGAGCCATGCGGAAGCTTTCCCCCAGCCGACTCCTCCATCCCGGCGAGCAGGCCAGCGGCAACGGAAAGCCCAGACGGAACCGTGAAGACGGCGCCCCCTCCTGCATGGAAATTCCCTCAGGGACCCTCGATGACGACGCGCGAGAAATCGTCCTCTTCCTCTTGAGAGGGGACCTGTCCTCGCCCTCCCCTCTGTCCCCCGTCTGGAGCTCGGATAACTATGGACGTCTCTGGCCGCCGCCGGAGAAACCACCAAGAGCCGTCAACGAAGCAGACGGCCCTATCGCTGGCAGAGGATCCGGCGCAGGGCATGAGCCAGCCAGGGGCTCGGCCGCGCCACTAGCCTCCTTCTGGCACGGGCAGCCCAAAGAGTGGGAGCGAACCATGTATTCAAAAAGAAGAAGAACGCCGAGCAGCCACGACGTAAGAAAGAGGAAAAATGAAATAGTAGGGGCCCTGGAGTGGGCCCCGCCCCTACTTATTGCTGCAAGCGGCCTCATCCAACGACGCCCGTCGTCTCCAGCCAAAACGACTCCTCGCGTCCAGCGGCTCCGATCGCTCCACGTGTCGATCTGCGCTGGACCGCGTCACATCAGATGCTACGGGCCTGCATACGTCGCGTCGGCCAATCGACGCTTGACACGTGGACCGTCGCTTCAGTGGCAGAGTGCACGGACCGGCACACCTTCCTTAAAAATGCGGAGATCTCGCCCCGAATCACTAGCAGAAAAGACAACTGACAGCCCGAGGACTCGTCCCGACAAAGCCTTAGGAAGAAGCTCATCTCGGGAGGCCTAGCAGTCCACTCCTGACTCGACCCGCTGGCTGGTCGGGACAAGAGTGGGGGGCTAATGATGGTGCTCAATATTGGCGGTCTCCAAGAGCTGGACACGTGGCAGATGACGTGTCCCAAAACTCAGAAGGAAGGGCCACAGGGGCCGACCAGGCAACCCTTGTACCCGATCCACAAGCACAAGCTGGCCCTTCTCGGGGCCCTCTGCAAGTTGGTCTCCTCGACCCCCCAGCTCGACCCGAGCTGCCACAGGACCAGGACTCCTCGGCCCTCTTGCTCATCTCCGAGCTCCCTAGCCGAGGCCGTCTTCCTCGATCCCTCCGACCAGATCCACCGCTCACAGGTGTAACCGCCGCTCCGCGAATCTTGCCATGCGCGGATTCTCCGCCGGCAACATCCCACGTTCCACGCCTCCACGATCCCCATTAATGAGCGATCCGCTCTCTACGCGGGCGTGACGTCGGGAGCGTAACTGCTGGCGAGATTCTCGCGTCTGCTGCTGCGTGCCATCACCGCTATATAAACTCCCATCACAGAGGGGTCAAGTAAGCCATTTTTTATTCTACTTAGCCGTTACTCTGCTCGGATCTAGCACTAACTTGATCGTCGGAGGATCCTCGGTGGTACCAAACCATCCCGGGACTTCTTTGCAGGTACTCGGTGCTAAACTCCTCAAATCACCAATCTCACCAAAACCTATTGAGACCCACGCGCAACAGAAGATCACCACCGAACTCCACCGGGAGATCAACGGAAGACAACATCTGACGGAGACCTGAAAAGGACCTCCATCACCACTATTCCGGGGATGGAAAGTGTCGCAGAGCTGAGCTATTGCTCACTGCTTATAACCCATAACATTTCTTTTTCTAAACAAAATGACCTATTTAGTCGTCACATATTTTATTTCCGAATTACCCACATTAACACATGAATGATGAATCGTTAAATTCATCATTTCTTGTTCATTTATATAAGATTAGTAAATACTGAAATATACTCGATATGCTGGAACCCACCAACTTTCTTATCATCTCATATTAACTATATTTTTTATTGGAAAAAAGGTTCATACACAACTCTATTCTGCACAGCACTCACATCTTATACTCAGGACTCAATTCTGCACAACACTCACATCTTATACCCAGGTGTGTAGGTCCCATATCAAATGTTTGAGTGTTGTGTAGTCTGTTGTAGAAAAATTAAGTTGCTGCTCTTTTGCTCATTTTTTATTTTACAAAAATCACTTGTTTTCAGTGTAACTATATAAACCCACAAATTTTCTTCTCCACAAAATGACCATATTTCCCCAATAAGTAAAGGCGCTCAAAACATCGCCAGCTGAGTAGCTGCCTAAACAAAACAAAACAAAACAACACTGCACCACAATAAAAATTGTGAACTCACATTGCATGCCATCAGTTTGTTTAATTTCACTCTATTAAGCACACACTCTGTTGGTATTACGACATGACATGACATACCGGAAATTGAAATTTGTCATTTTTCAGCTACCAAACTGAAAACTGCAATGCATTCGCTTCCCCAAATCAATCATCAAACTGATGACGTGCCATTAGACCCACCCTCTTCACTTTCAATACTAACCACCCATATACATAAACCAACATATTCTACAATGCATTCAGTAACAAAACCAAGTCCTCAGGCTAAAACAAATGCTGCACATGCTGATTCGGCCGCTGATTATTCACATTCCTCAACCTCAATCCCCCACCGTCAGCTGCTTCTTGAGCATCGGGCACCTGGTTCATAATCATCGGTGGCTGCTCACTACTCTCCCCAAAATTATGCAACCTTCTTCCAATTAGATACCGATCATCTCTAATAGAGTTGTGGAGGTTAGTAAACCAAGCATGGAACCTCTTGGCACAAAAGAACACAACACTGAAGAGGCAGCAGCCGAGCCAAGAGAATCGATACACAGCGGAGTTTACGATCAAAGGGTAGCCAAGCACGGGGAAGAGACCACGTGCAAATACGTAGGGGACGCAAAGAGCGGTCAGGAGCTTCGAGATGATGGGGATTACAATTTCGCGGAGGACCCAGAGCATTCGAAGACCAGAGAAGCCGTCTTCTCTGACGCGTTCGAATTTTATGCGCCAACTTTCATCTACTAATGGTGCCATTTGATCCAGCATAACCTATTTCAATAAGATCAAGGAGAATGTCAGCCATTACTTGCTTAATCCATATTTCCTATTAATAAGCAAATTAAAAAAAATCAAAGAATTGAGTGACAGTTTCCTGTTTTCTAAACAGGATAAAAGTTGATGTTTTCTGCTAACAAAACCTTGATCTCGAGCTAATAGCTTAACCTGGTGACCGCAATATTTGTTTAGTATCTACCAATGTAAAAATTTCCACATATAGACATAATCCTTAAGTTAGGACAACAGGTGGCCGTAAAAATTTGTCACAACATGATTCTCACGTCATAGCCAGCTCATTTTAATGAGAAGGCTGGTAGATGACTACCCCAGGCCACAAATACTACATCTTCTGTTTCTACTGAGAGTCCATATAAGAGCATCAACATGTACATGTTAAAATGCTCAAAATATTTGACTATTTATGGTCATCACAATAAACAATATAATTCAAATTGGATGGCCAATCATGCAGTTTGCATTAGCAATATTAAAACTTGAATCCTCACCATAGTACCTAGCTTCTCTTTTCCAAAACCTTTTGCACTACTAATTATTAAAACTTTACAGCAGTGATAACACTTTGGTTTACTAATTCGGAAAATCCATAGAAAGACAGTTGTAGAAAATTACCAGTCTAGTCCAGATCTTAAGAAATATAAGCCCCAAAGCCCAATCCTGATACAAGAGGAACACAGGGCTTTCATCCACAGGCACCCGCATCGGCACAATCACCAGCAACTCAAACAGGAGCCCAATCAGGACAGGGATGACAAAAATCTAACATGGCATAGGAGTTGTAAATTAGAAAGAAATTCAAGTAACTAGGCGACCTTACATGTACAAAAGATAAACATGATTGGAAAAGCTTACCCATATAGAAAGAAGGGCAGAACTCTTCACAACAATGGAACACCACTTCCAAACCTGGGATACAAGAACCCTAGCCCTTCGGGTTTTAATATATTCAACGGAATACCTAATCCCGGCCAGAAGAGCCCAAATGATGTAGCAACCAATGCTGAATGCAAAGAGATCTGAACAAGAGAAGCATTTAATATGTTGGTCCCTATAAAACAAGAAATATCAATTTAAGTTTCTTATTACACATACCATTACATTTGATACCATGAGTAATAGGGAGGCGAGGAATGGCATTAAACAGTGCTCGTCCTATTGAGACCGGTACAACAATCACAGCTGCGTTGAAAAGCAGAAGAGTCATCCAGGCCAAGACCAACAATAACACAATGCGGAGTACAAAACCATACCTGCCAGATATTACAAAGAATAATTAGCAGAATGCATGAGACTGAGTTGGTTTCTCCTGATACTGATCCAATACTTGAATCCAATGGCATAAAACAATTTAAGATTTAACAACTTGAAAAATGTTCACTTACACAACCTCAAAATTTTTATTGAACTTCAAACCATTCTAACCAATATCTGGATAAAGCAACATCCAAGTGGAAGGCAGATCAACCAAACAATCAACAATGATTACACTAGAGATAACGCTTGCTTTTTACTTGTTACACTACAAGTCTAACCTTAGCAAACCATTGTATAGAATTTAACCACGCAGTGATAGAAACTGCTGTTGATAACTACGACATTTTCATCTTTAATCAAGTAGTTCTCAGCCAAAAAGAAATGAACAAACAGATTGTGCCTTTAACAGTTTAACTAAACAGAATTAAAGAAGTAACCACATTACATCACCAGGTTACCAGCGTCATGAAGAGTATATTGAAACTGCTGGATAATTGGTAAAAAGCTTAGCAAATGATTAGACTCACATTGGACTAGTTATAGCCCTACGAGAACTGAACTCAAGTGACAAATCAAATAATTTTACAGTTTCAAATCATATATCACTGTCCATCTCCTTGGAGGCATTCAAAAATCTCAATTAATTCCATTAACTTTTACAAAACTGTAAGGTTTTGGTGTTTTGCTGAAAGATCTAGAGCCCGTTAAGGCTTACTGAAAAATCTATAATCAAATGGAATCACACCAAATTCAAATGATTAAATCACTCAAAGGTCATACATTTGTTCATGCCAGATCATTACAATGTCCACTAATCCTTAAAACATCATGGAACCATTATTTCAAATGTTCCTGACATGCCCACCGTGAATATTAATTTTATACATGTATAATCTCATTTAAGAATTTTTATTTTAATTAAGCCTACTTATATGTTTATGAAATAAACTATAATATGATCATTCACTATTTACATTTAATATGAGTATGCACTGTTGTCCATGACCTGAAATATTTAGTGAATTTACAACCTTTTCTTTTGGATGCAGATGTATAACTTTTTAAGGTTGCGTTTATAAAAGCAATGCCTGAGCCATAAAATTTATCCTGAAAAAATAATATAGAAAAATAGAAAAACTTGGCATGTATGCAAGTGATGCATGTCATCTGCATGACTTGTTAAGGCACTTACTCTGAATCTGCTTGATCCTCTACATCTGACTCCTCTTCAGCATCAGCAATTGCAAAAGCATGACCTCTCCTTTCATTATCAGCAACAATTAAGGCTTCTTGGGGCACACGTGCATCATGCAATCTGTCTCGCCTTGCTAACTCCACATTTTCCGGACCATTATTCTCCTCAGGTCTTGGCAGCAAGAAATCAGTGAGGCCAAGAGCCCAGCCAACTGCTGTAAACCATTGACGTAGAAGGGCTTTAATTGTCGCCCGTGGCTTGAAATGCTCAATTGCAAACGGGATGCAGATTTGAAACAGAAGCACATCAGCAGGGATCTCCGTAAAAGGATCAAAAATTCTGCAATTGGATAATAATCAACCACATTGTAAGCTGACATTAAAAAATAAAAAAAAGAAAAGTATAAATCTTAACAGCAAGCACAAAGAAAATCTAGTAATATGAGGGCAGGAAAAAGGGAACTCACGTGATATCTAACGGAAAGATTGAAGGTGCCAACCGCATAGCAAGTTTCACGGGCAAGAAGACAAGCATCACAATCAAGCTTCCATAAACAGCAACAGACAACAATACTCGCCGGGCATGCTTGTGCACAGGGTCATCAATTAGATCACGGAATGGATTATAATTTGGGTCTGCTGGATCACGGAGAAAATACAGAACTCCATTCCGCAAAACCTAAAAAAGGGACAGAAAGAACTTGACTTCAATTACTTTAGTGTGCATAAAAGAAAGCAGATAGGGGATGAAATTCCTATATAAAAAAGAATTAACAAACAATTAATACCCCTCGAAGAAGGCTGACAAAAATGCTTATTTGAAGCATGTAAATAATTCCGACAAGCCAATGGATTGAGGAGCTCGCCAACGGTGAAATTGAGAAAAATTCAAGTCTTTTAGCAATTGATGTGCCGAGCATCCGTAGTGTGCATACGTCTAGCCACCATCCACACATCAAAGGAAAGGCACCAAGTTCAATGATCAGAAGAAAAGCAACCTTAACCATAGTCCTTAGATGTCTCAATCCAGCCAAGAATTGCCTGAGTAGAGATGGAATAGCTTCTGCTATTGAAGCTATGCCATAGAGTCTACCGATAATCAAGTGCTCGCCCCGTGTATACCGAATCAAAGCAACAAGAGCGAGATAAGAGAAGACCAGACCAAAAATAAACGTATATCCAATGACAAGAGTGGTTAAGTCAGAAAGGCGCGAGGAAGCCACAACTGATCCTTTAAATAAATCTGTTGCAACTGATCCGCTAACACCACTCGAGACTTCATCAAGTCCAGTTGCATTTAATTTTGAGGATCCTGAAACCGCCTCAATGACCTGGCCAAGGACACCTTCATTTTGGGTTAAAGCGGTCAAGTTCTTAACAGCTGTTAGGGCATTCTTTAAGGTGATATTTGCCAATGTGAGGGCGGACTCTGTCAGTGGCAGGACTGTAGACAGCATGGGACTAGACGCAGAAGAGAAGAACCATGAAAGATAGTAGAGAACCAGCCTTCCCAATGAAAAGGGAATGAAAATGACAACACCAAGAAATATGGCATTGCTTGCCAGCACCTGCTAGGGAAGCACTGGTTAGAAACCCATAAAATCAGCAGAGGGATAATCGTTAATATATAGCACAATTGTATACATATAAATTTGTTGGGGAGATTTATTTGCAAAAAAATGTAAGGGAGATGGTTCTTAAATGCAAGAAAAGGATCCAAGCCAAATGGGATAAACAGTTGTCGTCGTCGTCTACACATAAATAGTCATGAAGAACTACTTGAGCACTCAAAGAACATAAGCAATGGGGGAAAAATTCAACAGGCTTAAGAAAATACAGCTGAAACAGAAGAAGTTGCTATAAATAAACCCTCCATAACATTTTAATTTAGAGAAATAATTGATTGTTTTACTGGTATTTAATATTCTTTTCCAGCAAATAATGACATCAGTAGCAAAGAGGGTGGTGGGATGGGGAAGGGGGCGATCCATGACATAAGAAACTTCGGATTAACTTCTTTCTGATTAAAAACTCCAGGACAAATCAAATATCATATCTTTTCACTAATTTTACAGTCCAGATACAAACAAGAACTAATTAATCTAAATACAAATATTCATGTAATACAATCTGACTGTCTTGTAATTACTATTGATCTCAAATTATGCCTATAAAATTCTATAAGAAAAAATATTACTGCATTGCAAAACATAAATCAAATAAGAAAATGCCTGTCTCTGTCTTGCAAACATATAAGAGTGCATAAGTCTTCATTAATTATATTTAAAACAGACTTGAACAGAACATATAAAAAATAATTTCCAAAATCTACTTCATGACTCCCAAAGGATGTTTTCCAGTTTTCCATGATTCTTCGCTATCAGTATTCTATGAGACTATGACTGCTCGATGCCTACCTATGGCATATATTTAACGCAAAACAAATTAATTTCAGAACTGAAGCAAATCTTATATGACAAACATGCAACTAAAAAGGGTTCATAAGGCAAAAAATATCAATTATACCATCTAGAATAGAATTGCATGAACAGTGAGCTCACCGTTATTGCATTTTCGACAAGATGGAACACCGGTCCTTGCATGCCAACAAGCTCATCAAAGGGTACATCTTCTGCACCATCAGCATCATCCAAACCATCAAACATCTGTTCCACATGAGCTTCTAGACGAGCTGCCTGCATTTCCAATCGAGCGGCTACATTCTCTGCATTTCTCCTGATCATTTGGCCTGCTCCAGCAATTCCCTGCGCCCCACCAGCATCTTCAGCATTCCCTTCACCAGCATGAACCATATTAACAGCCCCGGGTAATCTTCTAACAGCTCGAGCACCATGCCTTTCATGGCCTTCATCATCTCTCTCCCCATCATGTCCCCCAAGCTCTCGGAGATGTCTAAAGTAATCCCTCAACGAGGTAGCACCAAGAAATATAAATACAATGCTCGCGGAAAGTAGGAACCCATGTAAGCAATCTGTAAGGATCAAAGGTGCAGAGATGTGACTCAAGAACAACCTCTGGGCTTCGCCAAAACTCCTCACAAATGTCAAACGCCATATCCAAAATGTGATGAAAGGTATTATAAGAAGCCAAACAGAGAGAACAAAGACAAGCCGGAGAACGAACTGAAGTACATGGCATGCTTTCATTCCCATTCCAAGAACAAATTCTTGGAATGGTAGCCTTGCAGGAGCATTCTCGGCATATACGGGGGAGAATGAAAATGCATGCTTACACACCTGAGAGCATACAGATCATACGAAATGTATTAGTAAGAGCCAACAACACCTAACAATTATTACATGACCGCATATGGTAATGCGTCTTAACCTAATCTACACTAGCAAATTCGTTCCTAAAGTCATCTTATGAATTGCAACCAAAAAACATCTATGAAAAGAACCTAACAATATACGAGTGACATAATTATGTGTTGATACTCGTGCTGAGCTGCATCAACCTACTAGGACAATGTAGACTAAACGTCAAAGGTCATCACTTCACTTCACTGATAATAGCCTTTACAGAGAAAAGTCAATTCAAAATTAATAGCCATATTCAAAAACCTTACAGATTCCTAAATCCTCTACCTTGAAGAAAGCCCTAAAAATCTAAGAGCGCAAATGAAAATTGCACAGGAATTCATAGACTACAATAATAGAAATCAATAACGAAAAAACAAACACTAAAATCAAATCAAAGAGTGGGAAATTTCATTTCCTAATAATTACACCTATCCCCAATCCCGAAAACTCAACGATACCAAACAAAAAATTCAAAAGAAAGAAAGAGAAAAAAGAAAGGAGAATGAAACCCTAAATCCTCACCTCACACTGTCGAGCGTTGCTATGATTGAGCCACTGAAGCAAACAATCCTGATGAACAAACTTGATGCTCCCACTGCAAGCGCATGGATATCTTAACGGGTTATCGAGTTCGCCAGGGTTTCTGCAGATCCGACACACATCGCCCTCGTCCTCGTCGTCATCGTACCGGACAGGTTTCGGGCTCGACGGCGGCGAAGGAGGAGCGAGCAGCGGAGCTTCGTGGTGGTCGCTGGCGACCTCCTCCATCGACGCCTCTCCGATCAAAAACGAAGGGGATTGGGGATTAATTAGGGCGAAAATGCAAAAGAAAAGGCTTTGCCTTTGTTTGACTCGGGTTTTTTTCCTTTTCTTTTTTGGTTTGAGGATTTTGGTTTGGGTTCTTTCTAAACACCGACTTTAATTTTTAAGGATAGCGGTCTATTTATTGACCCGCTTATTTATCTAGAAGTACTGACCTTTTCCATTTTGCAGTTGACTGCTTTTTTAGGGTGGAAATGCAAATTTTAAAGAATAATGTAGAAAAGAGTACTCGCGAGTTAATTTCCTCTCGCGCCGTCATAAAAATAAAAATAGGCCCTCTGCGATCTTTTTCGACGATCGACATTCATCGTGTTCATCTTTATCATGTAAGATGTGGATACACCAAATTTCATATGATTCTACCATTTTTTCACCGTTGAATTAGCAATGTAATAAGTTCTATTATCGGTAAACCGTTAATTTTGCACCTACTAAATCAAAGATGAAAAAGTGGTAGGATCACATGAAATTTAGTATATCCACATCTTAAATGAAAAGGATGAACACGATGAATGTCCATGGTAGAAAAAAATCATGGAGAACGTATATTTTCGACAAAATAGGGGGAATGACATCTTTTATCTATTATTCTCAATTGTAAAATGGTAATAAGATTATAATACGAGTAGTTATAAAAGGGAAATTTATGATTGTTAACTCAGCTGTTTTCGATGGTTCCAGATATTTCTAAACTCTGCTTAATAACTATATTACCATAAATTAGATGGCTTGATAGACTTGATATATTTGTGAGATGCGCATTTCATCCGGCATGTTTGGTATATGGAAGATGAACAAAAAATGGAGAAGTAGAAAGCTTATATGGAAGTTAAATGGAAATGAAGTGAACTGAATTCTGTTTGTTTTCTTAAGAAATGAAAGTGAGAAAGAAGCTCGTTGGTATAAAAGGTTTTTATACGGCGATGGAAAACAAGATTGAGTTGTTTGGTTGGAGTAATCGTGCAAAAAAGATACAGCAAGTAGTGTAAAATAAACACAGGATCATGCTTGTAACCCCAAGGTAAGAAATTTGGTCAGCATACCCATAGCATTTGTGTGCTCTATTGATTGGCATTAATTCATGCGGCTTTTCTCTAAGTTTATTCATTTGCCATAAAGAAGTCTCCTTGGATTGGGTTTTGTTAAGAGACATAAAAGTGATAACATCTGTTTAAGAGGATAAAAGTGATAACACAGCATGCTTGTCAGGAAATCTCATCTATTTTATTTTTTTTAATGTTTTGCATTGCTTTATGAAAAACTTGAGAAACATTATGGTATACCCTCAGCAATTTGAGCTATATTAGTATTTCATGTGGCTTTTCTCTTCTTTGGTATTTTTTATGAAAAAACGAAACAAGAGAAAACGATGGCACAAGGAAAGCACTGTTAGTGTATATGCCCTAGAGGCCATTACTGTATCATACTAGTTTGTATATTACTTAATGGAAGCTTGGGATATTCACCTTGTATATACAATCTTGCTCAAAATAGTAGTATGCTACTTGGTTTGTTTCTACTTCAATGTGTACTTGTGTTTATTTTAGTATATCATCTATGCATATTAGTGGAGCCCTTAGGATCTTTACTTGATTACCAGCGTTGTGATGACAGTACACTAGTGGGGGCTGGGTAATCTATAAGCACATCCTTATGCAGGTCCCTAGTCGCAGGACTATCGAGACAGGGCATCGATACTCCGGAGTAGACTAGCGCATGCGCTTCTCATCCCAGAGTGGGAGATGGTCTGTCCCACAGCCATCAGTACGTCGTACTGGAGACAGTATGCGGGTGCTCGTTGGGTTACGAGTACACTGGACAGGACTCGTCGGGAACTGACCGGTTGGTATTATACCTATCGTCAGCTATCAGTTCCCAGGTGATATGAGTATAGCTTAGTCCGCTGACTTGACACTGTCACTTCGCCTCGAGTGTGTTCCCACTGTACTTTGATTACTACCCTACCACGGTTCAAAGGAGTCGTGCAAACAGGTAGTAGTTGGGTGCAGTCCCGAAGCACTTGGAGGCAGTGACGGTTAGACAGGATTCGTCTCTCCCGGTATTGGGGGTTGACATCGCGCTGTGTCTAGGAGAGTCATTACACAAGTAGTCCCTGGCCAGGCCAAGCGAGATATACTGGTAGGCTTCCAGTGTTATCTCAGGGTGTATTGGGCTTCACTCCGACACGACTTGTACCGCTATTAGGAGACTGACGTTTACCGCCCCCCTAGGCCCGCCATGCGATGTATCAGACGAACAGACCGGACTGTACGGAGATTGTCACATTCAGGCTCAGTAGGAGTTCAGATGGGTTTCACCTCGTCAGTCTTCTTGTCGGCATCTACCTGGGGACCGTTACGCACAGCTAGTGCCGCTTGCGGTCTGTGGTTAAACCCACTGCCAGCGTAGTGTCGAGTCTTTAGAGTCCCACACAGAAAGCTATTCGCCTTTAGGCAAAAGAGTAGAGGTCGCATGGTTTTGCGACAGGGTCCGGTCACATCCGTGCACTTGTGCACGTACAGTGTCCGGACAGTTAACACTAGCGGGCTTTGGTTTAAGCCGGATCCTAGTGTACGTTTTGGGATTGATTTTATCTCGTATGTATTCGTGTTCCTCGGAACGCGAATGCGGGTGTGTATGCACAGTTGACGGAGAGACGGAGGCAGAGGATTCTCATTAGGGTTGTTGACCGTTGACCGTTGACTTTTTGCTCAACCCTAATGAGAATATGATATGTAATTAACAATAATATTAATTAAGTATTGTGGTGACATGGTTATTGAGGGGTTGACTTTGTTGACTTGTTGACTTTGTTGACCGGTTGACTAGGTTGGACTAGTTGACCATCATGATGACAATGGCTATCATTTCATGGCAAAGACTTTTTACTTGCTTGTTCTCTTGTGCAATATGAGTGCATGAAATGATATAGCCATTTTGACTTGAACCATTTACACAATACTTGATTACTATTTTTGTGATGATGGTTTTGGATTATGAGAGCCAAGAGAGAAAAGTCTTGCTCATTCTCTCATTTTCTTTCTCTCTCTTGTGTTCTTGAGCTCCCATCTCCTTCCTCTTGCTCTCCCTCTCTTTAGTTTATGGTTCACTTGTCTCATGTGTTGAGAACCAAGAACCATAGAGAAAATCCCAACATACTCTCCTCTACTCACTCTAGTTCACAAGGTTTAGCAAACCGAGTGAACTAGTTTCTTCAAAGTTCGAAGAAGAAGCCAAAGGTAGAAGCTTTCAGGTGGATCGATCTTCGGCGCAAAGAGACGACGGGGTGAAGCCGATCCGGACAACCATCGAGATTTGAAGACGAAGGAGTTCAAGTAAGAAAAGTATAACCCCCTAACCGAGTAGTTAACAACTCCTAGTTAGGTTGTTAGTTAGATGTTTAACAAAGATCCGGTTTTGAGTCCATGTTACCGCCTCTAGAAAATTGTTTTTCACCAAATTCCGCATGCCCGAAAGTACCGGGAGAGGTAGCATAGACTTACAGTGGTATCAGAGCCTAGTTAAACTCTATCTAACATGTTAGCAAAGTAACTAGAAGATCAATCAAAGAAAAAGTCACGAAACGAACCCGATATGTCAAGTTTCTGCCGATTTTTATTCTGTTCAAAAATTGATAAATTTCATCTTAAAAATCAGTTCAGGCTTTTTATTGAATAACCACAAAATTTGGTCCCACGAACCGTTCAAAGCGCCGCGGAAACGCGGCGGGAGCTCGGCCGAGGTCCAAATTTAGTGCAGTGTATTTCTGGGGTTGTTTTGGGATTTTTGGAATATGTTTTTTCAGCCCAGATTTTCCAGAACGAAAATTTTGTGTTTGGGGCCTAAAAATCCGTATTTTTGATCGAACTTCTAAAGACTTAAGCTGACGGGTTGTTATCTGTGATGTGATATTTGTATTGAACGTCTGCTAATCGCTATATGTCGATTAGTGGGGGTTATACAAATCTGTGATCTGTAATGTTATTGGAATGTGTATATGAATTCATTGGATTGTCGCGGATGAATAGCCGGGGGTTGTGAGACGGGAGTTTTCTTTTCTTTCAATTCATGTAAATTTGTAAATTGATGTAATAATTATTTGTATGGCCGCACAACCGGGTCGGTGTTGTAGCCGTCATTGTATAATTTCTTTTTACTGTTTTTACTCCTAGGATAGACCCATGGAGGGGGTGCACAAACTACCGGGTATGCCGAAGTGCCGAGTGGCCTACTCACGGAAATGAGGGAGGTTGCTTCGCTTCGGGTACTTGGCGGGTAGTTTGCCGCACCCGTAGGGGTCTTGGGTGGGGTATTGGCTATTCACCGCGACCGTGTAATCTGCTTTTCGTTACAGGCTCGTACGAATTGCGGATTCCTAGTATATCCAATATGTTCATCTGTGATCTGAAATGGCTATCATTGCAATATATCTATATATGATATTATTTAGGCGTTGCTTATGTTTTACAGCCGCGCTAGCCCAGCCCCCGCTCTGTCGTTAGTTAAGTAACCTAACGGGTAATGACGGGGCCCCGTGGCGAATGCGAATGGCATAAGCGTACGTCATATTTTGGTTGTTTTCTGCAATGGTAGGATTAAATGATGGGACGCATTAAAAGAACTAATGCAAGAATATCACGCATTAAAAGAACTAATGCAAGAAAATAAACCAAGTAAAAGTCGTTGGAACACTTTCGAAAAACCACTCGGTTCTTTTCAAAACCAATTTTTAAATGCGGAGCTTGAGCCACTCCTTTTAAAAGCTATCTCGTTCCATCGATTATATCAAGTTCACTACATTCACGGTTTCGCCAAAACCATTCGTAGCCCTCCGTCGTTTCACATGGATGGTCAATAGTATTCAAGCTATGTTTGTTGGCCAAAGTCAAGGCATAGTGATTGGTAGCTATTGGGTATTCATGTGCAACATAGATAGATGCGTTGGTTTGGAACAGTCGTACTGCCTTGTTGGCCAAAGTCAAGGGTAGGTACGGGTGGATTCAAATTAACCTGGAGAACGACGGGTAGAACTTGACATGTGACTTATGATTTGTTGGCCAAAGTCAAGGTCATAAGAGCATGGGCAAAAAATCCACATCGGGAATTTCAAAAGAACTGAAACTTGCTAGTGTTGCATACCATTCGTTCAGTTTCGTCACGCAATGATATTTGGATCCCGATCCTACTGTGAGTATATGCTACTCCTCGGGAAATTTCTCACTTAACGATCAATGTTATAAACCAAGTAGGTGTCTAGAAAGGTGTTAGCGGGGCTACGCCCACAGGAAAAAGAGGTTATTTAATTAAGGAACTTCGCGAAAGCGTTGGAAAACCTCCCTCGAAGTACCGACACTGGCCTGGCTGAACGGTTAAGCAAGAATTGTACGGTGAGATTGATCCTGACTAATTCTTCCTTTTTGGTTTGAGGAGGGATTCGAGAAACAGTGGGAGCCATCCTGTTTAGACAAACTAAAAACCATTCTAAACTTGCAAGAGTATCATGCTGAGTATTTCTTCTCTCTCCTAATTGCAGCGACCAATCGACATGACTGGACTTAAGTTACTTCTAGATAAAAACATACTGACAGGGTCAAACTACAAAGATTGGCTCAGGAATGTCAAGATGGCAATCACTTACGACAAGCTGGGGTATCTTCTTACCACCAAAGCTCCCCCTGTCCCAGGTCCCAAAACCAGCGTCGCGGATAAGGAAATCCGTAAGACCTGGGAACTAGATTGCGCGAAGGCCAAGTGCCTCGTGCTTGCCTCTATGGACAACGAACATCAGAGGAGGCACGAGAATATGGACCTCGAATCCATATTTCTCCATACAAAAGAACTGTATGGAGAGCAGTCTCGTATCGCAAGATACGAAGTGTCGAAGAAGTTATTTTCGGCAAGGTTGGCCGTCGGATCATCGGTAGCGGAACACGTGCTTAAGATGATTGGCTACATAGAAGAGCTCGCGGACCTTGGGACCACGTTGGAGAATGAGCTCTATACGGACTTGATTCTCCAGTCCCTTCCTTCCACTTACGCCCAGTTTATCCTGAACTTCAACTTACAAGAAAAGGAAGTTGAACTTTCAGAACTCATCAACATGCTGAGGAGCGCAGAGGGCACCCTACAGAAAGGTAGGGAAACATCCACTTTGTTTGTAGGAGGATCTTCCTCTTCTAGGTCCAAGGCGAAAGCCAAGGGAAAGAAGAAGAAAGCCCCCGCCAAACCAAGGGGCGGTGTTAGTAAAGTGGATACGAAGGGAAAGGCAAAAGCAACAAAGAAAGTGGGAAAGCTTGTGGATAAGGAAGAATGCTTCTATTGTCATAAGAAGGGACACTGGAAGAATGATTGCAGGGCTTGGAAAGCCAGAACACAGGATCTGAAGCAGGTTGCGGCTTCAGCTTCAGGTGTGTATGTTATTGAAAACTGTCTTTCAATAAACTCTACTTCCTGGGTATTGGATACCGGATCAGGATCTCATATCTGTAATTCTTTGCAGGCGTTGAGAAACCGTAGGGTTTTGAAGGCAGGTGACATGACCCTCAAAGTTGCAAACGGAGCTAGCATGGATGCTAAGGCCGTGGGAGACTATCACCTGGGAATGTCAGATGGACATGTTTTGGTTTTGCGTAATTGCTTTTTTGTACCCAACGCAACTTGTAATATCATTTCTGTATCTTTGGTTTCTAAAGAAGGTTATGAATTTGCGTTTGTAAGTAATGTTGTAAACATTCACCTTAATCAAGTTCTGATTGGGTCAGGTATATTGAGCAATGGTATATACGTATTAAACCAACCACAGATTTTCAATGTCCAGAATACACACAAGAGAAAGTCTCCGGAAATAAATCAGACTTTCTTATGGCATTGTAGACTAGGTCACATCAATGAGAGAAGGTTGACGAAGTTACATACAGAAGGATATTTGAATCCGTTCGAATATCAATCGTATTCCACTTGTCAATCCTGTCTCAAAGGAAAGATGACAAAGACTCCGTTCACTGGACACGGAGTAAGAGCGAGCGAGCTCTTGGGACTCGTACACAGCGACGTGTGCGGTCCAATGTCTACACATGCGCGAAGCGGTTATTCTTACTTCATTACTTTCACGGATGACTTTTCAAGGTACGGTTATGTCTTCTTAATGAAACATAAGTCCGAAGCCTTTGGAAAATTCCAGGAATATAAGAATGAAGTAGAAAAACAAACCGGCAAAAGTATCAAAATTCTAAGATCGGATCGAGGTGGAGAATACTTGAGTGCCGAGTTCCTGGACTATTTAAAAGAGAACGGAATTCTCTCTCAGCTTACTCCTCCATACACTCCGCAACATAACGGTGTATCGAAAAGACGGAACCGAACCCTATTGGATATGGTACGGTCCATGATGAGTAACACTGAGTTACCGCGATCATTCTAGGGGTATGCGCTAGAATCAGCTGCATACCTTTTGAACCGAGTTCCAACTAAGACTGTGCCTACTACACCATATGAGATGTGGTGTGGGAAGAGACCCTATCTTAAGCACATTAAGACATGGGGATGTCCAGCTTTTGTTAAAAAGCAGCATGCGGACAAGCTCGAGGCACGCTCAGTACAGTGCAAGTTCGTGGGATATCCAAAGAACTCCAAGGGATATTTCTTCTACTGCGAAGAGGAACAAAAGGTTTTTGTTTCTCGTCATGCCTACTTCTTGGAAACTGAGTTTTTGGAAACCCAGATAAGTGGGAGCACAGTAGAACTGGAAGAAATTCCAGAACCACGAGCTATTACTGAAAGCTTAGTAGAACCAGAGGGTTCGAAAGATCAGGACATTCCTACGCCGCTCCGAAGGAGTAGTAGGCAGTCTCATCCGCCCGAGAGATACTACGGTTTTCTCATAGACGGGGATAGAGAGGATTGCATCATAGATTATGATGAGCCTACTAGCTTCCAGCAGGCCGTTCAGAGCGTTGACTCGGTAAAATGGCTGGATGCAATGCGGACCGAAATGGAGTCCATGTACACCAACAAGGTATGGACGTTGGACATTGCTCCAGACGGGGTAAAACCCGTAGGATGCAAGTGGATCTTCAAAAGGAAGATTGGTGTAGATGGACATGTTGAGACCTATAAAGCTAGACTTGTTGCAAAGGGTTTCCGTCAAAGACCTGGCTTGGACTATGACGAAACCTTTTCTCCGGTGGCTATGCTGAAATCCATTCGGATCCTTCTTGCCATTGCTGCCTTCCACGATTATGAGATCTGGCAAATGGACGTAAAGACCGCTTTTCTAAATGGAAATTTAGAGGAGTGTGTCTATATGGACCAACCAGAGGGTTTCATTCAGAGTGGGAGCAGCGGAAAGGTGTGCAAGTTGCTTAAGTCCATCTATGGACTAAAGCAGGCATCGCGGAGTTGGAACATCTGCTTTGATGAGACAGTCAAGGAATTTGGCTTTATCAAAAATCCAGATAAACCATGCATCTATAGTAGATTTGTAGCGAGAACTGTAGTATTCCTCGTTTTATACGTGGATGACATTCTCTTAATAGGAAATGACATTCCTATGCTACAATATGTCAAGGGGTTCTTGTCACACAGGTTCTCTATGAAAGACCTGGGTGATGCCTCATACATCCTAGGGATCCGGATCCATCGTGATAGATCCAAGAGGATATTAGGACTTTCACAGTCCAGGTACATCGACACCATACTGAAAAGATTCAGCATGGAAGATTCCAAGCGCGGTAACCTACCGGCTTGTCACGGGATCACCCTCTCTAAAGAGATGTCTCCCAAGACTGATTTGGAGAGGGATCGCATGTCTATTATACCCTACGCTTCTGCGGTAGGCTCTATAATGTATGCAATGTTGTGTACCAGACCGGATGTAGCTTATGCACTGAGTGTGGTAAGCCGGTATCAGTCAAACCCTGGAGAGAAACACTGGATAGCGGTAAAGAACATTCTCAAGTACCTGAGAAGGACTAAGGAGATGTTCTTGGTGTATGGCGGAAAAGACCTCCAGATCGAGGCCTTTGCTGACTCCAACTTCCAGAGTGACAAGGATGATTCCAATTCCATGTCGGGTTTTGTCTTTACCCTCAATGGAGGGGCGGTGTGTTGGAAGAGTTCCAAACAGGAAACCGTTGCAGACTCGACGATGGAAGCAGAATACATCGCTGCATCTGATGCCGCAAAAGAAGCTGTCTGGATGAGGAAGTTCTTGAAAGAACTTCAGGTGGTTCCGTCCATTGTTGATCCAGTACCTCTGTATTGCGACAACAACGGGGCTATAGCTTTAGCGAAGGAACCCAGGTCCCATCAGAGATCCAGACACATCTTGAGGCGGTATCACCTGATCAGGGAGATCGTGGATCGCCAGGAGATCGAGGTTCGGAGGGTTGCTTCAGAAGATAACACTGCAGATCCATTCACCAAGGCCTTGCCCCAGACTCAGTTCGAGCGGCTGATCGAGATGATAGGTCTTCGATACGCCAGTACATGGCCTTAGTGCAAGTGGGAGATTGTTAGTGTATATGCCCTAGAGGCCATTACTGTATCATACTAGTTTGTATATTACTTAATGGAAGCTTGGGATATTCACCTTGTATATACAATCTTGCTCAAAATAGTAGTATGCTACTTGGTTTGTTTCTACTTCAATGTGTACTTGTGTTTATTTTAGTATATCACCTATGCACATTAGTGGAGCCCTTAGGATCTTTGCTTGATTACCAGCGTTGTGATGGCAGTCACACTAGTGGGGGCTGGGTAATCTATAAGCACATCCTTATGCAGGTCCCTAGTCGCAGGACTATCGAGACAGGGCATCGATACTCCGGAGTAGACTAGCGCATGCGCTTCTCATCCCAGAGTGGGAGATGGTCTGTCCCACAGCCATCAGTACGTCGTACTGGAGATAGTATGCGGGTGCTCGTTGGGTTACGAGTACACTGGACAGGACTCGTCGGGAACTGACCGGTTGGTATTATACCTATCGTCAGTTATCAGTTCCCAGGTGACATGAGTACAGCTTAGTCCGCTGACTTGACACTGTCACTTCGCCTCGAGTGTGTTCCCACTGTACTTTGATTACTACCCTACCACGGCTCAAAGAAGTCGTGCAAACAGGTAGTAGTTGGGTGCAGTCCCGAAGCACTTGGAGGCAGTGACGGTTAGACAGGATTCGTCTCTCCCGGTATTGGGGGTTGACATCGCGCTGTGTCTAAGAGAGCCATTACACAAGTAGTCCCTGGCCAGGGCAAGCGAGATATACTGGTAGGCTTCCAGTGTTATCTCAGGGTGTATTGGGTTTCACTCCGACACGACTTGTACCGCTATTAGGGGACTGACGTTTACCGCCCCCCTAGGCCCGCCATGCGATGTATCAGACGAACAGACCGGACTGTACGGAGATTGTCACATTCAGGCTCAGTAGGAGTTCAGATGGGTTTCACCTCGTCAGTCTTCTTGTCGGCATCTACCTGGGGACCGTTACGCACAGCTAGTGCCGCTTGCGGTCTGTAGTTAAACCCACTGCCAGTGTAGTGTCGAGTCTTTAGAGTCCCACACAGAAAGCTATTCGCCTTTAGGCAAAAGAGTAGAGGTCGCATGGTTTTGCAACAGGTCGCATGGTTTTGCGACAGGGTCCGGTCACATCCGTGCACTTGTGCACGTACAGTGTCCGGACAGTTAACACTAGCGGGCTTTGGTTTAAGCTGGATCCTAGTGTACGTTTTGGGATTGATTTTATCTCGTATGTATTCGTGTTCCTCGGAACGCGAATACGGGTGTGTATGCACAGTTGACGGAAAGACAGAGGCAGAGGATTCTCATTAGGGTTGTTGACCGTTGACCGTTGACTATTGACTTTTTGCTCAATCCTAATGAGAATATGATATGTAATTAACAATAATATTAATTAAGTATTGTGGTGACATGGTTGTTGAGGGGTTGACTTTGTTGACTTGTTGACTTTGTTGACCGGTTGACTAGGTTGGACTAGTTGACCATCATGATGACAATGGCTATCATTTCATGGCAAAGACTTTTTACTTGTTTGTTCTCTTGTGCAATATGAGTGCATGAAATGATATAGCCATTTTGACTTGAACCATTTACACAATACTTGATTACTATTTTTGTGATGATGGTTTTGGATTATGAGAGCCAAGAGAGAAAAGTCTTGCTCATTCTCTCATTTTCTTTCTCTCTCTTGTGTTCTTGAGCTCTCATCTCCTTCCTCTTGCTCTCCCTCTCTTTAGTCTATGGTTCACTTGTCTCATGTGTTGAGAACCAAGAACCATAGAGAAAATCCCAATACACTCTCCTCTACTCACTCTAGTTCACAAGGTTTAGCAAACCGAGTGAACTGGTTTCTTCAAAGTTCGAAGAAGAAGCCAAAGGTAGAAGTTTTCAGGTGGATCGATCTTCGGCGCAAGGAGACGACGGGATGAAGCCGATCCGGACAACTATCGAGGTTTGAAGACGAAGGAGTTCAAGTAAGAAAGGTATAACCCCCTAACCGAGTAGTTAACAACTCCTAGTTAGGTTGTTAGTTAGATGTTTAACAACGATCCGGTTTTGAGTCCATGTTACCGCCTCTAGAAAATTGTTTTTCACCAAATTCCGCATGCCCGAAAGTACCGGAAAAGGTAGCATGGACTTACAAGCACTTACCATTCAATTTTGCGTACCCAAACAAGAAGAAAAGTTAGAAAGATCCACACATGTCTTCTCGATGTGTGTAAACAGGTTATCAAGCTAGTTCACATGAAATAAACCAAAGAGAGAACATTGCATATATAACTCTTTTTGTCAAGCAAATATGGAAAAATAATGGAAGAGCAAATGGAACATAAGCATGGAAAGTACGATCTCAAACTTTCAATCAGCTGACAAAAGAAAGAAGAAGTCTCCATCATGGTGCTGCCTATAATTGCCAAGATTAACGGTACCATGAAGAACGATCTGAGAAATTTCTTTGCATTTGGTCACAAATGAATCTAAATAAAAAAAACCGAGGCAAAACCATATAAACAAAGATAATCAATCTACAGGCGCAGAAATAATCAACAAACAAAACGGTTCATCAACCAAGCAGAGAGGAAAAAATAAACAGGAACAAATAAACAAACAAATCCTAATATAGAGTGCATCAATATCAAATCCTACAACCAGCAGTCTTGAAAGATCTGAACACAAATGTCTACCAAAATAATCAACACTCCAAACACAGTTCACAATCTTATTAAATCAACTAAACTAAGATAGTTTTTCCCACTCTGATGATGACACCGCATCCGAGAAACGATGCTCTCATTCAAGCAGAAACAACGCTCTCATTCAAGCGAGAGTGATGCCAACTGATCAGTGTGCGTGCCTGCCTGCTGCTGCTGTGCAACAGTGAGAAGAACATCCTTGGCTTCAGCCACCTTGGCTTTTAAGGCTTCTGGTGACTCCAACAGATGCAAAACTTCGGTCTGGTCCATCTCCAGAAGCATTCCTGTAACTTTTGCTGCTGATTCGTGCTCCAGCTGATCCACGAGTGGGTACAGACTCTCACCAAGCATCTGGATATTACAAAGCTCTTAAATCAGATTCATAAAATAGAACAGTAAAAGCAATGCATGTGATAAACAATTGTAAGATTCAAAATAATCAAATCCAACTAGATATTAAAATGGCATGCAAAAAGCTCCCAATAGATATTAAAATGGCATGCCAAAAAGCTCCCAATAGTATAAACCCAGAACCATAATATCTAACCAAAAATCAGATTGAACCAACCAAGGTTGTTCACAATCATTGCTTACGTGCCACTGCTACTATGAAGGACGGATACTTATATATGCCTCATGAATCGTCCATGATCGCGTATCGAAATCCAAAACTATCGGAAACTCTCGGATCCTTTTTGATTCTCTCGGACTTGTAAATGTACCTCTCTCGAATTGATGCATATTCTCTTTCTCTTGAAAAATTAAGGCACTCAAAAATTTGAAAGTTCATTTAATCTAACGTAATGCCATTATTTATTTATATTATTATATAGTGGTATATATTCCTTAATTTTTATTCATATTTAGTTAATTAAAAATCGATATAAAAACGTATCACGTATCCTCGGTTTTTGAAAAATGTGAATCCGTATCGTATCCCATATCCGTATCCGAACCCGTGTAATCAAGCCAATCTTCGATTAAGCTGTTCTGCCATTACAAGCCCAATCAAGTCAGCAGCTATGGACAACTACTCAAATACGAGAAATTTTTTACTTTTTGCGATATGTGATTCGAGTTCAGAACCTCACTAATTAGCACTGCTAAGTTCCTGGATAATGATACTGTGTCAAGTAGACAATTAAAATTGAGTAGCTGGTACTCAAGAAAATTAGCATTCCCGGTTGGAGAATCTTAAGCACATGAACCAATAAAATATTACCCAATTGTCACCCCATGCTAAATCCATATCTAAGCTTGGTTCACATATTATTGGATTCAGGTTAGTTGTTTATAAGTAGAGCGGGTTAAATTCAGGTTATATTTTCAAATTTCAATATTTTAGATAACAAAAGATGCACCGTAGCAAAAAAGATTAAGAACCAAGCTTACTTTGGAACATTTCGATACGTGGAACGCAAACAGGAACACAGAAGGCCACTAGTCATGGAAAACAGTAATATGCGGTAGTCTTCTTCAACACATGTGCATATACATATGTATTTATGTATGATGCACATATATCTATACGATCTTTTACTTTCGATT
The DNA here is from genome assembly GCA_030015575.1 of Agapanthus africanus. Classification (NCBI taxonomy): domain Eukaryota; kingdom Viridiplantae; phylum Streptophyta; class Magnoliopsida; order Asparagales; family Amaryllidaceae; genus Agapanthus; species Agapanthus africanus. Next base: position 439,390,229 of record JASDDO010000004.1, read on the forward strand.
GAAATCCTTGAAAAAGGAATTAAATAATTTTTTAGTATAATTTAACAAGAACCCGACTCTATGCCCATTTAACTTAAGTTCTCAATGAGTCAGATCGGAATGGTGATTCCTCCGATCCAGAAGACTAGTGTCCCCCAATTGGAACAATCGTTCTAAATCACAAATCGCCAATAAAACCTGACTCGTAACCAAACTAGAGACCGACTTCAATTATCCAGTCCAAGCATCAGACATATCAAGAAACCCATGATCCAAGCCAACAAAATTCAAGAATTTCTAGAGAAGAAAGAAATCATACCGTCCTCTGCTGCTCTGGGGTTGCATTGGCCAAGGCTGAAGCCAGAGTCCCAATAGGGATGGGTTGCTGCATGCCAGGATCCCTCAAAGGCATACCACCACCCATGCCATAGGGGACAGAGAGCATTCCTCCAGCAACACCAGGCATCTGAACATCAGGCATATTGCGCCCTGGAGGGTAGCGGTAGACACGGCCACCACGAGGAAGCATCTGCAATATTTTAAAAAAAAAAAAACCTTTATACAAGTAAAGAATCTAAAGATCGGGCAACCTTAAGCAGTGGTGGCTAAAATACTGTTGAGAGGATCCAAACCAAAAGTAACTAGGATAACTACAAACCGTGTTCAAACATTGGCTTATGTTCTTTGTAAAATATCAAAACCCACAGTTTCATTGTAGGACAACAGCTTCAAACCCTGGCAACTACCAGAAAATTAGGTCTCAAACCATCTCTACTCTTATAATGCAAACTCCAAGGGCTAGATCATGTCATCAATTGATGATCCCCATTTTTAACAAAAGAATTTACAAAATAAGAAAAATCTATCACACCTCCCTTCTCTTCTCTTCTTTCTCTCTCCATATCCATTATAATACAAATCTTCTTCTATTCTTTTTTTGAACCATCACTAAAACTTCATTCTAAAATCACAACATCTAAATGAATAGGATTGAACTACAATATTTCAATTATTAAGATTGATTTTAACCATACAATATCTACTACACATTCACATGCATCACACGTGTCAAAAAAACTAGTTATAAGCAAATTTCAACTAATGTTTAAAGTGTTTACTTTTTATTTGCATGGTTTCTGAGTACGGTTTAGAATAGATTCGGGATTGCATTTCTAACCTCAACCCACCTTGGATCCACCCCTAATGTTTACGCAGTTGCTATTGTGATAATAGAAAAAGGACATTAATGAGCACCCACCTGCTGCTGAACCATTGGCACCGGGTGCTGTGCTTGCTGCCCAGGTCCTCCACCGGCACGCCTTCCACCAGGACGTTGCGGCTGCTGACCCTGCTGCACCATTGGAACAAAAAAATTTGGCATAGGAGCAGCACCAGGCCTCATACCAGGAACAAGTTGCTGCTGGTAACCAAAACCAGGCTGCAAAAAGATTATAAGAAAAATTTCAAGGACAGTTTGTCAATTTGAAGCTTGAACAGAATAGAGTTGGTTTATGTACAGTTGCTTAGCTCATTTATCCATAATAGCATAAATTTACCATTCAGTATTGCTGGATTCAAAATTAGGCAGCAAGAGGATTTGGAAGTGATAGATTTAGAATATACTTTTAGAACTTATCTAATTGAGGGAGAAAGGAAACAAAAGAGTCAAACCAGAACAAAGGGCCACACCTGCAAAACGTAATGCAAAATTGAGGTGCAAATGCCAAACTGTGGATTTGAGGCGGAAAATGGCCAAACACTTGGCCATTAAACCTATGGTTTATGTAAGACGGGGCCAGGCCTTTATTTAAGAACTTCAACATACATTTTTTACAAGATCTGCAAACTTAAATATGGTTTATGCTCAAGCATGCCCCTTAGTTTCAGGAAGCCCAAGATAATGATGAATGAATGCTAGATGGAAATTTAGCCTATGCAAATTAAAAAATAAACAAACTTTTATGCTTAATCACACACCAAGGGGAGTATATTAGGGCTGCAACAATATTCAAAAAAAAAACATTCATAAAAAGGTCTACAGGTTCAATATATAATTTCTAAAATGTGTATAAATAAGGCTAGCTTACCCAAACACCCCTCTTCTGATAATGGACTTAAATATGAAAGAAAAATAGCATATTCCGTTGATAATATTTAGGGGTTTCTTTCATTATCTTTTTCTGCAGTGTAGAGCCAAAATGCAACACATGACATCATCAAAAACAGGAGGCACGTGTTAACGATGGGCACGTTAATTTTCCAGCCATGTAACTGTATGAGCCATCAAAATATTGGCAGACACCTGACTATGGCCGGATATGATAATGATGATGCATGTTGACTAACTGATAAAAGTTTGCAATAAAGACTTGGTGTTGTTCTATAGCCTAGTTAACAAAATAAAACCAGAGTAAAACGCTAGGAGAATTAGCAAATTAGAAAAAATACAGCAAGCACAAATATTGCCTCTAGAAAATCCATTGAGGCCTTCAATTTGAAATAAAAATAAAGCATGCAAGTGCCCTGGTGTTTACACGTCCATGGTATTATTTTGTCCATGCTATTAGATCCAACGGTGAGTGGGTGAGTGATAGGGTAAAACAAGGACACATAGGTCTGTGTTTTTTGGCTCTCTGATGTGAGGCTAGGATATAATCATAGCATGGAATAATACCAGCATCCCCCAATGCTCTCACTTCTTGATAGCAGTATTCACTTCTGGCAAGGTTTCACATAGCTATTTCGAAGTAGAAAGCACCCTGATTTCAATAAGGCTTATTTACTGAAAACACCCAACAGGTTTGGGCCAATAAAAAACTACCAATACCTTTGAAATGATAAAAAAAACTATCATGAGTTAACGGTACAATTTAACGGTAAAAGACCATTTTACCCTTGTCATAAAACAAATAATTAATTATTAACTATATTAATATTTTTAGATAATTATTAACTATTAATTAAATAAATTAGTAATTTGGGGGGGCCTCGGAGATGAGGCATGAGAGGTCGAGAGATGATGGTGATGATGCTCGGCTGCTGGTAGTGGTGGTGATTGTGGCAGTGATGTTGAGGGGGCTTGCGGGAGGGGACGAGGACTGGGTCGGGGTAGGGGAGGGGGCTGGAAGGAGGGGGCCGGAGAGGGCAAGGGCGAGGGGGAGGGGGAGAGGGCAAGGGAAGGGGGGCCGGAGAGGATTGCCGTCGGCAGGGGAGATGATGGTGGTGGTGGTGTTGATGATGGCGGCGGCAGTGGTGTTGAAGAAGATGAGGAAGAAGATGGTGGTAGTGTTGACAATGATGTTGATGATGGTGATTGGTGGTGGCGGGTTGAAGAAGAGGAGGATGATGGTGGTGTTGATGATGATAGTAGCGAAGAAGAAGGTGAAGATGGTGTTGTTGTTGACGATGTTGGTGGTAATGGCAACGGTAGTGGGTTAAAGAGGAGGAAGTGGCCACGGTGTTGTTGATGGCGGCGGCGGCGGTGTTGATGGCGGCGGTAGTGCGCTGAGAATTTTTTATTTTTGTATATTTTTATTTTTGAAATTAGGGTTAGGATAAGAATATGGGTAATTTGGGGTATTTTAATAAAATCGCGGGCGTGGCAACTTAAGTGGTTAGAATATGGGTAATGTGGGTTTTTTTTAATAAAAATTGCAGACGTGGCAGCTTAAGTGTCATGGCTCAGACGGTGATGACGTGGCATCGTTAAGTTTGGTAGTTTCTTGATCATTTCAAAGGTATAGGTAGATTTCTGATTCTGGTCGAAACCGGTTGGGAGTTTTCAGTAAATATGCCTATCGATAATAATAGAAACAGTGGTAGCAAGTTCCAGCAAACATATAATTACTGTCTATGCATGTCCCTTGCTCTGAACAAACAATATATATTTGTTTAAAAACTGTAGACAGAAGAGATCGGATATTTAAAATGCTAACTATTTGTTCCTGCATTTAGTGCATATCTAGCAGAAACGTCCTAGGTGCATGCAAATTTGACTTCAGGTTAAAAACTAGAAATGAAAAATTAAATAGTTCATACTTCCAAAATTATAAGTCTTTAAAATGCTTCTGACTGCATTTATTTGTTTCACTTACGGTACAAGGAGACAAAATGACACAATCAAGCTATAAAAAAATTTACTACCTACCAGATAAAAGAAGAGTTGACAATAGGAAAGTTACCTGTGGAGGAATGAGTGCTGGAGGGGCTTGACCATAAAATAGTTGTTGCCCTAGTCCAGGAGTACCAGGAGGATACATAGGCATGCGAGGAGCAACATTAGGCAGCATGGATACTGGACGCATTTGGGAAAATTGTGCCTAAAATCGAAGGTATGCAAGTATTAGGAACAATTAAGCAAAGGTCATAATACAAGGCTGTGGTGATTAAGCGGCAAAAAAAGGCGATGCGACCAAGTGGTCTAACCACCTAGGCGGCCGCCCAGTCCGCATTGGGAGCAGTTTAGCAATATTTTGCGTTAATTTTGTTATTTTCTTTTAGTTTATTTGTTAAAACATTAGTTCTAATTGTGCTTTTAACTATTTTGGTTTTATTTTCACTTGCATATGCCTAAATAAGCATTCTCAAAAGTGTAAACAAACAATTAAATGCAAGCTGAGTAGTTGAAGTGAAGCAAATTATGGTAGACTAAAATAAATATAAACAAATATAAAATTTAACTGCTTAAGAAAAAACAATTGATATAATAGCAATAAATCGATAAGATAACACAAATACAATTCCAGTACACACAAAAAATTCAACTAACTGTTTAACAATAATAAAACAGAGAAATGAAAAATCAAAATCCCAAAAAGAAAAGAAAAATATTAAACCTTTATTGTCGAAGGGTTGAAGCGCGTTGGACGAAATCGAAGCTCAAAACGGAAGATCGAAAGGGAAGATAAGGATTTGGAGTCGAAATCGAGTGCGGTGTACAGCGGCTGAGAAAGATTTAGGTCAAGATTGTGTGGTGATTGAGAAGGATATGAGGGCAACATCGAGATTGAGTGTGATGGTTGAGAAGGATTTGAGGTCGATATCGAGATCGATGGCAGTGAGTAAGAAGAATTTGGAGTTGATGGTGGCGATAGCTGACACTCGAAGGTGGCGACAGCTGACCCTTGATGGCGGCGAACGTACGAGACGAAGAAGAATTTGGGTCGGTGAGAATAAACCTTAAAATGATTCGGGAAAATACTTTTATATATTTAATGGATAAAAACAACCATAATTTATTAGAAATTATACCCCAATTCATAAATAGAAAGAGTATATGTATAAAATACAAGGGTCAGCATTACAACAGACTATGCGACCTAATGTGATGCAATGCGGCCGCCTTTTAAAACATTGCATGGCTGACAAACAGATTACAAGAAAGAAATGTGAAATTGAGAAAGTTGGTAATAGACATCTTTCAATATATAATGTATGGTAGCTTTGGAGGAGAAACAACTAATCTAAGTAGAAACACCTAATAATAATATCATGTACAAGAAGGTAAGATATGGAATGCTTAAAATTACAAATTAACATTTCGTTTTTCATACATGCTTATATTGGATCAAAGATCTATAGACAAGCTATGAAGTCAAAATATCCGTAATAGAAGATATTGAATGGAAGATCTATGTGGTGTTGATGCTAAGAAAAACAAGAAAAACAAAAACAAAAAAGTCAACATGCTTACTGATTAATTGTGTTCCAATACCTTCTCTGCGAGGAGGCAGGTTCGTGACAAATTTCAAATCATAACTCTGAAAGTGGGAATATTCCAATTTAATCAAATATCAATAAAATGGAAATATCAAAATCACCAATTTTTGTATTTATAATAATTAACAAACTGATCGTTTCAAATTTGTCAGTTGTCTTGTAGGATGTTAAATGCAGACAGTTTGATTAGTCAATAACCATCATGTAGCACCATGCTTAAACAAAACCATATAATAGATACAAGCAATGCTAGATTTATATAGTAGAAATAGAAGAAATGAAATTGAATATAAAATAGACATAATCCAGAAACAGACAAATCATTTCAGATGGTATCTTGCATAAGACAATAACCAATTAATCACCATTTAGAACCATGCTTAACCAAAACCCTATAAAAGATACATGCAATCTGGATTTATTTCTGTAGAATAAGAAGTAATCGTATTTAATGAAAATAAATATAATCAGGAAACAGCCTAAAAAAAACTTAAGATGGAATATTGCATAACTACTAAAGTCCAAGTCTGAGAATGAGGATAAATGGTAACGAAAATTCAATAATAGCTTTACCATCATAAACTGGCTTGTTCTATGTATTTACACAGGCTGCTATCAATTACAGAAAGAAATCAAATCATCTATAAAATCTACCTGTAACCTTGCTCTTCGCTCTTCTTTACGCTGCGCGATTGCAACATACAGAGGTTTGCTGCCAATCATTTTTCCATTCATCTCCGCCAGCTATGGTTAATTAAAGAAGGAATGAGGAAACATCTACACGATATTTTACAAAAGATAAGCAAACAATAAAAGTTGAACTTACAGCACGAGATGCATCATCAGGAGATGAAAAGGTAACAAACCCAGACCCTCTGCTGACACCATTGGGGTCTCGCATAACCTGCAATGCAACAAATTTGAGCAATTTCGCCAACTAATGTGAGAATGAAGGATCAAGAAAAAGACAGGTATACTTTGCCATATCACCTTGCAAGATGTGACTGTCCCGAACTCAGAGAACAATTTCCTGAGTTTTTCATCCCCAATGCTATCATCCAGGTTTTTTAAGTACAAGTTAACACCTTGAAACTTGTCAGCAGCCTCCTTCGCACCCTGCTCAAATTTCCCTTTCAATTCCATCTCCCTCTCAGACTTCTTCTGAGCTTTTCCAACAAACCACTCCTTGTCACCAAATTTCCTCCCATTAAGTTCCTGAACTGCCCGAGCAGCATCATCAGGGTTTTCAAAATTAACAAACCCAAAGCACTTGGATTTCCCATCACCCTCCCTCATTACAACAGAACTAGTAATGGTCCCGTATTCTCCAAAGATTTGATCAAGCTCATCTTTGGTTGTAGATTCAGAGAGATTTTTTACAAATACATTACTAAATTTTGCGTTGTTAACAGAATTATCTCTATTCTGCTTACGAAGAAAAGGACCAACATAGACTGGCTTGTCATTCAGGCACATGCCATTTAGCTTGTCTATAGTGTTTTGTGCTGCCTCCTCTTGTTCAAATTGAACAAACCCATAGCCTTTTGACTGGCCAGAGGAATCCATGACAACTTTGCAAGAAAGGACATTACCAAATACAGAAAATGTATCATACAACGCTTTGTTGTCAATTGACTTGTCAAGATTCTGCGAAACAGTAAGAACAGGTGACATAATGTATCGAACGATGGTAAAGCAACAAAGCTAAAAAGAAAACAAGCACTCGCAGCCAATAAAAGAAACAGAAGGATGAACACAAAGAAGAGAACAATACTTTAATAAATATGTTTGCTGCCCCACTCCTTCGTGTGCTAGGGTCTCGATTTGAATACATAATTCTGATAGGTTTTCCATTGAGGGGAGTAAAGTTCAGCATATCCAATGCCCTCGCCGCTGTCAATAACAACCAAGTTGAGTAAGATACAACGAGTAAATAATAGCCTTAAAAACTCCCTGCAGCAATGCATCTGTAATAACCGGTTTTCGTGTGTACGTATTAACCATATTTTTAATAATATTATTACCCTAGTTTAAATTCTATTATTTTTCCTATTCTAGTTTTCTATATTGACTATTTCCTAACCCAAGCCCAAAAACTTTTCCCTTTTTCTTTTTCCTATTTCTTTTCCCAAGACCCAAACCCAATAGCCCAAACCATCCTCTTCCTTTCCCCCAACGGTTTCCTTCTCTTCCCCTTCAAATTCAAAAAAAAAATTATTCTCTTTTAAATTCCCCATAAATCCTCATCAATACCCAAATCTATTATTAATTATTATTTAATTTCTTTAATTCTCTCTCTCTAAACTCTCTCTCTCTCTCTCCCAGTTCACTCCCTCACTCAAACTCTCTCTCCCCTCTCGATCGCATACACACTCTCTCTCTTCTCGTTCTCCTCCAAAAATCCCTCCCAAACCTCACCGGAGCCGTGCCACCATCACCGCCCCATCGTGCCCCCACCACATCGAGCACCCATCGCCAGAGATACCTCCCTTGCTCCTCTGCAACAACTTCCGAGCTCCCTCCTTCGACCGCGCCCCTCAACCGAACACCTCACAACCCACCGCACGCGCACCACGAAGCCCCGTCGCCGCGACCACTGGAGCCACCAACACCTCCGGCGCCCCACCATCGCCTCCGATGACCCTCCCCAAGCCCCTCTTCCTATCACCTCCACCGACCATCTCCCCTCTCGACCCACCGCAACCCAATCACCTGAGCTCACGGCCGGCTTCCTGTTGACGTCGTCAGCGCCACTACGAGCCTTCACCCCTGCGGCAACCTCTCACCTCAGCTCCTTCCCCCATCGGCCTAGACGTGGCTTCCCAGTTGAATTGGCAAAATTGAAGAAGCAAATTGGAGATCTTCTAGATAAGGGATTCATTCGCCCAAACGCTTCGCCGTGGGGTACACCGGTCTTGGTGGTGAAGAGGAAGAATGGCTCGCTATAGATATGCATAGACTACCGCCAGCTGAATAAAGTAACGATAAAGAAAAATACTCCATTCCGTGCATCGATGACTTATTTGATCAATTGAGTGGTGCCAAGATATTTTCGAAGCTGGATCTTCGTTCGGGTTATCACCAGATCAGGGTAACAGCTGAAGATATATGCAAGACAGCTTTCCGAACCCGATATGGGAATTATGAGTTTCTTGTGACGCCGTTCGGTATTACTAATGCTCCAGCAATATTCATGGATCTAATGAACATGGTATTTGCAAAATACTAGGACACATTTGTTGTTGTATTCATCGATGACATACTAGTTTATTCCAAGACTCGAGAGGAGCACACCGAACACTTGCGAACTGTACTACAAATTCTTCGAGAAGAGAAGCTATACGCAAAATTGAGCAAGTGTGAGTTCTGGCTCGACAAAGTGCAGTTCTTGGGACACATTGTTTTGGACGAAGGCATCTCATGGACCCAGCGAAGATAGAATCTGTTAGAGATTGGCCGACACCGAAGTCAATGTCGGAGATTAGAAGCTTCCTAGGATTGGCAGGATATTATCTGTAGGGTTCCTAGGCACCCTCTAGAGGTCTCACAAGGCATCAACCATGCCAATTTCAAAATTTAACGGTGCCGAGAAACCCTAATACGGATCGTGGGCTAGATTTCTAGGCGAAACGATAACAAGTTAACACTTAACTAAAAGTAAACGGAAATACAACCTTTGTAGATCCGGTGCTCCACCTCCATAGCTCCGCAATGAAGTATCCTCGCTGTCCAAGTCGAACCCCGGGCTCTAGCGTTGGCTTCATCGGAGAATAGACGGGCTAGGTCATCGACTACATGCCGAAGATGATCTACGTCGAAGCATCGCAAGATCAAGCTCTCACTTCACCAAGTCATGAAACTTGTGAAGAAAACACACTCTACTACTTGGCAAGAGGTAGAGGATGAAGAAATAGGAAGTGGGTAGACTTTAGAATTGGATTTCTCACTTGTTTTCATCAATCACCATTGATGAAGTAAGCTTCTTCATGGAAGAAGAAGATGAAGAAGAAGAATTATTATGATAAGTTATTAGAAAATAGAAAATAAAAGAATACTTATCATAATCTTAACCTTAGTTAAGTGTAGAGAATTGACTAAGGTTGGGTTGATTGGTTAGGGTTAAGGATGAGAACAAAAAGGTCATCAAGTCAAAGCTTCATGAAGCTTCAACAAAAAACAAATGAAGCCACCATTCATTTATCTTTCAATTTATTCAAAATGAATAAATAAATAAGATAAATGAATAAGTAAAACCCTAATCAACAACTTAACATTGGTTTAATTCTTTACACTTAACCAAAAAGCATGTATCATCAAACATGATACAATCATGTGTACAAAAGTATATCACATATACAATGTGCACAAACCGAGTGAGAAAATCCATTTAAAAGTGAACCGATACTAGTTAATGCAAAGTAATATATCAAATATATAATTATATATTAAATCATTAAATCAACACTTGATTTAACGATCCGGTCATATCGCATAAAACCGACTAGTATCCAATGTATCGGTTTATCGAATCAATGCTTGAATCGATAACTAGGTTATATCGCATACAACCAATCGATATATTTATCGCGAGAATGGAATACGGTATCACATACACGCATTATTCTCGGTCCCGCACATATCTCATATGCGCTCCTATTTCGTTTCGCTTGAGCCAGGAAACCTCTGTGTAGGACTCTAAAGACTCGTCAATACGCCGGCAGCAGGTGATGATCATATCAATCACCCACAAACCGCAAGCGGTCTGCTAAACGTAACGGCCACCCGGGTATTGAGCGATCAGAAGATCGACGAGCAAGCCCGCTCACACTCCAGTGAATCCAACCAGTAACACTACCGTACAGTCCGGTCTGATCGTCTGATATGTCGCATATCTCGCCTAGGGGTGGTAAACGTCAGACCCCAATAGCTCGATAAGTCGTGTCGATATGAGGTCTATAACAATTTGAGAAACTACTGGTAACACTTACCAGTAAATCTCAGCAACCCTGGCCAGGGATTTCCTGTTATAGCCAATCGAACACAGCGCAACATCAACCCCCTATACCGGGAGAGACGAATCCCCTCCTATCGCTCATTGCCTCCATGTGACTCAGGACTGTACCCAAAAACCACCGTTTTGCACGCCCTCTTGGACGTGGTAAGATGGAAATCAAAGCACAGTGGGAACCACACAAGACTCTATGACGATCTCGGGTCAACAGACTACTCTGTACCAGTGTCACCAGAGAACTGCCATCTGACGTAAGGTATATTACCATCTGGGAGTTCTCGGCGAGTCCGTCCAGTGTACCCAGTCTCTACTGAGCACCCGTATATCATCTCTGATGTCAAACACCAATGGATATGGGATCATCCATCGCCCATCTGTATGGGTCGAGAAGGTACACGCTAGTCTACTCTGGTATATCGATGCCCCGTCTCGATACACCCTCGACTAGGGACTTTGAAGGATGTACTTATGGACTATCATGTCCCCACTAGTATGATCCGCATCATAGTCCAGGTAGTTAAGTACACATCCTAAGGGCTTTACCAACATGTAATAGAGAGACAATCAGTGTACACGTTAAGGTAAAGTTCAACCAGATAGCATACTATCATGTCGAGCAAGAAAGTCCTCACTATATATGTCCCAGCATCCACTACAATATACATCCTATGTATAGTAATGGCCTCTAGGGCATACATATAACTAACAATCTCCCACTTGCACTAGGGCCATCTGTAGCAGTGGTTTGAAGTATCTCATACTCAACCATCCCATAAAAGTCTCTCTCTGGGAACAGGCCTTTGTGAGTGGATCCGCTGTGTTGTCCTCTGAGTCTACTCTCCTGACCTCGATCCCCTGGAGATCAACCATCTCCATGATCAGGTGATACTGCCTTAGAATATGTCTGGATCACTGATGGGACCGGCGTTCCTCGGCATAAGCCACAACTCCATTGTCTCACAATGGTAGGAACGTAGTTCATCTCATGAACCAATATACACCCAAACAGCCTCTTCGGTAGCATCATAAGTAGCGATGTATCCTGCCTTTATCGTCTAGTATGTCACGGTATCTAGCTTAGAACTCTTCCAACATACCGTCCCTCGATTGAGGGTAAAGACAATGCCTGTGACTGACACTCAGTCGTTCTTATCACTCTGGAACACTTCCAGCGATTCTCCCCAGGATCAATTGATATCATCTCACTACAACTAGTGAGTATTCTAACATCCATTTAGATCTATCTCATAGATCCAAAACCCAGGATTTAGGAGGTATCATCTTGATCCTATGTGGAGAATCATTGTGATAAGCGGAGATTGATCGAGCGTAGCATAGGAAACTCCTTCCCTATCAAGAGTATGTCATCCACGCACTCTACGAGGATCGTCACCATACTCCCTACTACCTTTTTGTTTATACAAGGTTCATCTACCATTTTGATGATGTCAACTTCTTTGACTACCACATCAAAACAGATGTTCCAACTCCGCGATGCCTGCTTTATCCTATAAAGCATCTTGCACACGTTTCCGCTGCTCCCACTGTCTACGAAGCCCTCTGGCTGTGTACTTATAGACGCTCTCTTCCAAAACATCATTTTAGAAAAGCAGTCATGACACCCAACCGCCAGATATCGTAGTCCTGGTATGTAGCCGTGGCAAGTAGGATCTGGATGGACTTAAGCATAGCTACTTGAAAAGGTTTTATCATTACCCACGCCTGGTCAATGACGAAAACCTTTAACAAGTCTAGCTTTGAAAGTCTCAACTTTTCCATCTACACCAAGTAATCTTCTCAAGATTTACTTGCTCCTGATGGGGATTTAACCCTTCAGATATAGCAGCCAAAGTCCATACTTTGCTGGTGTATAAGGATTCCATCTCAGATCACTGAGCATCCAGCCATTCTTACAGAGTCTTACTCCTGATGGCCAGCTCTAAGCTAGTTGGGTCATCATCTCATGATGCAATCCTCGCTCCCACTGTCATAGAGAAACAGAAGTATCTCTCAGGTGGGTGAGGAACCCTACTAGATTGGTGGAGAGGCTGAGGTTCGTTGGAATCTACTGAATCCTTTGGTTCTACCAAATCATCTGCTGTAGTTTGTATAGCTGGAACCTTTCCAGTTCTACATTACAGACTTTGCCTCGAGCTTGTCCAGATTTTGCTTTTAGACATAGGCCGGACAACCCCAAATCTTAACTAGCTTAAGACATGGGCTCTTCCCTTTCCATATC